>JACCHZ010000171.1:0-697238 GCA_018907045.1 Wiebesia pumilae | reverse complement strand
CAAGATCGCCAGCTCAAATGACACGCGGATCATCCTCGAATCCCGGGACGTAAACAACGTCGTACCTACGGGAATTCGGGTGAGCTCCCGAGGCTCCCGCACGTTTGGCCGCACGAGCAGGAGAAACGCGACGCGTGAGAATCGCGAGCATCGTGTGTCGGGCTCGAATTGTAATATATTTAAAAATAATTGCGGATGGAAAGGCGGTCGAGGTGAACGGCGGCTCGAGAGAACGACGCACTCGGAGCTTGGCTTTTCAATTTGGCTCTCCGGAGGCTAAAGGCGAACGGCAAATAAAGCAAGCCGAACAAAAAGGTAGGAAGGACGATGGCGGCGACGGCGGCGTCGGCGGCGACGGTGGCGGCTACGGCAGCGACGGCGGTGCTGGAGGATGAGGAGGATGAGGAGGATGAGGAGGATGAGGAGGTTGAGGAGGTTGAGGAGAGAGCGGTAGCGTTGCGCCCGAGCGAACGCTTAATGGGGTTGTGCCCTCTCGCTAAGCTGCGTATAATTAAAAAGGGAAAATGATCCGGGGCGAATCGGCATTATTGATCCTCGCGCCGATTTCACGCCGTGGATCCGTTCCCGGGACTGGAGAGCCCGAGCCGAGGCCGGACAGGTGAGTCCCTGGCTCTCGCGATCGATTATAAAAGACGATGCGAGAGCGAGAGCCTAATTGGATGCGATGCCCGGGTATCAGCAGCTCCCATGCACCAGCTGCCCCCACGTAGCCTCCGCGATGCTGCATACTCTCGCTCTATCATCGCCCTTAAATGCAGAGATTCGTGGCGCATTACGGGAACTCGAGGCCCGTCATTACCACAGCGGCGAAATTAGCGGCGCTCCACGCTAATTTCGCCCCCGGAATCGCGGCGTCCGGGGGGCGCCGGTCGTCGACGGGGGCAGAAATGGATGCAGCCGGCGATATATCACCGTAGGGTGTGGGTGGGCCGAGGCAACGGGGGTCGCCCTTAGACCTTGATACGGGGGCAGGCTGTGCCCGGTATCAGTCGGTGCGCCCGGGTACCAGCCGCTGCTACGCAACCGGACGTAGCCGCCGGCGCCGCGATCTCGCGTACCAGTCCCGAGCACTTTTTTTGTTATTTGCGACTCTATTGTCTTTGGCCTCGTCGTCCTCGTCGTCCTCGTCGTCGCGCGCACCGCCGGTCGATATACCTCGATTATACCTAGGACGCCAAGTGACGCCAAGCGGGAAGGCACCCAAACCAACGGTTTGCGGTTTAAGTTGGAGACATTTGTATCGGTAACGCGAGCCTAGATCTCCAAGGACGCTACGCCTTTGCTCGAAAGGGGTTTGAGTTTCATGGGGCGGGGCGTTCCAAATCTGCTCAATCTGCTCTTATCATTTCGCGGATAAAAGAGCGCTTTAACGCACTTGGAGCTCGTTGTCCAAGTCTCCGTCGTAGACCAAAGAAGCGTCAAGGCTGAGTCTTCCAGTTGCTCCTTACGCCCTATTAAAACGGCGCGCTTCCGTAACCAGCGATATCGCGGAGGGAATACAACGTCTTGTTTAACGACGCGGACTATTTGAAATTTAGGCGCGATTCGAGCCGTAAGTACGGCGAAGCTCGTTCGCCTGAAATGCATTTTTCGCAGGTCAGTCCGAGGACGATCCAAGTACCGAGAAGGAGCAACGTCAGCGATCCAAAGTCCTTCGCGAACGTTATTTCATTCGAATGACACTTCGTTAACTGAGGATAATCCTTCGTTTTTATGCCAGAGGTGAATTATAGTATACGTAAAAATTAAGTCTCCATTTCATTAAGGCGACGTGTAATATAAGTTTACCCACATATTCCGTGCACGCAACTCAACTCAAACTATTTCTACTCTCGGTATACATTCGATTCGAGTTATATTACAGTTGTAACGTTTCATTAATTCCTTATCAAGATAAACCTCACAAAGATATAAATATGCACATATTTACTCCTTTATCCATTGTTCTTTTAGAAACGGCGCACGCAACTCGGTATACACTTTCTTAATGCAGCAACTTATGAATTTCAGCTAAACTTTGAGTATTCGTTTGGTCTTATTTCTCTGTAGTCCTCGAATGGGTTAAACTGGACAAGCAGCTTAAATACTTGAGAGGTATTTTAGCGTATTTTCTCATCGGTTTGTTGTTTCTTATACACGAGCGACGCGACATAAATAACGTAATCCAATTTCTGACATCCTAGTCGAAGACGTAGACAAAAGTAAAGCGAATTAGATCGTCGTTAAATTACATTAAATTACATCTCTTGTCGCACTTACTTTTACCGTAGATAATTCGCGTTACCGGTTACCATGGATCCTCCTGCTCGACCTCCCGTGCGGCCCAACGAATCATTTCGCAATGGTCGGTAATCCTGAGCGAGTACGGACGAACCCTAAAAACCGCCCCCTTGCGTTAATTTCCGGGATAAAAGTAGGCGATATCCTCGTGAATATCGATCGATCGCCCTCGTAATTTTTGCATTACTCGACGCGAGTTCCACCGTGGCTTCACGTGCCCCGTGATTCCGCGAATACATATTCCGAGGAATCACGGAGCACTAGGCTTATTAAAGGGCAACCAGGGCCAACCCCCGCGACCCACGCGACCCCCGACAAGCGAGGGCGTCGCCACCCTCGAACTTTTTGGATCTGCGAAAGTTGGACTGCCAGAAACTTTGGATAAACGTTGATATCGTCGTTTTTCTTTTTTTTTTTTTTTTTTCTTTTTTCTTTTTTTTTCTTTTTTTTTTTTTCTTTTTTTTTTTTTCAAAATCATGACGCACCTAAATTTTCCGCGAAGATAGTCGTCATTAGTGCAAATGTACCGAGTGTGATTCGAGCGAACATTTTATCTCTCATTTGAGCAAATTACGTCCGCAAACGGAAAGATAAACAGAAATGATTATTAAATACCGCGTAATCCTTCTACTGTCGTTTTCTCGCCGTTTCTATGTTTTTACATCACTGTCCTTTCTCCCCTTACTCCTCAACTATCGCTCGTCAAATTAACATTAATATATCCTTTATTCGTACGTGTACTTAAGTTCCTGGCAGTGAAACTTAATAAAACAATGCTACATTATTATCAGCGCCGGCCTAGCCGAGGAATTACACTTTAAAATTCCTCGAGAAATAATTAATTCGACGGCATAAGCCAAATTAAACACGTAATTAAACACGTTTACTTTACCCTCCGAGAATTAGTAGGACCTTGTTAGGGCCAAAATCACCCTCGCGCTATGCGAGGACTTGGAAAACAATAAGTCAAAGGAGCTAACCTTAGCAGTAACGAGATTACGCTCAGATTCCGCTTTCTATTCGATACCTCTCGAGTACATTTCTCAATAAACAATCCGAGTTCCCCCGCCCACGTACGCTCCAATGACCGACGCCTTCTTCGCGCCCGGTCTTACATTCCTACTCCTCGAAGCCACTCGGCGGTAAGCAAGAGAAAATGTAATTCGCGAGCCTAACGCCGCAATCGGAGCGCATGCGCGGACGCTCTCGCACCGATGCGTCCGCACTCGTGTGCACGTGCGTCCCTAGGAAACTGGAGTATTTGTATCGCGATCGGTCTCGAGACGAACGCCGTGCTGCAGGACTACGAAGCCCAGATCGTGCGCCGCGTCGAGGAAAAAATTCCACCTCGAGCTCCGTATCACCGCTTTACGAGCTGCATGTATTTCCTCTTATTGCAGTTTAATAGCGAAGGACGCTTATTACTTCGGCTGAATATTCGCGTTCGAAGTACGTCGATCTCGACGTCGGTATTTGGAGGTGCAATACGTGCAGTTGCCGCGTAAATTTACGGATCCTATTCGAAATTAAATTAAATTACTTTCATCCGAACACACGAATTTCGAATGGAGTCGGACGCTGCTGTACGCGATCTCTCGAATATCCCTTTCTCTCAAGTCTAAATTGCAATTGGAACAAAGAATTTCTGCTCTTTCACCGAAGCTCATCGTTCGAACATTCGAAATACGTAATCCTAATCCGAATTAGCGGTTTATTAGCGGCTTATTAGCGGTTTATTAGCGGTTTATTAGCGGTTTGTTAGCGGTTTGTTAGCGGTTTGTTAGCGGTTTGTTAGCGGTTTGTTAGGGGTTTGTTAGCGGTTTGTTAGCGGTTTCCAACTAAAAATCGGTGACTCGTCGTTAATTCTTCAATCCTCGCTCATCTAATCTAGATCGGAAGTATCCGAGTATCCGAGCGTAGGACAACGGTGAATTTCATCAACGGGTAAACGAAGCAGGACAAAGATTCGAGGCTTCGCAGACGCGCTTGATAATAAATTTGAGAGACAATTCGATGTCCTTGCCGAATGGAAATTCAGGATGTTAGTTGGCTATTCCCCGGAACCATCGATCGGAATATATCATTTTCTTCTCAACCCACGGAGATTATTACTCGATTAATCATGCGATTGTAAGCATAAGAAGTATAACTTCTCACCAAAGTATAACTTTCTCTCGAAATAAGACCAAAGCTCCTATCGATCAATTTGAGGATCACGCACACTCGCTCGGTACGATGGAAGATATCATTGGAATAGGAATAAAACTTGCGAGGTAGCTTCCGCGAATCGATGGATCTCCTTGAAAGGCGAGCGAGGAACCTCGCGGAGCTCCAGTCCAGCTGAATAATTATTTAGATAGAGTCGATCCTCGAAGGAAGGCATTCGGCTCGCAGTCACGACTCCTCGTGCACTCGCCACTAGCACCCTTGTCAAATGGATTTCTGCATTTTCGGTAGCCGAGCAGCGCCTCCGCCGCGATCTAAAAATACGAAGAGCGGAAGTGCACGCGAGCTCGGCCGTTATTTAAAATTGAGAACCCGCTCTCGGGCTCCAGGGTGAGACGTCTCCGACCGGGGATCGATATATCGCGAGTGACGTAGGGGTGCCGCTGGGGCCGAGCTTTTCTCAGGCGACAGGGAAAGGGGGCTTTTCGCGCCTAAGGTTGGATCCGGCCGAGCGAGGTCAGCGATTAGCCGATTAGGCGTCGACGACGACGGCGAAGACGGCGGGTAATAGAGACTCTCGGTCGCGTATCGGCCACCGCGATCGAGGATTTCGGGCGGGCCCGATCGCGCCTTTTATCCCTCTTTTCCCTCTCGCGGCGGCGGGAGCTCCGGGGGCCCGCAGACGTGTAATCATCCCCAAGCTAGCCACTGGGCGGGGTAATCATACGCTCCGGCGACCTCGCGCACGCACGCGCTCTCGCCCACGCCCGATCGATCGCCTGTCCGCGGAATTCGCAACACCCCCACCGGGAGCGCGGTTTCGGGATCCTGGGACCCCGTCGGGCCGAGGAGGACGCGACCCGCTAGCCGTCGTTGTTTACGAGGACGCGAGGAAATCCTCGTTGGTGCGCGGCACATCGCCGTCCGTCGCGCTCACCAAGAAAACGAATAAACGAGAGGCGCCCTCGTACGTGTGCTTTCGTGCAGCGGAGCAAACGAGCGCCTTCCGAGGCTCCGCCACCGGAGCCAAAACAAAGAAAGTGGCGTCCGACAATTACGCGAACGAGAGATAATGACGTGCACTTTTTTTTAATAGTACGACTGCCGCGCTACTTCTCATTTTCTTGCTTTCTGTTCTTGCACTTGGGACGCATTCGAGGGGACCCCCGTTGCCCCTCTTATTGCCAACGGAATTATTTATTCGCGTATTCTTTTTCATAATTGCGCTCTCGATAAAGTAATCTCGCTTGCGTGAATTCTGTAATTGCAATTAATTAGACAGATGGGAGATAAAATTCCGCTCGCGCTACAATGTCGGCCTGCGAGGACTGCGCACTTAATTGTTTGTAAATTGCGACGCGCCGGAGCGAATCCTCGAGCGGATGTCCAGCCGTAGCCCTCGAGTGTCGGGAGGATATTTTCGCAGGGGAAGAAAATCGGATGCGGAGTCGCGTAGGGCGTGGCCACCTAGATTTCTCATTTCTCGCGAGAAAGATGCGAGAAAGATGGAAAAACGCATTCGGTCGAGGGGATAAATGCGTACGAGCGTATCCGACGGCCGGGAGATAACCAGGAGTATAATCGGTCTGGCTCCGAGCGCGAGCTGCGTAATAACAGTAATCCCTCCTCTGCTTCGCTCGTTCTCTCTCTCTCTCTCTCTCTCTCTCTCTCTCTCTCTCTCCTGGCGATCGGCTTGACGCACCAATTTTGCTGCCGCCGTCGTCCCCCTCGGGAGTGGACCCAAATTATAGCCGGACCGCGGTGATTAGCTGGGCACGCGCATTTGGCAAACGGGCCCGTGGACCAGTTGTCGTTGGCGTTAAAATCCGCGAACCTGCGGGTCCGGTGTCCCCCGGTCGCGTCGTCCCTCAAAAATCCCCCGTAGCCCATACACTCGTCGTCGTCGTCCGGACGTCCGAGTACTTTGCGCGGCGTTCCGCAACAACGGCCTCCCCCACCCCAGCCCACCCCCCTGCACGCACACGCGCGCGCGCGCGCGCACACACACACACACACACGCACCCCTTGGCGACTCGACCCCTCTGCTCGAGCGTGCGCGCGTGCGCCCGTGTCGCTTGCTTTTTCCACCTTTTCCCCGACTTGCAGATATCATCGGCGCATTCGTAATTACGCCCGTGTTATGTACGTGTACCGCCGCAGAAAAAACGCAGCTGCAGTCTGCGACCGGGCGCTTTTTTCCTCCCTCTCGCCCTCTCTCGCTCTCTCTCTCTCTCTCTCTCTCTCAAGTCTTTTTTTCTCTAACGCGACCCAACTACTGTTCGCCTCGCCCTCCCCCGTCGACCCCGCCACACCCCGCTATCGCTGTCGTACACGCGGAACTATTGATTTAACAATCTCAAGGTTCCCATTGTAGCTGATATTGTTTACCGACTCTCTCGAGCCTCCAACGGGCTCTTCCTACTCCTTTTTCTCCTCCTCCTCCTCCACCTCCTCCTCCTCCTCCTCCTCCTCGTCCTCCTGCTCCTGCTCCTGAAATCCGCGCGCTCGCTCGCAAGTTAGAGAAAATCAACGATATTATCGCTTAAAGGCGGCTGACGTTAATTTATTATAACGCTCCGTTATTTCGTTTTTCTCTTCTCGTTCTCGTTTTCGTTCAAAACTTATCGAAACGACACGTTCGTGTACATGGCTATGAACACGTCGCATTACTTCACGTATTAGATTGCTCTCGAGCCGCGGGGAATTAATTTTCATATTTAATAAATGTGCCGCGCTAAATTAACCATGAAACCATTGCGAGACTGGCGAACTTTATCGTTCAACGAGGAAAGCATCGAGAGCGAGTCGCGCCTTCTACGTATGCACCAAAAAATACCACTGCACTTTCCCGCGTATCCCGATGCGCTCGCACTCCTCAACCTTATTCATTCTCCATTTCTAAGATCACCGATTAGCTCCTTTACTCTCGCCGAACGAAAGCTCATTCCCAACCAACGACTCTCGCTTTTACAGATTACATTTTCATCCAAACGAACAAAGTCCACGTAATGGACTTATGCGCGCAGAGTCTCGGGCTGCAGGGTAAAACAAACGGAAGCGGACTAATCGCGCGGGTGTATCTTCGTTATCTCGTCGTGTTAAAAAGGGATGACGCATCTACGTGCGGAACTGGAGAGGCTCGCGTCCAATTCGTACGTATTCAAACCGAATCTAAGCGGCGTTGGTGCTTTCATCGCTAAATCAATCGCTAAATCAATCGCTAAATCAATCGCTAAATCAATCGCCATACCCGTACGATGATAAATGATCGTTAGCGCTGCCCGAGTCGTTCACTATCCGTTGTGCACAATAACCGTCATCGTTGAGTCATCGGTTGAGTCGAAGTAACGAAAATCGAAACACAAGAGAATCGATCCCTCGTTAACGCTTTCGTAAAACCACACCATTCACCTGATCTCCGCGCAAACAAGATCGTCACATCGCCACGCAAAAGGATTTTGGGCTCTTGAGCTCTCGAGCTCGGCGAGTGATTTAAACGCAAGCGATAATCGCCGAGCCCCCGCACGCTTTATCAGGACCTTCCAGCTCGGTTCTGACTCGCGTCCTCGTCGATGATCCGCCCGCAACTGGACAGCGGCTCCTGGCTGAGGTGAACGGCCAGGAACGGAGCCGGAAGGTCCGCGCTTTTAGAATCGCGTCTAAGTAAGCAACAGCCTCAGACCTCTTGCCGTTGCGCCTTCGCCTCTTGGTGGCGTAGACGGTGCCGAGCTGGCTCATGGCGACGGGGTTGTTGGGGCTGGCGGCGACGGCCGCCGGCGCCGAGGTAGGCGTCATCGTCTGCTGTTGCTGCTGCGGCTGCTGCTGCAACTCACTCTGCTGCTGGAGCACGAGGGCCTGGGGATTGGCCGGCGGCCCCGTCGCCGAGGCGTAGCATGTCTGCTGCTGCTGCTGCTGCTGCTGCTGCTGCTGTATCCGCTGGTCCGCGAACTGGTGGCTACCGCCAGTCCCGAGGACCCCCAGCCCCCCGGCTCCTCTCTCCAGCGCGTACACGGCTACAGCGGCGTCGGCCGGGTCCTCGGCAACGACTCCCCCGACGCGGGGTCGGCGGGCGACAACTCCATGCGCCCGCGGCGGGGCTTCGCGCACACGGACCTTCGGAGTGAGGAAGACGACGACGAACGCGGCGACGACGACGACGACGACGACGACGACGACGACTCTCTCTCTCTCTGTTTCTCCTCCTCCGGACGAGCGTTCGAGGTTACAGTCGCGCGCCTTGTGCTCGCTCGCGGCTGGCGTCCCGTACACTGGCGGTGGAATCGCAAGCGCGCGCCGCCCGGCCGCCCCCCACCCGGGTGTCAGGGCGCGCGGCCCCGCCCCTCGGACGGCGGTGGCGCGAGCCAATGGGGAGCGCCGTCGGACCAGCATGGCGCCCCGGAGGGCCAGCCTACGGGGGCGCGAGGCCCCGCGAGGGCTCGGGGTCCGGAGCTTGCAAGCTCAGGACCCCCGTCGTCGCACGAGTTGCCGAATGGACGGGATTTTCCGAGGTCCGACCGAAGCCGACGGGCCTCGCGCACTCCCTCGGAAACCCTAAATCTGGTGTTCCTCGGTCCCGAGAGCGGAGGTTTCGCATTCCTCTGACGCTTGATATTGACCCTCGACTAGGTAGACGAGCGGATTTATGAGCGGTTGATTGTAGTTATCGATCGATGGCTGCGGCTCGTGCCGTTGTGTACGAGTGGTGCAACAACAGCTGCATCCTCTCAGGAACGCGTGATAAGGATAGAAACGAGTTATTGGCCGCGAATCTCACCCAAGATTTCGCGAGTGATTTTTCCTCGCGATGCACCTCGTCGAGGTTATTTTCACGAACGACGACGAAAGCTCGATTACGTACTCCGTTTGCGAGCCTTAATCGACTAAGTACTGCACAGTTTGCGTTAATATCGTCATTGATGAACATTGACCTAATGAGAAACGATAATATAAATCAAATTTTAACGTACGACACGCGGATAAAGATTAATGCCTCGTAAGCCGTTGTACAGCTTTCAGTTAAACTACATTTGTTCGTTATGACTGAAAACAATTTATTCCGTCATTATATCAGGAACGCGAAATCGATGGAAGTTTCCCGTCGACGCAGATCGCATTTGGTTCCTTAAAAATCCTCGGAGAAGTTACCCGTTCTGCCATTAACCGCAGCTAATTATGCTCGACGTTCTTAATTTATTCTGTAAATTATCAATCGAGAATAAATGGCGCGTGCAGCAGGTTTTCAAATACTTCAAAACCTGATTATCGATCTAATTAAGGTTTCAATAATTTCAGTGATTACCAGTTCTTAAATCATCCGTAGGCTTATTTCAAAAGAAAGATACGTCTCGACAAGTCTTGAATTAAGCTGTGATATTAAGCAACCAAGTTCATGATTTTCTAGGATATTACGACGCCACTTTCAACAGTCGATCTGATTTTCCACTGTAGTTCTGAGATATTCGTTGTACAAATATTTATCGATTGCGAATTTCAAATCGCGAAATAAATAACGTCACGGTTTCCTTAATACGTATTACACTTAATGTACTCTGCACTTCTCGACACTTTAACGAAAGCACGCTAATAATGAAAAGGTCAAATATCAGTTTCGGAGATTATTAAGAGCACACCTCACGTAATGTATTATTACGTTTAACCTACCGATTGACATCGGAGTTTAATTGATTTTTTTTTACAATATGTTTAATGCAAAGTACGATGCTTTGAAAATCCGCACTTTCTGTAAGTTTGAAAATGTAAGATCGCAATTTTTAAGGATATTCCTCGTCGCAAATTTTCCTCCTACATAAGCGAGGTATGCTTTTGTGCAGTATCATGGAATAGAGCGTCGCAATGTTTACGTCGAGTGTACGTGCAACACTGGACAACACGCATTCATTAATAAACGGCAAATATAAATCAAGAATGGTTTCCATAAAAAACGAATACTATAATCGGTACATTTAAAGAAGTATTTCGTGCAAATACGTCAAAAGAACATAAAGATAATACCACAAGGATGACTAACGTGCTCATATTACGACTTATATGGACGACATATCGCATGGAAAATGGATAATTCGGATTGTTTTGAGTATGAAATAGTTCGCGGAGCGAATAATATCGGCTTACCTACAAATGCAGGCAAAGGACGTCTGCTTTCCAGCTAAAAAGTAATTTTTCCTTCCCCCTGCGCGTAAAAGAAGGCGCAGTTGATCACGAGACGCCGCTCGTCCTTTCTGCTAAAATTTTAATTTACGTGGTGAAATGAGCCGACGATCGAGCCGAGCATCGACAACGGAACATCTGCTCTTACGGCAACGCTTTGAACAAAGTCCTTTCGATCGACACTCGCGAGTCCGACGAATGAAAAAGAGGCTCAAGGATAGCGAAGAAATCCGCATTATTTCCCTATGGAAAAAAGTCGACGATCCTACGCGAATAGTCGCAAGTTGGAAGCGCTCGCGAGGAACGTCCGCCACGAGTCCCGCAAAGTTCAAAGGCTCGAAATTGCGATGCTAAACTAAGGAAAGAACGAGAGGCCCGGTCGGGGGCTTTAATTGTGTAAGAAAGGAAGGCGTTGGTTGGCGGTGGTTGGCGTTGGTTGGCGTTGGTTGGCGTTGGTTGGCGTTGGTCAGTGCCTCACGTGCCGCACGCATCGCGACAAATCTCCCGGACGGCCGTCGCCTCGTCATTGACCTTGTAGCGAACTTTCGGAATCGGGCTCCTCGCCATCCTCGAGGATCGCCGCCCTCCTCCCATCGATCACCAACGAGACTCTGCATTATTTCGGACCTGCGCGCCAACTTTCCAGTACTGGACGCGACGGCCCACGAAGGATCGAAATTCCCCATTCCCGTGTAAAACGCGCATCATCCAGCGATGGACGATTGCGGATGTGAAGGGAAACTACTCGGAAGGGAAAGCTTCGAGTAGCCTAATGCGACGCATATCCCACGTAATCCCACGGGGAATGGTAGACCCCGGGGAAGTGAGCTCGGTAAAACGCGGTTTCGAAAACACAAGTCAGCGGTCCAGGAATGCCTCGGAAGCGCGAGTCCGCGGAACTCGTAAAACTAACCAAGACTCGAGCTCGCACCGCCATCTCTCGGATACGTGCACAGTTCGCTCGTACCCTTGCATCGGTATCCCTGTTCTAGCGCCCTTTATCCTTCCAACAACCCCACCTTCGATCAATCGCTCGACAACTGCTCCTAAGTTTTTACGTGGTTTTTCGCGCGAGGAAATTCGACTCTCGCACCGGATACACGCACACCGATCTCCCGTCCCGAGTGGAGCCGAGCGTTTTCACGAAGAAAGCACGGCCCGGTTGACAAGAATTTGGCGATCGAACGAGCCAGTGGTGAGAAGTCAATTGGCTTCGCGGGACGGTGGCGAGAAGAGACGCGACCAGATTGATTAGCCTCCAGGTGACCCTCGCAGATGCGCGCGCAAGCACGGGAGTAATGGCTGCGGCCCAGCTCAATTGTATAAATCATTGTTTTGAAAGGTATGCGAGCTATACGACCGAGTCCCGCGACTTCCTAATTGCGTGCCACGAATAATTACTCTCTCTCTCTCTCTCTCTCTCTCTCTCTCTCTCTCTCTCTCTCTCTCTCTCTCTCTCTCGATCCCTCCGTGATCGGCAAAGTCGCTCGTATCCCGCCCGCGGGTCGTTATTCCACCCTCTTTATCGCTGTTTACCGCTTAACCGACGATTAATGCGCGCGTCCACGTTCCTTAGGAGCGCCTTCGAGTGCACGTACTTCTTGCGCACGTCAACGTCCACGTGAACGAGTCGACTTTCGCGACGACTCGCCGCGATTTTCCATCGAAGCTAAGCTGCGCCAGCGAAACTGTCAGGATCGCTTGAAGGATCGCGTTTCGTCTGGCGACGCGTCTGGCCCCGTTTTCCTTTCCTGAAAGCGGCGAACCCAAGTGCCGAATTTAAAGGTTTCTCAAGTCTTGCGCCAAATGGAAACGCAAAGGGAATTTTCTTTGATGGTATGAAATTATACGGTGGAGTAAAAACGTCGCTATAGCGCAATTACGTCATTATATCATAATTATATCAGGATGTAAACGAGCTATTGCGCAACGTTACGTAACAAATCTTTCGAGAACACGAGTTCGACGATTATTATTCTCGGCGGCTTTATCAGTGGGCCACTTCGAATCTTGAAATTCACGCGAAGCAGCATCGGCGTTATTAGGGAAATGTCGGTAATGATACAGGGTCCGCTTCCGCGAAGTGCGTACCTGCCAGAAACCGGGGGGCCTCTCGGATGGAGGGGGTGAGGAAGGATCGGAACCAGGAGCGAGAGCGAGAGAGACGCGGGAATCGCTCGCACTTTTCGTGCATTTTTCAGCGGAGCGCGTAATTGCAGGCTCGCGATTCTGTTTTTGTTCCGTGCGCCCGCAACAAAGGGACGCGATGCGACCCGAGGACGATAAACATCGGTATGTCGCTCCGAACTCGTACGCATTGTGCGCGCAATCGTTGTTATTAGCGGGGCTCATTGTTTCATTGTTGCCGTAGCGCCTGAATTTTTCGCGTTGCGCAAGTCCCGAACGACTTTGTCGTTTTCTGGTTCATCGTCTCTCTCTCTCTCTCTCTCTCTCTCTCTCTCTCTCTCGCCGCGAGAAATTTCATTTTAGCTCGCGTTTGCCTTTCCAGCTACCCTCCCCCACCCAATCACCCTTACTCGCTGGAAAATTTGAGGACCCTCGTATCCCAACGCCCAATCATTTCGCGCTCCGTTTATACTTGAGACTGGACGTCGGCGGTACGTCGGCGGTACGACTGCGAGAACTTCCTGTTTCGTAATAAACTAAGATTGCACCGCACTCGGCATTGAAGATGTTATTGAGAGACAGATGTGCGGGTCTCGCGCACAAAAGGAATGCGCAAAGTACGAGGTCCCGCAACATTTATAAAAACACGTGTAGCTTTTGGAAGCCGAAGTGCAGAAAAAGGAGTATTAAAAGGAGTATTAAAAGGAGTCGTCGGTCCATCCATCGCAGCTCGGCTGTAACGCGGTATTTAATATATCTGGAGAGGCATTTAAAGGCGAATACGCGTAGTTTAAATCGTTGTTTAGAGATCGCAAAGGAAATACAAATATAATACGGTCGGTAACTCGAGGGATACGATTCAGGGATACAGCAACACGGCGACTCGGAGCTTTATCTCGTAATGCCGAGCCGAACGTGCCACTTTGCTACTTTTAATTTTAATGCGCATTTGTTTTGGCGAGATAATGCACGACAATTTGAGATGTAAAAAGCCAGTCGTTGGTCTCCCCGGATTGGAGCTCCCGCCGAAAATGACAGTGCATACGAATCATTGGTATTTTTCAAAATCGAAATATCCGTCGGTGCAGTTAAATATACGTTCAACTCGTAACGCAAACGCAAGAGCAACAATTTGGATAGAAGCATTAGCATGGAATGCACGGTAATTTTAAAAAAATATCTAAGAATTATCTCGGTAAAATGAACATTCTGTATTTCCAGCTGAAATATCTCGCTTTGCGAAAACATACAACAAAGGTGCGAAGAGCGTTAAAGGAGCGTCGGCGTAACGGAGGCGAGAGAGAAGCACAAAGCGGGATATTAAGCGCGAAGCGAAAATGGCGAAGCCGATCTCGTTCGTGTCCGGACTTTGCCGACTGGAGGAGAGCGGCGTTACAACGTCTGACGCCGTTAGACGTTACGCGAACGAACCCGTGTGCGCTAATAACGATCAACTGGCCAATAGTGGACGTCGACCTCGAGGCTCCTAAATCCCGACGAAGCCGGAAACGAGGCGCAGGTGGCGACGGTGCGCTCGACGATAAAGCAAAGTTTTCGGAAACGCGCGTCCGCGGAAGCTGGGGCGACTCGTGCGTGGGTGGGGCGGGGGTGGGGGTTGGGGTTGGGGGTGGGGGTGGGGTGGGAGCATCGTTCCAGTGGCCGAACGTCGCCCGGTCACGGGAAGTTGAACTTTCGCCGGGATTACGGCCTCCGGAGGATTAGACGTCGATCCGACTAATGGATCTGGGGCGAAGAGCGTTGATCCCGAGCTCCCCGCTCGATTTATCACTCGGCCCCCGCGACTCCACGGAGGAAGGGCTCGTTCCGATCGAGGTCGTCGTCGGTCGGCTCCGCTGCTCCCGCTTTCGGAACGGCGCCGATAGTTCAACCGATAATTAACGGCGGGGGGAGCCGGGGAGACCGAGGAGCGCGCGCATTACATTGTTATTATAATGAAGTCGGATAAATAGGAGCCGCGGATACGTGATCCTCGCAATTACCGCCTTATAATAATTTCCAACCTGGCGGAGAGCAGCCGGGGAAAACGCATCGGCGATCGCCTTCGGAGAAATTATCAGGAATTACGTGGCGGCAGGGTCGGGGCGCGGGCGAAGGAGAGAAATTGGTAGTCTAGCCCGCGGATGATTGACAGCAGCAGCGGTTCTTCTTTCTTCCTCCGTCTGCCCCCGACGCCGTTTCCTAATCGTCAGGCTCCCGAGAAGCCCAGGGATAATCCGATGATTGGGGGCCGTATTATGTGCCATCGAGCGATCCCCGACTCCTCGGACGCCGCTCGATTTACGAATGGAGAAAATTATTCGCCCCGTGGAGGGGCCTAATTTTCATTTTAATTCCAGGATCGTGGACCGTTAATGGGGGCCGACGAAAACAGCGACGCTCGCCCACCTATGCGAGACTGCACGCGTTTGCCGATTCCGCGAACTCGGTGTTTTCACGGGGGACACTTTTGGCGGCTGGAGCGACTCGTCGAGGGCTCGTTAAAGGCGCGAATCGAGCTCCTTCTCGACCGGCGTCGGTGCCACGGGCGCCGTTCGAGAAATACGTCGCTTGCACAAGGTCCAGCCATCGGCATCCGCGACATCCAGTCAGAAGCACCACGAGCATTAGAACCGCGGTGAAGGTCGCATGCGCATCCACGCGCCAGACTCTCTTGGCAGATACATTTAACGATATAATGCGAGGAAACGGATGATATTGGCGAAGCTAACGATCGCGAGGTTTACGTAAAGCCGACGCGGTTTTATTTCTGAAACAAACAAAGCGGTTACGAGGAATTACTCGTTGCGACTCGAACGACGACCGAATCCCCCCGCGTTTCCGAGTACAGTTTTACTCGCCTGCCCGCGCACAATCGATCTCGACTCTCGCGGTCTTCCTTTCGGACGTCCTTTCAAACGTCCTCCGCTGGACGAATTGCCGTCGCGGCGTAATTTCCAATCCAACGGAAGCGGCCAGACCAGCTTCGATTACTTCTATTACTCCCATCGTTCCCTTGCGGCGGCACTAGGGATTCAACGGGCGTCCCCCGTCCATTTTCGTCGACGCTATTAGCAGGAACTCGAGCGATCGCGTCGGGTGCTCTAATGACGCACGAGCAGCGCACGAGCGCAGCACGTACGACGACGATTCTAAGGATCCGCGTAACGAGCCTCCGCAAGATCGCCTCAAATTGCCAATTCGCGACCACGACGACGACCGCGACGACGACCACGACGACGACCACGACGACGACGACATAGAAATTGCGCGCGACTCCCCGTTTTCCGAGCCCGTCCTCCGCCTAATTCGACTGCCTCCGGTGCACACGGCAACCCCTTCCCCACCGACGCAATAAAAGTTCGGCTCACTTTTATTGCCGGCAATAACGCCGTCCGCACGTGCGCATAATCGAGCTCCGTGCTCGGGCTTTTCTTTATTGGACTCGCGCCCCTTCCCTTCGCAGAAGCTCCGACTTCCTGCGAAAGGGTAAACGGACGAGCGGCAGTCGCAAGGGAAGCCCGTTTGTCGAAAACTCGGTTCGGCACGGCCGCTGCACCGGTCCTTCGTTTCTCGATGCTCCTCGCGGCTCGTTCCAGCCGGAAAAGTCGAAGGACCTTTCGCGAAAGGAGCGCTGCCCCGTGGCGACGGCGGCGGCGGCGGCGTCGGCGGCGGCAGCGGCGGCGGATAGACGAGCTCTCGGTGTGAGAAGCCGATCGAGGAAATCGGCGAGGAAACGCGAGGGTCCAATTACGCGAATTGGCCGCAGTCGGGCGTCCTGGCAGCTTTTGTTGCCGCATCTTCGGGCCGACGCTAATCTCAGGGGGGCGGCCACAAAACACAGGGGGCGCGCCCTGGACAATGGGGCAGATGGAACCGCGGTCTGTAGGTCTCGAAAGTGCGATATCTCTCCGCGGATGTTTCCCATAGCCTTTCTTCCTCCCGTTTGTATCTACCAGCCGAAAATACAAACAATGAGCTTTCGAGGCTCGCGTGTGCCGCTCGCGAGGACACCTCCTCCTGTCCTTCGCTCCCCTTTTCGCCCCCTCGACGACCGACGTACGCCGAATTTCCCGGTGAGCGGCTTTCCACCCCATGGGAATGACCGCTGGTCGTTCTCTCGTGCGCGAGCAAAGGATCCCGGCCGAGGGACGAGAGCACCGCGAAATCGCAGTCGCTCGTAACGCTCGTCCTGGCGCTCGTCTTCTTCGTTTTATCTCCCCATTGTGCACCGGGGCTCCTTGCGGTCTCGCGGCGGCACGAGACAATACGCCGGAGAAGAACAGTTGCACCGCGTGCGGTGCTCTTGGATCGTCGAGGAGAGCCGGCAATCGCCAGGAGTGCGAGCTCCGGCGGGCAGCCCGGTAATTACTCGAAGAAGACGGAGATGAGCGCGAGTGCGCGGCGTCGCTCGGCTCCCGCATTATCCGCGTGTGAAATACCAGGAATTCGTCTAAGAGGCGGCGAAGGGGTAGATACAAGGACAAAGGGATAAGTTGGGTAGAACGCGCGCGGACGCGATTGCGCCTCGATATCGAGAACAAAGGGAGACGCGGATGTACGCGCGAGTCAAACGCCACCCCCGTTTCTTCCCCCGTTCGTCGAACGCTCGGGGGCTCGCATTTATCCATGCGCTCCCTCGGGACGTCCGATCCAGAACTGCACCGATAAATGCGCGCACGCGAGGAGATCGCGTTCGCTGCGATGTTTACCCGCGGTAATGGAGGGGCAGAGGCGGGTCTCCCTGTCAGGAGAGTCAGGGCCGCTTCCCGGTAACCGTCCTCCGTGTTTACTCGCGATCGAAACCTCGTCGATGATCCCTTTCGTGCGTTTGTACCACCGACTTCGCTGCGCTCCCGTGCGCGCGACCGGGATTTCCCAAGCGTTTCGCGAGGTCTACGTTTTCGTGGTTTTGGCGCAACGGTTGGAGTAGCGACTCGTGAAATACGAATAAACTCGTCGGTGTACGTACGCGAGGGAACGGGATCGCGACGCTCGGTTCGTAGGATAAGTAATTATTACCAAGTCTTTCCCCGGCGTTTGTACCAGAAGAACGCGATAAGTACCAATTTGAGGGATGCGTTATTAACGTCCAAGGCACTCGGGTAAATCGAACGAATGATACTGAAATCTATCGAGCGAAACATCCAAGTTACTCGGTGGTCTGGGATTCGCGCAAAGCTGTACCTTTTCATTTATTTAATTGCAGCGCGGAAACGTAGCTTCGCGTTGAAACCGCATCCGCGGATAATGTCGGCATTCAACGGTTTTCCGAAATATCCATGGGGAAGGATCTGTGAAAAAGGCGGCGACGAACGCGGAACGTGGAAGTACGGGTACATCGCGGGTTTTCGCGCGTACGAGGTTTGGCGCAATGGTTACGCAATGCGGAGTAGTTATTTATATATATATATATATATATATATATATATATATATATATATATATATATATATATATACACATATATAATAGTAAGGCGACTCGCTCGCGTAATGAGCAACGGCTTTCGAGCTGCAATTACGTTCCTCCATTGATTTCGTTTGATTGAAATAACCGCGGAATTTATCGCGATGCGAAAAGTAGGTTAGAATGGCTTTGGCATATTTTTGCGAATCACGAGTGCTTCTTGATATTCTTTTGCTCAATTACGCCCCTGGATAAGCCATCAACGAGCCCATTTAGCAATGAAACTTGTCAAGGAGGCGGATAAAAGAGTAAAATTTAGCGGAATATTACAGGGACGGCGTCTTTGATAGCTGAATTAACAACGAGGCGGAATTGATCAAAGAAAGCTCGTTTATCAAGTATAGACAGGCCCGACCACGCGTTTAGAGTTTAGATGCTTCTGACCTTTCCCGCTCTTATCCCATATTCCGCCGCATCCCGGTTATCATTGCGAGAAATAAAAAGTCATTCGGCCGACGGCGACTCTTCTCCCCTCCTTGCTTTCGGTCATTTTAATAATACAACGAGAAAAACGAACTCGCAGAGCGGCGCCGCCCGAATTCTGAAAAGCGCAATTTAAATGGCGCGATATTCGCGATTCGACGACCCAAGCGACGTTACGATCGAATTAAGCTTCGTTACGATCTCCGAGCGAACGCGACACTCGGCAAATATTACAGCTCGCGTAGATAAGTATTTTGGCATCGGGCGAACATTATTCCTCGCGGACCGGGATTCCCTCGTGCACCGCGTCGAGGACGTCCAAAGGGATTTACGTGGGAAGGAGGCCGAGCGATACGGGCGACGCATCTCCTTTCTCCCCGCGACTCTCAACGAGGACGGGGACGCGCGTCGTTAAGCCTGCATCAAGGTCGCTCCGGACTATCCTCACCGTTACTTATTACCGGACAATCCAGGCTTGCGAGCTTATCTCGAGAGAAGGAGCGAGTTTGAACGAGAAACGAACTTTAATTATCGGCGACGAGCCCAAGAAGCGCCCGGTTCGCGACTCGATAAATCATTTCGCCAGCTGCGGCCATTAGCACCTCTAATTACACCAGGCCGAACGCGCGCGCCCTTATAATAAATTGGCCGTTAATCGAGATGCGCGGATCAATCGAAGCGAGCGCGATGCAAATGACGCGCGGAGGGTTCGGGACGTCCACGTCCAAGAAACGATTAGGTTGGTCGATGCGCGCCCCGATAGCGGATGCCCGTTACGAGCATCTGCGGCTCGCGTCTCTCTGTTTTGCCGAAGCCCCTCGCACCTCGGCCCCGGCCAGGAACGCGTCACTGGTAATGGGAATTTCGCGAACGCTCGCGAGTCTCCGACGCCCGAGACGCGAAATTTTAAGGCGTCGTTCGAGTTCGATGCCAAGGCCGCTTCCGTTGCCTTAAATTCCCAACGGGCGCCGTAAATTCCTTTCACGGGCGAAACCCGCGGCTAACGAAGCTCGAGCGCACTTCCCCGAGCGCACTTCCTCGAGCGCGATAAGTACACCGGGGCGAGGGAGCTGTAGCGGCGATGGGAAAAGCTCGACCTCGAGAACGAACTCGCGAGGCGCCGCTTTTTCCAAGCGCCAGACTCTTTCATTAGGGAGGGGGAAGAGGTCGCGGGCGTGGCCGCGGGTACAAGCACGGGTACACATAACTCGCCAAAAGTCGCATAAAACGACCGCGGCAACGTCTCGCTTAATGAGCTGCTCGATTATCCCCCGAGCGCACCGCCATAGATTCACGGCTCTCGATAAGCAATGAAATACAGCTTTCCCGTGCTCCGGGGAAAGCGCGGGGAGATGCCGCCTCGTCCTCGTCCCCGGTAATTGTCGCGACTCTCCACCCTTTGGAAGGACGGATGCGCGCCCGGGGAATCCGACGCGTGGCCGCGACATTATCGCGGACGAGCATCGATTGCCTCTCCGCGAGGAAAAAAGGGCGGCCGGAGGGGCGGGAGGCGCGCTAATTAACGGCAATTTACAGGAATAACGAGGTGCGGGGACCGGCAGGTGCGCCAACCGGCTCGAGAGTCGACTAGGTAATTGCCCGCGAAAAACTCGGGAGCCCGATAAAAGGGGCCTTTTACATCTTGTCCGGCGATAGCGCTTTTTTCGTGCCCCCGCCACGAGCCGTTTAAGTCTCGAACGATACGCTAACTTGCGCGCAAAAAAGCAGCGGCGATTTGCCCGACGAGCGGCGAGTGGTACTTCGCCCTCTTAATTTATTGCGCGGTGCTCGCACTTTGGCGTTCCGTCTCTCCCCTCCTGCGCTCGCTGGTGCGCATCGGCCGCCGACTGCGTCGTTCTCCCCGCGCCGACCAAAAGGAGCATCGCCGTGTTCCCCGGGCAGCCCCATTGGTTCCGATCGAGCGGCCGTCGCTGATGTCTCCCCCCGAATTCGTTGCGTTCCGGATACGCGACTCGACGCCCAATTCCGAGACGGAGATGTTCCTTGCGAGCCCGTCGCCGTCGGAGTTGCACACGACGATCTCGTTGGGGATTCGGCCATCGACGCTCGGACCTCTCGGCAGCTAATTATCCGCTGCGAGTAAGTCGGCTGTGATTCTTGCGTTCGCGTTAAGAAACAACGTCGCGTTAATGCTCGCTCCTACCGACCTGCACACTTAAACGCACACTTTTTACAGGAGAATTACCTTTATCTATCCGCCGGATGCACTTTTATGCAGAGTAGGCGCTCGTGTGCGCGCTCGCGCGTAAAGTATTCCGCGAGTGAAAAGGTGCGTCATTTAAGGATAAGGAACGATGACAATCGTATCGAGCGCATTAAAATAATAGGGGCTCGTTAATCTCGCAGCGGAGCGAATATTAATTCGCCGAGTATTTCGGCCCCTACACCCATAAATATATCTCCCGTTCGGGGGCACTTGCGAAACTCTCTTGCGAAAAGGTGCGCGCGAGCGAGCGAGCGAGCGAGATAAATCTTGGCTGCGAAATAACGAGCGAAACGAGTTCGATTTTGCCTGCGAGAGGGGAGCGGAAAAGGGCTGCGGTGCGTCGAATAATAATCGCTGGCCAAGGCCTTCCTGAAAACGTCGCGAGACGGAAAACGTGTGGCGAACGAGAGGCGAAAGGCAGGGTCGCTTGGCGCGCGGGGGGCGAAGGGACGGGAAGAGGGGACGAGAGGCTCGCCGGCCAGGATGACATACGGGTCTGACGCAGCGTGACTCCGCGAGCGGCGGCCGTCATTCTCCGGGCCGCATCGCATAAGATGTAAACCAGCCCCCAAACGAACCGCCGCGGCGAATAAATATTTGAATTACAATCCGAGTCGCTCGTAAAAACGTCGTCACTCGTAACGGATGATGCGCCTCGCGGCCCACGACGGCCCCCGCAAGACGGACCGACTCGTGCAGCCACGTGCAACGACCTCCAGCCACGAAACTCAACCTCGAAGCGCCGCTTCTGCGAATCCCGAGAGCCTCGGCGATTTTCTCCCCGATTTTCCGCTGGAAAAGCGCTGGCAACGACGAAGGAGGTTGGATCGTTGGATCGTTGGATCGTTGGATCGCTGGCTCGCTGGCTCGACGCGCGTATATAACGGACCAGTGGGGGATATACGGATACGGTCGATCACCTTGGGGTGCCGTTACGAATCGTCGCGCTCCCGAGGTGGTTAGGCAGATTAGCCGCGACGCGCGTTCCTGGAACTATTTGTTAATGATACCCGGGCGCCAGTAAATACGGCCCACGGAGACGTAGGGCAGACCGGAATGCAAAGAGGCAGTTGCGATCGCGCTCGCGGGGTTATACGATGTCACTCCGCGCGACTCGCGCCCCGGTGAAAGTGAGACATCGTAAATCAACCCCCCCCCCCGCCCCCGGGCCGAGCTTTTTATGAACCCCGGGGCTTGATGCACGAGCCGAGCTTCTCCACTTTATTAGCGTCCTTACCCCCTCCGCGCCGCTACGGTTTTGCCGCCCAAATGCTCGAGTTCGCTGACTCCCGGCCCGACGCCTGCGACTAGGCGCTGCGCCGGGTATCCTTTTACTACCGCGACCGTCGCCGTCGCCGTCGCCGTCGCCGCCGCCGCGTGGCAACACGAGATAGCGTATCCCTTTTCAAGGGAATCTTCTCTCTCTCTCTCTCTCTCTCTCTCTCTCTCTCTCTCCACATCTTCATGATATATCAAAAGCCTCCTTCTCGTTTCCTCCTTTTTCTCCCTCGAGGTTTCCCTTACACTTTATTGCCCGAAAGCTGAGCAGGATCCTCCGAAATATTGATTCGCTAATTGCGGTGAATTTCATTTTGGCAGGTAGACGCCGGTATCCGCTTTCCTCTCCTACGTTTCCTCTCCTTCGCCAAGGACTTGGTCCTGACTGTGCGCTACTGTCGAGTACGCGAACCGCGGTTTATACAAAATAAGTCGTCAAGTGCATCGTCGAACAATGGTTGCATCGATCGCCCTCGAGATATCGCTCTGATCGAGATAATCCTTGTGCTCGGAGTCTTCGGTCGGTGCTCGCGTTTCTTGTAATCCGTTCCCATGCATATTTATGACGTAATTATATCTTTTAGCGATACTGTAAGCCGTTACCGGGCTTCGAATGATGACTCTACTTACCGATCAAACGGTCTAAGCTGTGCGTAAACGATCGACGCGTCTCCGACACGTCGGAAGCTTTTGAATCGGTTCTCTCGATCGATGATTGTACGACGTCCGTTACAAGAGAAGTAACTTACACTTGTGACGCCTGAGGTTCTAGGCATGCGTACAGCCCAGTACGTCTACCTAAGATGATTGCTCGATAGTATTGCCATAGATAAGATCCGTATATTTTAAACATGTTCAACGTGACTTTCTACCTCGTACATCAACGTTACCCCGTATCTTCATCTATAATAATGCTCTTTTTAAAACATCGGATGATAATGTTCGTAAGCTTGATCTAAAGCGACTTATCACGTTGTATTTAATTATTAAGCGACTTATCATTTGTACGCGTTGATCGCGGTTTATTGGATTGTGATTGAAAAATTGCGTTATCGCGGTTATGGGCATTTCTCAACGTTTTTTTTTTCTTACTTTTTTTCTTTTTTTTTTTTCTTTTTCTTTTTCTTTTTCTTTTTTTTTGAAACGTGGATAAGCTTTAGCCTCTCAACATTTATGAATAAATGTAATTCAGCGAGCGTAAACTGTTTCACTCCAAGTCTTGGATAGAGTTACAAAACAATTATTGCTGAAATTTAAGTTGATTGTTATATGCTGTCCGGGTATTAATTTTACGTAGATAATTTTGAAAACAGGAGACTCTTATAAATACACAGCGTTAATAAAATACATCTTTAGTTACGCGTACGCGGCATATGAGAAGCTCGTTACGATGTTTACTGGAATAGGATTGAGAAGATTTAACGTGTATTTAAAAGAAAATTATTTCTCAACTCGTAGCTACATAATTAGGTAGATTTGATCACAATTACACGTAGATTTCGCATTATCCCAATGCACGTTCCTTCTAATCTCTTAAGAATTATCAAGAATTTTCTTTAATGTATAATTATAAAGAATTTTTATGTTAATACTCGGGAGTTCCTAGCAAAAATTAATTTACATATATGTGCTAAGGTACCACGATCTAATTATACAAATTTTGTAATTATATCGCTAATGGCTGACTTAAAACGTCCTTCTATGTCAAATACGATAAATACGCTTCTGATAAAATGAATAATATTAACGCGTATATCGCGTTTATTGCTTTTATTTTTTTCATTCAACCTACCGGTCCGACGTTATTTCTGTATAAATAATTTGCTGCCTTCTCAGGCTTCATTAATTACCATTATTTAATATTTTTACACTTCATTTGTTATTTCGTATGGTTATTACCGATATCGGCCGTGTAATTATCAATAACACTGCTTATACGGGCAGTTGCGAATTTCTAAATTAAACATTGAGCGATAATCTCTTGAATGATTCATAAATTCTTACGCCTGCATAAATTCCTTTTGTAACCTCGCTTACATTGTACTCGCATAGACATTGTGGGGAGTTATTTCAGGGGAGAGAGCGCGCGAGAGAGAGAGAGAGAGAGAGAGAGAGAGAGGAGTTAATTTTTAAGGTTTCACAGCGAAAGCTAGCGCAGACGATTGAGGAATTTAAAATTCTAAAAGCAAATGGGAACGAACGTAGATTTTAATTGCTCCCGCTGTACCGCACACTTTGCGAACTTTTTCTGCCTCGCTCTCTTTATCGACGTTAAACAAATAAATACGCAGTGGCCGAGGTTCGAAGCTCGAAAGATGCTCGATCGAGATCGAGGCACATCTTCACACCGACAACCGACGTACCAACTCATTTCGAGGGATTACCGATCACGCGCACGAATAGCACCGAATAACCCACTCGGATCGGCAATTTTTCCGCGGACCCGCAGCAAGTATTTCAACGAGGCCCAGTGCACTAATTGGACGGACGCGCCCGGCGGCTTACATAATCAGTCGCGATCGCCGAGGCTAATTTGGAACACCGTCGATTTTAGGCCAAGTAGACTAATTAAGGCCCAATGTCACCTGCTCACCACCTTATCGGAGTCCCCTTTAAACGCTCCTCTTATGCGAAAGGCGTCTGGCGCATTATCTCGACGTGCTCACGTGAAAACGTCCGACCGGTTGAGGGCACTCCTAACGTGTTTTTCGCCGAGATCGGTAGCCTAATTTTTCATTACCGAGCGTCGGCTTTTTATCTCGATCGATGCTCGAGCACAAGCTCAAGTTGGACATTGTCTAACGTCCGTTAACTCCCCGCCGAACTTTCGAGTTCGCGTACTCCGTTAAATAGTAATGCCGTGTTTACCCGGCGGCAAAGCGAAGTCTTAAGGCGTAGCGAAGCGTCGGACCTGGGCTCGACCGATCGCGTCTTTTTACTCGCTTAATAACGAAAGAATACGAGCACTCGAGGATATAAGCATCGCGACTTTGTCCAAAGAGGTGCAGCGATTAAAAGGCACGAGATGGTCCTTGTCGCGGATCCTTTTCCCAAAATCCGCAAAACAGGAGCCGATCGCCCGCTTCCATTGCACGTAAGCAGCGGAAAGTTCCGCGACTCGTGCAAATAATGCAATGAGCCGAGTTGTCAAAGCCTCAAGATCACGCGAAACTTGGAGCACTCGGTTTCACTCTTCTTTGGCGGTAGCTTTTCAAAAGACGCGAGAGATTTACCCGAGCGAATGACTTTAAAACGACGAGCTTTGATATTAACTTACGCGTAATAAACGAGCGAATGACCATTGTTTTGCAATGCTTACTAACATTATTAGCAATCAATGTCGCGAGTAAATGCAAAGTCTTCGATCCTTATGATTTACGCCTGGGCTGCAAAAGTTGTACATCACGCGAGTGTGGCAAAGTCCCTGAATTCCAATTCCAAGCTTTTTCACATTTCTCAAATTGATTTCGTTAACTTACGAGTAGATCCGTCGATGTAAATATTCCACATACCTAACAGCGTTAATAAAACGAAATCAAGCGCATACCGTCCACGTTTAATTCCGATTCCTGTACACCTCGTTCGTTCTGAATATGTAATTCGCCGTAGCCGCGCTGAAAGTGTAGCCATTAAATTTAATAGATACATTATCTTATGTCTAGTTACACGACCCGAGCGAAATTAAATTTCAGTTAATGACCCAATTAGAATGGTATAACTTGCTTCCCGTGAAGACTGATGGGGACCCCGAGCCTCTCAACATCATTGTAACTTCATTTTCGCCTGGATGATATCGCGCCGTTCCCTGATATTTCCCGGTCTCGATTTAATTCGAGTGATGGACCACTCGACTCCAATGCACCCGATCGTCGGGCGGAAAATTACCAATCGGCGACGATGGCCGGCAATTGCGTTTCCTCCCCGTAAAACTCCTTGGCCGTGGAAAATTAATGATCCTCGTCCTTTATTGCGCCTTGGCATGAAAAGTGCGCGGGTCTCCGGCGCAAGACGAACCCCAGGAGTCGCGGTAACAGTGGCAGACGCACGCGTGCTTCTACTACTCCGATCGCGAACTCGGCTCGCATGACGCCCTGCATTATTCACCCCGATTTACCCAGGACTCTTTCTTTCGCGTCCTGCGCTCCCGAAGCTCGCTTGCGGAAAAGCACAAAGCCGCGGAGTTGTGCGCGACCGCCGGAGGGGAGGTGAAGGAGCGATGAAGCCGTAAATTTTGCATCACGCCAGGTGTAACGATAAAAAATCGTGACCGCCGCTGCCGATTGTCCACCTCTTTTCCTTGATCGCGGACCACGGGTTGGAGTCGGTGGAAGGCTCCAGCTCGGGCGCTCGGACTCGCTCGCCCCTTTGGAGCCCCGTTGGAGATGTGCCCCAACCTCGGAGCCCCAACCAAGTGCACGGGCGCAACGACGCGAGGAGGGGAGGACTCGGAGACGAGCGGTCGATGGCATAAATAATTTATCGGAATCTCGCGCGGAAGGGGTGGACGCGCGGTGTTTGGACTCGCAGCCTAGCGACAGGCGCGACCCCGGAAGTCCCCCACCAGCCGTCGTGGGGCCGGAAGTGGGGGCGAGGAAGGGCGGGCACAGGAGGCGGCGGTGAGCCACGCCGCCCCGCGCCGGATGCGTTCACCAGTAGCGCGGGAGGCATCGGGAGCGCGCGACCTCCTGGACAGCTACTTGCTCCGGAGCACCTCGGACACCCCCTCGCCGCTCAACCCCGCTCACGACCCCAGGTAGGTCAGACGAGGCCTCTGGCGATATTTGACATTGACGATGGGTCGAAAATTGAGGCATCGCCGGCGCTGGAAACCACCCTTGGAGCCCGTTAATTACCCCCGGATTTTAATTTCGCTGCTTACGAGGAATTCTAGATAATTATTTCTCTGAACTGTCGGGACGGGTGGACGAGTAGACGAGGAAGGTATTGGAACGTCCGAGCACTTTGGCATAAAATCGCCCATCTCCGTGTCGTCCGTGGAATCGATATCCAAGGGACAGACTTTAAGGGGAAGTCTGTCTGGTCCCTTGACAATATTATGGAAATGGTAGTCGCGAAACTATATTTGAACGTTTGAATACCTAATTTTTGTTGGAGGTATCGCGGTACTTTAATGCGATTCACGCCTGCTTCAGAAATACAAATATATCTGTATATATATAGATGTAGACACATTTTTAATAACACGTTAGGTCTCGTTCCATTGGATTCGTACTCCCAGTTTCAACTCCACGAGGCACCGAATTTCGATGACGTAGAATCCGAAAAGTGGCATTTGCGTTGTCAAGTTTGCTGCTTGATTTCCGCGCGCATAATCCAGCGATCTTATCAGTGGACGGTGCACCACGAAGAGTAGAGAAAATTTGGAGGCGGTAATGTTAAAAAGTCAAACTTGAGCGCAATTATCCACTGGCTACTGTAATATTAAGCGTTGCTTTAGCTCGGTGGCCCTTATCTCTTGCTTTCAATAATTCTAGTATGCGCTGAGAAAAAGCATCGCTTATTATGCTCACGCTACGCTAATGAATGATTCATGGATATTGAAAAAGTAAACATACGCGAGGAGCAGCTTTGAATTGTTGTTAAACAACAATTGAACTTTTTAATACGGTAAAACTGAAAAGTTTATTTACGGACGGACGTAATCCGTTTGTCCGCTAAACAACTAAATTTCATTTACGAGCCAGAAATGTCTCGAAACGTTATCCGCATAATGAATTACATCGCTCAAAGTATGAAACTGTTTATGCGTTTATGTGTTTATGTGCACGTATTGGAGAGTCTACGCATTAGCTTTACTTAGCGATGCAAAGTTAAAAGCAAGATTTACGTGCAGGGTCGATTGGACAGCGATAGGCGTACTTTGCCGTGCAGTCTCAACGGATCGAGTTTTACACGTAAATGCACCTGAGTTTAATTTACTTCGATAATTAAATTCCGCGAATTTATTCCCGAGCAATTCGCACTCGAGGTAAACCAAGGGAATTTCCCAAAGTAATAACATCGATCTAAGGAAGGATAAACAAAGTGCGCAATAATGAAAGTTTCATACCATCGTTCTCGTTCGATTCGACAATACGAAAAATTAATTCTTCTACAAGCTGTATCAATGTTCGCACATTAACGATGCATTAATATTTATAACGTTACATCGATGAATGTGCGATAAAATAGTGAAACATTGGAGTAACTGTAAAAGGCAACTAAAAACAAACTGGCTTTTGTTGTAAATCGCGTGCGCGATAATTATTTCATGCTTCCAGATCAGTCTTCTTACTGTTCTGAAAACTGCAGCTCTCTAATAGGAATCTACTTGAGGAAGTCAAAAAGCTTGAGAAGTTATTAAAATAATCAGAATCTTCGAGAAAATCGCAGCGATAATTGACGGGGACAAACGAGTTCGACCTTTGCATTACTGCCTAAATAATCGACTCGATTAAAATAATTTATGCAAAACCCTTGCCGTGGCGGCACCTTCCGCTTTATTATCTTAATTTAATCGATAGAGCAAATTGTTTTAATTATCCACTTTCAACCCAAAAATTCAACGGCCTTTCTCTCAACGCGACTCTCGCGTTACAACGCATTTCCAAAGGATTCCAGTTCCTTGTGCGAGCCTAAGCCTTTACGCGTCTTTTACGCGCGGGCGCGCGCGCGCGCAACAGAAGCAATGCACTCGGTGTAAGGACGGTGAGAGTAAATTGATGGCCGAGGTCGGTGCGAGTTGTCTCCGCTCGCTGGACAATCGTCGATAGCGCGAGTACAATCGTGATTCCGGCGGAGAGGCGCGGCTGCTGAATTTTTGCCGATTACTTTCCAAGTCGAGATAAGATTGCGGAGCGACCGATGCTATCGTAGACCGTTAATAAACTGCAGTGCCCCGTGATAAAGGCGTCCCGGCGCCTGTTTGTCAACGCGTGGTGAGAAGTTTCGGTATTCTCGACCGACCTTCGGAATTTCCGAATCGCCCGGAGTCTCGACAATGGCGAACGGCGTTGCGTTGTTTCATTGGGTGATCGCCGGTCGCGAGGGACATTCCGGTGAGAGTTCGGCTGACGATTTACGCTCGTCGGTCAGCGGGTCAATGACTTTCGCGTAATACTACCGGAAAATTACGGTCGCTCGCTTTGATGCGCGTCGCAAACTATCGTCCCTTTAAGATTCGCTTTAAAGGTCGAAAAGTCGAGTTCGTTTCAATGGGAATAAGACTTCTGACTTGCATTTTGCGCCGTTGGAGGCGAGAAAAAATATATTTATCGCGAGAAAATTATCTCTAGGCTACGAATGCACGTTAATGTGCACGTTAATGTGCACGGGAACGGTTTTCTTTTTCAAGACATCTCTTCTCCGCATTACGAGTATTGCGAAGGAAATCATTACAACGACTTGAAAGTAAAGACGTGCTCGAGTAGAGTCGTAGTGCGCTGAAAGGGAGACTTTAAATCGGTTATTAAAATTTCATTGCAAACAAGTGCTGTACGCCACAAAATCCGTACGAAAATCAGATATTAACGGAAAACAAGAGTCGAGAGATTCGTTCATTCTCGGTGTTCCTTGACATTTATTATTTCTATCGCTTTATTTGCGGCTGAATTCTAATTTAAAATAAAAAACAAAAAACAAAAAAAAAATGAAATGAAATGAAATCGCGTCCTTATCGTACGTCAAATATTTTTTCGAACTTATTCCACCAAGTTTCGAGTTATTAGGCCCGGTGTGACAGACACTCGTTACTTAAGGAGCACTCAAACGCACAATATTTTGTAGATAAGCGAATAGTTGGATAACTTTGCCTCGGTATTCTCCTTTGTTTCGTACTAAAAATCTTTAGGAAACTGTAGCGGTAGAATCAAATCCTAGACAGGGAAGAAAGTCCTTAAAATGTAAGAGATAGTTGTTAGTTGAAAATGCCTCTGCCGAGAGACGCGTTCGAAATCTTCGATAGAACGCAATCCATGGCTCGAGGGATGTTCCCTGCTTCCCTCGGCGCAACTCCCTCCGATGCATCGAAAATCGGAAAAGAGAGAGAGACAGTGGGAGGCCGTTTAGTGAAAGGAGTGACGTGGGAGAAGCGCGATGATCGCTCGATGCGACCCAGCGATGTTCCGCGCACGCAGAGCAGCTTGAGAGATAAATTACCGGACGATCAAACTGTCAGCCAGGTTGGCATCCGAGTTGGCGCTGACAGTTCCTCCGCGCCTTATCCCCTTCGATATTGTCCAACGAGGTTTCCCGCGCAGTTCTCGGCACCGCTTTCCGTACTCCAGCAGCGTCCGAACCTGCCCATTACGCTCGATCCTCGTCGTTTCCCCGCCGCCTTTCCTCGCGCGAGCGGCATCGCGGTTATTCGCGATTATTCGGGCACCGGAGGGGACCTTCCACGAGGGAACGACGACGTCCGAGCCTTGCGAGCTAATTCCTTCGAGCGGTCTCTCATCGATTGTTCTTCAACCTCCACTCCGAGTAATGGGGCGCGCGGCTTTCCATCGCGGTTCCCAGGAGGATCGTAAAGATCCGGAGTCCCGCGGCGCGAGATAAATACGTCGAGGGCGAGCTTTTCGACCGTGAAACGTTGAATAGGGATGCGCGGGAGAGTCACAGTTGCTCGGTAGCGAAAACTGTCAGGCTTGGCAGGATCGGAGTCGACGGCGGCGTCGAGAGGTCGCAAGTTGCTCGACTTTTGCGCGGATAAATAAGGCGTAGGAGGGTGGGAAATGAGGTTGGGATCCTCGTGCGGTACCTCGTAAACGTCGCATTAGAAATGCAATGGCGGGAAGTGTCGCGGATTTTCGGGGAAATTTATGGGATCGCGGGCCCATTGGTTAAGGGTCTGCCTTCGCGAGGGTAAGAGGTGCCGCCAGCTGGGCCACCTTCGGGGCGATAGTTCGGGGGAGCCGGTATCTTGGACATTATGCGCCAATTATCGTAATCTCGGGATCTAATTATTAACCGCCGCGTACGGGTGCATCATCTAAGACGCCGTAACGCACGCGGCTGCCGATGCGAATAATAATAATCGCGAGTTGCGACTTCTTCCGGTTTCACGATCGTCGCCTACATTAATTATTACTTTGGCCTTTCTTTCCTCGCTTGTCTCGCCTTCTTTCATTTCGCCGCCCGTTGCTCGTAATTTCGTAAGCTCGCACTTTCATCCTAAGCACGTGCGCAGGCACTTTTATTGTTGCCCGATTATTACCGAATTCGGTGAACTGCAGCACTCGCTCGAATCTAAGGCTTTTGTGTCACTTCCTTCTCTCCGCGCGCGCTCTCTCTCTCACTCTCTCACTCTCTCTCTCTCTCTCTTATTGCGAGTAACTACTGTTGCATGCTTTCTCAGCCTATTTTTATCAGCCAACTGCCGTTAAAATTCCCAAATTAATGAAATCATCGACACGCGAATGAAAAGATTAAATTTATGAAAGATGAAGCAACTTGGTATCTGGTGTTGTTCCTTTTATTAACACCTACCGCCGAGTCATATTAATTCTTGCGTTAAACCTGTTTTCTCAACTATGAAAACAATACATCTCTCGCTTGAATCTTAGAAACCTCGTTGTTAAGTAGAACGTTAATAAAGATCGTGGATTCGTTTGCTTATGCGACTTTTAAATAATTAACCGATGGACTCCACTATTGCCTTTCATTTAAACGGGTAACGCAGTCGAATGAAAATACAAAACCTGTCGAACCCTTGGACTAAGGGAAGCCGCGGGCGATAGCGATTTCGGTGGGAGATGTTAAACTTTGCATTATTTGTTCAAATTTTGAAATATCAAGATGACGTCGAATTTCCAAAAGAAATTCACGAATTTATAGGTCGATCGAACCGAGCACTACGCGAGTTATATTTACGTAACGACGTAATTTCGTTCTGAATTCCAAAATTTCTTCAACGTTTTCTACGCTGCACTTTTTTTGCAAGGATGTCGATAACGGTGCGTTAAACGTTACGCTCTGATTTTCAATATTTTAATCCGCGATTCATACGACATACGACGTCGAGCGCTTGAACGATAAAAGCCATTCAAGATCGATGGATCGCTCGGGGCTTCCTTTCGTCAAACGACCGACAAGCTGTAAATTCTTTTAACGCAATTAGAACAGGGCAATTAACGAGCAGGAATATTATATTTTATAACTTCATTAGCGTTTCAAATGGCTTTTAATCGTTGAATGAGGACTCTGTATTCAAATCGGCCAAGCTAAGAAATTTACATGTACAAGGTTGTCCGAAAGAAATTTATAAGAAATACCAGTATGAAAGTTTATCGTTCATTCGTACCTCTTGTTTATACATTTAAATTAGAGCATAATTATCTATTTAAAGTATTTTAATCCACTAAGATGAAGGTGAAGGAAACACTCGCCAGATTTCACCAAGAGATACGTGCTTTTTTATAGTTCAGGAAACAGCTTTAATATCTATCCGTTTAATACAGGTATTAATAGTGCTTGATAAGAGCTATAAAAATGTAAAATGTTACATGGAGTTCTTCTTGCATATAGATCTATATAAATGAATGAACGATAATGTCGCATTCTGTATATTAAAAATTAAAAGAACACATTCTACATTAAACAAAATATAAATTAATTTTAATGGGAACGCCGCAGAGAATTTTAAATTCATGAGATTGTTAATTACGAGCCTTGTCGTATCTGCTTTTCCACAGTCATAAAAGTAATTGCATAAAATTTAAAACTTTTACACCCGATGTTAAGAACGAGCTCCGAAAATCGCACGTAAACGTGTAACTCTGCGGATTTTGAAGGCGCCACGCGAGAAATAATCATCGAATTCGGTTCTTTTCCTTTGGAACAAATGTCAAAACCAACCGATCGAATGGTAGAGAAGAAAATAAACAAGAGAGAGAGAGAGAGAGAGAGAGAGAGAGAGAGAGAGAGAGAGAGGAAAAAAACAATGAGAAACTAACGACTTCTTGAAAATTCTGTCAAATGCACTTCGCCCTAAAAGAGTTTGTGGAGCCACCCATAAAATGCAAATTCCTCCCTTTTTAGACTCGCGTGTAATGGACTTTAAGAGTTATACTTAAGAAATAAATTCATTCGCTTTATATAAAATTTCAATATGTTAATTTTAACTTTTTTACGCCAGAAAGAAGGCAACGGTTATTCTTAATTAACTGAAAACTGAGTTCGAGAGCAGTAATGTGCGAATTAAAGAGAAGCGAATCGTTGTACCGATAGTTTGCGGAATATTTTAATGATGGATCAGCTTACTATAACTTATAATGATTTCTCTTTAACGTATTTCTCTTCTATAAAGTCAATTAATGTCAACCGAATTAACGAGTAAACAAGTCCTGTGGTATTATCTTTCGCAAATGACCGTGAATTTATCATAATACGGTATTTTTATCTTAAAAATCATTAAAATTACTTGACGGATCTACTGTGACCTACGACGTGTACTGTATCGTTTTCTTTACGAATCACATCGTTTCGCCCCCGACATTTATGTAACCACCACTACGAATACCTGCACGTGATTTGCAATTATATTTCGAAAGTGAAGGAGATATTAGTTGAATATTCGTAAACTCGACTAAATATACTCTCGACATTAGACCGTAACCCATTACTTGATTAACTATTCGGACAACGGTCACTTTCACGCTAATAAACAATAAAAAAAATAAGAAAATACTACGTGCATACATTTTATAATATGCACTGTGATATTCCGTGATTTATCGTAACAACCGGTCGTATTGCTTAAAATATTGAAAACATTAATATCAAAAAGTAATAAAAAGGGGAAAGCAAAAACAATGTAAAAAAAAAAACCTCCCCGGCGGGGAATCGAACCCCGGTCTCCCGCGTGACAGGCGGGGATACTGACCACTATACTACCGAGGACTTGTCTGTAAATTTCCTAATTCTCTAGCTATCGTTCGGGGCGCGGAGCATTTTACAAATTAATTTTTTTATATTTTTGTATGACTCCAATATTAGCTACCAAAAAGTGAAAGTGATAACGAAGGAATGATGAGAATTTTGCGATTGTCGTAATTTTCACGAATTATTGCTGTAAATCACGTTAAAATTACAGGCGATTTCCCATGCCATTGTTCACGCGTATTCTATTTTTTAAATAACAAGTATGCGTTAAGTATGCGCTTGTCGTCACTTATTTTATGATGAAATTCGTACATTCTCGAGCCTACGATATTCTATGAAATTTTTCACGCAAAGTTTTTCAACGCTTTGCTTTTTTTATCGATTTAAGCGTTACGCATATATGCTTCAAATTTTTCTCTGGTTTTTCACAATTGAAACTTTTTGCTTTGGCAGCGTAATATTGTCTTTCGCTTAAATAATTTAGTTACACAACATTTTCTTATTGAGCACACTTGTTATTATTTTGATTACAAAAATATAGGAATCGATGTATTATGCAGAACGGAATTAAGAATTCTACAACATTCGAGTTCTTGGTCGAGTCAGGTTTCACGAATTCAAATGTTCTTCTTGTTCGTTTGCCATTAAAAATATAAGTTTTACTGGTGATTCCGTTAATAAATAAATACAATGTCGTCTCCTTTCAATTATTTTTTGGCAAGTACTCATCTTAATGAGCTAAAGTCTTATTGTAAAATAATATAAAATTTTCAGTGCCGGAATCTGCACGAAAACCAATATCACGTTTAAATATTATCATAATTATCACAAATAAGAATGTTAAAAATCGAAAAAGTATACCGAATAATTTGTTGAGGAATGTTTATCGTTGTATAATTCGTTCCCTCAACTCTGTCTGCCTGTTAATTTTTAATACGGGCAGTTATTCCATCTGTTTTATCATTAATATTGAGAGTCTCGTTATTTTAGTGCGTAGAAAAGCTTTTTCGCGGCATCAGGCATCGAATACTATTGCAAAACTAGCTCAATGAGAAACCGCGAGTGCACTTTTGCTGTGTTTTTCTTCCGTACGCGCGTTGGTGAAATTTAATAATAGTACATACCTTTAATGTACCAACAAATAATTACTAGAGCAAGATAAACTTCTCACATATTAGACAAGCTCGTGCAGCATACGTTTATAATAATGCTTAGAACAGACGAACGAAACGTAAACAAGCAATAGCATACATAATTCCATTCGAATGAATGCCTTAATTCGTATAATAAAATACAAGTTACCTTCAATGTACATATACAGTACGATTAAGATTATGGACGGATGGAAGCACGTACTTTTGCCGCGGTTGAGCGCACGCGTAACGTGTCTTTTTTTTCTCCGAGGCGCGATAATCACGAATCTTCTTCGATCGACCATCTATCGGAAGTCGATGCCGTCGAGCCCAGTGGAAGGCTCCTTACCTTCTGGGATCCCTCCAACGGGCCCAAAAGTACGACGACGACGACGACGACGACGACGACGAAACGCGATGGCAGCGACCATTAGTGGGACCGGCGATGCACGGAGCATTCGGCGCGGGAATGCGTCGATTCTCGCCCGGGCGGAGACTCCCCGGCCGACGGCGACGACGTTCGCCAGCCGATGAGAACCACTGGGGACCGTTTCGGCCGTGGCCGGCGAGCCCCGAGCTCATTCGCTAGCTTTCGCCTCTCGGACAGCACAATGAGGCCAATTACTTTAATTGCAGCTCGAGACCGATGGACGCGAAAGCTCCCAACCAACCAGAGAGTAGAGAGAAGAGCCGGAAGTCGGGGTAAACGCCGTAAGACAATCGCCCATTTTTCCCCCGCGTGTAATACGCGCCTTCCGCCGATTTCACTCTTTACCCTTTTTCTCCCTCCCTCCCTCCCTCCCTCCCTCGCCGCCTCACCACCCCACCACCTCACCACCTCCTCTCGCAGCGCTCGCTCTCATCTTTTATTCCGGCCTTTTTCCTCCACGTTTCCAATCGCGGCAGCCCCGGACCTCATAACCGGGCGTCTCCACGGAAAGTGCAAGAACTGCTTCATCCGACACTTATCTCTGCCCCAGATGTTATTGCTGGCTAAATGCGCGTCAAGGCCGTTACGCTCGCGCGTCGTTCTCAACTCCAAGCTGCACTCGAAGTACCTTGCGGATCACTGCGACCGTACCCACGTACCCGACACGACCAACTCCTACGAATCGAGACAATGGCACGCGTTCTTTCGAGCTGTTCTTTCGAACCAAGTCTCGCGTGGCATCGCCTTATCATTTAGAGTTTCCACCTTCCAGCATAATTCGAAGGCAAATGCGATTCTTTATCCTTTGGAGCGATCCATCGCGCGCACTACTTATCCCTTTACCTTCCTTCCTTCGATTAACTCTCTCCTCCGTAACTTGGTAACCTCGCTGACTTGGCCTGCTCGAGAATCGCAAATTTCCGCTACTCGAACGCGCAACGAGCGTTCGAGTAGCGATTGAGATATTTATTTGTCCCAGATTCTTGCGACTCGAAAATAAGATATTTATCTTACGTGTCGTTTATCTTATAAGAGACCATCGTCGATTGCTTCGTTTTCTCGTTTACGCACTCTTACGTAACAGCGCGTGGCTGGTAATTATAAAGCGATTTGCGCGTCACACGCCGATTCTTGACAGTTAAAAGTCGACGTGTAAAAAGGAAACCAATCGCACTATTTTCAAATCTCCTCGGTTCCAACTCCTTTTCCCCGTACTCGGCTCTGATGATACGACACGAATACAGACGTTAAAGTTCGCGCGTGAACTCCAGCCTTTTGTTAACTCAATATTAAATCAATCGACATTTTGTCATCGGCGATGATTAATTAACAAACGTGGTCCCATGGTGTAATGGTTAGCACTCTGGACTTTGAATCCAGCGATCCGAGTTCAAATCTCGGTGGGACCTTCTTTTTTTTAGCTCTTGCATTAAGATAAAAAAAGTCAGCTTGATTTTCTTGCACGGATATATAATACCTTCGATTTTTTTTTGATAATTCTCTAATAAGGTAATACCTTAATGTACGAATAACGTGCAATTAGAATTATTAGCCTGAAGAATTCTGAGTATAATTTATACCGCACACAGCGTCTTTATGTGAAATAATTCACGTCAAGTGTATCCCCTCGAGAAATTTTGGCGCAATTATTTCTTTGCGAAAAAATAATAACTGCTACATGCGAAGATCGTAGTGCAAAAGGTTGTTTATTATTGTTAAAAAATGCACGTATTCTTGCAGGCACGTGACACTCGAAATTTCTAGCTCAAATCGCAAGATCGATTAGAGTTTTATCGAGTAATATAAGAGAGAACGAGAATTGCTGTTTTAAGTGATATTCTTGAGAATGTAGATGGAACGTTTAGGAATGTGTTTGTAAATGCATTTATGCCTGTCATCGATCGTGTAAAGTCCATATTTTTAATTTCTTCATAGGTACTTGCCGTTATTAAAGCTTGATGTATATTTATTAAAAGGGATGCGTAAACTAGACATCGGTGTACCAATGAAAACCAACGCTTTAGAAATGAAAAGCTTGAAACGATCCAAGTTACTTGCGTTGCTTGGATCTCTCTTATCCTTCCCAATTTCAAATATAAATTAAATTCAACAAACTTTTACGGTAGATATCCTCGTATTGTAAATCCACCATAAAGTCCTAAGGACGTCGAAGTGCAGGTTTCACACAGTTTTCTCGAGGATGCTTTGAAAGATCGCGAAAGGCCTTGTAACTTTTCTCCTATTTATATTTCTTTGATTGGTGTGATATATTTAAGAGAGAAAAATCATATTGCATAATAGCCGCGTAATATTGTGAAACTTGTGTACATATATTGGACGATTAGCGAAGTATTCCGTAAAACGAAACGTCCAGGAGTCGAGATGTAAATAGCAATTTTTTAAGATATTTTTTTATCGCGTTTGCAATGGATTATGGGACTGAATATTGATATTGTAATTGCACTTTGCGCGCTCCAAGTTGAAAATTTGTTTTCACGGACATTCTTCGCGTAAAATAAAAGTGAGGTGTCACGTAAGGTATCGATTGGCGCCTTGTAATCCGTTTCTCAATCTCAGCGAGATCTCACATTCGTTTTCTTAAGCTCCAAAGTTTTCAAAGTTAAAATATTATTACGCGGAGAATAATTATTTCCCTTTGTTTTCGTTATAATTTTGTATTTTAACGCTGATCTACGCTGATCTACGCTGATCTACGCTGATCTACGCTGATCTACGCTGATCTACGCTGATCTACGCTGATCTAAGCTGATCTAAGCTGATCTACGCTGATCTACGCTGATCTACGCTGATCTACGCTGATTTACGCTGATTTACGTTTATTTAAAAGCAGAATTACGTGCGATTAGGATCGCAGGCCTTTCCGAGAACATAATTTTGTCCGCGCGTACAATTCTACATTACCAGGCAAGCGATTGCGAAATATTTTACTTTTCTCGTAATATTGGTGGTCTCGTAACAACAGCTTGGAGGTCCCACGATGCAAGGAGTGGCAAATTAAGCTGCAATCTGGGCACGTCCCCTTCATTATTCCAATTTCATTATTATTTCAAACGATGGCACTTTCACCCTCTTAGTGTCGCATTTTCATGGCGCCGGTCCTCTTGGTATCTGGCAATGAGCGCACCACGAGCTCATTAAGCCCATCGGTGTTGCGATTCGGTCGGTAGCACAACGTAAACTGAAAATTGTGCGCGGCTAAAAAATACGACGGCAGCCTTAATTTTTCATGAAATTTAAAGCGAAGCGGTCGAGCGAACGAGATTTTTACGTCGTGACGTAGAAATATGTCGTGGCGTAAAGCGAGCGTAAGCTGATAGGAGTCGTCCGAAGATAATATACGGCGCAACGATGGAAAGCCGAAGCACGAAGGTGGATTTCGCACCGGGAAGTACAGCGGACCTTTGTTCGGCTCTTTTGTCGCCGCGCGATAACGAATAAAACTCGAGGAAGTCACGTACCCTCGCCGGCTAGGAGCCGATAATTCGCGAGTAAAAACTCGGGCCGGTTATCGGACTCGCTATCCGTCATCTGTGGAAGGTCGCTTTCCCGGAAAGTCAAGGCGCCCTTTTCCGGCCCCGGCAGTCCCGCATTTTCGGGAAATCGCACGCCACGTCGCATGCCGTCGCCCGTTCCTCGCCAACGTCTCCGGTGCGCCTCGCGTTCGCGCGTCCGCCGCGATTCGGTTGATCTTTCGCCGATGATGGCGCCGACGATGGCGCCGACGATTACGTCTTCACCCTCGCCGCCGGTACGGCAACCCGTTAACGCGAAGGCACAACTTCGTTGTGCTTTGCACTGTTCGTTGTGCTTATCGACGTCGCCCGACTTTATACTTCGGCTCTATACATCGATACGCGGAAATCTCTTCTGATATTGAACGCGTCTGACGGACTACTTCGAACGGACGCGTACGCAAAGTACGATCATGCGATTCTAAGACTTTTTGCAAGGTCGAGTGAAACTTTAGACTCGCGAAAAACTGTGCTTTTTACGCGCGATCTTCCGACTTCCGTTGCTGCTCCGTTTCTTTTACATGTATTATGTATACTTGTCTTGCGCCGCTTAACGTAGACCATTTCCGATTTTCAACAACCGTGTCCAGGATAATTAGCCTTTTAAAAGCACTTATAATTGCTGTAATATTGGAGTACTTTATTTAGGCGGTTCGCTTAAGTCGCCATTAAATGAACGTTCAATGCTTCGTTATCCTGAAACTGTCGAGCAATTTGATGAAATCCATCAAAAAATTCTACGGGTAAATGCAATCCGTAAGTTTAATCAGCGCTTAATATCCTTGGAAGAGGAGCGTTGCTCGTGAAGCAGTGAGCTCGTGAATACATTGAAAGTAAAAGGTTTGCTCGATAGGCGCGAGTATAATGAGTTTATGTACCACGGGAGAATGTCATTCGACTCTCTCGTTATTTAGCAAACTCAATGTTTTAATTAACCGCGTATTGTAAATGTACTTTTATTCCAGATTAACGGCCTCCATATTCCAGAATAATTATGAAGTACGCGTATTTGCGTGCAATTTTACGCGGAGATTGGAACAAGTTACGAGGGCGACTCTGACTTTTTATGCGCTTCGAGGTTTTATACCTGCAAAGTTTTACATTTTTACGCGCATTAAAGTTCTTATTGAAGCTTTTTCCTCGTTAATCCGGACTTGGACGTAGACCAGCGGTTCGGAGATGTTCGTGCGCGAGTGGTGTACAATTTACGCCAGGGTATTTCTTCGGCTGGAAATGCGCTCGTGCGCTCTAATTCACTCCGCTCGAAGAGGATGTTCCTGCTCGTCGAGGCGCTGCGTCGAGAGCAATTCGTCGCTGAGGAGTCGAACGAATTTTGAGAGGCTGCAATTACGGCCAAGGGCACGCGGGGACTCGATGAAAAGCGAAGGAGTGCGAAAGGCCAGCGCTCGGCCGCGTACACCCGGTCCTCGCGCTGCAAGAGGACGACGCAGCGCGAGGGGATGCTTCCCGGTGCCGCGGTCGCAAATCATGATGGCGGACACTCCGCGGCGTTAACGATAGCCGGCGGAGAGGTGGCAGAGATACAGGCCCGACTTGCTGCTGGTTGGTGCATGTCAGCTCCGCCCCGGCAGGATCGCGATAACGACCACTATTATATTACTCCCACGCGACATCGCCGCTCTCTCTCTCTCTCTCTCTCTCTCTCTCTCTCTCTCTTCCGTCTCGAGCGCGCACTCCCCCTCGGCGGGCGGAGGACCTTCGCTCTCGTCGGGGAGAGCTTTCACTCTTTCCCGCGAGCGAACGCGAGGAGACGCGGTTACCCGCTCGGACTCGCGCCTGCGACTGAGAAGCGCGCCGCGAGCCGATCCCTGGCCATCACCTGCTCTCCCTGATCACCCTCTGATCACCCTCTGATCACCCTCTGATCACCCTCTGGATCTTCCTCCTGGCGCTGATTGACGGGCCAGCTTTATCCTAATGCCATCTCTTCTGCCGATTGATACGTCCGTATAAATTGCCAGCTAATCCCTTCGAGACTCCGAGCCGACGGGAAATCTGCCTCTCTTCTTTATTCTTTATTTACTCTCGTGCTTCTTGGTGCTCTTGCTGCCGTTGCACCGACCCTGCGAGAATTTGGTACACCTGTGCCACTCCGAGGCCTCGGCTCTCAACCCTCTCCACGGATTCACGCTTACGGCGTCTTTTCCACTTCGAGCGCGCCTTTCGATCTTGCCTTCGCTGGAATTACCTTGACAGATGCTACGCTCGCGTTTACGGAGCCTCTCGCGCAATAAACTCGTCGAGGGGGGAGAAGCGAGTGGATCCGACGCTCGTTTTAAACCGCGATAAAATGCATCGTGTTTTTTCGAGGATTCGCCTCGGTTCGCCTCGGTTCGCCTCGATTCGCCTCGCTGTCTGCGCGCCTATCGATATCAGAAATGAAGTCGACCGGGAGGAAAAGCCATTGGCAGTTTCGTGTCCTAACGATTCACGATCGCTCCTTGGCTTCCGACGAATCCGAGCCGCGATTGAAGCTCGTTGCAACGTGACACTGTCGTAAGACTTCATTCAGCGATCGTTTCGACCGGGTTAAAAATTCGTTATCGGACAATGGGCCTCAAAAGAGAGAGTTTATCGTCGACTTAACGAACACCTCGAAGGGATAAAAGAACGTTACGGCGATTACTGTCTATAAGTAGCTGCTCGTTCTTGGCGTTTTTAACTGAGAAGGAAGTTTTTGCCGCCCTCGGTATTTATGTTGGTCGATCCAAGTAAATTTTAGTCATTGCATTTTGTGCAAATATGTCAAAATATGATTTTCGCACGTATTATAAACTCGCCAAGTCTGGATCGCAAACGTAAAACAACTTATTTATAGCGTGGACACGCTATGCTTTTCTAACGAGGTTGTTGTAATGCATAGGATAATATTTATTTAATATTCTCCAACTTTTTGGCACATTTCTTAATCGTCTCTCTTATTCAACCAAAGTATTCAAATTCGCGATATAAAAGCGATATCACCTTGCTGAGATTCCTCGATCTTGCCACGTAAGTCTCCGTAAACGCATCAAATGATAAATATCCGTATACCGTATATGCTGAAGTTGTGCTGTAAAAGTAATGATGGTTTTCTTTTGACAAAGATTTGAATGAATCAAGTAGCAAAGTATTTTCTAAATAAATATGAAAAATTGGGATTTAAGTGAAACTCATCATCAAGGATCACGCATGCCGCTGAAAATGATCAAAGATTTAGATCAGAGCCAAAAGTTATTCCCATTAAACGAATACCTCGAAAAGAATAAAACGGTATTCGATGTATGACCAATGAAGAAACGACTGGCTGAAACCTACTTGAAAATCACTATTATAAAATAGGAAGGATGTGCAAAGTTGCGTGTTATTATGTGGATATGTTTGGCGTCGAAGTACAATATTTGAGTATAAACGTAAACGAATATTCGCAGTCGAATCGATAAACGTCCGTTACGGGCGTATAACGAATTGATAAATAATTCATCTGCAAGCCAGCAAATTGTTTTGACACAGTTAATTTCAAACCAATCAACGCGGAAACAAAATGATGGACGACGAACCTCGGGACAAAAGTGGATAAACGGATAGACCGTAGACTTTAGCAACATCAAACCTAGCTTTTATGGAGAGAATTTTGTGATCGAATTTATTGGACGGTAAAATGTTTGTTATATCTTCAAACTTCCCTGTTACGCGCTACGAGTACTAGCACAGTTTTTCGTTCGCGCGAACGATCCTTTCAAGTTTTTATCTTATTTACCCCACGCGCTATCGTTTGAAACTTCATTCGATCGACGTGACAGGATTCCGTAAAATGCCCAAGTAAATCGATGGATACGAACGATAGAGCCGCTTAAATTGGGTGAATAAAACTGACAATAAGTCCCCAGTTTTGCCACTAAAACAAAGTTGAGTTTTATTTTAAGCGAGGCAAAGCGATGGAGCAAATGCAGGTAAAAGATATCGCTTCGGCCGTACGTATCTGGATAAAAAGTTGAACCCTCGAGTACACGAACCGTACGGATAAGGGCTTCTCGCGTCGGTTTCTCGCAAATTCCTCGATCAAAGTGTAAAGGCTAATTTACCAAAGGAATATAGCTTAGCCTTGATACATGAGTGTGCATAGCCAGGTACAGGCATCGGGCAGTTCTGAACTATTCTCCGCTTGCTTTTCCCCCCTCGACGCGTCGCGTATATAGATAAAAGTCGTGGAAGCCAATTTACGTGTCAGCTTGTCAGGCTGTAATTTCAGCGATAGAGGCGCGTTTGCTTACCTTCTCTCTCTCTCTCTCTCTCTCTCTCTCTCTCACACACACACACACACACGCGCGCGCGCGCGCGCCGTCTGTCTTCCTCTTTCCCGTGCACACGTATAAACGTACACAGACGCGCGCGCGCGCGCGTTTCGTTTGCGCGCAAAACGCACAAAAAGAGCGCCTGGCTTTGGTTTCCTTCGACGGTGGAGAGATAATTGCGCGACCGAAAAACCACTCGATTTCAAAATATGCCGAGAGCCCCGCGGCTCCCGCGCCCCGATAATCGCGAGAGAGACGCGACCATTTTTTCACCGTATACACCGGGTAGCCGACTCCTCGCATCTTACCGCATCGGTTATACGCCGAGGAATCGATGATCCTGTCAGCCGCATTATATCGCAGAACGCTCATTATATGAATTACCGCCATAACCTCCTTTTTTCTCAAACCATTATGATATATTTTTCTATTTTTTTTTATTCTCAATTTTTTTTTGTTTACTCTATACTTAGTTCTGCGTTTTGTGCTGCTCCTCGAAATTATCTATTCGAGCTGAAAACCCAGGGATTCGAACAATTTACAGAAACGTAACGCTATTAATATTCTTTATTGCGATCGTTTAAAAGGGCAAGAGAATTTTAGGAAACTTCGAATACGAATGATGGAGAGGAATCCTATCACGAGTAACACGAACTCGATGTAAATTCATAAATACGCGACATTTTCTTATTAAAAATTTATTTCCTATTTTGTACATTGTAACTTGTATTCCATTTTTCTCTCTTCGCGCGCAGCGAGAAAAATTACACTTACAATTATTAAGTCTCCCGTTCGTTATCACTTTTTACGAGTGTACCATTTGTTTGCTGTTACAACGGCAATTACTCGCGTTCTGTACACTTACATTTTTATATTATACCGTTGATTAAAATCACAATCAGTCGAATAGAGTACTAATCCAATCGTAATCTTCTGCATTATTTGTGTCATTTCTTCCCGTGTTATTTTCTTCCTCGGAAAAGCCAGACAAAAGTTCCTCCAATTGTAAATCTAATTCATCCTTTTCCGTTAAGTCCTTATTAATTCCAGATCCTTTAGAAGCGTTATTCGGACTTAATATTGAACTCAAGCTTGGTTGAACACTATTACTGGATTTAATATCCGATGTATTACCATTGTAACATTCGTTATTCTCATTTACATGTTGCGAATTTAATAATTCATTGGAATGAAGCTTGGTATACGAGCCTTCCTTTACTTTCTCATTCAGTCTTAATGTTGAACTATTCTCTACTTTATCGATATTATCTACAGTTAATTCGCATATTTTCTCTACATTTGTACTTTTTTTATTCATTAATTTATTAAAATCAAACTTTTCGTACGGAATATTTCTCTTTTTTCTACTTAAAAATCTTACGTTTTCCTTAAATCTACCGTTAAATAGGCGCAACGTAGACGAGCTATTACTAAATTCATCATTCTTAACAGACACTAAATCACTAGCTAACGAGGTAGGAACATTTGTATTATTTTGACAATCGTTTAATTTACTTTTAAGCTTAGAACCTATATTATTAATTTCGTTATTTTCCTTAACGGTATAACCCACCGTTGACAACTTTTCTAATACATAATTTACAGACTTTGCAGCAACTACTTTTGGTTTCAAATTGACTATACCGGTAGTACTACTTTCCACGGATGATTCGCTCGGCTCGCTCAACGTCGAACAAATTTCTTGAGAATTATGCGCAGTATTTGTAAGCATTGGAAGCGAGTTAGGAACCTTGTCGGATACAAATGTAGAATCAGTTGGACTGCAGTTGGAGCCTTCTTTACAAACAACATCACTGCTAGGTGTTTGTGGCGGTGTGTAAGATGAGAAATCGAGTGACAGATCATGTTCATTTTTGATATACTTAAGAGCTGATTCATCCCAAGTATAAGACCATTCCTTCCCCACCGGTCTATTCAAAAATATCAGATCCTCGAAACCAATTGGCCATGTGCACTGGGTGCAAAAATTGCATTTCATCAAATCATGAATGTACGTGTTAAAATAATAAGAAAAGCAAATTTCGACTTACCTTCTCGTTAGAGCACATGAATACGGCCTCCTGAAAATTTAGTTGAAATGATTTGATTCTTATTTTGTTGCCATTTTTCAAACATAAAGGACAAAACTCGTGCATGCTGAAAATGTAATTAACACACTTTATGTACGTAAAACGTAGGTTATAACGCTATTTCGATTGTTCTAGAACATACTTTTGCCATCCAAAGTATAACAGCTGCTTAAGCGAGGCCAAGTGATACCTTAAAAACGTAATCGTTTATTAATCATACTGTGCGTATATAAAATTTTAAGAATCCACGTGCACTATTTTACCCGGCGACATTGTCATCTTTTATCAACACGCGTGCACAACTATTCCGCCATTACAAATATTTATATATAAAAAATGCCGATCGTGTGTGTCATGCGCAAAACATTAGACGTAGATGACATCTGTAGGACTCCTCTGCAAGCATCAATTATTGAGGAAAAAATCAGTTTTACCTTCTTAAGATACGCGTAATCGTTGAAGTATCAATGATGAATAATTATACATGCCAATGAATACTTTGCTTCATTATCGATTTCTCAGGGCTCATATTCTTAATTATAAAATATTCTACGTTATCTTTGTAATGTAAAAGGGACGCGTATCTTACATCGAATCTAAAATGACGTTTCCAGATGATTCTTATCATCTCGCAATTGGAGCAATTATATAATTTTTCGTAATTGCATCCGTATTCGATGTGTTTTAAATTAAGTGGTGAATTCAAATATTTTCGACGAACAGATCGAAAAGAGGTTTTACATTACACCGAACGTTTTATTTTTTTAAATAAATTCTTCCAACAAATTATCAATAATTTTTTTACCATAAAGCGCGGTCGAATTACATGATTACATTTTACACAATCGATAAAATAACGAACGAACAATTCGTACACTAAACTAAGACTTAAATAATATTTTATACATTTTATAATTATCATATTATGTTATTTTGTAAGAAGTTGACGTAGCTTAGATATTGTAAATAAATTTATAAAATTGGATCTCAAATTAGTTTCAAATTAGTCGAACGTACCGTCGAGCATCGCAGACTTCCATATTTATAAGAATTTTTAAAAACAATAATTACCTCGACTCTCCACGCGTACATTAAATGTACATTAAATCAAACCTTCAACTGCCATTTATTGTTCAATATTAATAAAATAATTCAGGAAAGTGCAGTACAAGTATACTCATCAAACCATTCCTTTTTTTAAACGTAATCTCGATTCGAGTGAGAACAAATGCACAACTGAAACCTGACTCTCAATTTAATAAACATTGTGAAAAAAATTTTAAAAACTCGACAAAAACGTCATCCGAACTAATAAATAAGCGAGCAAAAAACAGGCTCAACGTAACATAATATTAAACGTAATGATAAAGGTTATATGGAATAAACGTTGCAACTAGCAGTAGATTTCTGCTTCATGTAGAATATTACAAAAACTGATCCGTGCGAATGCGCACGCAAAGGTGAAATCCAAATGAAAAAAAGAAACATGCGTACGTAGAGAAGGAGAGCGAGAAGGACACGCGTAAGACTTTAAGAATTCCACGAGGAAGGAGTTAGACGAGCAACCAATTCGACGACGTTTATTTGCATTTACATAAATGTACGTGAACAAATTATTAGTTGCAACAAAACACGCGTAAACCCGTCGCCAAGCTGAAGCACGCGCGAACTCGCAAACGCGTACACGCCTCTCGTACACCCTTTGCATGCGGTCCTCCAGGGGTATATTCGTGGCTGATCTCTCCCGATCTGTCCAAGGCTACGACCCCTTGCCGCGTCCCCAAGATTCCTTCCTACCTTCCCCCGTCCTGACCATAGCGACTCCACGACGTATACAATAATGCAAACACCAGCGGCGTCCGCGCGTCTCAATCGCAAGCACAGAAAGTCGCCTCCCTTCTCGTAAATACCAAATAGTTTATCATAGTCGAAACCTATGACATAAGAATCCCGTCGTCACTTCGAGCTCTCCAGGCAGAAGTAGGGGGTAGTTTTCTCGTTAACGCTCTACTCAAAACTTCACAACTAATTTTCATCTAGCTTGTGGCCAAATGAGCGTCGGAGAAGTTGGTAAGTTGGTTCTGTCTTTTTTTAAAACGATAGATTTTGATGCAAAGTTTTAAAAATCAGTCAACTCAATCGATCAATCTATCTATCTATTAAGATGACCGACTAAGTGAAAATTAAAAACTTTTTGAAAAAAGAATATGGAGTACACGAACGACAGTCTTCCATATCGTTATTATATGCTTATATATACACACCATCTATTTGATGCGTTGTATGTAAAGAATGTAAGCACGATTATCAAGCAAATATTCTATCCTTTTTTTTCCTATAAAAAGAAAATCTTAAAATGCGTCATTTTATTCGACGCACTAACTGGAATAGTCCAGAATTAGCTATGTGCTCGTGCATTAAATGTGAACACGAATGAAGATTGATATAATATCGTTGACTAAGCAGTCGATAGTCCATCTCTCTCAAGTCCGACAGCTGACGTGCTTTTGTTTTCATCATATGCACGTTTGCCTTCATCGACAAAACGTTTCAATTTTAAAGTAAAACAACGTATTGTAATCGATCGATACACTCTATTAGATTATTATCGAAACGAGGAGTCGATAATAGTTACAGCCTTGTTTTAAATACATTTAATAAAATGAGATATATAGAATAACCGAGAAAAAAGAAAAAGTTGCATATGTGTATTTTACATTTTTTTCTTTCATCTCTGGCAATTTTTCCGGTTCGAAAAAGGTATTCGGCTCGGAAAACTACGAGGACCATAATGTCGGACCATGGGGTTGACATTAGATGTGAGCAAATCATTCTCGTCTGCAGCTGCATACTCGCACCAAATTACGCTTTACTAATTCGGTACTTTATTTCTTTATTTCTTTTTCAGATAATTTTGAGTAAAATTGTTGTACAATTTCTTATCGAAGATGAACTAAGTACCGTACCCATAACGAGTAATTACTATGAAATATAATATAATATTATATTATGAACATTAATTTTAATTATGTTAATCGTGGTAGTAATAATAGAAATACACTGGAATTAATTAACATTAAGAGAATAAGAAACAATAAGTAAGATATAAAAACCTATAATAATAATAAAATAAAAAAAAACGAAAATAAAATTATTAGAAAAGCAGCAGTATTAAGCATCAAAATTATAAGTAAATAGAACATGCATATATATATATATATATATATATATATATATATATTATAAAAAAAAAGTAATGAATATTTTTTAATACTAGCTATTAAAGAATGCAAGAAATAATAATAATTGTATTGTTATAAAATCAGATTGTACAGAATTAACTATGTAAAGACTTTATAGAAAATTCTGAGAAAAATAATAAAAATCCTTACCTTTTCTCTGCTTTATTTAATACCTTCGAGGTCATAGAAAATTAAGTCGATTACACGAGTAAAATCAACATTTTCTGAGTCTTTTTACTTGCGAGACATCAACCAGCTGTATAAGTAAAATAAAATTTATAATTTAATCTCGTAATTGGTTTTCAATTATATTACGATAGATAGATGTATGCGATTCCCAAGAACGAATGCACTAATCCTTTCCCTCCAAGACTGATTTTACATTATTAATATTGGCTAGACTAGGAAAAGGAGTGAAAATGAATTGAAAAAACGTGCTTTCGTTATTGTCAAATAATCTGAATTAAAGAATATAGGAATATTAGGAATATTTATTTTCGAGTAGGAATTTGCAACACAAGGTATATATTTGCTTATAAATACAAAAAAATATAGGAAAGTAATATTTCATCAATCGCGTTAAAAATCTGTCTTATTTAAATATATTTGAATTGAAGAAAGCTATCGAAGAAAAACGTTCGAAAACTGTTAAAAGGTAGATAATTTAAGCTATAATACCTTATATTAATAGAAATCTATGAACATGGAAGTGTGCGCATTGTATTCAATCTGAATCAGCTCTTTTCCAGTTCGACTTTCCTTATATTATCCAGGTATTCTATCTACTTTTCCCCAAGATTTCCTCCCTAAAAAGCACTCCACCCTTCCCCCGAATAACGATGAGTTTTCCACCCTTTACTTATCCTGACGCCTGTAACGCGGTAATTTTTTCTTTAAACGAACACTGATACACAACTGCTCGATTTCTAAAAACATATTATTCTACAAGACGTTTAAAATATTATTATAAGCTTGTCAGTTGCTGAGTAATCTACACGTTACAGCTTGTTAACAATACAAAGGAAAGTATACTACAGATCATTGGGCTATTATCATAATCATTATCAAATGTATTTGCCATCATCTGGATGAAGTACCTGTAAATTAGGATTTATGCTAATGTTCTCGGGACATGGAGAAAAGTGGAGAATACGGAACAGTTGAATAGGATTAAGAGACGCAAATGTCCCAAAATTAATAAAGATCTTTAGTTATACTTAAAAGAAATATTGCATCATACGTTAAGCTGTAGTTATTATTGTTAGGTCATTACTCTAGTAGTATCGCATGATACCCACACGATTTAACTATAACTCAAATTTGTTAATAATAAGACAAAAATATATTTCTCCATTGCAATAGATTTTACATATTTCATTATGCACGCGAATGTCAGGCGTTGACAGCAAGCTTATTTTGCGCAGGCTCAATTTGTCCGAGATGAACATGAAACCCGAATATTTGTACGGACACTCTCACTTTGGCTGTTGCAATGTAATATGCATTTTTTAGAGTAAGTACTCCTGTTAGTCGTAAGAGGTGCCAGTGCGTAATCTGCAAGGTTCCTTCGGGTGTCCAGGAGTCGTATAACTCATCGCGAATAACAGGAGACTACTTTGAAGGGGCTATTTATTACACTTCATCTGCTAATAAAGTAATTCTGCGCAAATAAATGGTCGCGCATGTTCGGTTCCTCCTTTTTTCCTCTTTTCTTCCTCTTTTTTTCCTCCTTTTGTGCAGTTTGCATTTGCCTGACATTGATGTATCAAAGTCGCTTAGAAATACCTTCGCTAGGTGCGCTACGATCGAAAGTAATCCAACCCTGAAATTTATTCATTTGTTTTTTTCTTTTGTTAATGTATAGCATTTGATTACATTCCCTTTTCATCGGCGCTCTAACAAAATACTAAATGAAACTATGTTGCAAAATTCAAAAGGTAAATACACGTATATACATTACTTTTCCGCTACTGTGACTGCACTTGTAAATACATTAATAATTGTGGTTCTCAAAAGCACCGCAGATACGCCACAGATTCTTTCTTCGAAAGAAGACGTACGATTAAAATCAATGCTAATTTGTAATCGTCACGGCGAAATATAAAAATTATTCACCAGAAGAAAAAAAAGAATTAAATCCAATTGATTTCGGCAATACTATACTGCAAAAGATTAGATAAAACTAACACTGTTAATCTTTACGCTTGCTTAAAAAATTCAAATGCATATTAAAATACGTATTTATTATTTATTTTTTAAAATTACTTATCGATTTCATAAAACTATATGGTTAAATGTAATAATATAATTTGGGTAGAACTTTAAAATCATTTACCTATTCCAACATTAATTAGTTCTAGACTAATTTTCTTTTATTTTGTAGGCATTGATAAAAGCATGATCAAAGACTTATCTTTAAAAGAACATATTTCACAATTAATACAAGACAAAATTTTTCTTGGACAATATACTGAAAAGCGTTATGTAGAATCACTCCAAACGTACAGGTATAATATTTGTTTTACAAAATTAAAAATTGTACCACGACTAAGTTTCACCTCAAATTCGCTTTCAGAGATGTTATTATAATTGAGTCAACCGAAGATATAGTTCCAAATTTATGGAAAGTAAAAAAAGCATTAAAAATGAATGGAAATAATCAATGGATTGGAATAACAGGTATAAATTTTTTTGTACAATACAGAAAATTTTCTCAATAATATTTATTATATATTTTAAATATATTTTCAGATGATCCGCAAGATATTGATTCCAATGATTGTCTATTATGGGTTATACTAAATGATGTACCTATCGGTAAACATTGGTTTCAAATATGTGCTATCAATTTTAATACGAGTGAAATTATTTTAAAAATAAAATGTATTCAACCTTTTCGATCACCCGATAGCAGCTTTAATAATATTGATTATGATTTTCCAACATTAAAAGAGGTAAAACACCCTCATTATGCTATTATGCAAATTTTGACAAAATATTTACATTTTCAGATTTTTACATATGAAAATACATGTTCAGCCTTTAAATTTAGTGCACTTGTCTTCCTAACAATTATTACTTTTATCGTCGAAGCTATTAAATTCTTAGGAGAATATAGTTTACAAATGGGTTATTTGATTTTAAATTTTATCCATATTTCTAGTCCAATTTGGATAGGTTTCTTTGAATTTCTAACAAATTGTGTATACGGACTTTATTGGCTTATTTTTTTGCTGTGGAAAAGCAATACTCGCCCTATACCCAATGCATTGATCAACAAAAACAATTACACCGAAAGACAAAAGGATTATGGACCTTCTAGACAGCTGTGTATTACAGCAGGGACAAATAAGAATGATTATGACTCGATTGTAGATAGGAATTCTCAATTGAACTTTTAATTATTATAAAAGATATTGCTAAATTTGAAAGATAACTTATTTTTACTCCATTCACATTATTGTACAAAATATAATATATACTTTACAATAAAGTTTTTTAATTTTAACACAAATCGTGTGAAAGGATGCACAATTATCCATAAGTTTTTTAAAACAAGTCTTAATTCAAAATTAAATATCGATTAATAAATAAAAAAAAAAAAAAAAAAAAAAAAAAAAAACTTTCAGTTATATATATTCATATGCATATATATTTCAAAATATAAGAAAATTTTGTATCAATGTGTTTGTTATTTAAAGGAATGCTATTTTCACGACTACTTAAAGTAGTAACACGATTATTTAAAGCTTTAGTTTTCAAATTTAATTTATACTTTTATGCTTTTGTAATACCAATTACACCGCAAGCTAAGCGTCCTCCTGCATTCCCAGTAGTTTTTGAGAGTTCATGACCACCTTTACCCAAGTCATCGGGATCAGCATGAACCTATCGCGGTTGATCACTCTACGTTAATAATTAAATAATTGTGTATAATAATACAAAGAAACATGATTACTTACCACGAGTGTTCTACCAATAATGTTGTGTGCCCCGTACAGCTGAATAAATTTGTCAGTAATCTGTACCTTTGCTACACCGTCGGAACCAGCTTCTACATTTCCAAGGTCTCCTACATGACGAACATCATCCGCAGGTCCTCCGTGATCTTTACCAAAAGGATTAAAGTGGGGTCCAGCACTAGTGCAACCTTAAAAACGTTTTAAAAAAATAAATCATGGGAGCAATGACGTTTTTCCAATAGTATTACGTTGTGATTAACGCGTCATATCGGTACCGGAAAGAAAAAAAGAAAACAAATCACCATTAGTATTATCCCCAAATTCGTGAATGTGAAAACCATGTAAACCTTGCTTCAAGCCCGAAACCTCGCCAGTGACCTTGACCGGATCTGATTCGGCCTGGAAATAAAAATAACGTAGGAAGATTAAAATATTCATACAACTAAAGCGATTTTGAGATTCGCCAGAGATAAAAAGAAAATTAATATATTTCCAGCGAGTAACGCTCTTTATTCACAAATTTACCGCTTGCTCAAAAAAGAGGGTTCCCTTGGCGTCGCCTTGAAGAACGCAAACTGCTTTGACCGTCATCTCGCTAAAAGCCGGTTAGTAACAAACACAAGAAAGCTGTATTACTGTCCTGCGTACCTCGCTAAACTGTTCCGAAAATATTTGCGAAGCTTCTGCTGAATCACGATATTACGAATCCCCAGTTACGTGCCGTGTGAAACGATAAATTTACGGTTTAATAAGCTGACAAGTCTCGAGTTCGTAGTCGCTGATTGTACGAAAAGTAAAGATGAGAAGCGAATAAACGAATAACGATAGCGCCGAGTGCAACAAGGATGAGAATTTGGTATATCGAATAATGCCGGTCCCTGTCCTTACCTCTCGACTCTTGTATTAAAAGGTCTGAAAAATCTAGGAATGACGCGGATAACTGGCGCCATCGGACGGGCCTAAACTTATTTTCAATGGTGCGTGTGTATCAAGGTGCGGTAAATACTTATCAACGGCGCTGTTCGAGAATTTTAAATTATACTTGCCGGAGACTGTGCGTAATATGGCGACGATTTCCTTTCCGGTATCGCGCCGACGACACGCATGCAACGATAGATGGGCGGTCGTCAAAAATAACCTAACTTGTAAATTTAAGGAAGCCGTATTTTGAAAGTTTATCCGTCGTTAGGTAATTCATGCCCTAGAATTGTATACATTTCGTATCAGTAAGTACGACTAGAAGCTCTTTGTACGTTAGAGCACGTACTTATTGTCCAGTAGCATCCGAATACAGTGTGTATACAGAAACATTTTGTACAAGTTGTGTGTGTTTTCTGAATTTTCTAGAACTGTGGCTCAAGATGAATGAAGTAGGAATGGAGAACTTGAGCATCAGCGAGTCAAGCGATGGACCAGAATCGAGCGAAGATTTCATCAAGTCGACTGCAGTAAAAGAGCGTTTCACTTTACCAGCGGTACCGTATAATCCAGATGGTTGGGGACCTTGCGAGCTGCCAGATCAATTTAAGGATATACCATATCAACCGTTCTCCAAGGGCGATAGACTTGGCAAAGTACGATATATCTATTTTTAATTATTGTAACGTTCATTTGCTTTTGTTAATTCGTTTGCTTTGCTCTTATGACGATAGATTTCCGACTGGACAGGTCCAGCTTTTCAAGATAAAAAATTTGCAAGTAAGTTCCTTTAACGTTTATTATGTAATTTGTTTATCCATTTAAGTTCAATGTAAATGATGAATAATGGCTCTTTAATCTGTATTTTTAATATAGTCATTGTAGCCTTGATAAACGTTTTCTTTTCCTGATATGACAATATTTCAGTACATCGATACGATTATTGTATTTTTAATATAATCCAGAATAGATTTTGTAATCATGATTACGTAAAATATTGACCGATTATAATTCTAAACTACAACCTATTCAAATTGAACGTCCATTATAATACGATTGTTTCTACCATTGTATTTGGACAAGTATGATATAACAACCAAAGTTTATCGTCGCAAAGATAGATTCAGTTTTTTCATTTAATACTCGTTTATAAACGCGTCTTTTAGACGCGGTTACTTTATGATATTTCTTACGAGGGGAGTTTATTCCATTACCATTGAATTTGTTTTTATGAGAAAAGCTCTTTATAATTGCACGTCAAGCAATTAAATCACGATTAATTACAAACTTTTATTTTCAAGGTTAAATTGGTATGAATCGCTAAAGGTGTAGACACGATTATTTTATATTCATTTTTCTTTAAAACTATATAGATTCCTTTTTAGATGCTACAAAAATCATAGTAGAATTCTTGGAATATTTCAATAATAATTCCCATTACGTATGCGCTATTTCAGACAAGTACGCTTCACAGTTTGGATCAGGAAGCCAGTACGCGTACTACCACGATGAGGATGAATCTACTTTCCATCTGGTGGACACGACCCGTGTTCAGAAGCCTCCTTATCAGCGAGGAAGATTCGGTCGTCATAATCACCGTATGCGCGGACGTGGTGGACAACGCGGCGGCTTAAATCAGATGCAAGCTCTTGGGAAATTAAAACTTAGAGAAAGAGATCGCAAAGGGCAAACGAAACGTTGGGGTCGTCAGCACGGCCTCAGGAATCATAAAAATCAACCACCCATTAAGATTCGCGATGCTTCCGTTACCGTACGACCTGACTGGGTCACTATCGAAGAAATGGACTTTCCGCGGCTCAGCAAGCTTACCCTTCCCAATATCAAAGATGGAGAAGATATCCTGTGTTTCGGAGCATTAGAGTTTTACGATAAAACCTACGATAGGGTGAACGTGAAGAATGAGAAACCATTGCAGAGGATCGATCGTATTTTCCATACCGTGACTACGACCGACGATCCAATTATTCGTAAGTTATCGAAAACCGAAGGTAATGTTTACGCCACTGATGCTATATTGGCTACCATAATGTGCTGTACTCGCAGCAACTATTCTTGGGACATTGTAATCGAAAAAATTGGAAATAAACTGTTTTTTGATAAACGCGACAATACTGAATTCGATTTACTTACTGTTAATGAAACAAGTGTCGAACCGCCACAAGACGACGGGAATTCATTGAATTCCCCTCGCAACTTAGCTTTAGAAGCAACATTCATCAATCACAACTTTTCTCAGCAAGTACTAAAGTCAAATGAATCTAGATTTAAATTTGACGAACCGAATCCGTTTATTTCGGAAGAGGAAGAAGGAATAGTTGCAAGCGTGGCGTACAGATACAGAAAATGGGATTTAAACAACGATATAATATTAATTGCAAGATGTGAACACGATGCCGTAATGCAAGGCCCGAATAACGAGACGCAATTTTTGACCATCAAAGCTCTCAACGAATGGGATTCAAAGTTGGCGAACGGAGTCGAATGGCGTCGTAAATTGGACACTCAGAGAGGTGCAGTTCTTGCTAATGAATTGCGAAACAATGCCTGCAAGTTGGCAAAGTGGACCGTTCAAGCTTTACTCGCCGGCTCCGATCAGTTGAAGTTTGGTTACGTATCTCGCGCTAGTGTGAGGGATTCCAGTAAGCACGTAATTTTAGAAACCCAACAGTATAAGCCTAATGAATTCGCCACACAAATCAATCTCAATATGGACAACGCCTGGGGCATACTTCGTTGTATCATCGACATTTGCATGAAGCAGAAGGATGGAAAGTACTTGATCATGAAGGATCCCAATAAGCCAATGATTCGGTTGTACGATATTCCTGATAATACCTTTGAAAGCGAAGGGGAAGAAGAAGAAGACGACGACGACGAGCAAGTTAAAGATGCTTTCAAGAGTTAATGGCGACTAGCTAGTTTTAAGGATTCAATGTGTTTTTGTAAGCTTTACTTTCATATATTTAAACACCGTTTACAAACGGAACTTGCAGAAGTGGAGAGAAACTCACGAAAAATAAAAAAAAATATCATTTTAACTCTAAAATGGCGGTTTTCACACTTTATTCATCACATCCCGAATACATGCTTTATTAGGTGGTTGATTCAAATTGCTTAATCACGTGCTTCATTTTGTCAATAGCAGCCGATACCAGTTCATCCGTTATTTCATAATAAACGACAAATCTAGCCAGTTGATCCGACAAGGCTAATCCCCGCACGAGAACTCTGTCCTCCTCAACGTCATCGTCCTCTACCACTTGCAATCTAGCAACGAAGTCCTTGGCGGTGAAAGCAGCAGAGTTGACCTTCACCAGTATCATGTTCGTGTTGGTAGTGCTCAGATCAACGTAAAAATAGGGCGAGCCGGTGTCGTTTATAGCCGTAGCGAGTACGCGAGCACGCCGATGGTCTTCCTTGAGAAGTGGAACGACTTGGTCGAGGGCGACGAGACCGGCTGCTGCCAGAATGCCGACCTGCCTCATTCCGCCGCCCAAAGCCTTCCTCGTCCTTCTGGCTTTGCCGATGAAGGATCTGGTGCCGCACAGCAAGGATCCGGCCGGCGCTCCCAAGCCTTTGCTCAGGCAGAACGTAACCGAGTCGAAGTTCTCGACCATTTTGTCGACGGCGAGGCCAGAGGCCACGGACGCGTTCCATAGTCGCGCCCCATCCAGATGCATCCGGAGCTCGTGCTTGCGCGCAACGAGCGCTAGCTCGTCTATCCATCGTTGGGGTACCAATCTGCCATTGATGGTGTTCTCGACGATGACCAGCTTCGAGATCGGCTCGTGCTGGCGGTCATTTCTGATCTTGCTCTCGAGGACACCGAGATCGAAGCTGCCGTCCGGGTTGTTGGGCAGGGCGCAAACCGTCACACCACCAATTTGCGCGGCTCCACCCTGTTCGTGCAGCACTACGTGCGACTCTGCACCGGAGTAAGCCTCGCTACCTCGCACGTCGCAATGATTCAGCACTACAAGTATTCCAGTTGACTCGTTACTTTTGTAATCACGCGCAAAATTACCCACTCCCAAAAACTCTGTCGAGTGTAATTGTGATCTAAGGGGTGAATGGAGAAAGACACGAATGCGAGTTCATTTTGCTTTAAATTTAGAATAGCGTGCACAAATTATTAAGAAAAGCTTCGAGTCTTATGTCGAGTTTTATGTCGACCTAACGGTCGTTAATCATAATCTTTTTCCAATCACGTCAACATGCGACAACGGCAACACGACCGAATGCGAATCCGCTAACGTAAAGCCGAAGATTTTCATATCCGAACATCCTATATTCCGAAATAAACATAATTCTTAACGATGAAAAATTAAAAATGTTAGTCTTTATTATACCAGAAATTAAGTTCCCCATTGTCCCCGTTGCTACAAAAAGAGCCGCTTCTTTCCCGAGCAGACTAGCAGCTTTCTCCTCCAGCTCTGAAAAGTCACGATAAGTTAAAGAGCAAAAGTGTACGAGTAAAAGGAGATTTACTTTTACGTACTTATGACCGTCGGATCTTCGCCATAAACATCATCGCCAACCTCTGCGTCAAACATTGCTTTCCTCATACTCGGCGAAGGTTGCGTAAGAGTGTCGCTCCGTAAGTCCACCATCAACGCCTATTATGATAATCGATGCACGTCGATAAAAAAGGGAGAGTTTAAATAAGGTAAAAAAGACTTAGTCGTAATTACAGTAGCCTAGAATGCTTACACATTTTTCTTGAGCGTATTTTCGGACGGCTGCTGATGAGTTTTGACCGTAGGACATGATTCTAGATAGTTATTTTGTCGTTTTGTCGCTAATGCTGCAAATTTAACCAATCGACGCGAGAGATGCTAAACAAAAAGAAATCGCAACAAATATGAGCTAAATAGATAAAATAGAAGACTGTTGGACAATAAGCGTACGTCGAGTTCAATATTCTATGAAGATACAAATAATTGATAATTGTTAACTGTGCGCTGTGAATGCGTGTGCACTTGCGATAGTAATGACAATGGTCGAACTACATTTGTCTGTACTTTAAAACGGAAATTATCGTATTACAGGCCTATCAATGAATCGTAAAAACAAAACAATAATAGCGGGACAGTCAAAACGCACATGATTGCGGCTTTCCTTAAACGTTTAATACATATCAACGAATAAAATTATCTACCAGTTCAACCATCACAATTACTTTGCGTTGTCTTTTGTCATTTTTTTTTTTTTTTTTTTTTTTCCCTATTAGAAATCAACTGTACATGTTACTGCAAAGTTAACCTTACGTTGATATGCGTTGTAGCAGATTAGTTACATTAGTCACAGGCTTCTTTTGTCTTGCAAAATATTGATAAAATCAGATAAAAAAGAAATTTCATCAAATTTATAGCGCATTTATAGCGTATATTCTCTACAAAAAAATTATGTCGAAACTTTTCAGCGATACCATGCAATAACTTTATTAATTTCTCACTTATTAATTCATTAAAGCTTATAAAGCCAAATGGAAGTATTTGTACGAACTCGATTACAAACTGAAAATTATCATATTAATTTGTTAATGCTCGACAAATGCAAAAAGAGAAACTACTGATTAAACCGATATATCAATCGTTATATTTGGGATACTCTTTTTTTTTTCTCTTATAAAAGAACGACAATAAATTAAATTGTAATGATAAAAATCTTATCGCATAAATTACGATAAGAATGCTAAGTTTTAGTCATAGTGCATTATACATTTCCATTTCTATACGTGGTTAAGTGTGTCTACAAAATTCTCTACACAACATCGCATGGAAACGTTTGAATATTGAAATTTGATGGATAAAGTGGAATACTTATTATTTTTATAATATATTTATAACAAGTTCGTTTATATAAAATAATTTTGAAGGTATTCCCTATAAAGGTCGTTTACATCAATCGGCTAGAATTCTATTAAATTTTAATAATTTAATCTTTTTTCCTCGTCATAGAATTTTGATTAGATTCTATCGGATTTAATCAATCCTTTACAATCAAATTTCCTAAAACACATATCGACGATGTCTTTTCTTTTAACTTCGGAAAATGTATCCTATATAATAGTTTAGCAAATAAGACATCTCTTAAACTGCTGTGCAAATCTTATTCATTATAAATACTAAGCTTCCGAGAATAAGTAACTAGTAATGTTCGTCTAAATAAGATTGTAATTAAATACAAAATAATGCAACGTCAATCGATCGATCATTATTCTACTTATTAATGTTGCTGAAAGTCAACTCCATATTACCGAACAATTTCATTAAAATTAAATAAAGGGGAACTAGGGAGAGACATTGCGGAAACAATTATTATATATAAAAGAAACGTAATCAATAAGAGACTCGAACATAAACTTATCCAAATAATAGTAAACTAATCTCGCGCTATATCACAAAGTAATTGTAACAACCATATAATATGAAACGCGGAGTGTAAAAATTTCAAAACCGTGTTTGCTTATTACCTTAAAAAGATAACTTTCTCGCAAGATGTTTACCTTTACAAGTTGTGTACCCTGTAGAATTATGCAACCAAATTATACGATAACCCAAATCAGTGAACAGCTCTGAATTTACGAGGATTACAATGGCAATATTAAATAAATACATGTTAAAAAAAGAACGCGTGGCAAAAATAAAAACAAATACATTAGTTGTTTATTAATGAGCGAATGGAAGGTAATGATCTTATAAAAAAATTGTAGGAATGCTTGTTTACATATGCAACTTGACACATTTCCGAAAAGTATCCTACCTCTGACACTCTTAAAACATGATTTACCACTCACTCTTGTTAAATTTAAATTTAATTCTTATGTTTGAAAGGAGACTGAAACAAAGCTTTGCATATTTTCGTGAAATAATAATAGAATTTCAAATAGACACAACAGATAGACAAATAATTTCAAACACGTTTAAAGAAGTGCTTTAAAAAAAATTAAAGAACTGAAAAAATTTTAAAGAATAACCAAAACATTAAATTACAAAATAATTATAAAATAATGTATTTAATGACACTGATCACATATTTAAAGCTTTATTAAATACAATATTTGTCATTAAATTATGGTTGTCTGCTACAAGAATATTACACAATCTGTCCCTTGCTTTTGGCATTATAAATTTTAACTTTTCATCAAGGCTCGATCAAATTGATTACACGATGCTCATAAACATCTCACAATCACTGAAGATTATATTTGTGCTATAAACTATTTCTTTGTAAATGTCATGTATTTAAAAATTTGAAATAAAATCTTGAAATGGTTTGATAAATCTTGTTTGATTACAGATTTCCATATGGCGATAAAACCTAAAGTTATGTTCCTTCAGTTTTTAAACTTGATCAGATATTAATAGTGGAAAACTAAAGAACGAGTTAAATTTGATATTAATTACACGCAATAGATGAAAATATTTACATTCTAAAGACAAACGGATATTTCCATTTCAAAATTTGTTATACCATGAAGATTATCTTTTATAAAAGTACCGATGGCTTCAAAGATTTATTTTTGAGCCACTTATCTTCATAAGAATTGCTGACATCCAAAATGCATATGATACTTAACAGCAATACAGAACATATTCAATATATCAATGAAGCATTAAGTTATTGCATTTCTAATTTGACGAAGAAATTAATCCAAAAATTAAGGTTTACATGGACACATTTACTTGGACCAAATGTATAAATATTGAAAAATTTTATTTGAAAAAATAAAAGTGTATTATCCTTGCTAAAACTAGCTTTACAACTGTAAGTAATTTCTAGATAACATTTAATAATAGCAGCACCTTTCTCTCCCAACGTGTAAAATACCTTGGCCTGATGATAAACCATAAATTGCATTAGATAAATGATGCGTAATTTGTTATAAGTAAAACTCTTACGTTACTCAATATCATGAAAATGCTCTAAGATAGATGGGTGCTAAATTATTTCTAAATGCTCACGAGTATCTACATTTCTATCATCAGAAGCATGACTGGATAAAGCTTGTTTTTATCAGCATGAAGTGTACTTTGAAAAAAGGAAATAAAATTAAAAATCAATAATGGGGCTGCCATTGAATTGTAGGCTTTCAATATCTAAAAAGATTTTACACGCTACATCTAAATTACTAACGAGAAGTATTACAATAAAGATATTATCCTATGATATTGTTCTAATGCTGTTATCGTACACCAGCTAACAGCTTTTTTCAACTAGAAGAAATTCTGTCGCTAGAATTCAACGTAGATCACCATCACTCGGCACTTGCAATAATATTTTCTCCTGAACTTTCAACTCCCAATAATAAAACTTCATTCGACTTCCACGCTATCCACTATACTTACGCACTATAAATAAAACCTTTCAGGAAAGTGTATTAAACATTTCAAGATTCTTTCAATCGCATACGACAACTTTATTCATTTGGACATTTGCAGTATGCGTAAAGTATTCGTTTTTTCGAAAATGAAAGAACAATGTTGCAGACTGTGTCACGTAGCGTCTTTGTCATCGGTAAACATTTGAAAACAATTTAATCCTCTATCACGAGTCTTGATATTTCTTTAAAAAACTCACGCGATTCGATATTCAGTTTATTTCGAAGGTCAACGAAGAAACAATTTGTTCACATTCCCTTACTCTTGGAGCTCTTGTCAGTCATTGTATAAATAACATAAAGAGCAATCTTACGTTCTTTTCCTTAAAATACATTTGAGTAGCGAACATCAAATCGGCGTTTCAAGGATAAGATCCACGTAAGCCAGGAGACTATAAGTGTGGAGTAAACGCATCTCGCTTCTGCAACATTTTTGCGTTCAAAGATTACCAAAAGAATTCAGTGTCCACAGCAGCGTTATTACTGCAAATGCAAATTAAAATTAATCTTCGAAAGAAAGTATTATCGGGCGTTTCGTCAGGCGACCGGCAAAGCAACTCTAACTCCGCGATTCATAAAAACGTTACGAAAACGTAGAAACGACGATCGGCAAACAGGTTCAACAAGGACGATTGTCATCGCGAACAATTTCGAATGCACGACATTGTGTAACCGCAGATGCGCGTCGTTCGTAATAAGGGACGAAAAGCGCGGACATCGCGTTGCAATCGACGAATAAAAAGTAAATAAAAAGCGTCGGCAGCGGAGCAGCGGCGACTCAAGGGTCAACGGGGGGCGTAAAGCTCGTGGTCGGTAGGACAGAGACCTACGAGCGGCGGATAACTCGAACGACGGCGGCGGCGGCGGCGGCTGCGGCGGCTCGAGAGTCGAAAGAAACGGCAAAACTGGCTGTTGACCGGCGGTTGGCCGCGCCATGTTTGCCTCGTTTCTCCCGCTGGCGAATCGGCTCGAGCCTCCGTCGATTTGCTCGTACCGCAGGCGGCCGCGAGAGGAGGCCGAGCACAAGAGCAAGCGAGACGGCGAATAAAGACGAGTCGGAAAACCGCACGAACGGACAGGCTCCAAGGGCCAAGCCACTTCCTCGAAGCAACGTCCCCGACCTCGAGCTCGTCCTCGCCGCAGCTCGAGATCGCGAGCCAGTCCGAGGGAGCGAAGCGTGTGCTCGGCGGAGCGCCGACTGCGAGTCGGTTGACGAGGGCGCAGCGGGGGTGAGCGGTGAGGAGAGCGGAGAGGAGAGCGGAGAGGAGAGCGGCGACTGCCGGGGTCGGGCTCTCGGCGGAATGGCTGGTACTGCTCTTGCGGCCACGAAGCAGCGCGACGACTACCCCAGCTCCGAAGTCCGCGGGCCGCGACCAGTGCGACTGGTGTGCTAACGACAGCGAGCGAGCGAGTACGACGGCACTTCGTGTCCCGCAGCGCAGCGCGTATGTGCGTCAGGCCCGAGCAGCAGCCGCTGGCCGCACGCACCGCTCCCGTGTCCGTTGGGCCCGACAGTGCCGAGAGGATCAGAGGACTCGCAGCGACTAGAGGCGACAGCAGCAGCAACTGCGGACGCCAGAACCGCGCACGCACGCACGCACGCCGCACGCAGTAGCAGCAGCAGCAGCAGCAGCAGCAGCGGCAGCGGCAGCAGCGGCAGCGGCAGCAGCAGCAGCGGCAGCAGCAGCGGCAGCGACAGCAGCAGCGACAGCAGCAGCAGCGACAGCGACAGCGGCAGCAGCAGCAGCAGCGACAGCGGCAGCAGCAGCAGCAGCCACGAGAGGAGGCGGCGACACGGCGCACAGGGGGTTTTAAGATGGCGGACGCGGACTCGAGGGTGGACCGCTCGGACCCGGAGCTGCGCATCCTCTCGGTCGACCGCAACAGCTTCAACGACCCGGCGACCCAGGCGGAATGGACGCAGAAGAAGCTCGTGTGGGTGCCCTCGGAGCTGCAGGGCTTCGTCGCCGCGAGCATCAAGGGCGAGCGCGGCGACGAGGTCGAGGTGGAGATCGTGGAGACCGGCAAGCGCGTCCTCGTAGCCAAGGACGACATACAGAAGATGAACCCGCCCAAGTTCGACAAGGCCGAGGACATGGCCGAGCTCACCTGCCTCAACGAGGCCTCCGTCCTCCACAACCTCAAGGACCGCTACTACTCGGGGCTTATTTACGTGAGTATCGGCCAAAGTGCCGCCGCCACCGCCGCCGTCGCCGTCGCCGCTGTATCAAAACAAGCCGAGCCCACCCCGGTGACGTGTTTACTCTCGTAGGAGAGGCCCCGGCGCCTCTCGTGGGCGTCGTCCCCGTGCGCAACAGGTTATTCCCGCGCGTGCCATTGTCCGGGCGTTTCCGAGGACCATCCACGCACGCTTCCGAACTTATCAACCGCCGCGCGATAATACATTTCTCTCTTTCTTCGTCGTTCTCTCTCTCTCTCTCTCTCTCTCGCTCTCTTCCTCTCGCGCCCTCTTCTCTCGCTCTCGACCTCTTCGTTTCCGTCTCGCTTTCTCTTTCGTGCCCGCTCCTGCTGCCACGGCTACGTCCCTGACTCACCTCTATGTACGTGCGTCTTCTAGGCGCGTGTGCTCTCCTCTCTCTCTCTCTCTCTCTCTCTCTCTCTCTCTCGCACGCACACACACACACACACACACACACACACACGAGCGAGCGAGCGAGCGCTCGGTCGCTCGCGCGCGCGCGCGAACGCTTCCTTTCTACCTCGCGCGCCCATCTACCTTCTTGTGAAAAGGCGGGAGGACAAAAGGGGCCGCGAAATAACGGAAAAGCGGACGGTCGGCTCCGCGCTTTTCCGCGCGCGCGTGTCCTGCCCGACCTTCTCTCTCTCTCTCGCTCTTTTCGCTGACTCGATAAGATAGGAAAAGAAGCGAAAACAATGAGCGCCCGAGCGCTGCCGCGTTTTCTATGCTCGTTTCACGTTTCAAGCTTCTTTCGACTTCGACTCGGCTTAGGGCCTCTGACTTGCGGCATAAAATACTCGTGTATTTTGCAGCGGTACTCGATGAGAGAGAGAGAGAGAGAGAAGGAAATAAGACGCCGCCGAGGAAATCGTACGAGGCGGTGGTGCGCGGGTGGCCTTGACTCGGTCGTTTTATTCGACACTTTGAACGCTCGGGAGAAAACGTAATTGAAATCGAACGTTTTTCAGCGCGATAGTCAACGAAACCAAACAAAACATTTCGTAAATTATCTGTACTTCAAGGAAGTATGTCGTGTTTTTTAATCTCTTTGTGTAATTAAACGACGTGGAATTTTATCGAGCGACATTGTAAGCGATTCGACGTGGAAACTTGGCGTGATGCGCGAGTTAAAGCAACGGAGTTGAAAGAACCGCGCGCACTTGATCGCACCGAGCCCAAGCTCAAAGCTCGTCAGCTTTCCTTTCTTCCCTCCCCTTGCGCCGCTTTTCCTCCTGGAAAAAGGATTGGCTTCGATCCGATGATTCGATCGATGCGATCCGATCGCATCTCTTTGTGCCTCGTTTGCAATCAGCTGCCTGTCAGCTGATCGTACCAAGGTACACTCGAACTTGCGGAGCTTTTCACAGTTTCGTACAGCTTGCGCCAAGTGTCCTCCGTCCGTTTAGCGATAAGTCGTGAAAAGCGTCGTTGCGGTGCACGTTATTCGCACATTCGCGCAATTTGCAATCGCTGAAAGAAGTCCATTGAGAATCGATTTTTACTTCGGTATAAGATTTCCTTTTTCACGATGTGATTTCATTCGTATTTTTATTTCGATCCGTCATTGAAGACAAATTCGCGCTCCATAATTTTTTATCATTTAACGGAGAGCTATGAATCCGTACGAAGGTTTTATTTAGTAAACGTCACTCGATAATTAGCATTAGACTCGTTGGTCGACTCCGGGCAGCGATTTAAATAAATTGCGTGAAATGGTAATGAGATTAATTGTATCTGAATTATCGTATTATGTTTTAGAATCCGCGCTACCCATTAAAGGATTATCAATGACTTTCTTATCGGCTACGTTACAAGTAAAATAACTTGCCTTTGATTTGTAAAATTTTTTACTCCAGCTCCCTCCGATTATTTCGATCGAATGCTCGCTTTCTTCCCGTTTACACATTCTGAGAGCGAGGCGTTTTAACGTCATACCTTAACTCTTTTCGTTATTTAACGTGATAAATGCGTCTATTATGTAAAAGATAAGAAGTTAAAGGAGTGCCCACGAATTGCAGATTTCTGCTCAATTCGCGTTGGTGTTTACCGATCGATAAAAATAAAAAATCGTTGAAATTTTGATTCAAGATGGAGAATAATGGCATCGAATCGTACGAGTCTCGATGCGAATATCAATTTAAAATTAAATTCGAAAGCCATCGGAGATGAGAATTTATTGTAACGCACCACACAAAGAGGTATTCTAGTTATCGATTAGCATAATATTCCGTTTAACGTTCCTTCGAAAGAATCATCGAGAAATAATTACGCATCGCGCAAAATTTTGCTGTTGAGGATATCGCAACGCATTTTCTAAATTAAACTACGCTTAGGAAATGACGAAAATAAGTATGCCGTCGTTTCGCGACTTAACCGCGTAATTTTCTTTTAGGATTATCAATCTTTTTAAGCACGCTTAGTTGTCTCGGGCTTGTTTACTAATTAATGTTAATAGAAATGCCGATTTGTGTCCGAACAAAGGGTCGCATGGAGAGTCGATGGAAAAGCCGATCGCCGAACAGATGATCGATCCGCGTAATAAAACGATAAGCTTCCGATTCGAGGGTCTTGAGCCTCGATAGTGCCAAAGGAGACAGAGAGACAGAGAAGAGCGCGTAGCGTTCGATCATCGGTAATCTAGGGTTTAAAGGCCCAAGTTCTCGATCACTCGGGGATATAAGAAGCGACGAAGCTACCGGACCGCGATGCAAAGCTCAGCTGTTATCACGGAGAGAGACACCTCGCGTAAGGGACAGAGAGAGAGAGAGAGAGAGAGAGAGATAGAGAGAGAGAGAGAGAGAGAGAGGGAGAAATTGTCGATGGTCGTCGCCGTCGCCGTCGCCGTCGCCGTTGCCGTCGCCGTCGTGACCCGCATCCCGGTGACTCATGGCCAGCTGATTCAGCGAGGATTCGCGGCCCGTTTCCCCCCCAAGAATAAAAAAGCGACGGAGCCGCGTCTCGGCGCCATCTTGGGTTCACTCGTGGGGCGCGTCTCGCCCCAAGAAATTTCGCTGGTGCGACACGTCGCCGCGCGCTTATTTACTCGCATTGCGAAAAAATTCGCGTCAGCTACTCCGCGGTCATCCGACAAACAAGCGCGCCTCCTCCTCCTCCTCCTCCTCCACCCCTCCGCGGCGACGACCCGCTCCAGGATCGCCCGTAAAACCAACGGGCGCCCGCCGGCGTTAAACTCGTGACTAAGAGGTGGATGAATCGTGTACTTTCGGCCTTTTCTTTGCATATTGAATTACGCATCGAATCGTTACGATAACTTTAAAAAACACTCGTCACTCGTATCGCGCCGATAAGCCATAAGCCTGTGTACCGAGTACGACTTTGTCGGCTGGCTTACGTTTAACCACGAGCTCACCACGAAGGGGACGAGCAAGATGAAAAGTATAATGCTTCGAAGGAGGAAGTATTTGCCGTTGTTGGTTTATCGCGTGGCGATGTCGGCATAAATCAGTCCGGTTGCCAAAGAGCGTCGCCCGTGACTTACGGGTTCCGATGAAAGTCGCGCACGATGAAAGGATCATTAGCGAGCGATGAGTTTCCGAGGCTGCTTAATGCCCCATCTTCGATAAGAATCGGGTTATCGCGGTACACCGGCATCCCGAGGATATGCCCGGGGGGGATTATCGCAGTCGGCGCCGATGAACGACCGCGAGCGCGAATTTATTGCGCAACCGCGACTGGCGCTGTTGCTCCGTATAAGGCCAGGGTTCGCTCGATCCGATCGCGAGACCTTGCGAAAATCCCAGGCGACGGTGCGCTCGAGGCACCCGAATCGCCGATTCCTCTCGGCTCGGCGCTCGATGTTTCGATCGCGTGCCCACCGTTTCGCAATGATTAATCGCGCTTTTCGCGAAAATACCTCGCAACTTTCGCCGTCCCACATACCGATCGCTTTTCACGCGGTGCGTTACTTTTTAGCCTCCCGCGAGTAAGGAAAACGTGATTCATTGGCCGGTCGTCGAGGCGGCAGGAGGAACGTGTTATTGTTGATATAGGATGACAGAGAGAGAGAGAGAGAGAGAGAGAGAGAGTGAGTGAGAGAGAGATAATATATAGATCGAGCGCTTATTAAACAGTCGTTATTTGATTTAGCAGTAGCGCCTCGATATTATTTCGAGAGCCACTCGTCAACAACTCGGAAATTCTATCCAAACTTTTGCGTTATTACCGATTTGACGGGTGACGGGCGCTGGTGGATGCTTTTGTTCCACGCTTTGTATTATCTAGCGCGTTATAAACGACAAGAGTCGATGCAATCGCCCTCGGCATTGGAATACAAGTGTTCGATGGATACCGATCGCACCGATACCGAGGAGTTGCGAAAGTGAGTCGCAAAGAAATTCTGATGGAATTGGCATTTTGCTCGCGCCGCCACAAGGCCAAGGGGTACAAGTGACATTTTGTAAAATTAACTCGTACATTATGCAACGGCGAAGAAACGATTTCGTTCCACTTGTCGACGGCGAATACCGAAACAATTACCGCAGCATTGTACTCGCGATAAAAAAATAATAATAAACGCGAACAAACGCTGTTGCAATGTCGTACCTCGAATTAATCAACGCGGACAATCGAATGGAGAATCGAGGAACGGATTCTCTTTTACAAGGGAATTTCGCCCAGGAGGTCCTCGAGCGAGTCTTCGGGAATAACGCGCGCGCCTAATAAAAATAAACGAGTCGTGCTCGCCGAGCTTCGGCCTAACGGTAATTAGCGGTATATTAATAATAATGACGTAAGCGCCCGCGCGCGCCTCGAAAGAAACGAAGGCACAGAGATGATGCGTTTGGAATAAGAAAAAGTGCCCCACGTGCGCCACTAGTTTTTCCACGCGGTGTCATTCGAAGGCTTCCCCCGGCTTTTCAGGATGTTTTCGCTCCTGGGAAGCCTTGGAACGACTGCAAGCGGGCGCTTGGAATATTTCCATCCGAGAAAAGAGACGACGGCGCTCCGTACTATTTTTCCTTTTTTCCGTCTTTTTTCCCGTCGGGCATGTCGGGGTTACTTGGGAATCCCGACCGCGGCGTTTTGTTATTCCGGTGACGTCGCGCCTTTACTCTCCTCCTGCCTATCCTACATCTGAAATCTCTCCTCGCGTAATTCCGTTTTACTCTCGTACTCGTGAACCGCCGCTCTGGTGGCTCGACCAAATATGGCATAAAAAAGGCTTATAGGCCGTGCGCAATCGCGGTATGCGTCATTACCGGAGGAATGTCCTCGTATTTTCGTTCGGGCTCGTTCTTCTCGTACGCGTTCGTGGCTCCTCGTCTCGGATATTACGTTTCCGGGTTCAGCGGCGACGGTTGGATTCAAAGCTCGTAGTACGCCTTGTCTCTGTCTCTCTCTCTCTCTCTCTCTCTCTCTCTCTCTCTCAGAGCTGTGCGCCAAGAGAAGCGCGGCGAGCTGGAAAACTTTGGGTGTTTCCTGGGCGATGATCGCGCGGCTGCTCGAAGAGGGACAAAGAGGAGAGGAGCTCGCGGAAACGACCTCGGGTTCCGACAGGTGCGGCGCCCTAGCGAACGAACGCCGAACCGGGGAAAGTCGGCGCGCAGACGCGAATAAATCGGAGCGGCGCGTAAAGACGCGTCCTTAAAAGGACTTTGCGTCCTTAACCCGCTTGCGGCGAAAAGGTAAGGCACCGCGAGCGCCGATGATCATATATGTACGTAAAAAGCTTGGCGGAGGAGCGGCGGCGCGAGTTCCTTTTACGGGCAACCCATATTCCGCGGGGCGGCGGGGGGGGGGGTGGGTGGGTGGGGAACGGCCTCGGGATTTTCGAACACCTAGAAGCCGCCGTCGTTGCTGCCGCGCCCGTCCTCCTCCCCTGGGACACCCGCGTGATTCACGCGCGCCACTCGTTAAGGCGATCCTTTCCGTTTTTTTTCCTTTCTCGTGGTCGCTTTCCCTCGTACTCCTCCCGCCGCCTCCTCCTCCTCCTCCTCGGCGAAACTGCTGAGCTTTTGGCCGACGCTCGGCTTACAAAACACTTCGAGAAGCGCCTCCTCGGGCGATAAGCGTCATCGGGACTCCGAAGCGACGACTTTTCACCGTTCGTTCGTCGCCTACCAGCGATATCGCACTCCACCTCCACGGCGTCGCAGTCGTCTAAATAAGATTCGAGTTCCTAAAATCAATATGAATTATGAGAGCATTTCGCGGGATTGTGCTCCTTGTTAAAACAAACGAGCCACTTCCGCGAGCCGACGCTTACTTGTCCCACTCGTTGGTGATTTCTTTGGCTTCGAGAGAACGAATCAGCGTACGCACGATATGTAGAACACAATGTACATAAGCGCGGCTCGAACGCCACTTGAGTTACATTAAGAAACGTGGCTCGCGCGCAAATAACCGCTGAATAATATCGAAGCCGTTCTCGAAACAATTCCCTTCGTTATAGCGTTGAAAACGCGCAAAACCATATTCTCAAGATCCACTTGTGCGTTTCGCTCTTTCGCTCTTTCGCTCTCGAGGCCGAAGAACCTCCAAGTACAGCTGCTTTGAAAGTGGAGAGGCTAAAAAGGTTTGGGCTTTCGGACGAGCTGCTTAAACTCGATGAAAAATTAACGCCCGGGATCCGTCTCTGCTTCGTAGAAGGAGAAGAAAAACCTTTCGAGGTGTAAAACGGGACCTTCTTGTTTTCAGCCTTTGAATTATCGCACCTCCTCTCGGTCTCGGCGTTCGACTCCCAACCGAGCATTCAAACGTTCGATAAGACACGCGCGTACTCCGAGCGCGTAAACACACGGGAATTCTGACGAAAGTATCGCCTGGCGATGCTCGCGCTCCGGTTGAGCCCAATTGTTCGCGTTTTATCGGCTCGCCGCGATATTCGATACCCCGTCGCCGCGCACCGAGCCGCCTTTCAATTGTCGTTAATTGCCGCCGCTGGACGACTGCCTAACCAATTGGACGACGCGTCGAGGAGAAAAGCGCGGCAGGCCTTTCCTTTGGACTTTTTAAATAAGTTCGGCAGGAATGCCGAAGATAGGACGGGACAGGTCGTCGACGCGTGACCCCCGGGACCGGTTCTCGAGCGCCTCTCGCCTCGGCGACGTCGCGTGGGTCCCTCTCCTCCCTCGCTCGACGCAACGAGCCTCCTTTAATATTCAATTTGCAGTCGCGCCGAACCGGAACGTTGCTTCTTCGTTCGCCGATGTAAACATCGGCATCATCGAGGCACGCGCGCTACCGTCCTGGCGGCGTTCTCTGGGAATCGCCCAGTTGTTACCTTCCTTCCCTTGGGAATAAATCCTCGTCGGCCGCCTGAATTATGCAATGTTTTGGGATTGTTATCGCGTTGTGCGGCACGTACGCGTACGCGTAATTTCAATCCCCGAATGGAGCATCGAGGAATAGCTTACAAAGTATTATCCGCCTTCGGGGCGACGCTATAGGTTCGAGCCGATAGAGATTCGTAGAGCGTTACGTAAAATCGGCATAAACGGAACTGCAAAAATCGGTGCTAAAGCCGTTGTTACTTCGCTCGTAAAAACGACGACCAAAGCAACACGACGAGGAGAGAAGTTTTACGCGAGGTTGTACGCGAGGTTGTACGCGAGGTTGTACGCGAGGTTGTACGGCAAGAGGGATAAAGCCGAAGGTTTATCCAAAATCAGGCCGAAATGCACTCGCAACGCGTGGCCTTGATCTCGCGATGCGCGAAAACCGAAGCTCGAATTGACCGACGATTAATCGGACCGACGAGCTCGATTGGGAACATCGAGGCGCCGCGTCGCGTAATTCTCCCTCGAGTTTTAACGCTTTATACGGAACTGCATCGCACGCCTCGTGTGCAACGCAACGAGCGCTTCTGGGATCGATACGAGAGGCAAAAGTTTTCGTCGCGCTGCGACGTCGCGAGTCGCGAGCTCGATTGGACAATGTATAACAGCGGTAATTGTGCAACGGCCGTTGGAAATTTGTCGCGAGCTATTCGTAGCGAGTCGAGCGAAATGGAAAAAAAAGGGAAAAATCGTTATCCCAGAGACGAGCGATAAAATACTTTTCCGTTTATTCCGTTTAATCGGAGCTCGAGGAAATTTAAACTCGAAAAATTCTAACCCAACGATGACCAGCCGCAGATAAGCGATTCCGCGCTCGAGGATTTTTAAGCGTAACTAGCGTTCGAGCGACGAGCGACGAGCGACGAGCGACGAGCGACGAGCGATGAGCGAGAGAGAGAGACGATCGCAAAGTCCGAGCGGGAAATTTTGTGGCTGCGCGGGGAGAAAGGAGTAAAAAGGGAAAGGTACAAAGAAGAAAACGGCCGCGTAGGTGTGCGCACGAGTGACGTCTCGCGAATTCGAGGCCCCGATCGAACGGCAACGGAGCCGCGGCTCAGCCTTCGTCCTTCGTTTCCCCGTTGACAAGAATATCGCTCTCGCTCTCTCTCTCTCTCTCTCTCTCTCTCTCTCTCTCTCTCTCTCTCTCTCTCTCTCTCTCTCTCCTCTCGAACGCACACGAACGCGCGCCTCCCGAATGCACGCGCACGCATGCCTGCTGACGTCATCGAATCGGCATTCCATACCGGCCATAAGGCGCGCGCGTACCTACGCCGCTGCGACGCATCGAATTGTTTTAAACCATTCGTTATTGACCCATTAACCGCGACGATTCATTTTTCTCCCGAGTCCGATAAAATCACGCCGATAACGTCCTCCGTCGCTTTTATTGCGCGCGAGCGCGTGGACTTTGCAAATGTCACACGACTCGCCCCCGAACCGATTTACGCTCGCGCCGCACTTCGATCGACACTGCGATCGTCCGAAGTTGCGCAACCGATGATGAAAGCATGCGTCCGAGCTCTTGCCAACGCATCGCCAATACCGAAACCTGGACCGACGGCGAGTCCTCCCAGTAACGACAGCCTCCGCACTTTGCTGGCCAAAGTTTCCTCACCGCTGAAACTGACCGATAAGCGAAGTAACCCTGGCGATACGGAGCCGCCCAACGGAAACTGCGAGCTACGTCGGCAGATAAAGCAAGAGAATGTCCGGCAGCGTCGGGGGCCGAGATTTTTCCCTCGTTATCGCGCGCTTATCGCCAAAGCAGAGTCAAGGCGCGAAATTGGCACGGCCAGGAGGAAAATCAGTCTCCGCCGCCGCCCACCTTCCCCGGGAGTTTATCGCTAGGGTGATAATAGAATGGGAGAGGGCGCACGAATACCGCGCTCGTAGCCTGATCGTAACCTGATGGTACCTTTGCAGACGTATTCCGGACTGTTCTGCGTGGTCGTCAATCCGTACAAGAAGCTGCCGATCTACACGGAAAAGATCATGGAGAGGTACAAAGGGATCAAGAGACACGAAGTTCCACCCCACGTGTTCGCAATCACCGACACGGCCTATCGCTCCATGCTGCAAGGTAAGCGGAATTCAATCTCATTTCCTCTCGCGCGTCGCTTCTCGGCGATACGTTCTCCAACTTGTTCGATTGATTTCCCCTCCGCGAGAACCATTTTTTCGTTCGTTCCCCTGCTGTTCGCGTCGATGCCACTCGGTCATTTTCACCCGGTACACACTTCCATTTACGGTCGATCCACTTTTTAACGCCTTCTCTTTCGATCGTGCGATCTATGCGTGGAAATTTAGGTGCTGTGGCGTCGCAACGGCCGCTAAACCCCGTGAATATTTAACGTCGATGAACGGGAACATCGCATTAATAACAATCGATGTTTATTGATCGAAGGAGGGGCGAGTAAGAAGTGCGCGGAGCCAAAGTGCCGAAATTGGAACGAATTTCATCGGTCTCTCGCCCCTATCAGTCTTCCCTTTTCTTTACTCGTGGCACTTGGAGTCAGCCACTACTCGTTATCAAAGAATCCGGCATTTATTATCTCCATTGGCGTGCATTATACGTGCATTATAAGCGCAGTACGTCCCTTTTGGACAACTGCTTTTTGAAAATGCCGCAACGGAGCATTACTCGGTCCCGTCGTCGATCGCTCTCATTAACGAAAGCGAATCGCAATCGCGTACGGGATCGCGTCAAGGACATCGCACAAGGACGACACCGACGTCCGTTCGAAGGAGTAGGAACGACCGGATGAATTCTGGCCAGCAATTACAGTTGAATTAAACTATATTCCAGACCGAGAAGACCAATCAATACTGTGCACGGGTGAGTCAGGCGCCGGGAAGACGGAGAACACGAAGAAAGTCATTCAGTACCTGGCGTACGTCGCGGCGTCGAAGCCAAAATCGAACGCGGTAAGTGTCACGGCGGTCACGTCCCACCGGCCAGGATTCCACGTATGCGCGGCCTGTTACGAGGCGCGGGGCGAGGGGAGGACCTCGCGACCGGCAGCTCCCCTCACCTCCGCGAACTCCCGAGAAGCCGCCGACGATGGATGCATTTGGTCGTCCGGGGCTCCGGGAGGTGGCCGATGCTTTATCGCGCGCGCGCGCGCCCGGCGAATTCCACGAGAACGGCTCTGCCCTCGATTTCCTCGCGGATTTTGGCACCGCGATCGGGGCACGCGATCCCTCGAGGCGCGTTTCACCGATCGCTCGACCGATCCAGCGGACGGACGATCAACGACGAGGCAAACGAGGTAGAAGTAAGACGCACGCGCGCGAGAAGAGCGAGCTGATCTCGATTCGACCTTGAGCGCGCAGTAGCGCTATTCTCCGTATTATTACGCGAGGAAATCCAGGAAAATGATGGACGCGCGACGAGGCTGAGGAGCACGGAGCGAGCGATACCGGGTCCGGATTTTCGCTATTCGCTATTCGCTGAAAGCATACAGTGCTCTCGTTGTCCCGCGCCTCTTTATAATTATAATTATTACTGGAATGGAGGAGCGCACGGATGATAGCGGGCGATCGTAAATATCGGGTGATTAATCGCGAGAAGCTTCTTCTTTCCCGAAATACACACGCGCGCACAAATAAACGAGGAGAGCTACTGGTTTTCTTTCTTTTCCCTTCTCGTCATCTTCTTGTCGTAGGAAGGCCGAGCGACGCTCGAGGGCAAAAAACGAATATCGTCAGCGGCGCGAGCAAAGGCCGTACATAGTTTTCCATCACGCGTGTGTATGCGTGCAGCCGAGGGATAGGGAGTGGGATAGTGGGAGCAACGAAGAGGGCCCGAGGGAAAGACAGACTTTTGCGAAAATCGGGCGAGCTCGAAGTGCTTAAAAAGTGCGAAAAGTGCTTAAACGTTTCTCTCTTTCTCTCTCGCTCTCTCGCTCTCTCTCTCTCTCTCTCAGTCTCACTCTCAGTCTTCCTTCCCCCCAGTCTCGCTAAATCGCTCGCGCGCTCTCCTTCTCTCTCAATCTTACTTCTACCACTCTGTCTCCCTCTTCGGTACATATAATTGCTGTGAAAAGCTGCTCGAGGTGTTTGTATCAACGCACTTGTATTATACACGAATTGACAAATTAACCTATTAATTTACAGCACCAACTACTAGTCTCCGCTCATTCGCATCTGGTCGTTACAGATTAATTCGCGGCCGCGTTAGGCGTGGGCGCGCCCGGCTTTGTAAATCAATAACGACCGCCTGCCGCATCCTGTGGATTTTCGCAGAAGCGCCCCACGCTATCTCTAAAAATATCGATCCTAACGGCGGCGAGTCGCTCGCTCGATCGCGCCGTCACGACGCGGTGGCCCCGTGGCAATGATCTCGCGACCGTCGACGACGACGACGACCGCGAGCGCAGGATGTCGAGGCGATTTCCCCGAAGCGACGCTCCTCGATCGATCGCTAATTCGCTCTATTGGCTTTTATTGTCGCGCTTCGGCGAAAATTCGCCGCGGGGGGCGAGGGGCTGCGTTAATCTCGGCATTGGAAGAAAAGGAACTCGAAGGAGCGTTACGGGGAACGATAACGGGGCGTCCCATGACGCTGCCGAGCGCATCGTTAACGACGAGCTCCAACAGCCCGTGGACGCTCGACTCTACCGAACAAAGTGTCTCAGGCTGCTTTATTTTTAGACGTTGTGCGTATCCTTGATGGGATAATGAAAATTGCCCACGAGATTGCGAGTTGTCGACACGCTGTGACAATGTGAATAAAATCACGTTTTCTTGGTTTTTCTCGGTGCTGATTTGTCGACGGGCCCTCCTCTAGTCTCCGAGTCCGGCATTAATAATAGTAAGTCAATCCTTGAGAAAGTATTGGGCCAGAGATATTTTTGGTACCGAGCTTCGCAAAGTCAGAGCTCTTCAATAAAAGCTTTGTAATATTTATGTTTTTGCATATACGTAAGACCTCTGCAGTACTAACCACGATGGTTTTGGGTTCAGCGCGCTTACCGATTCAACCATTCATCGTCATTCGTCATCCGTCATCGTCTACGTACCACATATTTTCAACTAAATCAATCGATTACTCAAAACCACACATTCCTTTAATAATTTTATCGATATGCCTACAAGCCTACACTGACAAACGCTTCGTCTTGGTTTATTTTTTTTTTATTTATTCATTTTTTTTTTTTTTTTTTTTTTTTTTTTTTTTTTTTTTTTTTTTAATACTTATTTAGCGTTTATCGTTTCTTTACACCGTGCGTTTTCGTTTGATTCATCGATCTTTCAATTCACAATTCTTACGACCGCACCGTCTTCAATACTCTCGAGCTTACATTCGTAGATAGAGACAACGTTTACTACTTTTGCCTCCTACCTGTCCAAAAGTACCAAGTACCAAGCGATCGATGGAATCTCGCGCCCACATTCGATGCGCTTGAATAACCCAATAATGAAAAAGTCATTCGAAAACAGCCACTAATAATCGAAGCCAATTTGCCGCCTCTTCACCGACGCAAGCAATTTACCCTCCAGGCCGATTAATAATCTTGGTATTTTTTGCCTTTTCCTGCTGCCTGACTGCCTGTCTGCCTGTCTCGCCTCTGTCACTGCATCTGCTTAACTATTTGCGTGCGGCTGCCACCAGAGCTCTGGAACTTGCTCCGATAAATTTGCGGTAATTAACTAACCACGTGCTTTTTCTTCCTTTGGAAATTTTTACACTGCCATTGACAAAAACTTATAATACTTGGGGGGTGCAAACACGTACAGGGGAGCACGCGCGAGCGCTACTACACAAACCCGACCTATTACGACACGAACCGAGAGCGAGCGAAAGACTAACAAAGATGCGCGCGCGCGCGAGAGAGAGAGAGAGAGAGAGAGTACGTTTCTCTCGCTTACGCTTTTACCTTCTCTTCATCGCTCTTATTTTTGTCTCTCATTTCGATTTTTATCCGTACGTAGTCGTACGAGTGTACCTACCGCGCACCGCTACTAAGTTACTAACGCAAGACACACTCACAGCCCGACACTTAACGTCGCGTTTAACGTTCACCCGTCATCGATGCTTCAACGAGACACAATATTAGTTCCTCGCGACATCGGACATCTGTAATAACCGGGAAAATCATATTCCTGGCTGTGCACCGAAGAGACTACGCTCTAGCGGATAATCGTCGCCGAGTCCAAATGCCGATTGACGAGAATTTCCTCTTTCCTTCCTCGTCAACGAGGCACTGACGCATGTTCGACCTGCGTCGCGCGCAACTACTTTCGCGAGCTCAAACTCGTGGAGGTATTAACGCGCCAACGCGTTCGTTTTACGAGCCATTCGATCTTTACATCGGAAATATCTCGCGACTCATTCCACGTTCACGCGCGACTTCGTACTCCATTTTTAACACCCGTTCTGATGTTTTCATTAGCCACAGTTTTTTAGTGCATGCGCGTATGACACCTACACGAAACACCATCTTTATTTTTGGCCTGAATATTTCTTTGTGTGTGCGTGCATATATACACACACACACACACACACACACACACACACACACTTCGTTTAATTCGTTTCGTTTGTCTCCCATTAAAGGCATGCGAAATTAATTCTCTGTAATCCATTATGTTCGGTAGACTATTCCAAAAAATACGTAATCAAACACCAAAGTTCACGGTATTACGGTTCTACTTGATTGCGTTTCCTCACCGAAGTAACGTTTTAATAACATCGTCCGTCATTTTAATATCACGTGGCTTGAGCGGGAAAATGAACCTGTTACGTGTCTTTAACAACGAAATTAACATTATTCAGCGACTTTTTCATAATGTTAAAGGCAGAGGGACACTTTCACATACATTTCACTTACATTTTTACATTCACTCCTACAAGTAAAAAACGTCCTTTCTCTTGAAACAGACGATTAACTGTCCTGTAATCACCCTTTTAAATTATCATATATCTTAATCAGTGCAAGGGGGGGTCGTTGACGGCCGAAATTTCTCAAATTAATCAGCATGTTCTCGATCCACCGAGAAGATAAATTTCCGCCCAACGATTCCTGGTACTTTCATATCATTACTGGCTTTACTTTTTGTTTTTGTTTTTGTTTTTGTTTTTGTTTTTCGTTTAAACACGATCATTTCCACATCTATACGTAGTTTATCGATAATCAAATAACAGCTTTGACTTGCATCGCAGGGCGAACTTGAGCAACAACTCTTACAGGCGAACCCAATTTTGGAGGCCTTTGGAAATGCAAAGACTGTGAAAAACGACAATTCTTCCCGTTTCGTAAGACCATTTCTCACATCTACGACCATTTTATTACATTTAGAAAGCATCTTGTGTACAGTCGCCTTTTCCTCTAACTTTTCCAGGGCAAATTTATAAGAATCAACTTCGACGCATCTGGATATATTGCCGGGGCAAACATCGAGACCTATCTTTTAGAAAAGTCACGAGCTATTCGCCAAGCGAAGGACGAGAGAACTTTCCACATATTTTATCAATTACTGTCTGGTGCCTCTCCGGAACAAAAAAGTAACGTTACTTCTGTTTACGTTTTGCATGGATTTTGACAGTCATCGCTAAAGTTTAATAAATTTTATTTATAAAACCGATAGGATTGTAAAGGATATTAATTAGTTATGAGAGAAATAAACCGAGGGGGATTAATTAACGTTGTAATATTTGTACGAGTTCAAATACTCGTAAATTTGAATTATAGATTCGATTTAAAAATGGCGTGGTCAATAGTGTTAAAACAGTTTTTTCTACATTCCCCCATACACATTAGATTACGTATCTTTTATCTAATAATTTAATAATCGATGCATTTCAAATGAATCACAGAGGAATACATTTTGGAAGATCCGAAGCACTATCCTTTCCTGTCATGCGGTGCCTTACCTGTGCCTGGAGTGGACGACACATCCGAATTCCACTCGACGGTAAAAGCAATGCACATCATGGGCATGACCAACGAAGACTTTTCGTCGATTTTCCGCATCGTCTCGGCCGTCATGTTGTTCGGTTCGATGCAATTCCGCCAAGAAAGAAACTCAGACCAGGCGACTCTACCGGATAACACAGTTGCCCAAAAAATCTCTCATTTACTCGGTCTAAACGTTACCGAAATGACAAAGGCTTTCCTCAAGCCCAGAATTAAAGTTGGACGAGATTTCGTGACGAAGGCTCAGACTAAAGAGCAGGTGGAGTTCGCTGTAGAGGCCATCTCCAAGGCGTGCTACGAGAGGATGTTCCGTTGGCTGGTCAATCGAATCAATCGCTCCCTCGATCGGACCAAGAGACAGGGCGCGAGCTTCATCGGTATCCTCGACATGGCCGGCTTTGAAATATTCGAGCTCAACTCGTTCGAGCAGCTCTGCATCAATTACACGAACGAGAAGCTCCAGCAACTCTTCAATCACACGATGTTCATATTGGAACAGGAGGAATACCAGAGGGAAGGCATAGAGTGGAAGTTTATCGATTTCGGCTTAGATCTGCAGCCGACGATAGACCTGATCGACAAGCCTATGGGTATCATGGCCCTGTTGGACGAGGAATGCTGGTTTCCCAAGGCCACCGACAAGACCTTCGTCGAGAAACTCGTCGGCGCGCATCACGTTCATCCGAAATTCATGAAAACCGACTTCCGCGGTGTCGCCGATTTCGCGATCATTCATTATGCCGGCAAGGTCGATTATTCAGCTGACAAATGGCTGATGAAAAACATGGACCCGCTCAACGAGAATGTCGTCAGTTTGCTGCAAGTCTCGCAGGATCCGTTCGTCTGTCACATTTGGAAGGACGCGGAGATCGTGGGAATGGCTCAGCAGGCTCTCACCGACACGCAGTTTGGCGCGCGAACGAGAAAGGGAATGTTCAGGACCGTGTCGCAGTTGTACAAGGAGCAACTGGCTAAGCTCATGGTCACATTGCGCAATACCAATCCGAATTTCGTTAGGTGCATCATTCCGAATCACGAGAAGAGAGCTGGAAAAATTGACGCGCCTTTGGTGCTCGACCAGCTGAGATGCAACGGCGTCCTCGAGGGTATCAGAATTTGCAGACAAGGTTTCCCCAACAGGATTCCCTTCCAAGAATTCAGGCAACGCTACGAGCTTCTCACGCCTAATGTTATTCCCAAAGGATTTATGGATGGAAAGAAAGCTTGTGAGAATATGGTATATAGAATCTTCGCTTAACCAGTGGCGTCTCTTTCTAAATAATTTCATTCGTAAATAAAGCGATGATTATTCAATTTGCAGATTCAATCTTTAGAACTGGATCCGAATTTGTACAGAGTTGGGCAGTCTAAGATATTTTTCCGAGCGGGAGTTCTCGCTCATTTGGAAGAAGAGAGAGATTATAAAATAACGGATTTGATAGTGAACTTCCAAGCGTTCTGCAGAGGTTTTCTAGCAAGACGCAATTACCAAAAGCGTTTACAACAACTCAATGCAATTCGTATTATTCAGAGAAACTGCGCTGCTTACTTGAAGCTGCGCAACTGGCAATGGTGGCGTCTGTACACCAAAGTCAAGCCACTTCTAGAAGTAACCAAGCAAGAAGAGAAATTGACTCAAAAGGAAGATGAACTGAAGCAGGTAAGTCTTTCGCTAAATATTAAACAAATGCCTGTGTAGATACATGTCACACCGAATATCTACATCACTGCATTATTAATATTTAATAGGTTCGCGATAAGCTTGAGATGCAATTACACTCGGCCCAAGAATACGAACGCAAGTATCAACAGGCCATTGAAGAGAAAACGATGCTTGCCGAGCAGCTTCAGGCTGAAGTTGAATTATGCGCCGAAGCCGAGGAGATGCGCGCCAGATTAGCTGCCAGAAAACAGGAGTTGGAAGAAATTCTACACGATTTGGAAGCTCGAATCGAAGAGGAAGAAGAAAGAACGTCCTCCCTGATGCACGAAAAGAAAAAGCTACAGCTTAATATAAGTGATCTAGAGGAACAGCTGGAGGAAGAAGAGGCCACGAGACAAAAGTTGCAGCTTGAAAAAGTCCAGTGCGATGGTAAAATCAAAAAGTTAGAGGAAGACTTGGCACTGTCAGAAGACACTAATCAAAAGTTATTGAAAGAGAAGAAACTATTAGAGGAAAGAGCCAACGATCTGTCGCAAGCCTTGGCGGAGGAAGAGGAGAAAGCGAAGCACTTGGCAAAATTGAAGACGAAACACGAGACCTCTATTGCCGACCTCGAGGAGCGATTGTTAAAGGATCACCAACAACGTCAAGAAGTCGACAGATCCAAGAGAAAAGTTGAGACGGAGGTTTCAGACTTAAAAGAACAGTTGTCAGAAAAGAAGGCGCAGCTCGAAGAGCTACAGCTGCTCATGGGCAAGCGGGAGGAAGAACTCACGCAGGCTCTAACGAAAATCGACGAGGAGAGTGCAATCAAAGCTCAGTCCCAGAAGGCTTTGCGGGAACTAGAGTCGCAATTAGTCGAGCTGCAGGAAGATCTCGAGGCTGAAAAAGTGGCGAGAAGCAAGGCCGAGAAGCTCAAGCGCGATTTGAACGAGGAACTGGAGGCCCTAAAGAACGAGCTTCTCGATTCCTTGGACTCGACAGCAGCGCAGCAGGAGCTCCGCAGTAAGCGCGAGCAAGAGGTGGCCACTCTGAAGAAGAACCTCGAAGAAGAGACTTGCCTTCACGAGGCGACACTACAGGATATGCGCCACAAACACACCCAAGAACTCACGACGATAAATGAGCAAATGGACGCTCTAAAGAAGGCCAAAGCTGCCCTGGAGAAGGTCAAGGGCACGCTTGAAGCCGAAAACGCGGAGTTAACGACGGAGTTGCGCTCGGTGAGCGCGAGCCGACAGGAATCTGATCGTAGGCGCAAGCAGGCCGAGCAGCAGCTCGTCGAGATTAACGCCAAGCTCATGGAGGTCGAGAGCGTGAGGCAGGAGTTGGCTGAGAAGGTGGCCAAACTCCAGGCCGAGGCCGAAAACGTCTCGCAGCAGCTCGAGTCCGCCGAACTCAAGGCTTCGGCGGCGATGAAGGCCTCCACGACCTCCGAGTCCCAACTCACCGAACTGCAGCAGCAACTCGAGGAGGAGACCAAGCAGAAGCTCGCGCTTAGCTCGAAATTGAGGGCACTGGAGAGCGATAAAGAGACCCTGCGAGATCAGCTCGACGAGGAAGAGGAGGTTCAACGTACTCTAGAGAAACAAGTTTTGGCTTTAAACATACAGGTGAGATAATGCTGTTGCGCGTGCGTAAATGCCCTTTAACCGTGCAGTTTAATGATAAAATGGTATTTTTCGAAAATATTTCTTTTATCGTAGCCATTAAAGCGTAAGTATACATACGGTATTAAATCACTTACGTTAGTATTGCGTAAAAATAAATAAAATTTAGTAATGCAGTATTAAAGGTGCATTCGAGAAGCCTAGATAAACGCAAATTTTCATGCTTAAATAATGCATAAATGTATTTGTATGTTTAGTATACCGAGGCAAAGAAGCGAGCCGATGAGGAAAGCGAGTCCGCTGTTGCCCTCGAGGAAGCCAGGAAACGCCTCGTGAAGGACATCGAAGCGCTTCAGCGACAAGTGGAGGAACTTCAGGCGGCTAACGAGAAGCTCGACAAATCCAAGAAAAAGATTCAGGCGGAGCTCGAGGACAGCACGATCGAACTCGACTTGCAGCGCGCCAAAGTTATCGAACTCGAGAAGAAGCAGAAAAACTTCGACAAGGTACTTATGGAAGAGAAGGCGATATCCATGCAATATGCGGAGCTGCGTGACACCGCGGAGCGCGAGGCCCGCGAGAAGGAGACTAAGGTCCTTTCGCTGACACGCGAACTCGATGAGCTCAACGACAAGGTTGAAGAGCTCGAGCGAGGACGCAAGAGCTTGCAGGCCGAGCTCGATGAGCTCGTCAACAATCAGGGCACCGCTGACAAAAATGTGCACGACCTCGAGAAAGCCAAGCGCCTTCTCGAGTCCAAGATAGCCGAACAGCAGGCCCAGGTGGAAGAGCTAGAGGACGAGCTCCAGTGTACCGAGGATGCCAAGCTCAGACTCGAGGTCAACATGCAAGCCATGAGGTCGCAGTTCGATCGCGAGCTTCAAGCTAAGGAGGAGCAGGCCGAGGAAAAGCGTCGGGGACTCGTTAAGCAGCTCCGTGACCTGGAGGCTGAATTAGGTACATTTCTATCACAATCATCGCACGTGTAATGCAGCTGATATCATTTATGTCGTTATTAGCGTAAATTGCGCAACTCGATCGGGGCTGCGCAATAAAAATAACCGACGATATTAACAAAATTCAGCCTTAAGGGAACATTAAATATTTACATCAAGCTTAGTTGCAGATATCTCGTTACTTATTTTACAATGATCGATATTTACGTACGCCTGAATAATTAAAATGTGAAGGAAAACTTTGCATTCTGTATTAACTAGTCTTGCTATATATATGCCATTCTCATTCGACTGAAATCTATAATTTGCTTACGCGAGGAAGATGTACGATTTTATGCAGATTTGTATAATGTTTTTTCAAAAAGACCAAAAGCCCTGAATCTATTTCAATCGTGTGCTGAAGAGATAAATTTATATTCTTGGAAAAGATTTAACGAATGCGTAGAAAAACGTTCTGATTCGAATAGTTATGAGTTCATCTCTAAATATAAAGTGCATGAAAATTGTTATTGCGAGTCTGCAAATTAACTTATCTCAGAAATTTACATTGTTTATAAAACGGTTCAGCATCTTGTTATCAATCGTCGCAATCATAATATTAAACATGAGTACCATGAAAACGTCAAGGCTAGATTCTAAATAATTGTAATGGTTTAAAAAAATAATTGGGTTGATCGTTTGTTTCGACGCGCGCAGAGGACGAAAGGAAGCAAAGATCCGCGGCGATAGCTCAACGAAAGAAGATTGAGGCGGACTACAAGGACATGGAGCAGCAATTAGAGGTGCACAACAAAGTGAAGGAGGACGCGCTGAAGCAGCTGAAGAAGCTGCAAACTCAAATCAAGGACTGCACGAGGGAGACGGAAGAGGCGAGGGCTGCGAGAGATGAACTTGCCGCCGCCTCGAAAGAAGTCGAGCGCAAAGTCAAGGGTCTCGAAGCCGATGTTATGCAGCTCACAGAGGACTTGACTAATAGCGAGCGCGCTCGTCGAGTCGCCGAGACCGAGCGGGACGAGCTCCAAGAGGAGCTTAACAACAACGCGAACAAGGGAACGATCCTGCTTGATGAGAAGCGTCGCCTCGACGCGAGAATCGCCACCCTCGAGGAGGAACTCGAAGAGGAACAATCCACGAACGAAGTCTGTAGCATTCTTATACTTATACTTAATACGATAATTTTTACCGATAGATGAGCTTACACCATCTTATAAATGGGCTCCCGAAACATTTGCATTTCAGATTAAGAATTAAGCATGAAAGAAAATCATGAAAATTAATTTAAATACTCGCTTTATGCGCACAATACTACTAAAGTAATAAGTGCATTAATATTTATTGCAATGTTCTATTATTATTATTTTTGGTCGAATAGACGTAAAATGTAATTTCACCCATTAAAATTTGTTAGACTTGCTTTTCGATACATGGCTTGGAGCCACACATGTTATACGGATACGATTTTTACTCGTGTTTAACGACATAAAGAGAAAATTGAATTAAATGTTCAATCGTTACAGGTTCTTATGGATCGAGCGCGTAAAGCACAGCTATCATTTGAGCAGCTTACCACAGACTTACAAACTGAACGATCTACCATGCAGAAGTTAGAATCCCATCGATCCCTCTTCGAGAGACAAAACAAGGAGTTGAAGGCCAAATTGGCTGAGCTAGAGACAGCCCAGCGCGCCAAGTCCAAGGCAACGATTCAGAACCTCGAGAGTAAGATCAATAATCTTGAAGAACAGGTGGACACGGAGACGAAAGAGAGATTCGCACAACAAAAGATGAACAGAAAACTCGATAAGAAGGTGAAGGAACTCGTACTTCAAGTCGAAGACGAAAAAAGAAACGCCGAGCAGTACAAGGAGCAAGTTGAGAAAGTCAATGTGAAGATGAAGAGCCTAAAGAGGCTGTTGGACGAGGCCGAGGAGGAAATAAGCAGGCACAAGGCCTCGAAGAGAAAGCAGCAGAGAGAAATGGAGGACATGATCGAATCACAGGAGGTGCTCACGAGAGAAGTGACCAATCTGAAAAACAAGTTGAGGTAAATAGCTAATTTTTCGTCAAGGTTTTGCCTTTTTATTAAAAAAAAAAGAAAAGAAAAGAAAAGAAAAAGAAAAAAAAAAGAAAAGAAAAAAGAAAGAAAATCGCACAAAAATATACTCTTAGTTCAGCCTAAAGATAAGATTAAAATTAATAAATGCATTCTACATTCATCTACGTCTCTAGCTTATAAACTATAAACTTCAACTACTTAAAAAGACGAAACTGCTCGTCCCTGTCAAAGGATAATTAGCGCTATTTTTGCCACGAAAACACTTCTTATCTTTATAAGGAATAAAAGAATTTCAGATTTTTACTCAAAATTGCAAGTTAAGCAAGGCGTTCGATGTAGCGTATTGAAAAAAATGATCAAGTCTCCCTGTTAAAAAAATTTCCATGTTGCTTCTTCATGTCTTTTGATTTTAATTTTTCGTCGACTGTCGTTGCAGCGAGTTAGATACAAAGACACACACTAGCAGGCCATTGGGCTCCACTTATCGTGGCCGCTGGAAGGATGAGATTATTAATTCACTGAACGTGTAGGTATTGCATAAGCGAGAAGCGCGAATGAATGCAACTTGACTGAGAAAAAATATCATTACCCGTTCACGTTTTTGCGTTTTATAAAAATTATACGTAAGGCAGGCCGATCTTGACTATACATAGCATGGAGCATGTAAGGCCAGCAAAACGCCCATTAAATAATTCTGTACTAACTTTATCTTACACACGAGAGTGAATTAACATTTGTGAGATGCACAGGTTGGATGAAAAATTCTATTAGAAGCTTGAAAATGTATAAAACAGTTGTATGATAGTCGATGACGCTCGACTGGCAATTCAAATAAGAGAATGATCGATAAATCGTAAATTGAAGATGAACGGCTAGTAGAATATTCTTGTTTTTATTGGAATTTTTCAACTAACCGACAATAATATATAATACATTTACTTTCACCCTTATCTTTCGTAAAGTAGACGCGAGAACGAGCGTGTATTGATAGAATTGTGCGGATGATTACAGGCGCGGAGGTCAACCCATCAGTGGTCTGGGCTCGGCAAGACTGAAACGTGCCTCGATGCAGACCGGCGGCTCTGGCGACGATTCGACAACGCAGGACGAGAGCATAGACGGCGAGGAGAACGCAAATTGAAGGAGTGCGAGACAACCTCGAGGAATGGACGGGGACGATGCGCAACAACGCATAATATAATTAATACAAACTCATCGTCCGGCGTCTGGAATAAAGAGAAAAGGCAGGCTTCCAGGGTAAAAAAAAAAGAGAGAAAGATAGGCGAGAACGCGAGGAGGAAAGGTTTCATTACCGATGGCGAGAAGAATAGCGCGAGATTCAACGCGAACATCTCCGCACGAAGTAAAAATACAAAACAACGCGTGTTTAGAGAAGTAATTACTTGACGCTGCTTTATACAGTCTTTGTTGTCCCTCTCCTCCCCTACCCGCCAGACCCGATCCCAACCCCAATCCCAACCCCAACCCCAAGCCCAACCCCAACCCAAACCCCTTCAACTAGGAGTACATAATGAGGGTTATGAGTATACACTAGTTTCCTAAGATGCCATCGCACGAACAAAAAGTTAACGGATTGAACGCAGAGTTCGCGAAAGGGAAAGAAAAGAGTTCAATGATCATGTACATAAATTTACAACCATATTGAAGGAGGAAATTGAGAGACCGTAGAACGGTTTGTGATGTATGGGGTCACGTGGTAATGATGCGCGCGCGCAAAACTAAAACGAAAGGAGGTTTTTGCTACGAGCAATAAAAGTTTATAAACCTGTAACACTCTTAGGTAGTACTAAGACATTCATTATTTTAATTATTATTATCATTGTATTATTATGATTACTATTATGTTATTATTTTACAACTACCATTGCGATCAGCGTCATTCGTATACATATTATAATACGAGAATGATGAAATTATTTCAACAATTTAACTAATATACTGATGAAAAACAAGACATATTGAAGAGAGCAGAAGACAATGTAGACAAGTTGTGTTAACGAGACCGCTTCCATTTTAAAGGATTCGCAATGTGACAGTTTTGGCCTTTCGGTGCTTTGTCCTTTATTCACTCGATGGCATTAAAAAACTAGAGAAAACCATCTTTTATTACGTAAGCCTCCCGCTTACGTAAAATGTATTTACCCTTGCATATAATCGAGCGACTATACTTAATTAACCCCCCACTATTCTCGCTTTATTGGGTACGTACTTAAACTTTCACGGTTTGGTCGCTCTTTAAAATGTCTTACCTTTAAAATGGAACGCGTGTTTATCCTTTCTTTTTTATACAACGGGAGCAAAATAAATGGAAACAATAAATGGGAAGAGCGAGAAGTTTTAACGAACGTATATACCGAAATTGAATATCAAAAATAGAGAACGGCGTACATGGAATCACGGACGTACAAACGAGCGCATGGACGAAAAATGCATTACCTGCCGATGAGAAGTTTCTCGAAGCGTCAATTCCCGCACGTTCGATTTTTCACGAGCATTTTACGAAATTCCGTGTATTTAAAAGCATTTACGATATTTATACATCATATTTAAAAAAAGGAACACAAATACGAACGAATAGACTAACTCGAAAGACTATTATATTTTTTGATGAAACTAATAATAATGATACGTCGTCAACGACTAAGATTCATACGTATAGTGCGCAGTATGATAACAGTAACTAATTATCTAATGTAACTAGGGCCTTATAACAATTAACAGGAATTGTGCGTAACGTTGCAGGACCGTTGAATTCGAGAGCCTATCGAGTATCGTTACTAATTTTGTATATACAAGTGAATTCGCAGGTGTACTCACTTCGTTGACGCACGCATCGCTGTACGCCAGTATACGCGCTCGTTAATAGCGTCGTTTTAGCATCGTTTTTATTGTCAAGTCACAAATTTGATTTATTTTTTTCTTTTACGTATTATGTACTCTGGTGGCGAGATGCGAAGTGAGGCACTTTCAAGAAAAACGTATAAGGAAATACGACAAGCAGAGAAAACGAAAATACGAATAGATTGGGGGAAAAAATGAGTGAGTTTTGATACCTTTTATATCGATCGAACATACGCGATTGCACGCGCGCGCAGATTATACAGTTGATTGGATCTTGCATATACAAAAGGAGATATAATAATAAAGTACAGAAACATTTAGTTTACAAAACTGTTGCGTTTATTGTTGTCTTTAAAATTAAGCCCAACATTATCTTACGATATTCCAATGCATTTCCTTCGCCATTATAGATGTGTCTCGCACAGACGTTATCAAAGAATGAAGTATTCTCTTTTTATAGCTGTATAGATGTATTAATGTTATTAATATTTCATATGTTCTTACGTTTCTTACGTAATTTACACGGAAAACCCATAAGAATTATTCATGTTCCGTGCTACTTTTTTGCACGATTTCGAGTAACTGCACAGACAAACTGCGATTACACAAATCAAGAGGAGTTTTCTTTTCCTTGTTTTCAATAGTTAAACTTGCTTTACTGGATACCAACAGTTTAGCTTCATCCTGACGGTCTTCTTCGCAGGCCAAATGAAGCGCTGTATTCCCATAGACGTCTTGCTGATCTGTGAATTTGAAGAATAAAACTCTTTGAACTGCTATTTTCTTTTAAACTTTGCTTTCGTTGGATAGCATTTCATTACACCCACCAATGTTTAAATGTTCGGAGCTCAAAAGTAGTTTTACAATCTCAATGTTGCCCTTGGATGCAGCTCTATGAAGAGGAGTGGCACCCCTTTTATCGACAATGTTCACGTCTGACTCTTTTTCAAGCAAATTGGCACATATAAGTTTCCAGTTCTTTGATGCCGCATACTGTAGTGCAGAGTGACCTTCCATCGATTTGGCATTTATATTAGCGCCTTCTTTTATTAAAGTATTTACGATTTTATCTCGGCCTGCAGAGGCTGCCAAGATCAGAGGCGTCATCCCCATCTAAGGAATCAAGTTTCATTTTCAACGCGTTTGACAATAGTTTGTACATTTTCGCGCCGTACGCATAATCGGCAAGAAAATGAATGTTAATGTATAGGGAAGGTAGATCGGGACACGTGACCCAATCCCACTCCGTGAAATGCCGCGTCACCCACCGAGCGTTTCTAGATTTCCATTCATTAAAAGCACAGGGTCGGTGAAAATTAACGGTTGGACAACTTACGTCATCCGTGGCATCTACGGGAACGTCGAGAGATAGCAAATAATTGACCAATTCATCGTGTCCGCCCAAAGCAGCCCAGTGAAGCAGCATCCTACAGTTCTGAGGTATAGAAATATAGGTTAGGTTGCACGATTGACTTTAACCCTTAGAAGAGAGCTTACTATACGATTATTTTTACGTACCCCATCGGTTTGCGTTTTCAGATTTTCATCTTGAGCAATCAGAGCTTTAAGCGTGGACGAATGACCGTGATAGGCCATATCAAAGGGCTTGGAATCAGCACTACCGGTCTTCGCCATTTTAATTTTTACCTTCCACTGTCGTCTGCGTTCCAACGTTAACGTAACGCTCGTTACCCGGAATCTCCAGAATCCGCGGAATTCATTGCGAGTGCCTTGTTAGGAATTAGATACACTTGGAAGGATCGAATAAACTTTATTAGTTCAGAAAAGTGCGGGTAAGAACGATAAAATACTTAGGTACAGTACCATTTGACAGGGGAGAGGATAAAGGAATAGATATTTTTTAATTTTAAACCAAAATTACTACGCCTACCCTTAAGAACATTATTATTAACGATTTTTAATCAGTAATTTTTATTTACCACTATTAATGATCAAACGATCAAAGCCTTAATTACTTTAGGGGGGTTTGAAAAAAAGAAAAAAAAACAGCCTAACCATTCACAAGGAACGTGTTTCTTTTTGCAGTATCTTATATACAATTTATTACCGACAGTAAAAATTGTCCAACACTTACATTAAACCTTACACTTTTATAATGTACATAATAATTTACATAATCACATTGATAACAGCGTTCTAAAGAACGCGCGGCATTTTGTACCCTTTATCGCCTAAAGCGTCGTACTTTCATTCAAAGCTTTGGTTTACCATTATTTAGTAAAAAATTATGTAAAATAAAATTGAAGCAGCATCCACGATCGTAAAAACTAGAGAATAACTACACCAAGAGCTTCTTCGAAGGGAGAAAACGTTCAATTCCTTATCAGTATGGTGTCGCTTGTCTCTTCCTTCTCGACTTTTAAAGTTTTGCTCCATTCGGCGTCACGATTGATGCAATCACGCACAGCCTGTAGAATTATGGGAATTCGCCTGTCGAGAGCCGCCAAATGTGGTTCCCATAAGACCGGAGCCACTGGATCTTTCGCCAAACTGTCGCGCATGGCGCTGCTTAGTTTGACCGGTCCATTGTGGTACCTAGAATTCAGCGATTATTACTTACTATTCAATTTCACGCTTAAACATTGCTTGACTTTCTTTAACTTTGTTCACGCGAGCGATTCATATAGTGGGACAAGGTTACGAAAACTTTGGCATAATTTCAAAGAATACGCGTCTTCGTGTCATTTGAACTTACAACTATTTCACGCGCATAAAAGCGATAAAACTTTGTGAAGTTTAACCAATCGATACAACGACAGAGATAACGCAAGTTAACTCGAACACGTTGTCGTACGTAATGACGATCAACGTGTACGAGCATCTAAGACTGCAATCGCGATCGGTGCCTTTTCACGAGAAAATCGGTGGACGCGTCCAAGATAATGCATAAGCCGATCATTTAAATACTTTTCAGCGGGGCAATAATTATAAGAGAAGAAGAAAAACAAGATAAACGTTCTTGAAACTCGGCGCACGTAGCGAGTCTTAACGATCGACATGCATGGACTTTACAATCAAATTAAAGACAAAATCCACTGCCACAATCGTACGAGAAACGACGGATGGTAAACAAAAAGATTGTAACGGACGGTGCATCGTTGTTGTTGTTGTTGTTGTTATTGTTATTATTATTACTATTTCAACATCGCAAATAGTTTGTGACAATCTTCTTTGCACAATTCGACATTAATTGAGCGACTAAATTTAGCCAAAGTTGCACAAGGCAGTAACAAATTGCATCAGACTTAAGTAAAATCAGATTAATACGATGTTTTGCAAACTACTATGTTCTATTACATCCTAATGTACATTTTAATTTACTTTATTTCCCTAAGATTTTTACGCAAGGAGAATCATTACGTAAATCGAAATAAATGTATTCTTCTTGGAAAAATAACGTACACGCGCCGTGCATTTTTTCTAAAGAGTCTCGCGAGTTATCGATAAATTGCTGGATTTCAAACAAGAAACGAGCGATCACGAACCAAGATATATACTTATTATGTATTAAAATGTAGTTTTCGGTGCACGTCAGTTGACCTCTAGGTTGTTTCGCAACGATTGCGTAGACGGGAAGACGCGACACGCATGCCTACTTACTTCATTAAAATCCTCACTCGTCTCTCCTTATTTTTATTCAATTGCAATGTGTCCAAAGTGAAAGAGCCCGACGACATTAGCATGCAGGACGTCGTGGCGCATCATCCGCGAGCGGACAACTTGGATAGGCAAATCGAGTAGGTAATAAAGCGAGTCGTGGGCGGGAGAGAAAATTATCAGAAATGTACCAGCTTCCGTCTAGGCGATCGCATATTTAACCTTCCTGTTGTCGTCTTAATCCTCTTCTCCACGATGTCACATTACTTTACGGAGCCAGGGTAAGAGGCTTGGACCTACACTCGACCCAATCGGTCATTCCCACGGGACGTAAGATTTTTAAAGCTCCAGAGCAAATGTCGCGGATACGTCGATTTAATAATGTGCCAATTACCGTTCGAATAACGAACGCGAGAACGTCCAGATCGTACTAATTGTATTTTTTACTATTTAAGAGAGTTACCATAACGTATTCTCGGAATATACTTTTCGAAAGGTGCTCGTGCGTGTCTTTCGCATAGCCTTACAAATTGCGCTTATTCGTAATAGAATAAACGTAAGTGATCGGAAAGTAAAATGTTTCTTTCTGGCAGACGCTTATTATTTCAGAGGCAAAAAAAAAACAAAAAAAAAAACAAAAAAGAAAATCCAAAATAAAATGTCAGAGAGAATACGTAGAATGACTAACCTCTATATCTAAAAGATTGTTCGGTTGATTGTATTGTGAGTCACCGAGTCACCTCCTATAGAGACTTACCGAATAAATAATTAGAAATCGCTCGATTATAATACGTCGTTAGCGACGATGCACTTGTACTTACTGGCCACGTTCACGGCAATTCACGATTATCCATCGGACGAGATTTCGTAAGCTTTTCCCCCATGAAACGAATGAACGCATCGAGTGAGAGAGAGAGAGAGAGAGAGAGAGAGAGAGGGAAGGGAGCTTACTTGAGTAATATACCCAATGTGGTCTGTCGAATGAGGCAGCACTGCAGGAGCGGCGAGAGGCAGCTGATCTCGTCGTGGAACGCTTTCCCGAAACCGCGACCGTTGTCCAGGTGCAGAGTAAAGGTGTCGTTGCCGAATACCTTGAAGGTCTCGTAGTGGTGGCGATCCATGTTTCCCATGAGGAAATCGAACACGGACATGTCGATGATATCGAGAAGCCGCCTACCCTCGTTGTACGGCGGAAGTTCCTTCACCAGGTTGCAGTAGTCGGAGTCTGTGTTCGGGAAATCCAGCAACTCGGTTAGCGCGCGCCTCCAACTCACACGCAACCAATTTTAAGCGAGTTTTCAGCGATTTTTTTTACACGATGGATACTTGATAATAAGTGTAGTGAGACGTAAGTGAGATGAGGATTAATTAAGAGCAACCACGGGGAGAGACGTAGAAATAGTTTTTAAGGAGAGTACGACGAAAATGCCGAACCGGTTTGAAAAGAGTGACCCGATTCTTGGTGCAACAAAGGTTGACATCGTACGCGGACGGACGCGAGAAAAACTCGTCCTGAACAAGTGCAAGCGAGGCTCCAATTAGCTAATTCTCTAAGTAATTCGCTAAGTCTCGCGCGTGATTTCAGAAAAAGGAGGACCGAGGAAGGAATTTTGGCAAGAGCGCACTTACGAACGAAGTCGTCGAATACGAGAATGAGAGTCGAGAGGCGCATACCTAGGTGGGATATCCTAGATCGGATTTCCCGGTGATGAGCGATCGACGCACCCCGCTAACGTGTCCACACTCACCTGTTTCCCACTGGGCTTTGAGGCGTTTGTGGTAGCTCCTCCTCCAAGGGTGTCGCCAGACCTTTCTCGGGATGACGGTCTTGCTCGGCAGGAAGGCCGCGAAGCTGCCCTCGAGGCTGTCCGGCGAGCCGCAAATCGCGTGACTCGTGTCGCAGTAGTAGGTGCACTTGCCGTGGAAGCAGAGGTTGCCAACGGGGCTCACGAAGAACGTCTTCAGGACGTCGCCGTCGGTCACCTGGTAGATCTCCGTTGTCATGTTGAGCAGCCGCCCCGTGACCGGCATACACCGTCGGAATCCCAGCAGTCTGCGCCATTTCCTTCCGACTTTAGGAAACTCTTCCTTACTCGGGAGCGCTCGCGATGCTTCCAAGACGCGATCGATAACGATGTTCTTTCGAGCGCAGCACCGAGCTCCGGTTACCGCGCGTCCTAACCTTCGCGAGGACGCCGAACAAGAAATTCGCGCAGTCATCGGCCAGCCGATGTTCGCGATGCTCGGAAAAAAAAAAAAACTCTTAATTTGCAGTTGCGAAACTGCGCTCGGGTCCGCTGAGCGATTCGACGTGGTTTGAAAATTGGGGCACCACCGCGAGTCCAAGTGCAAAGGCGCCTTTCGAATGAACCGCTACGTAAATATCGCGTTTTTGCGCGCTCTGGAAGCATTGCGTGCGCTCGAACTCGAGCTTGACAAAGGGACGCACTCACCTGTCCAGGTGGAAGGCTGCGATCTCGGCGTTGTGGCGCTCGTAGTCCGTGAAGTAGAAGTGATTAGGAAGCGTCTGCTGCTCTCGGGGGAATCTGCGAGAGGAGGGTCGGTTCCGTTAGTCGAGAGAAGTGCGTCGATTCCGCGGATAATAATTACGAGACTCGTCGAGTTCCCGGTTGACACCAGCCGCGTTTCGTTTACCCGATTCCTCCCCGGGAAGGAACGTCGGATGAGCGTCCATTGGAGTCCTTCTGCCTTCGTCGAGCGTTGATTCGACTTCTCCGTAGCCGCGGATACCGTGAACCCCGCCGTTAAAGGGGCGATCGCGCGACCCTTTCCTTTTTTCACCACCACCACCCCCCCCCCGACCACCGGAGTACGCGAAGCCGCTGGTGCCAGGCATACGAGTCGATCCGTAACTTCGTTCTCTCTCTTCCTCTAAGAAACGAGGATGCAGTCGATGTTCGTCTTGATTACGAGCGGCGTCGACGAAGATTACCGCCCTTTTTGCCAGCACTAAACTTTCTAAACGATGCTCACCTGTAATTGCCATTCTTTGCTTTTCACAAAGGAACGACGCTCACGAAAATTACCGGCGACTTTTTTCCCCGTCGCTTCGGTATACCGGCGTCACTCTCTCTCTCTCTCTCTCTCTCTCTCTCTCTCTCTCTCTACCCCCCGTCTCCCGCCCCCGCCCGCCTTCTTAAACGTCGCGAACGACCGATTTTTCGTTGTATGCGCAACTGCGGATTTTCTGTCGGTATAACTGAAAAATTAGACGGACGGTGAGCGTAAGTTTATAAGTACGCGGAGAAACCGTAAAAGGACCGGCTGGGCTCCTTTTGTCCGCTTTTTCTCGAAAATGTCGCTTACAAAAACAGCACTTTTTTCCTGCTCGCGCAGTACTCGGGTGGTTCAAATACCAATTCGCTTTGTGTTATTCGATCTCGACTGCGGTCTGCACGAGTGTAAGGTTTCAACGAAATTCGCGCGTAACAGCGACTCGTCTTCACTTGCAAGGGGATCGAGAAATAGCCTCCGAATCGAGGAAATTGAGAGTCACCTTCTCGGATTCTCGAGAAACAACGATCGCGCACGCGGTTCAATTATTTCTCGATGCTTTACGAAATAAAACGAAATAAGCGATTGGGTAAGACTCCTTTTTAAAAATAGTTCCGCGCGATACACTCGGCACCGAGCTCGGGTGTATGGATTTAGTGGGACTGAAAGTGCAGCGATTAAGAGAGCAAGAGGGGCATTAAAGGATCGTTAAGCAGCGAACAAGATTCAACCGAGAGCTTAAGTAATAGCCGGAGGCTTAAGAGCCGAATAAACGCAATCGCGGTCGGTCTCGTAAAAGAACGGCGATATTAAGTTGTAGCGTACCGCATGGGTTTGAACAACGCCTGGATCTTGTTGACGTAGTTGATGATGAGTTTGAGCTGCGTGCCCCCGGATTTTTCGGCTGTAAAAAAAGTAGTACGATAGAGTCGTGTGGTAGGATCGATGACGCAAAGGGAGCAAGAGAACTTACAGACGTGGACGATCGGTTGACTGGCCATGGACCGCAGTAGATCGTCGACGACTCGCGAGTTCTTGGAGTAGAGCTCGTACCGTCGTATCTGCAAGTGGAATCTCTCCAGCAAGGTGCTGTTGGGCCTGCCGACACAAGAAGCAACGTCAAGTACTATCGACCGTCTCCTACGTCGTTTTCCTTCTCTTCGATTCTTCGTCCGACGATTTTTCCCGCGCTTTCGCAAAGGTAACGAGCGAATCCTCGGTCGCGGATGTCGAAAAAAAGCCCCGCTTATAAAGGACTGCTTAGCTGTCGCGGCCCATTTTTCTCGGAAGCCTATTAACAATCTCCGATGCTGAAAATCGCTCGTCCGGCCGGGGTTTTTTATCGCGCGACGAGCTGCGAAAGAAAACTGCGAGTAAAGGTTCCCGAGTCAAAATTGGCTTTTACCGCAATTTACGAGCGCGTTTTAGCCGAAGTTATTTTAGCCGAGATCTAACGACCGCCGTACCGATTCCGATCCTAGCGAACAGTTTTACGTCTTCTCGCTTGTTCTTGACGATATTACCGGGAAGCTTTAACCTCGCCGGCTTTACTTCCTTAAATTCCTTAAACGAAGTGTCGGACGCGTTGAGTTCCCTTGGGAAAGGTCCTCGCTCTCGGATACACCGACGTCTGGTCGGAGGTGATAAAAAGAGGTGATAAAATCGGCAGGAAAACGAGGCGGGAATGAGGTAAACGACGAACGGACGATTTGTCTTTGGAAATAATTAAACAGTGGCAGGAGCGAGCCTCGTTCGAAGCAATTAATTACGTGGCAAGTACCGCCCGCTAAGCGTACCGAGCGGCATTAGCATTTAATCAAGCCAACGCCGAATAGCGGAAAATACGCGAACGAAGCACAAGTAAACGTGGACTCGGTGGATTGTTCGCACGAGTGACACGCGAAAATGATAACTCGGACGGTAGACGCTGTTAGCGGATGCTGCGCGAATAACGGAGACGAGCGAACTCGCGAACGCGCCACGGATGATCGACGCGTACGTGCTCGTACGCGCGATGATCCACCGAGTGGAGGCGTGTTACGCTCCGGTAGACGAAGAGCCTCTCGAGGAGGAGCCCGAGACGGGCTAATTGGAGTGGAAGCCGGTGAGTTGGCAGTCGAGCGACAGGAAGGGGAGCTTCCACTCGTCGAGGCTATTGCTTGCCTCGTCCCGGTTTATCAACGATCGCGAGGAGTTTCGTGCGTCGCCGCCCGTTATCGGTTAACGTTATATAAATTGCACACGGACAAAAAGCGATTGTAATCGAAAGGTAACGTAGCGCGTAAACTGGTGCGCGTAATTACACGGCTTTCTAGGTCTTACGTGCGCGTGCTTACGATTCTTCGATCGGTCATCGATTACCCGGCGTGTAAGTGCGGCGCGTGTGCGCTTTTCGGTAATAAATTAATGGTTCTTTATGCCGCCAGCGGCTGTAATTAGAAACGGGCATTTTAACCTTCGGCTTATCGGTGCCGAGTGAATTCCTTTAGTTCGAGGTTACGGAGCGACTCGTCGACTATCCGATCGGGTCAACTCGAGGTGCACGATCAAAGTCTGACGTTTCCCTCGAGCCGTGGAAATTCGACAAAATTCGACAAGCGCACGGGGGGCGTAATTTTCGACGAAAAATGCGCAAAACTAGTCGGTGGCAAAGCCACGAGCCACCGAAGATTCTAGACTTTCGCCGATTCGTTCGCTCGTTGCTCAATAATCGCGCGCCGTCTCTCGTAAATGCGACAGTTCGTCGCATTTCTGAGCCCGAAGCTCGCGAAATTTCCTCCGTTGCACTCGCTAATTATATCCAACAGGTAAATGCTGGCTTTACTGTAGGACGTCTTTTCGTTTACGCTCGCTTCTCCTTCTTTCATTTACGCTCGTTCCACCTACGAAGCGTTTAGAAAAGCGAACCGACGACTCAATTGCTCATTAATCGCCTCGATTAATTTCCAATTACACGGAGGAAATATGGAAGCATGAGCAAATATGAATTAAACGCGGTAGATTTATTTTTACGCAGGCGTTAACGACCAAGTTTCGAATTTCTTACGCTCGATTTTATATCCTCGCTGAACGAGAGGATCTTTGTTACAGCTCGCATAAATTTATGTCTCCCTTTACGCGCCAGATTGAACTTTGCCTCGATCCGGAGAGAAACTAAGATGAAACTAAGATGAACCCGAGATAAATTGAAAATAAATTGGACAGTTGCTGCTGCTGCTGCTGCTGCTGCTGCTGTTGCTGCTCCTAGCCAACGATCCGAGTTCTTGTAGACAAAGGTGTGCCGAGATTCTAAAGAGATCGAAAATTTTCTTACCTCGACGGTAGACTAGCGTTTGTTCATCGAAGTAAAGTTTCCGCGAGGCTGTTTGCCATCGAAAGGAATTCCCTCGTTATTCGCCGATAAAGAAAAAATTGTCGCGCATTTTACTCCGTTTGAAAAATTTCCTCCGCTCGCGTACGATAATATTAATAGCGAATGCAACATTTATAACGGCTGCAAGAGTGTAGGTATTTTGGTTGAAAATATTTTTAAAAAAATACGTTATATGACGTTCGAGCGATCGCGATTGGTGAAATTATTTTGACAAGGTAAAATTGCGTTAATGACCGTTTTTGCACGCGCAGCTGTACTTGGAAATTAATTTTGCTAGATTCGAGTGAGTCTTGATTAGCATCGGCCCTCTTTGCACATTCCACAAGTTGCTAATTCTTCCGCGAGTGAAATTCGAGTCCAAGGCATTTGACGTCGGCGTTAAAGTGGATTTAATCGATCTACGTAGAATTGAAAAATTGAAAGCTCAATAAATATCAGAGATTATTTAGAGAGCACGCGTTCGTTTAAGAACAAACGAGCTGCTTGCTCGTTATCTCTAAAGTGGGGAAGCCCAAGCAAGATAATGGGCCGATTTTTCATTTTGACCAATTGATTTTAATAAATGCTACTTTTAATGCGCTCGAGCGTTATTTCATTTTAAAACAAAGACATTTTTCATTCCGTCGGCTATTTTCCTTCTAGCGTAAAGTACGACTATAAGAAAGCGAACGCGCTAAACTCTCGTAAAAAAATTTATGAATCTTCCTTAAAAAAAGCGTACTGCTTAAAGACTCTCGAAGAAGTATCCTCCAAGGATATTTAGTGCAAGCCGACGAGAGCCGACGAGGGCCGACGAGGGCCGACGAGGGCCGACGAGGGCCGACGAAGGCCGACGAGAGCCGACGAAAAAGTTTAGCGAGTGAAAATAAAATGGGCCGATAAAGTAAAAAGAACGAGTAGTTCCTAGGACGCGAATGTCGATGTGCAGCAAGCCTCAAGAGCTAAATAACATGGAAGAACTCTGATTCACAGATTCAGTGCTGAGTACATTTCTATTGACGTCTACTTTAACGAGTACGTCGGGGGTAAGTGTTACGAAATGCAAGAACGAGAAGAAAAAATCAAATCATGTCTCGCCGCGCGTGCCATTCACATCTTTATTATCGGCTTTTTCATGAAATTTCACTTCAAAGGAATACTTTTGTTTTTGTCCCGAGGAGGATTATTCCCGATCATTTTCCATTTACAAAAGCAGGATTTTTCAGCGTTCTCCCTTATCTCTTAAGGCTGAAATTTCACAGAGTTCCTTGCCAACGGACAACAGCGTTCGTTACCAAGCAAAGTAGCTTGCACAAAAGACATTTTACTTCCAACGGACAATGGTTGTAACGTTAATAAAGGTTCATGCGGAAGCACGTTCCCGGTATTGCCAAAATATCTTTTCCTTGGTCTAAAAGTTGCGCAAACGCAACAATGCATCTTTATCAGTCGCTATAAACATCTCTTATCTCGAAGCTGTACGAGAACACTGGAATTAATGGCATACGTGCCATTATATGATTTGTATCGACGTTTATTTTAACTTGGAGTCCTACCGAGTCCGCAGATTTCCAACCGCGAGGCCTTTATCGCCGTTCAGAATCTCACGGGGATAATTTACTCGCCAACGCCAACGCCGAGCTCGAGAATAAAGCTTTAAGAATAATGAGAAATGGAGATTAGTTCTCGTACCTCGGGACCCGTTCTCGCGCGCATTCGCCCAACCAAATGAACCGCTTGCTAATATTAAATTCCGAGGCGTAGGTGAATGCGCGGCGTGTCAGATCCGCGTCCTCGACAACGACCAATTTGCACCGCTGCGATGTGCAACCTCGCGCTTTCGTACCTTCGTCCTCGTTACGCATCTGCCCCTCGCCGCGAAACCCGCGCGAACTTACTCGGACGTCCGCCGTGGTTGGCGTTGCTGCTGTTGTTGCGAAACAACTCGGGATTTCGTAAGCGTCCGATGGCGTTTTTCACGTTCGTCGCTCCACGCCTAGCGGGGGAGGCCGACCTCGCGCAACTCTGCAGCTTTTCATCGTCGAGGACGGCGCCGCTCGACCGCTCGACCGCTCGACCGCCCGACAAAGCTACTCACCCCAAATTCAGCTGCTTGATCTCGGCGACCGTTGGATTGTAAGCCTCGTCGTCGGTGCTCAGCCGCACGACGCCCGAGTCCACGGTGACGCCGTAGCCCACCTCCACGAACTCGAGGAGATCCGCGAAGCGGTCGTGGGGCGGACCCGTGGAGGTGTTCCGGAGCCTCGAGCTCTTGGCGACCTCGGCCGTCGTACGGGTGACGCTGGTTGGTTCGGATCCGGAGCCCGAGGTCAGCTCCTTGCTGGCGTTCAGTCGCTGAAGAAACTTTCGCCTGGAATCGGACGGGCTTGTAGCTCGTGGCTTTTCCTCGCTCGGCCGATGGAAATGCAACGGCGGAGAAGATTCGGACCGAGAGCCGAATGCGCGCTCACCTGAAATTGTTGTAGACGGTGTCGCGCTCCGGGTCCTCGGCCATCTTGACGCGGCCGTGGCTCGCGAGGAGGTGATGCCCGCTGTAGCCCAGGTCGAGCTGCAGGTCCATGACGATGAGGATGGTGAAGGCGATGGTGAAGGCCGCCAGGCCGATGATCAGCCGTTCCTTCATCCTGACGAGGCGCTTCAGGAGCGACGTCGTGAGCTCCATCCTGGCTGGCTCAGAGTCGGGACTCGGGGCTCGGGCGCCCGTTGCTGCTGCTGCTGCTGGGTTCGCGTCGAGGGCCGGTGCACGCGCCGGAACTGCAGCTCGGCATCGCGCGGCCGGCTCGTCCGGGGGCGGCGAGCACTTGGCCTTGAACTTGCGGGGGGGCCGCACCGGTCCGTGGATCGGTCTCGAGGCCGCTTCCGGGAGCCCGTGAACGCGCGTATCGGCCACTGCGGGAAGAGGTTCGCTGAGCTTAGGAGTGTTTGGTCGCGAGGCGCCCGGAACGACGGACCTCCCCGCCTGAATTTGGCGGGCGGGGGAGACCGAGCGGTTCCGCGCTATCGATGCAAGGCGATCGTACCCAGAGTCCGGGGCTCCGGGAGTGTCGCCGCGGCTGTCCGGGGCTGCTCGAACCTGCTTGCGGCGAGCTTCCTAAGGAAGGAGTCGCTGATGGCGCGAGGCCGGTCGCGCCCTATCTCATGGCTATTTCGGAATATCCGGCGGTGGCCTCGCGGCTCGGCTCTGCTCGTCGGCGGGATGAGCGCGGGTCGAGACGAGGGGCATGATGCCTCGGCCAGAGTTTCGCATGCGGCTGCGATCCGCCGGGACAGCGATACGTCGCCGCGTTATCGGCTCGCTTGCTCGGCCGTAGATATGGGATTATTTTAGTGCTCGACTACGCCGACGCCGATGACGCCGTTGCCGTTGCCGCTGCTGCTGCTGCTGCTGCTGCTGCTGCTGCTGCTGCTACTGTTGCTGCCGATGTCGATGCCGATGCCGATGCCGATGCCGATGCCGATGCCGATGCGTGGCCGTCTGCAACAAAACCGACTCCGTATTCGTTCGCGTGCTTATCTTTGCTGCGGTAACTTTCATTTTTCCCTGGCATGCTTCGCTGCGCCTGCGAGTGCTCTTATTCATCCTGAGAAATTAGGAAATTAGGAAGTACAACGTCACGTTCGGTTATCCTTGAGACTTTCTTATTTCCTCGCTCGAGGAGCGACCGACCGCCCGGGTGGTCTAATGAAATTCGGAGGCTCGGCGAGGAGTTTGCGGGGCAGTTGAGGGATTTCCGCGAACGTCCCGTTCCTCGAGCGGGAGGATATTCGGCGGTTGCTCCTTCGAGGACGAGGCGATTCGACGAGATGTCGAGGGATTTTCGTCGAGGTGAGGCGAAGGAAAGGTGAGAAGAATCCATTTCGTAACTCGAATGGGTATTCCACGCTATTTTCAACAGCGTTCGTCTTAATTCGAAGCTTGATTGTTAATGCTTCTCAGAGATGATGAAAACCTTTGAAACGCGTATGTTTTAATCGTCGTGATTTTATAAACGGATTCTGTTCGTTAGAGCTTTGAGCTCGATAAAAGGCTTGGACAGCTCGATTTCCATTATTTCCAATCTTTGATTTTTAACGTAAATTTATCTTCGCTATATTCTAATCTTCGCTCTACTTCTAATCGAATCGGACTTTGCGAATTAATCTTCTTAATTATATAAACCCATCTGTCCGTATAGATTATATAAACGTATGTTTTACAACTTTACAGCCGCAAGACATTCAATGCACACGCTTAACGCTCTTTATCTACCTCGTAAAAATCACGAATTGTGTAATAAAAAAATATTAAATGTAAAATCTGCCCACGTATGCGTCACTTCTCTATGAAAATATAAAGCCACTTTAGATCTCCGATTAAAACGTTATGTTTATCGTAAAGAACGTCGCGACTCCTATTCTCGTATACGTTATTTTCACACAAGATTAGAAAAAGGCGTAATCTTCCTTTTCCGTTGTTAATTATGGTACTTTTGCGAGTTAGCGTTTTAGTAACCAAGCTGAGGTCCAAAGTGGTGCAATTTTTTTCGAACGCAAGTCAAGTAATACACTTGACAATTGCGAGGAAACTCGAATGTTCATCCTTTATTCGCATTCTTTGCGCACGAGTTCGATTTCATATTTATCGCTAATATCTATTTTGGCCTATTCGAGGATCGCTGTTATTATTAAAATTCATAAAAAGTCTCTCTCCGCGTGTTATTGAAATCCATCGAGTCGCGATTAATTCTCGCAATACGTTTTCGACCGTATTAATTTACAAGACTCAATTAGTCCTAATAATCGTGTGATTACTTACGTTTCCTGTCGAGTTATCCCGCCTCGCTCCAAAGATTGTTCAAAGCATTTCATTCCTGATTATGATAAATGAGTTTTACTTGGAAGCCGCATATTTTATACAAACATCCAGGCTACCGGTTTCACAGCGGCTTTATAAATGTACGTATTGAATTACGCGACGACAGTCGCAATTATAATATCTTACTGATACGTTGTGATTTCATCGTTATTTTTTTGTCTCGTTTGTATTGCTTGTTATTCTGCCGCTGTACTCGAATCCATCCATTTAACCAGAGATTTTGTTACAAGTATCGAGGCCGATATCGTCGTAATCTCGCTCAAAGTTCTCCGTGATTACGTACGCAGTCTCTTCTTCGATTCCGTTGTTTTACCTTATTTCCAGCTCGTACAGCACTAGCAGAATGCAAATATTAAAAGGAATTTTTTACGTCGAAAATTTTATCGCTTTTATTACGATGATATTACGGAAGGAGTCATTAAACGGCAATTATATTATCGGATGAACGAGTAGGAGAAGTCCGTTTAAATTATTAACTTCGACCGGTACTTACATTTAAAATCATAAGACCAAACTAAGCTATAATCTGGTTTTAAAAGCTCTACAACGACGCAAAAAATGAAAATTATGCATTCGGAATACTAAGGTAAAATTTTTTTTTACGATTGCTAAGGTAATAACATGTATTACGTAGAGATCGAAGATTACGATACGCTATCGTTGTCTTATCACGTCGTAAAAACCGAGTGGCGTAAAAAAAAAAAAAAAAAGAGCGGCTCAATGCGATACTGCACTAGGATTTATCGTAGAGGCATTTCGCTACCGAATGTCGTCGATTGATACTGCAATTGTCGTGTATAAAAGCGCGCCAAGTATACACACGCATCGATCACAATGATCTGAAGTAACGAGGTCGGGTTTATCGTCGAGGTCACCGTTAAAAGCGCGAGTACGTGTAGATACATGTCCGAATGGTCGACCTTATTAATCCGTCGCGGATGAACATAAGAGTCAAAATGTTGTAGCGATAAGCACGCGACAAGCTTCGGAGGAATGACGAACGAGGGAGAGAGAGAGAGAGAGAGAGAGAGAGAGAGAGAGAGAGAGAGAGAGAGGAAAGAAATACGAGCAAGGAACAAGAGATAAGGAACTCGGGAGTCTTCCTTCTCTGACTTCTCTTTCTTTGCATCCAATCCGCTGTACGAGACGTCGTAAGCGTACGCGTGCTTTAAGGTGAAAGGGGAAACGTAGCTAACATTTATTGCACGGGAAAACGCAAAAAGTCGATTAGCGAACGAATGAGCTTTAGGACGCGCGTAAAAGAAACGGCGATTGTATCGAAAAATTAAAGAGTGACCTCGTCGTCAACGAGGTTCAAAGCGCAACCTTTCGATCCGATAAGACTACCGTCGGAGATAGATAAATCAAGTATAGTTGCCGTGCAACGTCTATAATATACGTATTAGATTACGAATACGTTCGAGCGCTCGATTAAATTCTAGCTAGCGAAGAGACGCGAAATCGGTAAACAAGTCGGTAAATCGCTACGGATGCTTGGCCCGGCAAAAAAATTAAAAATAAAAAGCGCGGATAAGTTTTTCGAGGCGGTCGACGTGTTTTCGAGGAGCAGGAGCAAGACGTCGAGGCGAGTCGAGGCGAGCCTTTTGAAGAAAAAGCTCCGCGGGGGGTGGTGGTCAAGGGGTCAAGCGCAGGTGCGCGTCGCGCGAAATTCGGTTTGCATTCGACGTGGACGGTGATACGCGCACGCGCATATCATTTTACGCGAAGGAATTGAAAATCCGAGCCGACGGATCTTATTTCGTCGCGGCATTATCGGCGACGAGGTCCGCGCCGACGTCGCGCGTTCCTTTATTTTTAGATGGGCTCGCGAGAGCGGGACCCACTGGACGATTGCCAATGGGTCGGAGCTCGGAACCTCGAGCTGGACGTGCACGAGTCAGGGTGGCTCGTTGCTTGCATTCTCTCTTGTAACGCCGACTCCTGACGTTAAGCGTCCTTTGCTCAGCACGTCTACAACTGCGTCTAATTACGCCGTGTTTTACGCCGTAATTATACCACGAGTATACCAAAGTTATTGTTCCCGAGGGAAACGCACCTTCTTGTTGCTCCGCTTATGTAACGGACGATGGGAAGGCGAGCGGCTAATTAGATAATTATGAATGCGCGTGGGCGGCGCGATGGTTATCGAAGCGCGTTCGAGCGAGGAAAGAAGAGGCAGGCGGGTGATTCGTTGGAAGTCGTTGGGTTCGTCTCGACCGGGAGAGGATGGGTCCAAGTCGTTGGGCAAGTGTCGAACCCGAACCCGAACCCGAACCCGAACCCGAGACCGACGATGTTCTCCTGGTCTATTTTCGCGCTGACGCGTTGCTGCTCTATTTGCGGGGTGATTTGGCCAACCGTCGATTAGCCCTTTCAGAAGGGTGAGGCTCTCGTTAGACTTGGGTAATTGTATTATCCTCGACGCCGGTTCGATGGCAAGGCGAAGATCGGAAAAATTTTCCGTGCCTCTTCGCCGTATGCAAGTGCGACGTGTACCAATGGCTCGTGCAAAAAACGTCAACTTTTACCGGATGTTGCTTCGGATTACTAGAAAATTAAATAGGCTAACGGTACTTGGAGCGATTGCATTCGTGCTCTTGATTGTAAAACGTATTAATTTATTTTCCGTATTATTCGCGTGTTATTTTCTTAATTCGTACGAATGCGCGACTACTTTCTAGAAATTAATTTGAAATTGGCCTCCATTTTTTTTCGATCTTTTTTCGATACGTAATTCGCGGTAATTCGAGGTACTAGTCCTTTGTTTTTAATAGCGAATGCTTTGCCACGGCGAAGTAGTGTTAATGTAATATTAAAAACTGTTGGATAAATCATGCAGTAACTCGCATATCCTTAAGTTTCACGCGTTGTTTCACAATGTTTCAACATTTTTTATTACAAGGCGATTTCTTTAAGCTTCGCGCGATTCCGCTAAAGAAATATAAAAGACGTATTAATAATATGGTAACACATTGAGCAAAAATAGGTTTGTTTTGCCGTAACACGTATTTATGACATTCCTTAACATTTTATGCTTTCCGTTAACAATTCCAATTTCGACTCATTTCGACTCATTTCGACTCATTTCGACTAATTTCGACTAATTTCGACTTATCTTATTTCTTATTATCTGAAAATAGAAAGCTTACGTAATTCTCGTCATTAAATGCAGTGCGCAAATATTCGCTACGTGGAAAAATTTATAAAACTTCAATAACACTGTGTTATAAATTTCTCTTCGAATGATGCAACTCTTTAAATATTCAACAATCATAATTATTAAACACACTTTGTTCTATGCGAGTGACTTCTTATCTCCAGGTAATTGGTTAAATACCATAATGAATTAACGTCCGTTCTAAAATACAAAGAGTAAAGATCATAAAATGGTTCCTCTGTAAAGTTACGGCATTTAATTGGCTGCTTTACTAGCTCGAACAATGTTAAATGGATTAGTAAATTATGCGTTTATGTCAAATATATCCAACTACTAAACTTGTTTACAAGAGCTCCAACTCTGGTTTAATAACTTTCATAATACATCACGAGGTCGACGTTATTCACAAAAAATATGCGTCTACGCGTATTGTATTAAATATTAATCAGTAAATAGCAGCGAAATAAAGCGAACTCGAGGAATTATTTGATTTTCAATTACAGCTACACAATTTCTCCTACATATTTGTAATTTGACTCATTACTACACTATCACACGATTATTTTTAAGCATAAAAAACTTTTTACTGCCCCACTATATGAAACATTTGACAAAGTCGGCATTCCGAACGCTACCGATAATATTGGGAATGTAATCATCGCTTAATTGTTCCCCCCACCCCCACCACCGCCACCTGCCCCCGCCCCGCCGCGAAAAAAAAGAAACCTTTTTTTTTCCTTAAAAATAAAATGTCTCGAAATAAAGCTAACCAACGCACGAAACGATGAAATTTACAATTCGGAAAATAATCCGTGTCCTACAGTTAAATTGGTCTCCGGCGTTAAGTTGGCAGACGACGGACGGGGCGGAGAATAGAGATAGAAAAGACAATGAATTGCTGTACCCTGTATAAATATAACGACATTGAATTAAGAATCCTTCGGTCGGTTAGGTTGTTGATGGAAGAAACGGCAAAGGCTACAGACCGATCGCTGTGTTTCGTGATGCACGTCACGCGTGACCACATTTCCGGACCCCGATCGCGTTATCCATAGCCCACTTAGCTATCGATATACATTCTGCTGGAGTTAATATTTATCGAAAATAGAGCGACCAACGAATTCAGCGTAGCATCATAATTCGCGTTGCACATCTGCGTGCGTTCTTACCTAGAGCAGCTTGAAAAGGCGGCATTGTCGGTACTTTTTGCTTTTTGCGCCGTTGAGAACCACCGAGCACAAAAGAATGAGAAGAGAGTAAGTCAGGTGCCTAGCACCGCTTCATTCTCACGGAACCGCACATTTTCTACATTTTCTTTGCTCTCTCTCTCTCTCTCTCTCTCTCTCTCTCTCTCTCTCTCTCTGTCTGTCTCTGGCGTCCTCCCACGCCACGAGCGAGCCTTAAGTTTAATTTCACGGCTACGCGTATCGAGAAAAAAAGTTTCCCCCACCGAGTCGTGCTACTCTCCTCGATAATCCACTTTACGGAATTAGAATGTCGAGAGCGGTCAACGACATCTAAAAAGGTTGTAAATTTTCATATAATTTTCACTATCTCTTCCACCGAATCAAGTTTCTCCGAGCAACAGCTTTTCTATTATTCTTTTAATTTTGTGGTTCATCAAACACTCGAGCTGCTACCGAGATGGAGAACTTAGCAACGCGTCTCTCGAACGTTCTTCGGTTCATTGTGAGTCTTTTTTTTTTTTTTTTTTTTTTTTTTTTTTTTTTTTTTTTTTTTTTCCATCGCAAACACCGTGAAGCAGTGATAGAAATTGTCAAAGAAAGTGCTTTGGTATATGACACAATAAAATATTGAACACGCGGTCGAAACGCTCGTACATTCGACATTATGGACTTTTTGGAGCCTTAAACCATGAGCTATTGCTCGCAAAGAATAAATATTAATTTAAAATTAAATTACAACGAGATTTCTTCTCGGATAAACATAATAAAAATCTAATAACGATCGCTTAATTTACAATCAATGTTTCCAATAATTGAATATGGGCACATGCATAGAACATTGCGTTACGCCTCAAACGTACAGTACAATGTACATATATAATGTACGTACTTCCGCATTATGCGCTCTCCACCTCTACGTACAATAACTACACTTTATTTCCACATATTAATTGTAACTTGTTTTTGCATCCGTCGCATAATATTTTAACGCGTACGAATGTATACGCGAAAAAAAAAATTAATATTTATCGTTTCTGCAGATTTTATTTTACTATTTTGTAAATACCGATTTACAAATGTAAGTGCGAATATCAATTCGACGAGCCGACGAATAACGAACGGCATTAAACACGCAAAGGCCAAAAATGCGCTAGAAAGAAGAACAATGGTTAAAGTTTAGGGTGCATTTAGGGCAGTTGCCGTCAGTTGAAGTAAAATTAAGCAGAAATGTAGCGCCGTAAGCGTTACGCTCGCAGCTATTGCGAAATATCTCATTAGCATTTATCGATAAACTGGATCAACCCGTGGGCGAATATCGTTTGCCGTTCGATGGTTGCGCCCAGGAGTGTAAGCCGACGTTGAAAGCACAGTCGCCTCCCAACGCACCCAACTTCCCCAATGACAGATAAAGGATATTTATTTACCTACGCGCTTAATCGCAATCATACGAGTACTTAAACACGACCACCGTTCGGAAGCACGCGTAACCGTACGCACAGCGCGTCCAACTCCTCGAGTTATCGATAATTAGCCGAGCTCGCATTCGAGACCACGTCGATAAAAGGTCCTTTGGGCTAAGTTCAATTTTTCCGCTCGCATTTCGCTAATTCGTACGCGCAATGCGGTAACCTAATACGCTCCCTTGCGAACAAATTATCCAAAGTTGCGTTCGACGAGCGAGAGAGGAAAAAACGAAAAGGGGAAATGGCTACGCCGAGGATTAGACCGGCGAACGAGCACCGGGTTACGAGGGGCGGTTAAAAGGCACAGGCCGGTTTCGCTTTCGTTCGCAAAACCTGTTGACTTGGTGGGCAACTTCCAGTCGTACCGAGCGCAAGAAAATTATACGAGCGTAACGCGCCATGTAGTCGTTTATTTTTATGTGTCTATTTACCCGCCCGTCGAGACTCGCGGAGACTCGCCAAGTGAGAGCGAGAGTGGATTTTGCATTTAGGGAAAATCATCGAGTGCACTCTTTGCGCGCTATCGACCCTCCCTGTCGAAGGGAGTATTCGTTGTTCGGGGATGTTCGTCGACGCGGCGATTGACGGGTGTAATGGTCGCGGCCACGCCTTTAAAACAACAACAGCCACTACTTGCGCCTTGCGGACGAAAAATGTGAAAATCGACGAAGGGATTTTAGTAACGAAATTGCTTTTATTCGCCGACAAACAAGCAAAAAGCCTATTAAAAAATAAAAAAGAGAGGGGGAAAAAAAAGTAACTTTCCGTCGCGTTCGCGTTCGTTGAAATGATAAGCGGGCAGCTACGTTTTCCTGCTCTTTTCGCGTTTATGGACGGTTTTTGTGTGTTTTAAAATTCTAGAAGCTGATCGTAACAATAAGAAAGCACGATCGTATTGATCGTGTGAAAGTTTGATAATGTAATACTAAATGTATACGAAAGTAAGTTGCGCCTTGATTATTACGCTACCGTTTTAAAGGCCGAACGTTAACTAAATAGCTCCAGATACTTCGATTCGTGAAAAAAAAATTACTTTCTCTTCTTATTGGCAACGATCGGACATTGTACGTAGTTAAAATGCCCGCTCTTTCTATAAAAACAATTGGGGAAAAGAAAAGAGAGAGAGAGAGAGAAAGAAAAAGCACGCTACATCAGTCTTACATTTCGAGAAATACGATCACTCCGAGTCAGATTCCATCAGTGGTTATAATTGCGTGAGATAATAAAATTCGCTTTGATAAGACTTGACCATATCTGGCAATCGCTCGAAAACGTCCAGTGTTTGTACGTCGATGTATCTTCGGGATTTCTGGGAGGAAAGCGGCGCGGATTTTTGCCCATCGGTACAAGTAATCGACGTTACTGTAATTCAATCCGTGGACGGTAAGACCAAGAGCTTCTTCCAGCGGCACTTGGAACAGCGTTAAAGCTCGGAGCCTCGGCAATTACTCCATAACCGAGTACGACTCCAAATGACGCCGTCGTTTCGGAAGCTTTGCCTCGGTAAAGTACCGTCTCTCCTACGATACGACCGGCGAAGAGGAGGGACAGGAGTAATAAGTCGTAAATAAGTCATTCCTAAGCATCTCGAGCGAGTGCGAGTAATAACACGGAGGAGAGCCTTGGTCGAGCGTGAGAATGAGTAGCGACTCGCGAGTTCGGCGACGGAGACGAAGAAGCCGGTGACCGGTAATATCCCCCTTCGGAGTCCCGAGTCGGAAGCTCCACTCCAAGCGGAACTCGACAAGACCTTTGAATACCGACGCCCACGCCGTCCGTGCGCTCATGGCGACCTTCTCGAGCTTCTCGAGGATCGAGGAATTTGTCGGGGGGGGGGGGGGATGGTGGTGGTGGTGGGGTGGCGGCGCCTAAGAAGCGGTACTTACCTTGGCCGGTGGTTGCCTCGGCCCGTTGCCAGGAGGCCCCGAGTCCCATCTCGGAACCCACGAGCTCTTCCGCTCTAGGCTCGCATCGGCGCACGTGTTAACAGCGACTGGTTAATGCAAAAACAACGAGCAGCAATTGCGTTAAGTGCGCGCCACACGCGCGCTCAGCCGAGCCACTCGCACTATCTATCTGCAAGTCAAAATCGGAAAATCAACAGGTTGGTGCAACTCATTGCACCTGCCACTCGTATCCCGGGCTCAGCGTTCGCCTCGATGCACCGTTACCGATACCGATAGTTTCTAATCGCGCCGGCAAATCTATGATTTAAATTGTTGTAATGCGCCTATTATCGAGACGCGTTTTTATCAATCGTACATTCTCCACTTGGAAGTCATTCGCTCGAGTCGCAATTGCGCCGAGTAATGCGCTCGTGCTGCAATGCGCGCGTACGCGAGGAGGAAACGTTTCCGAGTTTCTACCGATTTTAATCGACAATTTGGCGGCTCCAAGGCCGCTGCTTTTAAAAGTACTCGACGCTCCCGAAGCATTTCTCGTCTGATTGTAATCTCGCTTAATTGGGTCTTGAAAATAGAGGTTTTTTGGTGCCGAACGGGTATAAAATACGAGGACGGGTTCTTGCGACCGAGAGATTAGAGGGGCTCGCGCGTGTGCAATTATAAATTACAAACGTTGAGTGAAAAGTCGGCCAGGCCCTGGCCCTGCGCGTTACGTAATCGATGCGATCATACGCGCGCACTTTCGCGCACTTCCTGACATCCTAATAACTCGTACGGTGCGAATAAAAAAAAGAAGCTGGGCGAAAAAAATGAAAAAAAAATTAGGCGGATAATACCGGTAAGGTATTATCCCTCCCCTCCGGAGATGTAAAATGTTAAAAATGCCTTTACGAGCGCCACTAATTTATTGCAGCACGTGTATGACTTCCAAGTTAATGAAATACTACCGATATACCTATTAAAAATTCGAATATAGATATTAAAGATTCGAAATTGGATTATAATCCGTCTAAAGTTGCTCGTTTAAAGTGTCTTACCTTAAAGGCGATTAAGTCCTTTAAAGTTAGCTCTGGTTAATGGATTTTCCTTGGCGCAATTCTACAATTTTCTTTATGCCGAATTAAACGGAAAAGCAGCGCCTCAATTCGTGTCCGTACGTCGTTAAAACGAAGTCGAAGGCTCGGTCTTAACCGACGGAAAAGTGAACCTCGGCGACTCGACGAGCAGGTCTGCACCAGCAGGTCTCGCCCGTGGAGAGTCGACGGTACGTAAAGACTCCTGGTGGGCGAGGCCAAGAGGGTCGTCAAGGCCAACAGTAGCGCGCGCTAATTACGAACGAGCGGAGGTCGGTGTGCCGTCGATCGGGATGGTTTCGTGCGGTCGGCGTTTCCTCGGCGTTTCCTCGGCGTTTCCCCGGCGTTTCCTCGGCGTTTCCTCGGCCTTTTCATCTCTCGCTTTCCACGCGGCCGACGCGATTCGTCGTTCGCGCGGCCGTGAAATGGATTCTCGTAAAGCTGATAAAATCCAACGACATTGTTTGTGTAAACAAGCGGATTGAAAGATAAAGCACCATAATGAAGCACGTGAGTTTTTTAAAATGTCATCCGCGGCGGGGGGGGGCGGGGGGGGGTGTGGTGGTGGTGTCGAATGCGATTGGTCTCGATTGTCATGCGTTTCGATATCACACTCGATTAAGCCCCGTCCACTCGGATTAACGGCTCAAGATTTCGCACAGGCATACGAGCCGCTGCTACAAGGTCGTAACACGCCGCCTGCCTCCTATTTTTTCTCGAGCGATTTGCCGCGCGATAAATTCACGTACACGGCGGCGCTCTCGCTTCGGACATATTTTTTTATTCGTTCGAACGTCGGAACGAGCGATTTTCAATTTTAACGGGTTTTACGTGAGCCGAGGAGCTCGGCAAATCTTCATTGAGCTCGCCGAGGCCGCGAGTAGCGACATTAGAGTAGAAAGTTTCCTCGACTCCATTCAGCCGCTGAGATTTTACGACTTTTTAATATTTCCCTCGGATCCCCGTTCGTTTCCAATTCATTGTTCACTCGGGAGCAGCAGCTGCTCCGGACGAAATAACAACCTTGTTTCATTGCGTCAAAACACAGCGTTAATTGGTTAATCAGTTTTTAAGAGAATTCACCCACTTTCCGTATGCAAACAACTTTTTAATTGAGATTTATGCTTTCAACGGCCATAAACGGGAGAATAAACTCTCGACGCTCGACAAATATGAAATACGCCTCCCATTGCCGCAATCGAATCGTAAATAATGCATAAACGTTTATGCACGTCATAAGGACGTGGAATTATTCAAAGCATCGTGGCGAAAACGAGTAAATAACTCGATTTCGGTGGAATACCTACGGTGTATACCCGAAGGCACGTATTACCCGCGTAATAACCTCCTTCTTTTATTAGCGCTCGCTTCGAAATTGCGATGCTCTCTTCCTCACCTTTGGCATTTTCTCGTCCTCCCCTCTTCCTACGTCTCTTTTTATTTTACCTTTGACCACTTTGACACTCGCGCGTCACACGCTTAATTTCCAGCGGGTGCGTTACGTTTTGCTACCTGGAATCGTCGGAACTCTCTTAGCCTGCGACGTTGCGGTCCAAATACGACGATCTTACAAAAGCTGCGGGGCGATCTATCGGCAAAATGATACTACGGTAGCGTTATGACGGATATATTTTTGCATTTATCGGGGTAACTCGCGATACTATCCGTTAATTTTCATTCGTCGCATGTTTCCATTTCCTTTTTTTCTTTTTCTTTTTCGTCACAACTTACTCGCGAGCTCAAACTCATCGAACGAAATTCCGAACCGAATACGAAAGTGGAATGTAATCGACGTTTCGCCAGAGCGCAATTTTGCAAAACAAACTCAAACTTTCGATCGCAGTTACGCGGGCGGCAATTGAAGTAGCGGTGTTTTAAGCTCGCTGAACGAATCGTAGAACGAGTCCCAGCGGAAAAATTTCAATCCTTCTCTTTTCGTAAAGGCTTATCTAGCCCGACGATCTTCCTTCGAAAGAGACGAGGAAATCGATAAGTAAGCAAACGCATCGCAAAGATAAGTCGGCGTGCAAGATACGAAATGCTATAAAATTAACGTGTACTCCGAGGAGAATAACTGAGAATAATGACGTGCCAATGAACCGATGGGGTAGACATCACTGATAACGATGTATCGCCTCGTACTCTCTTATCGTTGTTGAAAATTATTCGTAATCTTAAGAACAGCATTTAATGCTAATTAAAATAATGTCCGATTCGTTCTAATCTTATTATAATTATTTTGTCGACGCGTTTCTTATTATCGTGAACGAACTTTCATACGTAATTTGTAGTATTTATTAACGATACTTTTGTTGGTACTTTAACGCTAGACTACGCTTCGCGTACCGACAAATGCCGTTTGTTTTTATACGCTGCACTACGTGTTTTTTCAGTGGTCGCCAACTTTTTCGCTTTCCTTGAATCTCGTTTATTTTATCACTGGCGTCTTATCCCGTATTTCCACTCGAAAGACCCGAGGCACCCAATGCCGTCCATCCCAATTACATCGTACGCTATTGTCGCATTTGTCGCATCGCCCTTACATCTTACATCGTGTACAATAAACGAGCGGACCGTCCGTGACCGTCCGTGACCGTCCGTGACCATACGTGCGGGCTCCTCTTCGTTCCTCTTCGTTCCTCTTCGTTCCTCTTCGTTCCTCTTCGTTCCTCTTCGTTCCTCTTCGTTCCTCGTAGTTTCGAAAAACGTTTTTACAAACGAACGCTCGTCACGCGAAATTGGGACGCGAAAATCAATCCACTTTGCTCCGAGTTTGTTACAAGTGTCGAAACTAGCAGAATTCAATAAATTAATTAAGCAACAACGTTAATGCCTACGACAGGCTGTTTAAAATGTTGGGTATTACAGATAAGCATTATTCACCGAAACTCCAGTCTTATCGAACGAATGCATTTAAAATAATTAATGAATGCTGATCGCGCGGTATAATTTCGGTACATTCGTATCCGCGCTTTATGCGAGCGCATAATTTCCAACGACACTTTTGCAAACAAGCCGACGGGCCAATTTTCATTACCTAGTTGCTCGGACAGATAAAGCATCAAAAAATAGCGGTGGAATAATAACGCTCACTTTTACCCGTCCTTGCGCCAAAACAAATCGCATACATTATATTTCCGAGCGAAAAATAACCGACGAATTTTGTCGAATATCAACTCGCGTGGAGACGCAAGCTTTCGGAATTTATTGGCTAGTAACCGCGGTTATAATAACCTACGCGATAAAATTAGAATGTTGCACATGGCAAGAGCAATGCGCGCAAAATATTAAAATCGGATAAAACAAAGTGCCAAAATAAAAAATGTTGAATGATTGCGCGTTTCCGAAAGCCTTGGCATTATAAGTCTTTTCGCCAATAACACAATAACACAGCCCACGTATGTGCGTATAAAGCCGGCTCCCTACTAAATTCATAAGGTAATTATTTTTATCGGGCATAAAATTGAATTATACTATCTTCTCTTATAATAAACTTTAATTTATCCGTCGATAAAACACCGTGAAGGTCCTATTAAAGTAAATAAGAAGTGACTCTATCGACGGTTCATCCGACGAGCGACTGAAGACCGATCGATGACAAATTACCGCGGAACAGCGGTATACGCGAATGTTGTTTTATATTTAATTACAGGCCGTTAAAGTAATCGAACCAAATTTGTCAACATCGGTGCGCGCACGGGACATTTTACGACGCCTGACGAGTGCCCTGACAAAAGCAGCAAAGAATCTCGATCGCTTGTAATGCCGTTGTAATCTCGAGTTGATCTAAATTACCCTCGTTTGTAAGTACCCTCTAAGTACCCTCTAAGTACCCTCGTTTATTACCCTGAAAAGTGACGAAAGCCGAGGAAAGGTGACCGAAACGTGTAGGAAACTTACCGATGATGAGTTTTTCGGGAACGGGATCGAGACGATTCCACGTCAAAATAACCGAGAAGAAGACCAACGGACGGTCAACCGCTCGACGAGTTCCATTCCGGCAACTTTGCTCTCCTATTCTGTACTCGCGTGATTAAATTTTTCACCGACAAATTCCCAACGTCTCGTATCTTTATTTCCATTACGGAAAAGGCGGCGATCGCCATCGGTACGTAGGATTTAGCTCGAATGAGCTAAATCGAGCTCGAGTCATTAGTTTACATGCAGTTTAGTGGCGCGGCCGCAACGCCATTAGATCGGCAATTATATTCCATTCATTCGCTAATGCGATTTATACTCTTTATACTCTTTCCGAAAGCCGAGAGAAATTACACGGGCAAACACTGTTAAAACCGAAAGCACTAAAATTGAGTATAAATTTAAGTTTTGGACTTTAATGCGTTACTCAAATCATGGCGCTTTTAGTACTAAAAACTTTGGCACCGCGGCTACGTGACTCGGGGCTAAAATTTGAAATTATCGCGCACTAAAGATTTTTCTCCGGCAGCTTAAAGCCGCTTAAAATTCTTGCGCTAAAATCCGAGTAAACGAGAGCCAACGTTCTTGAGTAATTACAGCTCGAGTTTTTTCCACAAACAGAACGACGCTCTACGTTATCGTTAAAAAGTACCGATTAGCTAAGAAAGTGCACCGAAAGCGAAAGCTCAAATCGGCCGTTGAGAGCTTGGCGATGATCCTTCGACTCCTCCAAGACTCTCCGTGCTCTCACGTGTTAACGACACCGTTAAAAATCATTAGCGTGCAGTTCTTTGGATAGAGCCGGTCTCGCCGCTTCTCCCGACCGTCGTTCACGTCTGACCTAAAATGAAAAGGGAGGAAGAAAATACGTGCGCGCACCCAACCCACGCACGCACAGTCGAGGTGCCTGAACGGAGCGCAAGGGAAGAGGAAGGTCGCGACCTTGTTCCTCTAGCGGCTGTTGAGCCGAGGAATCGGACCGATCCGTCCGATGCCTGTACGTACCGCGATGCGTCGTCCTCCTCCTCGTCCTCGCCCTCGTCCTCGCCCTCGTCGTCGCTGCGATGACAGCACGTGGAGGCACAAGAAGGCGCGGCTGCGCGGACAACCCGAACACCAGAGGAGCTCGTCGCTCACTGACAACCAGTCGCTCGTCTCGCGGCTCTCGACTGCGCCGGCGGTCGTCCGCGGTAGAGGCAATTCTCTCCCTCTCTCTCTCGCTCTCTCTCGCTCTCTCTCGCTCCCTCTCTCTCTCTCTCTCTCTCTCTGCCTCCCTCTCACCCTCGCTCTCTCTCACTCTCTCTCTCTCTCTCTCCCTCTCTGTAGCTCGGAGGTTCGCTCGGCAAGCGGCGCCACGTGACCCGTGTAATCCGCGTTATCACTGGCGCGCGCCGACGGCGATGAGTCGATCGATCCGATCCACAATTACTGCGCACACGCGCCTCGCGCAACCTCACCCGAGAGGTTCCCTCATGCCCAGCCGATCTCCCACGCGTTCGCACCGTCGCCGAATCCAACTGCGGCGGTTAGAGGAGGACCGCTTTACCGATCCCGAGATTTTCCACGGATCGAGATGCAGAAACGCGTCTCGCGGCCTCGGATTTTATTATTCATCGCGCTCGATTGTCCCCTGATTGGCCCCTGGCCGACCTTACGCGAACCTTACGTAACGGGGGCGCGATTGTTTCGCAATAACGTTATCGATCTCTTTGAGTTTCTCGAAATATTATCGCGGATTATACGCCGAGGAGAATTCGCTCGCGTTTGCCGACGTCGCCGCGCTTCTTCGAGCGGGCGGTGGGGGGTGCGGGTGTCCTAAAAATCTTGGAGCTGCACGATCAGCGCCAAGATACCGATAACCGACGACCGAGAGGCTCGCTTTTCCCTTGTATTTCAAAATAAAAACGAGATAAGATAACGAGAACGACGAGTAAGTGCGCAGGCGTCGAGATCGATTGCCCGCGCTCGTACGTAACCCGAGGTTTTCGTCGACCGAGAAAAAGGCTCGGATCGCTCGATCTCGAGATCAGCGGGCGCCGAATTAATCGAAGGCGTTCTCCGAACGGGAAATAAATTATTCGCGTGCGCCGTGCGTGGAGCATTTCGGCCGGAAGAAAAGAGACGCGCGCACACACACGCAATGGCACTGCGTGGCGTTGGGGACGTGCTCGTTGTGCTTCGCGGTAGTCGACGACGTGCATCATCGATCGTGCATCATCGCCGTGCGATCGAGCGCGAATATAGCGAATGTAGAACTTGGAGAGAGCGCGAGAGAGAGTGAGAGAGCGCGAGCGAGGAGGGGGGAGAGCAGAGACACTCTTTTGGCCGAAGCACGGCACTTCTGCTCGACGTTTCAAAGATTTCGTTATCGCGCTACTTTCCGTTCGCTATATTTACATGGCCGACGAACCCACTCCCGATCATCCCTTCCGTACCTTTTAATTGTCTTTTAATAGCGCGTAGGCTTTGTTCGACGGAGTCGTAGGTGCGTTCAGGACGACTAATTCGGATGAAATGATTTTGTTTTGGACGTTCCTGGCGTCAAATTTCCTTGCGCAGCATTTGAGTGCTTGCGACAAAAACGCTTACAACTTGGAATTCAATTTGCTCGTGTCGCCCTCGCTTTGGGAGGTTTTACTTTGGAGAGTATTTCCGTTCGCTGGCTACGAATCCGAAGTTTAGAGTTCTTTTCAATTAAGCAGCGGAGATTTAATGCGGTTGCGGAATGTCTGCCGTAACGAGGTTTGAAAGTCTGATTTGAAATTCATCGTTGGAATGAAGTCCTTCCGAGAAACGTCCGGTTACGAATTTTTAGATAATCAAGGCATGATTTTTATGAAGACGTAAAAATTCTCTCGCTACATTAATTTTTACAATTATTATATTATTCGTAATTTTATTAACGGAAAAAATTAAAGGAAAAAAATTGTATATTTTATATTAACAAACGCTCGAGTAAGATATGAAAATAATAAAATCGTTGATAAATTACTCGTAAAATATAAACTATGAATTGAAAATAGGTGCAACGTGAGTATTCCATTACGCTACAAAGGTCAACAAGGTCAGTGCTACGGAAGAAATTTGAGCATTAACCGGAGTACGGACGATCCTCGTGATACTCGCGACGAGAAGCTTCTCGATGCCCGTTCGAGGTTAATATTTATTTTGCCCATCGCTTGGATTTGAAAAACCTCCGTCTGATCTTTACCGATCGATCTACACTTTTAACGGAAATCACGCACACGCGGCATTACTATGATTACGGCATAATAACACCACCAATTGCATCGGTAGTCGTAAAATTCAATTGCCGTCGGTAATTTAAAAAGCAGACGTTCTAGACGACATAATTGTCAAATTGTACAAAATGTATATCGAATACAAGCAACGGAGGAGCATCGCGCGCATCGAATTACTCAAGAATCTCATCAACGCGTTGTTATACGCGTTGTTATACCCAAAGGACGTTTTATCTTCGATATCTTTGAAATATTTAAGCGATCGACAAGGACATCATCCGACAAGCAACGATATATTTTGCTCTACTATTCTTGCTGTTTTTTTTCTCCATTAAAATGCGTTATCTCGAGATTGCATTATCATTCGTTGTAAAAACACGCTTTCATTGATGAAATATTTCAAGTACAATTCGTTGCTGTAATGTAAATTTATAGTTATAAACAAATACGTATCCTGCGATTCGTTTAAAATTTCGAGCGTGATACCGATGGAACCGTTAGACTTAAAAGTCCGAAACATTCTTAACTCGTTCGTATTTATTCCAATTCAATAGCATCACCGGTACGCATCATTTTCATTATTTACCTCTACATTCGTTTAACCACTTTCGTTCGGTCAACTACTTGCATTTATTCGAAAATTTACAAACAGAGGTTAATAACGACCCGAACGTACCGATTTTGTGCTAAAACATACAACATACAACATACAACATACTGCGTCGGATTTCGGTAAGCTACCCACTTTGATACGTTCGAACAATTCGTAGCATATTTTAAATACATCGTTGACTCGATCGACACACGTTACGGGCAAATATTTTCAAATATCTTCTCCGTTAACTTCTGACGGTCTAGAAACTTCCAACCGCGTCGTTATGACTTTTGAATTACCGAGATGAAAACGTTAAATGTACGTATTTTAGTCGAGCTCTCTTTTTACCTAGTTTACCGCGCCTAAGCAGATTTCTTTTGAGCAGATCAATTTTTATTCTCAAATAGTTTTAACGACAGACCGATCGTTTAACTATACGCCGCTCTTGTTATCCATAATAGGCGCGAGTAATATTATTGGTTACAGACAGTAGCCGCTCAGCCAATGTTTCAACTTGAAAATTCAAATAATAAATACGAGTGGAGTATGAGTAGCGTTCGGTAAGTACCACGTGTACGGCAATAGATCAGGATGATGTTTGAGAGGTGTAGGGTAACTGGAGTACGATAAAATACCGTCCGCGTAAAGTGGCTTAGGCTAAACTATGAATAACAAGCTTTCCAGTGAATGTTAAAACAAGGAAATGACGCAGTTACATAAGAATCGCGTTTATCGGTATCTATAAAAAGTTTTGCATCTTTAAAAGTAACGGGCGAAAGCTCTCGTTAATTCGTGTCAACCCTGCGCGCGTGACGTTTTATTGCGGTATGTGCGCGGGCAATGGAGTACAATTGTTACGCGTAAAAATTCTATTACGGCACCCAAGAAACTCGTTCATCGCTCGTCGTAGGAATGAGGCAAAATGGAGTAAATGCGAAACTGCCGTGAAAATCGTGATTCGACTTGCGAATGGCTTTCCACCGACTTTGGCGAATGCGATATTTCCTATTGACTATCCGCGGAGAGACAAAGTGTCAAGTCGAGCGATACGGGATCGCGATTAAAAGGCGACGCATAACCAGTGCATCGCTATCAGCGGTACCGATTTTGCCGATGATTTACTTTTTTATCGGTGTTCTAATTGGAGTTCTAACTGACATTTATGCGCCTATGCGCTGTAAAATTGTGGACCGTACCGGGGGGCGGCTGGGCAGGGGCGGGGTGAGGGCGAGGGGGGGAGGAGGAGGAGAGAGAGAGAGAGAGAGAGAGAGAGATTTCGCTTGGCTTTTTTTTTCGAAAGCCCGAGCTCCGTATTATTTTATCGTTATTGTAACGTATCGTCGAGTATTGGTGGGTTCGTAAAAAGCGATACGGAAAGAAGCGTATGAACAAACTATTGCTCACACATCCAGTAATGTAAGCGCACGCTTATGTACCGTGCCATTATCGCTCTTACTGTCGCCAGACGTTACTGCCGCCACGAACCGCTCACAACCTGAGATGCATAAATTTGATTTAGTATTCGATAGTCTCTCGCTTCTTCCTTCTCTCCCTTCTCGCCATCCTCGGTGTGCATTGTCCCAACGAGTTTACGTAACGCGTCCGTTGTTGAACTATCGGGCTCGTTTGATTTATGCATACTCTCGATAATTTATGATTTATCGAAATGTCCTTGATCTACATTTGTTCGGGATATTAGAAAAGGATGGGTGGTTTTCTTTTTTATTAGGCGTGCTTACGCTCGTCTAGTGTCGGAGAAGACAACGAAAGAGAGAAGTCACTTCGCGTGATTAACGCGATTGTGCAGGAGAGTACACGCTCTCGCTCATCTCACAACTGTTCTTGAAATTTAGTCAAATAATGAAATTAATTAAATTACCCTCGTCGCTGTCAACCGCGAGCAATGATTTACGTGACGCTCGAAAGGCAACGATCAACGCGAACGTCGTTGCGCGAGAATCGTAACAGAATCCCGCATTGCGTTTTTTTTTGAAAATTTTACCTTTAATTACGCGCAGCAACGATGATGAATTTAGATGGATAAGTAATTTTTTCGATAGAATCGTACATCCTTAATTAGACTGCAGTAGTATCGGTAGTTACGAGTTCTTTTTTATTATTGACAATACTTCGAGCTTATAGTACAATTGCTTGGGCTCGTTAATTTATTGTACGCAATAACGCTTGTAATGATCCTGGAGCTTTCGATTCAAATACGCAATTGTCAAGACTCGCATCCTGGCTTGGATTCGATTTCACACGATAACTGTATGCCAACGCAAATGCCTCCAGATGTCAGCACGGGATACGGTAACTTTTAGTACTTGTTACTACCAAAACTGAAAAAATTGAGTTTAGCGTACTCGGATCAAGCATTTATTTGCAATACAATATGATCTGTCGCACCAAGTTTATAAGAGTAGCGAGCAGCGTTCGAGAAATATTACGATTGCGTTTGGCGAATTGTTAATTTTAAACTGTCTACGAATCATGGGTGAAATACCGATTGGTGTACTTTTAACCTACGATTAACGTCAAAGGTTCTATATTAAGGACGACACAAATTTTTTCTATATTAAGCACAAAAGCGGTTTCACAATATAATTAAAATCATTCTGCATAAATTCTAGCTATTAATATGGGCTCAGAGCACAGTTCTCAAAGCGCTGATGCACAAGGAGATGCTAATCGAGCAAAAACGGCACCTTTAAGGCGAGGCAAAAGCGTTCCAAACCGAGAAAGCGTACCCGAAGATACACCACCCAGATGCACCAGTCCTGGACCAAGTATATGTTCAGATTCTGATCTGCCGTACATTTCCTATACGGTAAACAGACCAATTGGAGATTCTCCAAAAATGACGAACAAGCAATCGCAACTTTATCGAGGAAAAAGCCTTGGTGCTCAGGAAACCAACAGACGAAAATCAAGTATCACTATTGGTCACAAGAGGCCAACGTCCGATAAAACGCATAAGATTGTGGTAGTGAAACCCGGAGTTTCGGAGCCTACAGCCGATAAAGATCCGGATTTAATAAAACTCAAGGGCATACCTATGTTTCTGCCAATTATGCGTGGTACCCTTAATTTACCTCCTAGAGTACGCGATCCAGAAGTTTTGGAAAGGCTCGATCCAATCGGTCTTTTCAATCTTTGTGCAAGATATCAACATTACCTTAATAATAGCGCACAGATGATTTCAGCCGAACAGAATTTACTGTGTACAAACATCGATGCCGAGCTTAACAAAATTATGATCATTGCTGTAGAACGGCAAAAGAAATTTGCCAAATTTGCCGATCAGATTGGTCGAGTTCACGATCTTAGTCGACAACTCACAAGATGTCACATGCAACTGAATCAGACTTTGGAGAGTTTAGAGACGTTAAATAACCTATTACCGGTAGACGATAGGCTGGAACCATTTGTGTGGACAACGGGATAATATTTTTTGTACCCTTATGTTGTAAGCTTCGCAAGAGTTTTGCAATATCAAGAAAATGAATAATACGAGTGATATCCTAGATCTACTTTAATTTAATGTTGCATAAAAATGAAATCACATTAGAACCTTATGCAGAGGTCATAGATTCTCCAAATTTCCTTGCTTTCAGTAATCTGTATGCAGCGACAACGTCTCTCTGCTGTTCCTCTATTTGACGTCTCTCTCCAACAGGGAGATCTTTTCGTTTCCCCGTTTTACTCAAAGTTTTTGTATTCTCATTGGGGGAAGATTTCTCTTCCGAAAACATTGAATTTAATAATAAAGCTTTACTCTTAATACCCTGAAATTATAATTGTTAACAAATATTGCGATAATAAACGATTATGCGTATAAAATAAAAATATTGTATTTACCTTATCAGAACCGCTATTAACATTCCTAGGAAGGACTTTTAATTCGGGAGGGGCATGTACAATATCGCCAAATTTAATGGGATCTTTCAATGAATTAAAGTCATCTACGTTGTCCGAACTTATTTTTTGCTTCTTTCTCAAAAGCTTTTCTCTCCTCTTTTGAGATTTTGTCAACTTATTTTCCCCTTTTAAAGTTTTCTTTTTTTTATTTATATTTTTGTGTCTAGATTTCAAGCGATCTAGTTCCCTTAAGTTATTAAGCTTAGATTTTTTTTCAACACCCTCTATATCACCAGTCTTTACATTACGCTTCACTTCGACATTGTACTTTGCCTCGAATTCAGTTTCCTTTATGAATGCATGGGTTTCTCTATTGACTCTGCGCCAAAAGTGATAATCAGATTCGTTTGACTTTTGTTTAAAAACAGGTATAATTTTTTCTGGCACTGCTTTGGAGGAAGAGAGTTTTGCATTATATCGATCACCAACGGTAATCAGCTTTTTACCTTTCTTCTTCTTCTTCATTTTCTTTACTACTCTAGGATTGTTTTTTACATCATTCTTAAGTTTAATCACACGCTGTAGACTTCTAGGAATATCCTGCTCGTCTATATTCTTCGGTGGATCGTTGATTTTAGTCTTTAATCTAAAAGTAATCGGTGTTTAAAAATTTCAATGTAAACGGAGATATAACCTAAAAGCACTAAATTACTTTTCATCTTATATACTCACTCGGATAATCGCTGAGCTCTTTGCCTGTGTGGATCTTTAACTCCTCTGTGTTTCTTTCCAGGAATCTTACGTCCCATTTCTAATCAGTGTTATCAATGCATCGACATTGGAATTTATTTAAAATCCCAGTAGCACGTGCTTATTTTTTTACGCTCAACTGATTAAATTCTAGACTGAAAGCTGATTTGGGCGCTGCAGCGTTCGATTGCATATATAAAAGAGAGTATCATGGGAGCATTGTATCAGTGCATGATATCAGTGTAGGATATCAGCTGTTGACAATAGGTCGTTGCAATTAATTTTCGTCGTTATGAATTCGAATAATGGAAGTTGACGAAATTGTACATTAAAAAAAACGGTTTTGTGCAATATGTCAAATTCAAGAGTTAAAGGCTTCAGCGGATATTTCATTAGGTACAATTCGAACGGATTCAAGTGTATTAGGTTAGTAAACCAATCTGATAAGAACGTTGATATGGTTTAATTTTATCGTGCCACTTCTCGAAGCTCATGCTTCTAACTAATTTTAATGTTTTATCAGAGAAATAGAGCGACAATGACAAGGATTTATCAAAATCGTACTTTCGACAAGATATAAGATTCCAAATACAAGTAAATATAATAAGCCTTCTTCAAGGATCTGTAAATGTTTAAGTATGTATTGTTAATAATGCTATTTTATTTTTGATCTTACATTAAGCAACATTAATATATGTTTTTGTCTATACGTTGGTTATTTTGAAATTGACTTGACTCTTGAAAACTTTTAGGTTAAATTTAAACAAAGGGTAATGACAAAGCTCAAACACTTATGGCCAATTCTTTCAAAAAGACCAAAGCTTCGCTATCATAGTCACAGGTTTATTTTAATTACATCTCACAATAGAGGTGAGAATGATTCTGTTTCTAAATCTAATGAGAAAAATGACAGCGGCAAAAATTCAGAAACAACGTCGAGCAAGAAAAAAGTCTTAAAGTTGGAGGACATAGAAGTGCCAACAAACTGCTGCATGTCCGGATGTGCAAATTGCGTGTGGATAACTTACGCAGAGAAGCTAAGCCAGATTCTAAAAGACAGTCCTGTTGATATTCAAAAGATAATCATGGATAAAGTTCAAGATCCTAATATGCGGGCCTTTTTAAAATCGGAACTAAAGGTTCGTAAGCTTGTAAAGTAATTTAAGAACATGTTTTTGGTGAGAGAAAAGATTGCGTGAATTTTCAAGATGTACAAAGATGCACGAAAAGATGAAAAAATGAAAGGGAAAAAAAAAAAAATAAAAAAATGAAAATAAAAGTATATTGTAAAGGTGACATAGTTTTTGTATGATTGCAGCAATGCGTGTAGATACTCGTGGCTGACCTTCCAGTGAAAATGACGCCAGTCTTCGTTTTTCCCATGTACAAATGTAAATATAGATCCTGACACAATAGACGTAGCAGGAATTTGTAAAAAAGTAGGTTTGTAAAAGAGCTAGGAATTCAAGCACTTGCGCGCTCCTTCCTCCGTCTCCCTCCCTCGCTCCCACTCGCTCTCTCTCACTCTCTCTCTCTCTCTCTCTCTCTCGCCGTTCGAGGATCGTCCAGCATAAAGATAGGCGCACTTATGCGCAGCCGCGCGTCGCCAGGCAACGTCTCCGCCAGCGGAAGACGTGGCACGTGGACGCGCGCACCTCCATAGGTATTTTCGCTCGGGGGCTCTTGTACCGGCGCCTCCGGAGTGGCGCAATTTTCAACTGCGCCGCGAGAGAGGTTCGAGGAATCGAGCGAAACGATAGTCAAAGGGTGAGCGGCGGGCCGTCGAGGGAGCTATTTTTGAAGTGACCGATGCGTGTAGTCGGGTCGGGACTGTCGGGAGTGCCGCGACCGATGGAGTTGGGCTGCGGTGCCGGAAGAAGCGAGGCAGAAGTGTGAGAGAGAGAGAGAGAGAGAGAGAGAGAGAGAGAAGAAAAGCCGGCACGATAAAGCAAAGCTCGCGCGTTAGCGTGGCAGCCGATAAAGCGGGGCCCCTCTCTCTCTCTCTCTCTCTCTCTCTCGCTCGCTCGCTCGCTCGCTCGCTCTCGTTCGCTCTCGTTCGCTCTCGTTCGCTCAGTTGGCGGAGGAACGGCGGCCGCGATCGAGGAGTCGGGGATCACGCCGAAGGAAGGCAGGGAAGAAAGGGAAGGACGGCGGTGAGCGGCGCGGCGGGAAAAGCCCATTCAAGGTAGTAGCGGCGAGTGCGGCAACCTTCGGAAGAGCGCGACGCCAGTCGGACAGGATGCGTCGAACTATAACCAAGTGGCAGATATGAATGGTTGCATAATGTTTTCGAAGCCTCGCGTTTCCTCCTCGGCGCTGCGGAAAAACGACGCAGCCGCCGTTATCGGCCGCGCCGAACCTCGGGCCCGATAACGCGGACTCTGGCCGAAAAGCGCTCGACGACACCTCCACGAGCGCTCGCGACGCGTCCCTCTCTGTCGATTTTCGCGTGTGAAAAGTTCGCGGCGAGTCGAGTGCGATAAAGAATGGAGTCGCAGTCGGTGCGCGGAGATCCGACGAGGCTCGCACCTCTCCCGTGGACGTTCTAGTGTTTCTTCCTTGCATTAGTTGCGAACCCGATAAAGACCGTTTGCTTAGCGAGTGATCGCCGCATTCTCTGCACTCCTCGCTCGAACGCACTCACGGTCCCTAATGAGGCCCGTTTCCAAAGGGAAACAAATCACTCTGTGAGTCTCTTATACTTATTCTTATTCTTATTCCGCTTTAACCTGGTTCCGCTTTAACGCCGCCCATTCTCTTGTAATTAACCGAGCTTTTTTTTATCTCTCCCTTTCTAAATATAACGGTGACTCTTTTAATTTTAAAACGAAGAAGCGCGATTTCGAGGTATGGACGTCGGGAAGTTATACTCTAGCGCACCGGATCATTCGCAACTTTATTTTTACACTTAACCTCGTGAGAAAGCTGTTGCTCTCTTTAGGAACTCGAGTAAAAATATACGCGCTCTATTGCTTCGATTAACAAAACAGTTCCCCTTCGATTCCTTCGGTCGTTATTCGGGAATTTAATTGTCGTTCAATTCCCGCTGGTGCTGCTGCTGCTGCTGCTAAATCCTCTTAAAAATAAATGCCTAAATAAATCCATTGTTCGACTTCTATTCTGGTGCGTTGAAATTCGAATTCCAATGTGTCTATTATGAAATTATTTCAGCAAAGTACGACGAGCAATCGTTATTCTCAGGCTAATACCAAGACCGAGCATCTCGTTAATTACTCTTATCAGCGGATGAATATAAATAATTTGTTATTTCTGCAATAGGCTCGAGAGATACTCATTGTGCGAGATGATAAATCGTTGCGTCGACATTTTGAATAAAATCACACGTTCGATGTAAATGAGCGATATCGTTCATTCGGATATTTATGTTGATCTATCGCGATTATGAATTTGGTGGGATGTTTGAGGGATCGAAGTAGCGCCGGGAGCCGAGAAAAAAAATCAGTTCCAGGCCCGTTAGTTGAACTCGGCAAATCCAAATCATCGAATAATGCATTTGGAGTTCATGTTTCGATGCGCGATACGGACGATTCGTGATATTCGAACGCCGACGAAATTACGCTTTTTACCACGCCGCTTAACATCTTCCGTTGTTTTAACTAAGTTTTAACGAACTAACTGCAAGTCTCGCGATCGCGAATAAATACGAAAAAATACGAAAAAATACGAATCGTTGCGTTATCGCGTGCAGGAAAATGTCTACGGTACAGTTAGTCACATGTAGTAGAATTTAAATATAACCTTCCAGCGATACCACTACATCCAAGTGCTGCTTTTGTAATGTATCTTCAATTATATGAAATGCTGAATTAAAATTGTTTCTCTTTTACCAATACTGTCCCAATTCCTCCTAAGAACACGAAAACATCGAAAACATCGAATCGCTTAAAGATAACGGATAAGAGTCAATATGCTGTACGCGATATTTACCGAACTTTTTCTTGGATTCGTTTGAGCTCGTTTTACGTTATGCGTTAAGGCATCATTTAGCGCTCAAGGCGCGATATAATTTCGAAAATTCATCAATTTCTATGAAATTGCTCAATTAAGGCGGATTTCGCAATATTTACAGCTACGGATGATCGAAAGAGTGAAATTTATATCCCAATAAAAAATACTCGTGTATCATTCTATTTAAGAAGAAGCAATTGTTACAAAGCTCGAGTTTAAGTTTGCAAAATAAACGTTTTTAGAAATAAAATGAAATTCGATGCGAATACAAGTCAACGAGATTGTGCAATTTTCTATTCCGCAGGATCTAATCGGTGCCTCCTTTTTTACGAAGGAAGTTTGTAAAGGTATAAAATTTGCTCGTTAAATCTGATCGCCTTGGCATCTTAATCGTTAACGAATGAGAATGCTAATTAAGCCAATTATCTTTGCCTTTTAATGCTTCTCCGTACGTAAACAAACAAACGCCCTTACCTTAAATTTAATCACAATTTCACGGATCGGCGCTTTTTATAAACGAAAGAAGCGCACAAATCAAGCGAGATGCAACTGCTCTCATCGTCCGATACGTAAAACTATATCACTTTCGTAAATATTGCATTAAGCAAAGAACGACGTAAGACAGAGTTTCAAAGTCTAGCAAAGCAGTTATTCCAGACATTTACAAGAGACAACACGGAATAGGTAAGTTGCGAAATTCGGCTTCTCGGTTATTTATACGCCAAACGTGCGTTAATCCGTAAAATGCAATAGGCTGTCAACGTATTTTTAAATATACGTATCGCTTGCATTTAAACGCTCGACAAGTTGCATACTCTCGGTCTCTTCTCTCGCTGAAAATTCGTTGCAAGAGAGCGAGAGTCAACTTGAAAACTTCGGGTGATTTCGTCGGGTGCGCGTCGATACTCGAAATGTCGCCGGGGACTCCGTGGAAGCGAGGGTTACCTCTCGACTCCTTCCACGGCCCACGAAAACGCTAAACAACGATCGCGAGTGGACGATCACCCGCGCCAAGCGACTTTTCGTTCGCTCCCTCCCCAAGAGTCGAGGATCGCTTGGCACGGGCGATCGAAAAGCTGGGCTGTCCAAAGCCCGAGCTACAAAAAAAGACGTTTGGCGAAGGGCTAAGGTGATTCCTAATGGTCGTCCAGGGGAGGAGGTCGAAGATGCGGGTTCTGCCTGGACGCGTGACCGTCCGAGGATGCGCTCAACGCCGGTCCCGGAGACGAGGCTGCACCGCTCGTCCTCGAGCGCGAACGAGTCCTCGGCCGGGCAACTGGAGCGTGCCTCGAGTTCGGGCACTGTGCCCTGGGCCGCCGACGAGGAGACGCTGCAGCCGGCCTCGCGTCTCCGCAACCCATCGGGCATATTCGGCTACCGGCGCAACTCGAGCAGGATCAGCTTCAGGGCCGAGTCCGGGCCCCTACTGAACAGGTGAGCCATCGCCGGGTATTTATACGATCTGGAGCACGAGCACGGCTGCTGCTGCTGCACGTCGAGCTCGGGAGGGGAGCGACCGCCACGAAAATAGGCTCTCGCGTGGCTCCCCTCCCGCGTCTTTTATCAGCGGCCTTTATCGGCGCGTCCCTTGCCAGGGACGGGAGAGTCCGGCCTTGGCTGCTCGCCGCGACGGTGGCCCGGGTCCAAGAAGAGCCGACCATCGTCGAGCCCGGCGGTGACGGCGGTGGCGCCGGTGACGGGGATGACGGCGGCTACGGTGGCTCAGTGCCTCGTCGACGGGTGCGACCGCCGGTGAGCGCGGGAGGCGCGCGCGCGCGCGCTACGACGATGAGCGACCCGGAGTCGCTGGCGTCCGAGGCGCGATCCCAGCAACAGCAGCAACAGCAGCAGCAGCAGCAGCAGCAGCAGCAGCAGCAGCACCTGGCGGAGACGAGCACGGCGCTCTCGGGGCTGCGTCGGGCCATTTCCCAGGTGTCGATGCTCGTCGGGAAGGCGACCTCATCGGGGGAGGTCGCGTGGCACGAGGAGTGTCAAAAGTACGTGGAAGGACGGGGTGCTCCCCTTCGAGGGGGGCATGACGTCGCGCCTCTCGAAAGATAAAGACTTCTGGCAGCGACCCCGTGCTCTTTTATCACGTGGAATGCGCGCGTTAACGCGTTAACGGCCTAATGTAGGACGCGGCTGCACGCGAGGAATAGTTATTTCGGGTCTGGCATTTGCCGTTTCATCGCGCGGCTAAAGATCTTGGAAAAGTCGGGGGGAGGGTCCGCTGAGTGCGACCGTGACCTAGGATAACCGGCTGGAAGAAAGAAAGGACGGAGCGCCGTTCTCCGGAAATCCTCGTGCCGCGGAAGCGCTACCCTGGCGCTGGATTCGTAAGCTGCACGAGCACGTGGCTGGTCTCGTCGAACGCGATCGTAGAGGGATGGATCAACCTCGTGCACTCGGCTTCTGCGCTTTTGGCAGAGACCGCGAACTCCTGGGCGAATATACAGATTTAAACGGCCTCCCGCGAGAGATAAATTTTACATAAACTACGGGGCGAACGTGAAAGGCCTTGAACGGCCGTGAAAGCTTGCGTGCTCTTTCTCTCTCTCTCTCTCTCTCTCTCTCTCTCTCTCTCTTTCTTTCTCTCTCTGTTCCCGGTCCCTTAACGAACCCTGTCTTAATGCCTTTCAGATACAGACAAACGAGATTCAGCTCGAGGAGAGTGAGAAAGCGAGTAGTTTTCAAGCATGGCGACTGCAATGTCGTGCAAGGCAACGTCGCCAAGCGTCGGCGCCGTTATCTACAGGTATTGCATTTTTCTCCGCAGCAAAAGAATGAGTTGTTGGTTTTTTTTCTGTTTTTGTTTTTTGTTTTTTTTTTTTTTTTTTTTTTTTTTTTTTTTTTTTTTTTTTTTTTGGGAAAAGGTGGAGCCTGTCCACGGTGTGAGGTAAATGCAGCTCGCCCTCCATTTTGGAAAGCGAGAGCTTTTTGGCCGTTGAAATATAAGAGATGCATAAATTATTTACGGTATTCCTCTTTCCGTGTATCTTGCGCACTCTCTCGATGTAACAAAATGTCGAGCTTGTCGTTCACGGATGTTTATTTTAAGCAAATAAAATGGCGTACATTGGAAAAACGTCGAGACGGTCGGAGCATAATCACGGCATAAAAAGCGTTTGTCGTTTATTCGATTTTTGGCAAACGACTCTGATCGACAAAATGCATTATGTAAAACGCGCAAACCGAAGATTTATACCGTAATATCGTTCGATGGCGTAGATATTTTTTAGATATTTTTTTCCTCCTCTTTAAAATTATTCCTCCGATGTAAGCCCGATAGTTGCAATGACTTATTATCGCCAATGAAAATTATACATACACTTCGCGCTGTTCCAACGAAATAAAATATTATCTACTTTGCGATTAATTCGAAAGTAACGCGTTGTTAACTTAATAAGTACAATCGGTCGACTGCTACGCGCCACGTTTCGACAAAGTATTGTGCTTCCCATCGCTATTACGGTCGGCTATTTTTTCAACATTACGAATTGACCTACTGTTAATCGCAGTAAAGAAAGAAAGTTTGACGTTACACTTGTAAAATGAAAACGCCTGTAAAATGTACGACGCTTAAACGACAAATACGAGTGAGCTTAAACAAATTGCATCTATTAATGTTACAGGAAGAATTAACGCTAATGTGGAAACGGCTTGTTAAATAGCATCGAGTAGCGCAACATTCGTCTATTTTTATGTATACGTATGTATCGACTACGTAATAGGTCAGACTATTTGAGTACTATGATGTTTCGAGTGAAAACCTCCAGAAAGTTAGTCCCACGCATTTCCGATCTTTTACAGGGGCAGGGCTTTTATCGTTGCCGTGACGTCATGCACGAATTAAAACAGACGATTTTCAACAATTGATTTAAAAGATTAATCGCCCGATCGATGATATTACGCGGAAGAGAAACGAGCGCTTAAAAGCGAATAACCTTTTAAGTTTACGGATATCGATATTCCCGTAACTGATCTTTAAATTTAATTTTTAGTACACGTGTGTATATATATATATATATATATATATATATATATATATATATATATATATTCATTATTACATTGGTCCAGAATACAATATTATTGATCGATGAAGCGAATTATTAATCTAAATGAGCTTCTCTTCTGTGATTCTACGCGAAGGAAGCGATTATCTCTTAAGCGCAACAGCTCTTAATGCACCGAATGTATTTGCGCTTGTTAGTATTTTACTGTACGTTACAGGAGGCAGCGAATGATTTCGCATAAAAAATTATAATAATTGGTCTCCGTACGAGTATTAATAATTGACGGCTGCTACCCAGGGCAAACTATAAGCGCGAATGCGTTCCTGTCAAGAGCTTTATGCTTTTGGTTTATCGATAATGACTAAAAATTAGGATTATAAACTGTTTTCGAATAAAATCAACGATTCGAGCGACCACTCGTTAACGGACGATATAATGTACAGATGGTATTGTCGATAATTCGTCGCGATTTTTTCAGGATATTTTCACAACGTTGGTGGACGCTCAATGGCGCTGGACGCTCTTGGTGTTCGCCATGACATTCCTATTATCCTGGTTGGGATTTGCCCTCGTCTGGTGGCTCGTCGTCTACGCACACGGGGACCTCGATCCAAGGGCCGTCGATCTTACCTCGAACGTCTCCTTCACCCCCTGTGTCGAGGACATCCACGGCTTCACCAGCTGCTTCCTCTTCTCCGTCGAAACTCAGCACACGATCGGGTGGGTTTGCGACCTTTACGTGAATTTTCTCTCCTTATCTAAAGCCATTATGCGTTACGCGCGACATTGATACCCGTTTCGTAAGGTACCGTTGCACTGGAATTAATTGCAATTAATCCGCGTGAAATGTAAACATAAGCATTATTAACGATACGGAAAGCCGTCGATTAGAATCGAGCTTCGAGAGTTCTGTCAAATTGTAGGATATCGTTGTTTCATTCGTTCCGTTATTGCCATTCGACGTTATTCGTTACATGCTTATTCGATATCGCGACTGATTGTCCACTAACATCTAGCCGTTGCTTCGTTAATTATCGAAGATTTAAAGACGGTTTTTCGTAAAAGAGATAAAGTACAAAGACCGTAACGATATCATTGCAAAAAGGAAAACGGAGAAAAATGTTAAGTCCGTAGGTAAGCGGCAAAGTTTTGAAAATTTGTCGGTGAGGCGTACGACTAACGAACAAACGCTGCCTCTGTGAAGCAGTAAGCGCGTAAGTGACAGAATGTGTGTGCGTCCAGGTACGGCTCGAAGCACACGACGGAGGAGTGCCCTGAGGCGATATTCATAATGTGCATCCAGTCGATGACCGGGGTAATCCTGCAAGCATTTATGGTGGGCATCGTGTTCGCGAAGCTCTCGCGCCCGAAGAAGCGCACCCAGACCCTCCTCTTCTCGAGGAACGCCGTCATTTGTCAGAGGGACGGACAGCCCTGCCTCATGTTCCGAGTTGGCGACATGCGCAAGAGTCACATTATCGAGGCCCACGTCAGGGCGCAAATGATCAAGAGAAAAGTAATATCGCAAAAAGAAAAAAGTATCTATGCTTAACGCTTGGCCCTTGATCCATCGGCGACGAGGATGTCCTGCACTGCCGATGATAATGCCGATAATGCATTCGTTGCACTATTCCGCGAGCACGAGCTTCGAGGGCTGACAGAAAAGCTGAGCAACTTTGTTCAACTCGCGTCACTTGGCGGCTGTTCGCGCTGCCAAATGCCAAAACCCGTTGTTACTCTTTAACGAACGCGTTCGACGCATTTTCTTCGACTGCATTCGACTGCATCCGACTGCATCCGACTGCATCCGACTGCATTAGACTGCATCCGACTGCATTAGACTGCATATCGGGCGCAACTTTTCTGTCATTTCCAATCGTTGCATTATTACAACTCGTCGTGCTTTTGACCGTATAAAAAAGAAAAAAAGCGCTTCGCCGAGCGCAAGCTGCATCACTGCATCACAAAGAGGCTTAACGCGCGCGCGAATTGCGCATTGGCATTTGCAGGTGACGAGAGAGGGTGAGCTTCTGCCATTTTTCCAAACTGAGCTAAAAGTCGGGGGCGACGGGGAAGAGGACAAAATCTTCTTCATCTGGCCGACGACGATAGTCCACAAAATCAACGAGCAGTCACCCCTCTATCATTTGTCCGCGAGCGACATGCTTCGCGAGCGCTTTGAAATCATCGTTCTTCTCGAAGGTGCAGTTTCAAGGTTTTCCCATAAACAGTCTCGTCCTAGCGAAAACGCTTTCCTCGCGATTCTTTTGTCCGCGTTCCAGTCACGCGATGCTCGCGCGTCATTCAAACAGGGCGTACATTACGACGTACACCTCGGTTGTCCGCCTCCGTTGTACATTTTGATAGAAGCGACACAAGAGGTTCTCAATCCGGTTCGAATGGCCGAGTAAAGTCAAATAAAACCGAGTGAACTCGTTACCAAATTATTGACCTCGACTCCACGCCTTTCTTTCTCTCGTTTCGAGGATTAAGGAGACGCTTTTATCATCGTTAGCGAACGCCGTGCGTAAACGAAATTCGCAACAACTTGTGCATAATACGCGAGACAAATGTTTGGTACGATGACCATTACGTTGGAATAGCGATTGCTACGAGTGCATCCTTAAAACTGGTAATCGAAACACAAATTTACAAAACACTGGATAAATTAATTAACGGATTAAATTAAATAAATGCGCAAGGTAGCGAGAAGATTGTTAAAAAGCTCTGAATGTATAGGCGTGATAGAGTCGACCGGCATGACTACGCAAGCCAGAAGTTCGTATCTACCATCGGAAATTCTCTGGGGCCACAGATTTGAGCATATCATCACCTTTCGCAAAGAAACCGGAGAGTACGAGGTCAATTACACGCTTTTCAACAATACTTACGAAGTGGATACGCCTTTGTGTTCGGCCGCCGAACTCGATCACGTCAGAGCGATGCATCGAGCCAAAGGAGGTAGGTTGAGACGTTTCCACAAGATAATATTTTCGCTTCGCGTATCTCTCCTTACTTCGTTATTCTCTCTCTCTCTCTCTCTCTCTCTCTCTTTTCGCGTGCTCGGAAGATTTTCCAGTAACTTCCTTAAACTCTTTTGCAACATTGGAGGCCTGTCGGAGAGGCTCCGTAGAAAACTGCGAGAAAGAACGTGGACGGACTCGTTTATTTTCAGCGTCACTCCCGTGCGGTGACGCGAATAAGACGTAAAAAAAAGGCAGGAACACGTAAAGAAAGTATCTTGTAAAAATGTCGAATAGCGAACGTTGGTCTTCGAGAAAAAGGCAAAGTGACTCGGGCCTCTTTCAACGACTCTTTCAACGACTCTTTCAACGACTCTTTCAACGACTCTTTCAACGACTCTTTCACCGACGTGAAGGTCGGAGAAAATTAATAAGTAAAGGAAGAACTTTATTTTTGCAGAACGAACGAGCTCGGGGACGTTCGCCCAGTACAGAATAGACTCGAGCAGTTCCCTGACGTCGGGCTCCGGGTCGAGTTTCGCGTCGTCGGCCGGTGGTTTGCAGATGCACGCGCACGCCGCAACGCCACCGACGCCCATCCCGGTTATGATAACCGCCCCCGACGACTCGCCCAGGAGAGGCAGCTCCAGCCAATTCGAGCCCCGACGGAAACTAGCCACTTTCTACACTCTGGACGAGGTCCGTCGAACGTCGATACTATCACTCCATCTTCCTTCTTCGGCATTCCGAGGCTGCCGAGCGCATCGGTCTTCATAGACGAAACGGAAAAGAATTTTCGTAACTGTCGAGGAATTCGTCGCGACTTTGTAACGTACGCGGATAAACGTCGACACCAAAGACATTTCGATAAGAATGGTCAAAATGCCAGACAAACATGGGATAATACGTAGACCGATCCGTACGTTAAAAAAAGGACATGCGTCATCGCTACGTAATACAACAGCGTGCACGTGCACTATTAGGTAGAATGGAGATAAATGTTCGTTATTAGTAGTACGCAGAGTTTGCGTAACAAAATGTACATCGAATTTAGTATCTATCGAGGTCAGCAAATATTTATAAACTCGAACGTTTTTTGCGCTCGAGCGCGCGGTACGAATTTCACGAGTCCTCTCAAGGACACCGTTCGTCAGCGTTCTCCTTTGCAAGCAATTAAACTCCGAGACGAAAGTAAATAAATCCCCGGGGAAATCGCTAGAGAAACTTTTCGCAAAAGTTGCAAACGCGTCGTTAACGGGGCCTCCTGGATTCTCGAGGGCCCGAGCCTAACGAACTCGCGCAATAATTGCATCGATTGCCGCAGACACTGAAAGGAGCGCACGAGCCGACACCGCCTCAAGGACCAATGGAAGAGGTGCGGGAAGTGGCGGATTTTGCGGAGAAGGACGAGGAGGAGGGACAGACCGAGGCGGCACCCAATCATCCCGAAGAGAACGAGTACGACAAGGCGCTCGAAGGCATCAACGCTAGTTTACGATACAACCGGCGATCGAGTTTGCAGGGAAAGCCGGCGAGGAAGACGTCCCGCGAAGGCTCGCGCTCGACTCTCAATTCCTTGAGAAACGAATCGCGAGCTAATATCGAGGACACGCCACCGCGAAACTTCAAAGCGAGCAACACCCAAAGCTCCGTCAGCTTCATGAGAAAGTCACCCTCGCACACGGCCCTCGAATTAAGGTGAGCACCAATGCGTGCGTCGCTTACTCGGATCGGACTCGAATCACGAGCCGAAAGCGCTCCTTTGTCCAAGAGAGACGAGAGATCTCCAGCGATCGAGTCTCTCCGGACCTGCTGAAATTACGTTCTTTCGAGCGCGGACGTATCGCGTGCTCAAGAGAAGGGACCTTGAATTTTTGCAGGCAAACGAATCAAACGGCTCATCCCGGGCAGCTTTCGCGGCGCTCGAGCCTCAACGAGAGCCGGAAAAGCAGGAACGAGTCCCAGAAGAAGACGAGCTTCCAGTTGGCAGCGCCCGAAGCTCTCCGGGAACCGAATTCGCCCAACTGCGGTCGACCGAAGGAGCTGGTCTAGGTGAGTTGGCGGATGGAGGAACGGAGAAACGATCGAGTGCAAGCGATAATTTTGGAAAATTATTCGTGAAATCACGAGTGAAGCTAATTTTTCTTCAATCCCTTCCCGAGCGATCGTCGACATCTTATCGGTACATTAGAGCACTCGTTAAATGTTTACGAGGGAAATGTTGTTTGATCGTTTCTGTTAAACACTCGTTAATGGCTCCGAGTACGATAACGAGCCTTGCAAATTAAGAGGGAACACGGAGCGGCCAATCGCGCGCGCATTAGAGGCGAGGAAACTATCGCGAGGTCGCTAATTGATTGCCACTTACGCGTCGCGTGGTACAGAAGGTGCCAGGAGCTAATCAGAACACGGCGCGAGGCCCACGACAACCTCCGAGTTATTAGAAACCCGGCGACGGCTTCCCTACGCCCGTAAATATCGTTATCCGGTCGGCGGCTAAAGAGCCGCTAAAGCATCCCGAAGACGCGAGACGCGAGACGCGAGAGCGCGAACGCAGGCAGTAGGAGAAGAAGGAGACGGAGAACGAGAACGAGAACGAGAACGAGAACGAGAACGAGAACGAGAACGAGAACGAGAACGAGAACGAGATTAAACAATTGACTGGCGTGATAACGGGGACACTTCCCGCCACTAAACTCGTTCTGATGACGCGACGCAAGCGACAGCCTCTAATCAGCCTCGTCGCCTCTTCTTCCGTCTCCCCCCAACGCCTCCATCACGAAAACGAGTTTAGAATTTTCTCAAAAATTCAGACGGTAGTACGACCTCGCTTTTCTACTTCCCACTTATCCGAGCTCGCAAACGGGAACTCGTCTACGGGATGAAACGTCTCGCGCGGCCTTGCGGATCCTACTTTTTTTCCTTTGATCAAAGGTCTTTAGCTTCGACGTCGTTCCATTCGCGCTATTACACGCATTACGATATTAACGCGACTTGCGATCTAACGAAGATACGCCAAGGTCCGCCGAGTCCATATCCGACGATCGGCGCCGCTACGTTTTTATACCTGCATCGGTAAACGTTCTCGTGCCATAACTTTCCCATTTATTAATAGGCGTTATGTTGATTAATGCAGCCGTCGTAAACGCTGGGTAGACTCGAGTTCCCTGGGCAATTTTCACCGCTGACTCCGACGTAACGTAGCGTCGCTCGGAAAATTCGCCGAGTTTTCGCGAGTAATGTGCAGCAGCGAGGTGCGAAGGTCGTTAGGGTCGGGATTCTGGTTAACCGCGATTGCGACACCCTCCGCAAGCCGACACTCCTCGTGTCCTCGCCTCGTCCAGCGCGCATTTTCCGAGCGTAGATTTCCATACGCGGCTCGGTATACCCGATGTGCCCCGGTGACGCGCGTTGCCGGACCAGGAATTTCGACTCTCGACTCGCGACTCGCGACTCCCGACACTCTTCGCGTGCTCGCAAATTTATCGGCAGAACTCGGCAATTCTGCTGGCGAACCAAGCCGTGTAAAAAGGAAAATTTTAACGCAATTGAATCACGCACGAGTTACTCGCGAGAGGAAATTGGGGAGGTTACGGCGTGTCGATCGCTCGTGGCGTGCACGCGTGTATTATGCCGCTTATGCCGCTATAAATTACATTTCATTTGCCGAGCGTAATCGACTATTCCGAGGAAATATTTCGCAAAAGTAACAAGCATACGCTGATAATTCGTTATACCTCGTTGTTTGCTTTAAAAACAAAGAGATAATTTTATGCCGATGGCAGCGGGAAGGTATTTTTACGAATTGCTCGAAAATCGAGCAATTCGACGAGCAAACGAGCTCGTCACGCAAGCCAGGGGCGATATTTTTTTAATATTCAAATGTCTGAAAATGAGATACGCCGTTTGAAAGATAAGGCCAGATGAGAGCTTACGAAGGAAAAAACATTACGAGTGGCAATGCTAATTGTTCGTAATTTCGTAAGAGTGCACGATCGCGTGAAGACTCATCATCGCGCAACCGACGGATTTCACAGCCTAGAATGTAACGAGTATTTTCGAGCCATTGGCATCGATTGTAAAGAGCCTTTCGTTACATTGCCGATCAAACTCCTTTCGCGCCGACGTTACACTTCAATAAGGCGTACTTTATATTCGTGTAAGCAAACACGCCTGTTTACACAATGATATCGCTAAAGTCGCGAGCTCGTAAACACTGCTCCAAGAGCCGCGAGCTTGGGAAAAGGTCGCGCGGAGCGGCAAACAGTCGAACAACTAAGGAGAAACGTCCTCGAGGAGAAAGAGGGGCGGGGAGGTGCAAAAGAGGCGGAGAACGTCCTTAGAAGATCACCTTTCGGATTAAAAGCGGAACTCGTGGACGCAATTACGCGCCGTGTAATAGGGTCGTGGTGCCGCGGAACCGGTTACGAGCCTCAGGATCCAGGAGAGCGCGACGAGTGCGAGGATCTCGGCAATTGGTCTCGAGGCCGCTCTTTCGACGCCGGCCTGCTTTTTGCGCGCAATTGCGCTTAATAGAGGGGGCGACGCGTGCGAAGGGTCGACGCGCGATGCACGCGCGATGCACGCGCGACCCGTCGACCGCGTCTCGCGCCTGAAAATGCCGACGTCCAGTGACTCGCGACAGGAAGCGGGAAATGCGATCTCCTCGTTTTCCGGGGCTCGACTGGTTTATAGCGCGAGCGATTTCATCCGGAGGAATTCCCACGCGGCAGATTTTCAAACGGAATCATCGATGTTTGGAATCGTGGTGCGTATTCGGTGCGTATAGCTGGACACGCGCGAGTTCTCGGTTATTCGCGGCTCTCGGGAGTTGGCAAATATTAACGTGACGTTAAGCAACGTTAATTTCACCACGAAACAACGTTCGCGGGCTACAATTTTATAAGTCGTCCCAACGACGTAATCTACGCAACCGCGACGACACCCATTATTTATTCTTTTCGGTGAAATTGCATTGTACGACAATTGCAGCATCCCCATATTTCCTTGCATCCTGCGATTATCGAAAATTCGGCTCTAAGCGCTCCGGGTATAATAATTATTTTTAATGAAATCCTTCGAGGACGCTTAGGTTTTTTACGGGGCGCCACTCTCGGCGAGGCGCGTGTTTACCAAAACGTGCAACAGCCGACGGACTAATTTCTTCAAGGAGCCCCGGATGTTTACCGTCTTCCGAGATAGAAGATTCGAAAGGTCAAGACCACTGGGCTCGACGACGACACTCCTCGACGACACGCGTCACCGTTCGGAAAAAAAAAGGTTAAGGTCGCATTCGCTTCAATTGCGACAATTGAGCGAGAGCTTCTCATCGTCGCTTGGCTCGGCTCTGCATTAATTACTTAAATTCCACGAGCCCCGGCCATGTCTCATTGGCTGGTTTCGTGCCCGCGCCTACCTATGCAAGCATCCTCCGTTCGCTCGAGGCTCTGCTCCCGAACTTTCCATCGGCGGCTCAGTTCCGTTCCATCGGCTTTCGCGCCTGAAACGCAGCCTCCTGGAGGCCATCGCGAAGGTTCGCCACGCGAGGTTCGGTCTTCCGGTTTCGTCCCGGGTAGAATCGGAGATCTGCGAGAAGGACGAGCCAGAGAAGAGGGGAGGGAAAAGCCAGCGGTGACCTTGAGAGAAGCGACGCTCGCTCGACTTCCTGGATCGGATGCCGGCGCAACTCGATACAGCGACGATCGGCACCTCGTAGCGGGGGAAATCCGGAAACGAGGCTTGTACCCCGGAATTATCGAGACGTGCGTGTCTCTCGCGTAATGAAAGCCTAGTGCTCTGCGGTTGGCGGACGTCCTTCGAAAGCCTTCCTCCCTGGTATTCCCCGCTCCGTATTCCACTCTGGATTTTTTCGCGCGAGTGCTGCGCGTTATTTTGTCGTTGATCTCTTCGGACTTCTCGAGGTCCTCCTGTTCGTAAAGGGTCTCCGGGGGCGGAGTGAGAGACAGAGAGAGACAGAGAGAGAGACAGAGAGAGACAGAGAGAGACAGAGAGAGACAGAGAGAGACAGAGACAGAGAGAGAGACACAGAGAGAGAGACAGAGAGAGAGAGAGAACGCGAGGCTGACGCGCGGTCAGGTGCACGCGAATTTCCCCCATTTTAGCGAACGCCCCACTGCTTCGGATCTCCCGTCCATGGCTCGCCATGACGGATATCGCACGAGCGATAGTCGCTCGCGACGCGCCGAGGAGACGACTGCCCTTTGGACTTGAGCCGACCCATCGGGATAGAAGCCACCAGCTCTCGCACCCGAGTACACCATTCGGTAACGTACTGGCGATTTATGATTTGCCCTCGTTAGGTCGGACTTGATCGCGGGTGTCGCTGCGTTCGGTGTGTGCGATGGTAATAGATCCGCTCGCTAGATTCGCCCTTATGAAACGCTAACTCGCAATCACCGGTACAAAGGACGACTCTCATCGCGAACAATCGTTTGAATTACATTATTGCTTTTTTGATCTTCCGAGGGCCTCTTGCTCGCCGTTGATGGCTCTCAGAGCGAAAGAGTCCGTGCTTCTGCCTGCCTCCACGAACGAGATCCATAAATCGCGCCAAGTTATTTCCAAAGATTTGATGCAATCCTACTTGGCGCAATTGCGCCTTTAATCGATTCAGCGCAGTCGTTAAGTTTGCCACTTGCGATTGGTCTCTTGGGGGCAACGACGATGAAAGACCTTAAAGCTTAAAAACAATAAATAAAATAACGTAGATATGCCTTTGCCGTTTGTGGATTCTTTTTGCGACTGTTGCACCGTACGAGAAAAATCAACGCAACGGTTTCTCGCTTAAAAGCTCGAGTCGATAAATTTCAAGTTGCACGAAAACGAGAGAGTCCGCGCGGATCGTTCGATTGAAAAGGTCGGCGAAAGGAGTAAGTGTCAAGGATCGAATTGATCGCGGACAGGTCCGAAGGAGGCGAGCGATTGCGATGACCGAGAGCGGTATGCGGTCCCGATAAGAGGACGAGGATGGCCGAGGAGCCGCAGACGCAGAAGCTGTTCCGCCTGCCGGGGACCATCGAGGAGGAGGAGTGCGAGTTGTCCCGGGCGGAGTTACCGCTACTCACCCACAAGGGCAGCGTCGCCATCCTCCCCAGCGTCCCCAGGAACGTGACTCTGCTGCGCGTCAACACGCAGAGCAGCAGCATCGCCGGTATCGGCCGTCAGGACTCCAGCAGGTGAGGCGCCCCGACCGCTTAACGTTATTCTCGTCTTTGCAAACCACTAACTTTCTCCGTCACGGCATCGGTGCGTATAGTAAATTTAAACTATCATTGGCAAATCGATGCTCGTACAATTTTGAGGCAAATTTATAGATGTTGAAAAACATACGCTTGTCGAGCATTGAAAAGTACTCGTCATCGTTATACGAAATTATGCGCTGAATTTTAAAATCACATTTGCCGAAAACGTGTTTGCTTTTAATAGCGATCTTTGATCTATGATTCTTTAATGCTTAACGAAGCTTTCAACGAGATCGTCCTAAGTATTTCTGCGTACGTCAAAGATATCGCAGTGTCTATTGTAAGGCAAGTATATCATGGGATCTTTGAAACTTTACGAAATGGTGATACCGTAATTAAAATAATAAAAGAAAAATGTCTCCAAAGAAATAGTCTGGCTATTTAATCTAATTATGGCAAACGAACGCTCTTCGCGTAATTTCCAATAAACAAAAATCACGAAACACTACTTACGAGTTTAAAAGTATATTTATAGTATTTTTGATAATTTTCAAAATGAATTTACCTACATTTGCGTAAAAATTTACGCACTTAATGACGGTTAAAATGAAAATTGATCAGCTACGTGTCTCTTTGACAAGTAGTTTAATCGAATACCGCAGACTTTCTAAGCATGTCTCGTGCGTACTTTGAATTAATCATTGTTCAATATTCGAAACATCTTGACACGTACTAATTTAATATTCATTCAACCGAAACTTCATACTTGTATCAAATGATAAGGTAAACATTTTCCTTTGTAATAGCGTTTGTATTAGCCTCCCACTTATACTAAATTTAGTAATAATAATAATAATAATGATAATGATAATGATAATGATAATGATAATGATAATGATAATGATAATGATAATGATAATGATAATGATGATGATGATGATGATGATAATGATAATGATAATACAGTTTGTATCATTGGTATACTCGATAATTAAAATACACACGAAACCTTACATAAAATTTAAAAATGCAGATATCTTACTTGGTACGTTAGCGATCAAAATTTATTTTTATATTCAATACTGTACTGTATCTTTCATATTATCCATTATATTCAAATGTATTTACCGAAGTTTATCAATTATTGAAATACCGAAACTCTTTAATACTTATACACCCATTTATAATTTATAAAATATGATAAACTTTCGTTTTAACGATCGTCTTTAACTTTGAGAATATTATGTTCGAAATATACCACTGTTTTTATATATTATTTACTTCGACAATTTATAGCAACGAGTCCTCGCTCGCTTGACGAGCGTTTCGCTGTTTAGTATGAAAATAAACGGTCGACTTGTAACATTATTCTCCAATTTATCTCAATAAAAAGATATCGCCCAATTACGAAATACGAAAGTCGTGCTGTAATGCCCGAACATGTGAAATCCATTTGAAATAATACTAAATTCGATAATACAGAAAGTTATTTGCCCATTTTCTCATTAAAACCAATAATCCCACGCGAACGAATACAAAGTAAACATCATTTGCATTATAAGAGATAATCAACGGATATCTGTTACTTATCAATGTTACGACGACTACGGATTTTACAATTGCATAATGTTATCGGATGAGGATTCTAGATCGCAAATATCTAATTAAAACCGATCCAAGAGTTAATCGAGAGTAGGTTGAAGTCGACCGCAAGGAGGGACTAATTAAATCCAGATGGTCCATGGCATTCGAAAAAAGGAGTAATGATTTTTAATTGGAATCGTTTTGCGAGTGAACGTTTATCTCGCGTAAGATTCCGCAATTGCCAAACGCGACTGGATCGAACGGACATTTTCTCTATTAAATTATTATTAGCTCGCAATATGATTTACAATCCTTAGAAGTAATAACTCACCATCGAAGAATTATCGAGCGGTATAAATTCCAATGAGTCGCATAATCGCGGCACTTGAATTTACAATACATCGATAATGCTGGCAATAACGCTTTATCGCCTCCGTTTTAAATATTTTTATATCCGTAAGTGAAGTTAAGTGCATCGCTGCTCGCATGCGCGAGTGCAGCCCGACGAAAGGTCAGCGCTAAGAAAATGCCAAGAAGGAAGCGAGATCGGAGTCGAGAACGCGGTAATAAATTAGGCGCATCGCGGAAGGAGTCGTCGTCTCTTCCCCGAGATAGGAAGCAAGGCAGTTCCGGTAATCGCACGATCGACGTCCGAAGGTCGACGCGCGGCCGCTAATTCATCCACGAGGAAAGTATACCGCAGGAGCACGCGAACCGATCCTCCTTTCTTCCCCTGGCGACGCCGGCAAACTCAATAAGCGTTGGCCAACCTGGCGGCCTTTCTTGCATTCCAAACGCGCTTCAATTACGTCTCCTTGAGTACTCGCGGGCCAATAACGCGTTACGCGCGCGTTATTTCCTCTCCCGCGTGCAGCAAATACGGATGAATTGCCAAGCTTTTCGCGCGCTTTTCATCGAAACTTCCATGCCGTTGTCCAAGGCTGACGCGTGCGTTTCTCTCGAAACGATTCGACCTTAGGGAATTAGAAAGGCCAGCAGGAGTCGGCGTGCCGATAGACGCGAGCTGTTTCCAAAGTGGACGAACAGCTGATAAAAACCGACGCGAGTTTGCTTCCGCGAGTAATTAACGCGCGAATCGCGTCACTTATCGCGTCGGGGCAAGGACAAGGAAGACTCTCGATCGGACGTCCGACGTCGCGACCCAATAACCCCTAGCCGCACTCGCTCGCAAAACCGGCGGCAAGAGCCTCCTCGACTCCTGGACGCGAGCGATAAGCGCTAGAGGCACGTGGCGGTGTTTTGTCACGAGTCTCTTGCGGAAGAGCCCCGACTTACGCGGGGTGTCGGGGGTGTCGGGGGTGTCGTGCGTAACAGCGATGGATTAATTCGTACGATTGTTCGATGGCGCGCGATGTTTGACGAGCGAGTCGCGGTCGCTTGATAATGCAGATGCGACGGCTCCGGGCGCGCGAGTAAAATTGAATAAACATCGGTCTGTCGGCGTTGCTCGGCTTATCATCGTCGCTCGTCTCCCCTCCTCCTCCTCCTCCTCCTCCTCCTCCTCCTGCTCCACCACGACCTCGTCCCCCTGCAGCCGAAGTACGCGGGCTGAAATTCGATCGGCACCATCGGCGCGTATCGTAGCTCGCGGCCAGTCTTCGACGCCGCGTACCCGAGGAGGCGGCCCAGATGATGCGGACGATGCAGAGGCTCATCTTCCCGAGGACGAGACCTCCGAACGAGCAGCGACAGCGACGCAGGGACAGCTGGTTCGTTCATTGCGAAGGTAGACCCGCGCTGCTCTTGTCAATCCGGACGACGGCGATCGAGAGCGCCCTGACTCGGGCTAATCGAGCGCTTCCGTTCGGCAAATGCTTGGCTTCCGCCGCGCGTACGATCTCCCACAGAGGACGCGATCCCCGTTCGTTTCTCGATCCTCGATCCTCGATCCTCGACTCCGTTCCAACTTCCGCGGGTGCGGGCGCTCTCGTTAGCTCTTGCCAAAGTCGGCATTCACCGGAGGACGCCTTCGTCCCGACTGAATTCAAATGCTTCCCGCGGACTTTTTATTTATATACGCAGTTTCTCCTTATCGAATGATTTACGGCGCGATACGCGATACGCAAACTTCTTTTACCTCGTGTCGGTTTCGTAAATCTCGGCGTCAAGCGTCGCGCCGCGGATTCGAGGCTGACGCGTTTCAGGCGCGTCTACGAGGATTCGCCTCGTAGAATTTCACCGTTTCACCGTTTTCCGAAGCGTAGGCGAGTTGGTGCACTCGTGTGCGGGATAAATCTCTCGCGGAGTCGGTGATCTTGAGCCGAATGACAGAGTTACGGAGACGGAGATAAGGTGAGGCTGACGGAGAGCTGATAAGTTCGCGCGGCGGGCGACAGTTTCTCGGGAGCGATTCTCGTGCTCGCACCTCGCGAGCCTCGTCGGGGAGCCTCGGGGGAGTCCGGCGAGTGTCAGTGCGCGACGTTTGCGCACGCGGACGACTCGGACGCCGCGTCGAGTACAACGAATGCAAACGCCGAGGTGATAAGTGGTGCCGCTGTCGCCGCCACCGCCACCACCGCCGTCGTGTATAAGAGACCGATCGGAGCCGCGGACCGGACACTCGAGCTGGCGCGCAGCCCCCGGGCGCATCGAAACCGAGTTCATATCAGCTCAAGGTCGCTGATAACGTCGCCGACGATGTCGCAACCGTGACGTCGCAAACAGCCGATCGCTTCCGTCGAGCTCAGTCGCTCAGTCGCTCTGTCGCGATGTCGCGGTCCGGATGAATCAGCGGCCAGCCTCCGGTGTCGGCCAGTCTTCGTCGCCGGAACTGGGCGACGGGGACCGGCTGACGCTCCTGCCGACCTGGGCGCTCAAGCCCCCGATCGTCCTCGAGGCCTGCAGAACTGCCAAGCTCCCTTTCAAAAGCAGGTATTGGTAAAAGCTCGCGGTGATTCCTCGTCACCTTCGACTTTCCCGGGAAATCGCTCTTCTTTTCTCCGCGATGTTTTTCGTTTTTCCCAATATCCGAGGCACGGACGCTCGTTTATTCGAGTCGCACGACGCCATCCGAGTAGATTCCTTTTGGATACTGTTTCCGAATTGTTCGCGTACCGACACAGTGAAACGGGGACATTTTCTACAATCGACGGATTACATAAACGCACACCTAGGTACGCGTAGACGCGCACGCGCACGCACGCGCACGCACGCGGACACACGCATCAACGTACTTTTAACTCTGTGTACGCTCGCGTGAGGAATGGAATTGGCATTTTTTTCTTTTGTTATCCTCGTATTTGTTTATAGAATTCGCTGATGAAATTGAAATAAAGCACAACTCTTTGGAGACAAAGTAGTTTTCGCGTGGGAATAAATCTACCTATTCCGAGGATGCAGCCGAGAAATATTATCGTTTGTTATTACTTGGAAGAGATGCACGACACGTTCGTCTTATCAACGAAGACCTTTACTCTTCTATTATTGTTCGCGAAAAATTCGCATAGTTTCGTAATAGTTGGAGGCCTGAACCCGCGAGCGATCGAGGGGAAGACGAGAAGAGCCTGGGGAGTTTGCGAGAGTAAGGACTGGAGGTGGTTTGTTCCGCAGGAGCAGATTTCGGGCGGGTCCGGCACGTAAGCTGCGCCGTCGCGCGGTCCTTAAGAGCGGCGAATGCAACGTGCTCCAGTCGAGGATCTCCAGGCGCTCGCTGCGTTTCCTCCAGGACATCTTCACGACCCTCGTGGACACCCAGTGGCGCTGGACGTTGCTCTGTTTCGCCCTGAGCTTTCTCCTCTCGTGGCTCGCGTTCGCCGGCATTTGGTGGCTCATCGCCTTCACCCACGGCGACTTCGAGCCCCGGCACCAAACCGACAGCTGGCGACCCTGCGTCAACGAGCTTCACGGCTTCACCAGCTGCTTCCTCTTCTCCATCGAGACCCAGCACACGATCGGCTACGGGGGTCGCTCGACCACCGAGGAGTGCCCCGAGGCCATCTTCGTCATGTGCATCCAGAGCATCTCCGGGGTGATGATCCAGGCGTTCATGGTGGGCATCGTGTTCGCCAAGATGTCGCGGCCGAAGCAGCGCACCCAGACCCTCCTCTTCACGAGGCAGGCGGTCATCTGCCAGCGCGACGGCGAGCTCTGTCTCATGTTCCGGGTCGGCGACATGCGCAAGAGCCACATCATCGGGGCGCACGTGCGCGCGCAGCTCATCAGGTCGCGGACGACCAAGGAGGGCGAGGTGCTGCCCCACAATCAGCAGGAGCTCGCCGTGGGTACGGACGGACAGCCCGAGAGCCTCTTCTTCATCTGGCCGTGCACGGTCGTGCACAGAATCAACGCCCAGTCGCCCTTGTACTGCATGTCCGCCGAGGACATGCTCATCGAGCGCTTCGAGCTCGTGGTCATCCTCGAGGGCACGATCGAGTCCACGGGCCAGACGACCCAGGCGCGGTCCTCCTATCTGCCCCAGGAGGTGCTCTGGGGACACAGGTTCGAGCCAATGGTCAGCTACTCCAAGGAGCGCCAGGGCTACGAGGTGGACTACTCGCTCTTCGATAGCACCGTCCAGGTCGACACTCCGCTCTGTTCCGGTCGGGAGCTCGCCGAGTTCAACAGACTCCAAGATGAGCTGCGGCAGCCGATCTCTTCGGGTGAGCCTCGCGCGACATCCGTCGCGCCTTTACTCCTAGTGCTTTGTCATTAACTTTTCTCATGCACCAGTGCTTTCCACGCCGTACATTACCAACGGATTCACTGGAAGCTCAATTATCACTGGGCTCTCGGATATTACAGCGGAGAATCGTCCTAACTTTTTTCAAAGTTTCAAAGTTCGAGCTACGAATTTGCTCGGGAGATCGAGTACCTTTTGCTCGGTAAATCCACCGATGAATAACGCACGTCACGCGAGAACGAATAGTTTCACGCGTTAACCGATTAGTCGGATTAGTCGGATGTGCCTCGCGCTACTCGTGCGACTTAAATTTTTAAAATGCCTCTTACTCGTTGATTATAGGCGCTAAAATTAATGGCTGCTTCGATCCTCGTAAGAGTTTATTCGTCGTCGGTGCCGACATTATTTCCCCTGCGCGTTCCATTCCAACAGGATCATTGACAAGTTGGCTTAAGTACTTAACGCGCGTACGCTTGTTCATACGAATCATCGCTTTGTCAATTTGGAATGGTTAGACGAACGGTGCAACAAAAATTAACAAATGTGCCAATATCGCTTTAACGTTTATCATTAGTTGCAACTTGACATTGTGCCTTCGCTTGGAACAGCCTATTATTCAAATAATTCATTCTCATGCATCGAGTATTAATTTTAGCTTTTTAGAATGATGCGATATTTAAGAAAAACGAGACAAGGCAAAAAAAGAGAAAAGAATCAATGGACCAAGACTAGCAGTTAACGCCATTCGAGCTGATATTGCTTCCTGTTGGTCTAGGTAGATAAATCATTATTTTAAATGCCATAAGCCAATTGTAAAGCTTGTCGTAACGGGCAATTACTCGGGATAGGAAGTGCGATCGACTTTAAAATCGTGGTGACTTAAAAAATTCGGAAACGCAAAGCTTCGATTTATTCTTATTTCACAGAGCTCATCGCTAACAAATTTCTAGATTTATGGCGACTTCGCACCGACGATCTCATCGTTCTCATCGTTCTCATCGTTCTCATCGTTCTCATCGTTCTCATCGTTCTCATCGTTCTCATCGTTCTCCAGCAAATAGCGCTTACTCATTCGCCACTCAGCTTGCATGGATTCGCGCACGAACGCTTGCTCCGCGGCTTCTGCGAACCTTACATTCGGATGCCCGAGGTGTGATCGTTTTGGTGCTGGTGTGTACCCACAGATGGAGTTGGTTCACCCCGAAAAACTCCGAGCCTCAACCCAATGGACGGTCCGAGTCCAGCAGCGATGACGCCTTCGCCCCAGCCGAGGAACCACCAACTGAGCCTCGCGAGGCTGCCCATCGACATTCCGCACATCGACCAGAGCCCCGACGCCTAAACCTCGTCCCGTTAATCTCCCCATACCTACTCGTACCGTCTACTCGTTCCTCGCACCCGTCGAGGCTTTCTAACAGTCGCGCAATAACGACTAACGACGTTTCTCGTCTACCGTAACCCCCAATATTAAAAACACTTCGGACACAGGGTTGACTCGGGCATCGAGAGTCTTGGATGTTCTTCAAGGGATGCGTTGGAAGTGGACCGTTCGCTTGGTTGTGGTGATGTGGTTGGCTTTGACGAGTAACGCACCCAGGATGTGGAGAAATAAGAGGGAGATTGTGTGTGTGTGTGTGTGTGTGTGTGTGTGTGTGTGTGAGAGAGAGAGAGAGAGAGCATGAGGGAATGAAAGGACGAAAGAGACGACACTCGTTGCTTTGCAGGTTCGCGAACGAAGGAGGAGGAGACTGCATCGTACGGACGCCGCTGGCAGCAGCCAACCTGTAGGTTAGTGAGCCCTGGACCGCGGACCAGGTGCTGCTGTCCCGAGTGCGAGGACGAGCCGTGCTCGCGCTCCTTGGAGGCCTCGAGGCGCAGCCTCTGTCAGGAGCTCGAGGAGAGGTTGAGGCCGCGCTCGCAAAACGCCTCGAGGCGTCACCTGTTGCTCACCCTCGGTTACGCCGGCAGCAACGGCTCCCTCCAGGAACGCGACCGTCGGCGCGCGCACCGGAGGCTCCCGAGCTGCAGTAGCAGTTCTTCCGAGAGCGAGACCGCGGCCCTGGCGAACTTCCCGAACGCCTGAGCTCTCCTATTCGGCTCTGCGCCTGCCTTACTGTCTTTTTGTACGATTGACGAGAACGGCTGTGCTAATTGTTACGTAATTTTACCATTTTCAAAAGTATTTTCATCGAGGACGCGTGAAAATTATGGCTTCTCGCGTGGATGTGCGCAGTCTACCCTCGAATGCTGTGAAAGCCAGCGAGCTTTCGCGAGGGAGCTTTTACACTTTGGATGAGTATTTGAGGATTTGCGATTCTTGCAGGATGAGCGTCACAACATCACCCGCGAGTATCCGATAATAATATATATAATTGTTTTCTATGTGTTTTCCAAATCTACGGTGAATGCGAGAATCGTGGAAGAGGCGTCGGTAACCGCAGGTCGGCTCGACGATTCTCGATTGCTCGGCACCTACCGATCGCTGCCTAAGTTACGCGCGCATTTCAGCGCTCCAAGTGTCTTATTTTAGTTTCTTTTGTTTTTGTTTTGTTTATTGTTTTTTTTTTTTTTTTTTTTTTTTTTTTTTTTTTTTTTTTTTTTTTTTTTTTTTTTTTTTGTTGAAAGTTGTACGAGGTCGCGTTTACGAGGCCTGGAGAAGAGCCTGCCAGGAATAGATAGCCAAATGAAAAGAAGAAAAGTAAGAGAAAGTTCGATGTTCCGTTGAGCGATGCTCAGCTTATTTAGGCATTGTTAATTTTATCCTTATCGCGTTCTTCTTTCGGATCAACGTCAACGTATACCGTTCGTTCTTAAGATGAAAATTCGTGGCTTCGTATTGTAAATATTTAGAAAGATAAAGTAATATATGCATCACGCACGTAGATACGTACTCGAGTGATTTTCTAAAATAACCGGACGATCGCAGGACGACGAGTTTCCGGCTGTGAAGGAAAATGTTAAGTATGCCGAGTGAAAATCAATTAATTTTCAGTTGTAAAATTGAGCGGCGATTTGAAATAATGGCGAATGAATAAGAGCGATATTTTATTGCGCAAAGTAATAATATAAATTATATTGCAGTTATAAATAAAAATAAAATGATTTTCAAATTACTCCACACGTTCGAACATTACACGTCTTTTCTTTTTGTTCTTACGTACACCGCCTTCAGTCGCACACATTGCCTCCCCGAAAGAAAGAAATGACGATCCTTCAGTCAGCATCTAACCTTTTTCGCAGCGTAAGTATAATTTTCCTCCTTTCCCGCCTTTCTTTCCGCAACTCGGCGCGGTAAAAAGGAGGCCAATTGCGCGTCTGCAGGTCTATCGGTTAAGCGCTGATCGATCAGATTCGAGCGCGCGAGTACGTAGTCGGGTACGCGCCGCCGAGAAAAGCGGAACCTAGTGCGCGGTTGCGCGGCACTTCCTCCTTTTGCAGCCGCGCGTCACGCGCGAATGACCCGACTGTCGATAACGAGAGACGCGTCGCGGCGCCGAGGCTCGTACGGCCAGTGATCCGCGCTCGAAGCCGCGCTCGAAGCCACCAAGAGGAGGAGAGGCGAAGGACTCGACGAGAGGGAAGACTCGGTACTGCGTCGAGGTCGATGACGGCGCACGAGGAGCTGCAGGTGCTCTGCGCCCCGGGTGAGGCTGCGGGGAGGTCGCGCGCCTGGGTCGTCGCCGCGGGTGCCCTTAATTTCCACAGGACCTGGCCGGGATCCGCACGGCACGACCTCCTTGGCGCCATCCTCGCGGGCTGCGTCCTCTCCACGGCCTTCGTCGTCCTTGCCCTCGTGCCGGCGATCCTCGCGCTTGCCTCGCACGCCAATGGCACTTGTCGTCATCACCGGTTCGTACACAACTCCGCCCCCTTACCAACCCTTAACCCTCGTTTCCTTTAATACCGCGTTCCGTTTTTGTTGCGCAACGCCGCGCCACTGCTCGGAACTTTAGCTCGTCAGCCGTTGCTCGAGTTAAACGTCACAAGCTTAAGTTAACGCGTTTTCATCAACCGAGATTCTTCGATACTACTGGAATTGGAATAAATTGCCTCGGATGTGCTTCGTGGACTTCCATTGCGAGTCTTAGCTTGAAACGTATCGATCGTCTTTTAATGCCGTGCGTAAGAAAAGGGAAACGGTACTTTCGGACGTAGACTCGAGGAATGACTCGTGAGATAAAGCTCTCGGAAGGGAAATTTCATAAACGCACCCACCACTAAAGCTTTTGAACCCTTTGAATTTGTTCAGTAGAGCAGCCATAGGATTCAGCAATGGGAAGTCGACCAACGTCTATTTCGTCAAACACGAAAACCGATCTTGGACGAACGAAGAACTCTGTTACATGGAAGCAGCAGCGCGTCACTACCCGCATTACAACGTAGCGTAACATTATTGATAAATCCTCTACCGACCGATTAAGCTCTTATTTCCCACTTATCGCTCACGGTATTATTTCATCTTCGTGCTCTTGAATATCGGAGATCGGCGCTCGGATGCTCGATGAATTTTTTTTATTAACATCGTGACAAATTGTTCAAATAGAACGATTGCTGAAAAATCTGAAGATTTTATCGAGATGTGAGTGTTTCGCGAAAAGAGCGTTAACGCAGTATTACGTATTTATCAAAGGAGATGAAATTACAGTAGCTGATAAGATACTAATGAGAAGAGTGCACGAGACCGAATCATGAATTTTTATCGGGTTTCGGCGGATTCTCTTTAATGTGCCAATAGGTGCGTAAGTAAGAGTCTCGTAAAAAAAAAAAAAAACAGAATTTGTAAACGGAAATAAATGTTACGCGCCACAGAATTTGATTTATTTCAAAGCCGAGAAGGTAAACGCGGCAAAATTATCGTAATGTGGTCTACTTTTAATAATGCAAGATTTTATTTCCAATACTAACGTAGCTTTCAATTTCGCAAATGTAACGCACGTGTATTTAACTTTAATGAAATAATGCTCTACAAGAGGTTCAGCTAAATTACTTTATTACGATTAAAAAACAATGGGATTGCAAAATATTTGAGAGTATGTGTGTCAGAATACTTTAGGAACTACAAAACTGCAAATCACGAGTGTCACATAAATTATTGTCGAAGATGCAAATGTCTCAGTTTTTACGGTAAGGTATCCAAGTTTTAAAACAAAATAATAATCGCGAGGAAATTTTTTACATTTTTTCGATGCGTGTAAAATAATTGTAAAAGTGCCGAAGATATTTACATTTATATTGGACTTCGAGTAGAGCTTTCCACTTTATTTTTGGCCATCGAACTTGTTGCACACGTGGTAGTTACACGGAGTTGCAAATAAATTTATTTGGAATTCCGCCAGAAACTTTTTTTAATTTGTACTTGTCTCTTGCAATGTAAAGAAACTATACAAGTTATTTCAATGATCTATTTACGGGTAGAACTTCAATTTTCTTAATGCATTATTCCAGACAAGTAAAAAATTACACCTGATGATCTTTACTCATCCCAGAATTATATGAATGATTTATTTACGTGTTTAAAAATTGTAATCTTTTAAATGCAACAATTGATAAGTCCGTTTAAATTTTCTTTGTTTGTTTGTTTGTTTGTTTTTTTTGTTTTTTTTTTGTTTTTTTTTTTCTTCTTCTTAATTCTGCAAAATTCAAAAGTCGAGATACACTAATTTTGCAACTGAATAAACAGTTGAATTGCATCTAACTTTTCAAGCCGGGAACGATGAAAATGATTGAATCTTTATTTAAACGGTTGCTACGGTTGCAATATAAAAAATTTTCAGAATTTGTCAACTCACCTCTAAAGTCAATTTTTTATCCTCGGAATGCAATTAGCATCGTTCATTTTTCTATTGCGTCTCGTCAAAGAAATTGTAAGGGCTTTTATGTAAAAATTAATAGTGATTTGTATTCTTTAAGGTCGGAAAGTAGGAGAATCCGATGAAATTTCGTGATTCTAAAGCGCGAAACTCTGCTCTTTTCGTGATGTTTCAGTAAGTGGAAAAGTACGTATATGTATAACGAAAAATTGATCAAAATAAAATATTTTATTTTGCATAAGGCAATCAACGTTCTTTTATATAGATTTTTTATGCGAGTGCAATTGCGAGCTTCTTTCATGAAAGAGTTACTTCCTCCTTAAAAGTATCTCTTTCGCAATAATCCTCGGCTGCATTTCAATTATTTTCTAGATTTTCATAATCAATCTTCTAAAGAAAGATGTCTTAGACGTTGAAAGTGAATTGTACGCAAAGTATTTTGATGAAATAGCGGAGGAATACATTTCAGCGAAAGAAAAAATTGCCAAGATATTTAGGAATTCGAACAGCTCCGAAGCTAAATTAAGATACAAGCTTTCTGAAATGTCCAACGTTGTTAATATCGACATTAGCGTTGATCGATTCTTTGCTAGGTGAGCTAATAATAATAAAATTTTCAATGGTCGTGCTCTAAGAAGGCAATAAAAATTACTTTGGCGAAACGTGTAGGTCGATAATGTCGAAAAGAATTAAGAGGTTGAACAGCGATAAAATTGAGTTGGCAGCAAAGTTTCAAGTGATCTGGGATTCAAGTGGAGTCGCCCTCGAGCCTCTTGTTATTCACCAACTGGAAAGTGTCGAACGCTTTATGAATAAGTAAGCAAGAGTTTCAGAGCGCGGTTTTATTAATGTTTAATAGCAAAGGAACGGCTATAATCAAGTCTGGAGTTTATTACCGACATTAAAAGATTCATTTTTCACAGAATTAAGATCGACGTAGTCGCTAGTGTACAGGTCAATAATGACTTACAAGCTACGAGTGTTCCTTGTCAATCATTTATTGGTTTTGTCATAAGTCAAATGGATAAAAGCAGTTTCACGGATCGTCAAAGTCTGCTGAAGCATGCGTTGATGGAGTTCTGTCAGAGGTAAAACGTTTTCACGATAACGAGAAATACTTATTGCTGTACATTAAACCAATATCATAAGTATCCGATGTTCGAGCTTCATTAATACAGCTTCATAAAATTATCGTACACCTTGCATTAAACCAATGTAATCGCGACATTCGCCTACTTTTATGTACATTTTACTTTTGTGTACAGTTTGACGCGCGTCCCTTACCTTTCTAAAATTAAGTTACTCTCGTTACTCTCAGGCAAGTTAAATATCGTTAAAATTATTTTTTAATTTCAGTTCCATGGAGTGTCCAGGGGTTCGGATCCTGAAACCGGTATCGAAAAGTCTTCCGAATTTCTCGTCCTGTCCCATTATTTTTCCTCTCGTCGATGCTAATTGACGAGTCAAGCGGCGACAACGGCATTACAGCTAATAAACGAAGCGAATACGATATTACGTTAATACGGCTCACATTGCAATGTATAATGAAATTTGTTGGTGTTTCTTCATTAAAAGAGAGAGAGAGAGAGAGAGAGAGAGAGAGAGATATTTAAAAAGCATTAAAAAAAGGTTATTATTATAGAAATGCCGGCGTTACTCGGTAGTCGCAAGCTTTCGTGGGGCCGGGGCCGGGGGCGGGGGGGGGGGGGGGGCGGGACGTATGATTTATTCGTATGACGAACGCATTGAATTTTGAACTTTGAACACTGCTGTTTAACCCAATTTCGTTCTTGAGCAGTTCCGTTGATAATTTCAGGCAAATGCGAAGAAAAAGACGATGGCACGGCTGTTACGTATAAAAATTCAACCAGTTTTCCACGACAATAAATTAAAATAATAACGATTCATGGTTCAGTAAGTTAAGGAGTTAAGGAAAGCAGACATCATGAGGAAGTTTCGCAGAAAATCTGTGTGCAATGGCTATCTTGTCAGAAATACTTTCAAAAAAAAAAAAAAATAAATAAAAAAGAACAGTAACCTGAAAGCTCATTGAGAGAGTAATTTTATCGAATTTTTAGCGCTTCGGAAGACTAGCCTGTAGCATGTGCGATTACAATATGATGGGCAGTTCTCTCTACGTTGTCATCTTTGGACTCATTGGGACCGTCAGTATAATCGGTCAAATATTAACATCCAAAGGCACGACCAGTGAATTGAAAACCTTAACCTACGACTTTCGAACTTGCGATGACGAACTAACGAACGTATCGTGAGTATTCGAAAATGCCATTCTTGCGACCTAAATGGAAATCACGCGCGGAATTACAGCCTCTTTCGACGATTAATTTCCTTTCCTTTTAATTCTTTAACGCGTAATTTCCATTAGAACATGCGCGCACTCGAGTCGGTGACCCGATGTAAATAACGTAAATAATGTTGTACGGAGATTTCATTGCACCCCATCCTTGCGCTTAGCCGTCAATTCGCTGGTCGGCATCAACCTAAAGAATTATGACATGTATTGTTGGTTTTTTGGTACTTAGGCAGTCACTGCTGTCGATATGATTCGTATAATGAATTGCAAAGTAAACAACCAATTGTGTTCGAGAACCAGAGAACACGGTGACGGTGAGCTTTCTTCGCAATATTCCATCACTTTGATACGTTTCATTTGATATGTTTATGTTTCATTAATCATCGTCAGTGCAAAATCGCTTGAAAAAAAAATCTATTCTAAACAGTCTGTGGCGTTCCCATAATAATATTCTTTTATTGTTTATTGTAATTGGAATTAGAATTTACAAAAAAAAAAAAAAAAAAAAAAAAAAAAAAAAAAAAAAAAAAAACATGAAAATGAAAGTACAGCAATTAATGAGATAATTATCGGCTCTGTTCGTTATATTTGCGTAATTGCATTTTTATTGTATTTACATAAAATCACGTTGATATTAGTTTACGTTCATTATCGTAATATTGATTAAATATCCTTTGTTTCCTTTCATCTTTCAATTACTTACTCGCACAATTAAAACCAACAGAAGTGGAAAGGGATTTGAAGTTGATGGCCTCGATTCTCGGCATAGAACATTATACGTTAATGATGCTAGGAGCAATAACAGTACGTTATAAGTATTGTTTACTTGACTTTTATACATTTGCATAATTGTTTCTATTTCTATGGGATAGAGAACATTATACGAGTCGTATTATATTTTTATTTTCTCTTACGATAATACGATACAGTGACTCGATAAGCGATTACCGATCTGCTGCTACGCTCTGACACAATTCGCTTTTCAAAAGAATCCCATTCGAAAGAAGATAAATACAATAGTATTATAATGTCTTTTTTTTTTAAAAAGATAAATATATTTCCGAAAGAGGAAAGAACGCGACGTTTGCGACACTTGTAAATGAAGCGTTGATAAATCACGAGTCGCGGCGGAAATGAAATGTTAATAATCGTGCCGAAACCTGTGCACGAGATTCATTGGCATCGTGGCGTATCGAGGCCTTCGTTATTGGCGTCTGCGCGTGGAAAAAAAGACATTATTATCTATTTCCGTAAGATAAGCCGCCGTCGCTCATGCCAAAAAACATTCTTTCCCATCTTTTTGCACGTACGAAGGATTATTCAATGCTGCACGTCCCCTGGCTGCTTATGCAACTGTGCGTCATCGCGATCGAGCTGCTCGTCTTCCTCGTGCGGCTCTTCCTCGAGGGCCTACACGTGACCCGCGACGAGATTATCCTCTCGGTGCTCACGATTCACAACTGGCTACAAGTCTTCTGCCTATTTCACAATCAGAACCAGCACTCAGTCTTCTAAAGCGCTTCACCATTTGAATTTCGCGACTCCGATATCAAATTTCTGATACACAAGTGGTGAACGGTGTAATACTAACGATAATCATGATAATAATAGCTATAATTATTATAATAAAAATGTATTGTTGAAACTAGCTGCTGCATTTGAGTCCTTCCCGAAGAGAAATTAATCACGATCCACGGCTTTCCAATCATATCCCGTCGCGTGCACCTACCGTAACCGATGATTGTCCGCTTGCTCTAATTTATTTCTGCATTTGGGTATTCGTAACGCGTTACGGCGCGCAAAAGCGCCTCGATTAATTTCAGGAGATGCATAATTAAACGCTAATTACAGCATGGCGAGAATAATGATAACGATCGGTGGACCGAGTGGTAAACTAAAAGCGATAAAGAACGCTCGTGCGTTCGCTCGCGTAGCAATCGTCGTGCGCGAACACCGGATAGTGTAACGATCGTTAACGTACGTTTTCCATCGCGAAAACCCGCGAGAAAAATGTCGCCATTCCTCGTGCGTTACTAGCGCAGCAACCTCCGTTCTTCCCGAGCGAGTTAACGAGAAAATCAAGCCCACGAAAGCACACCACGTGTGCTTCCGATAACGTCTGATTCCGATAACGCGCGCCCCGAGGAAATCGAGGAGAAGATCCCCACGTCTACACCCGGAGAGCGACGAAGAAGATATCGCCGACCTAGGGCGACCTCTGTCCCGAGCACCACCAACTAGGCGCACCGTCGCTGTTTTATCGAGCGAACGGAGCGCGCGCCATCCACTTGTCCGACGTCGCGTACAACCTGAAATGCAACGCGAGCCTCGACGGGTGGAGCTTTTAATGTTTTTTTTTCAGTGGCGAGATGTTCGCCGAAAGCGAATTCTGAGCGGCTGATGTCCGACAGCGGCTTAACCTCGCGGAAATCGATGGACGTGCGCCAGCTGTGCGGCAATTGATCTCTCGGTCAGTTCGCAAGTGCACGCGGTACCGCTCGAGGAGGACTGCACCGAGTCTCGTCCTTCGATTCCGACACATCTCCAGGTAAGGCGCCCTAGCGCACATCCTCGCAATTCTCGCAATCCTCGCAATCCTCGCAATCCTCGCAATCCTCGCAATCCTCGCAATCCTCGCAATCCTCGCAATCCTCGCGCCGTCTTAACGGCCGGCTTTTCCTCCTACTCGCTTAGCGTGAACTCCGTAAGCGAGAAAATATTCCTTAAAACCGCCCCCCGTTGCAACGAACTTTCCGGCGAGAAAGTGATTATTGCAATAACGGCGTCTCTCTCGAAGCCAGACACAAGGCTTTTTATTATTTTTCTTTTCTCGATACACAAAATAATCCCATTAATAAAGAATGTGGAGTAATGCGACGCCGATAAAATCGAGTTCGCTTTTTCTCTCGTTGGGTTTTTGAATTCGCCTGAAAATAGCTTTAAATGATAAATAAAGTCGTGCATCGCGTTGTCGAGTTACCAGTCTTGAAATCTTGAAACGAGGGAGTAAATAAGCACCGTCGCTCTGATTAAAATTAAATGTTACTTAATAAAAAATAATATATATGTGTATATGTGCGTGCGCGCGTGTGTAAGATAAATGGCGGTGCCTCTTTCTTCCTTTCCCTTCTTTTCCACCTCGTACTCGAATCTTGAAAATGTTTCAAATTTCCCTCGCACCTGATACCTAAAAATAATTGTTTTTAATTTTAAAGCATTTATTTTGGTCGTAACAAGCGCGCTTGTCTCTTACTTCGAAATGGTTTCAAGAAGAATAGAAATGACGTTGCGCAACATTAAAACATCTTTTCCATCGGAATGTAACCGCGACACGAATTGTCGGCATTGTTTCTGCGTCAAATTCCTCTGGAATTTCGACATTTTTAAATTACGCAATGATCGCGCGACAGCTTAGCGAGCAAATTCAAGTGGCGATTAATCCTGGCATTTACGTACGTGATCGATATCGATCTCGACTTTATCAATGGGAATGCGCGACGTGCCGAGACACTCCGAGCCGTTCGTACGCGTAACTCGAAAAGTAGCTCAAGGTCGTGGGGGGGTGGCGCGGACGGGGGTAAGTCACCCAAGGCTACTGGGACCGGAAGCGGCAGCTGGAGGCGATACATTTGCACGACCTGGAACACCCGATCGATCGACCTATATCCGCGAGCGCGCTCTTAAAAACTTTCAAAAATAGTCGAGATTGCATCGACGACCACGGCGTTGCTGCAGCTGCTGCTGATGATGATAATGATGATGATCGACCGTCGCCGCCTTTTTCCCTCCTGGCTATTAGTAGTGCAGTTTTTCTCGCTGGGAAATCAAGCGCTCTGAAGCCCCTAAATCTATTGCAGCTTGGGATATGAAGATCGTTTGGATAGTCGGGGGCCCGGGATGCGGCAAGGGCACGCAGTGCGACCGCATCGTCGAGAAGTACGGCTTTGTTCACCTGAGCAGTGGTGACCTCCTGAGGGACGAAGTGACGAGCGGAAGTTCCCGTGGCAACGAACTCCAGAGCATAATGTCCAAAGGCCTCTTTGTTCCTACGGTACGTAAGTCATGGCTCTCTCTCTCTCTCTCTCCATCTCTCTCTCTCCATCTCTCTCTCTCCATCTCTCTCTCTCTCTCTCTCTCCATCTCTCTCTCTCTCTCCATCTCTCTCTCTCTTCATCTCTCTCTCCATCTCTCCTTCTCTCCATCCTTGATTTCTTCAACGAAGCCCCAAGTCTCGCCTTAATCAATCGATTTTCTCGTTACGAAATTCCAATAAATCGTGCGTTGGAAAAGGGTATTTGAAATGTCGTAGGTCGTATAAAGTGTACATGAAAAGAATTTACACGATTTGCGTTATCAAATTCGAAAGAATGTATGTAATTGAAACATTAACGAAAAGAAAAGCAGATTTACAGCGGACGTCCGTTGACTCGCGAAAAATCTTCTTCCTTGAGCACTTAATTGTCAAATTTCTACAGTTTTATGAAACTCGTTATTTAATATCTCTGTAATAAATGCGTTGATTTTTTGTTTTAGAGTATTGTGCTGACCTTAATTAAGGAAAAAATCAACAAGACTAAAGAGGAAAATCCTTCAGCTAAAGGAATTCTTATCGATGGATATCCTCGGGAGTTAGAGCAAGGACTTCAGTTCGAAAAAGACGTGAGTGTGAAAAAACTGCATGACTTTCTTGCAATTATATTTATGAAACGTTATTTCTCTCGTGCATATTTTATGCGTAAAAAATTCGAGTTCTTCATTCATTGTAAGTTGCGGCGAATAGTTTTACACGATTATATATCTTGTTTTGCTCGTCTTTCAAATATTCACAGATAGATGGCCACGGAACTAAACGAAGAAGATTAATTCCACTACTTATGTAAGAAATAATAGTACTAAGAAAAGTAAACCAAGGTAATTTATCTCGGAAAGAACGTTGTGACGTAAATTACCCACAATTTGTGCCAACGAATATCAAAATACGAAAGATGCAAAAAGTGTTTTAAAAATGCAACAATGTAAACGTATTTATTTTATGTCAAGGACAGAAATTTACAAAACATGAAATGTAAAAAATTTCAGAAAAAATTTTAAAAATTACATCGGTTTTTTTCGTACTTCTTTTACCATTTATAAACATTATCTTGCGCTGAATCATTATTATGAACATTGCATATTAATTGTAGTACAATTTTTTAATTTTACAATCCCATGAACGTTACTTTTGCAATCCACAGGTTTGTCCAGTCGACCTGATCATTTTCTTCGATGTAGCCAACGATACGTTAATCAGCAGATTAATGAATCGTGCTGCTACTGCGGTCGTTAAAAGAGACGACGATAATGAAGAAACAATAAAAAAGAGAATAGAGATATTCAATGAAAAAAATGGCCAAATTGTCAATCACTATGAAAATAAATGCTTGAGAGTAAGCTCATTATATTTTCATATAACTTGAATTTGCGAACTTGAACTATTATTATTTCATTAAATAAGACAACACGTCTTCATTTTGCGCCAAATTTATCATCAAATCTTAATCGCCTCTTTCATATTAAATATTTATTTTCCGTTATCTTTGCGTTGAATTATTTAAGGTATTTACTTTCCAAGTACACGCTCTATATTAATTTATCTTTTTAGCTTTATGGCCAATCCATCTTCGTAATCATTATTTTATTACCTTGCCAGTATTAGGTGAAATAAAGAATTCCAATAACTCATTATTATGTCTTTTTTTTTTTTTTTTTTTTTTTTTTTTTTTTTTTTATTATTCTTCATTGTTATATCCCATTATGATCCAATTGCTTGTCATACTTAATAAGAGCTCGTGTTGTATATTTGTACAGAACTACCGGTAGCATTATCTTATCATAAAACATAATTTTTAAATTACACGAAAGTATTGAAAATTTAAATGACACCTCATTCTTCTTTAAATCACTTTTTTTTTTTAATTTTACACCAATACTCTTAAGGATTAATTTTAAACCATCGGTCACAACAGATGCACTCTTCTCTATTTATTTCCTACCCTAGTATGGCTCCGATTAAATATTTGCATGATATAGCACTTAATATATAGCTCTCAATGAAACTACTCTTTCAATTTTATACACGAATCAAAAGATATGAGATTAAGTAACGTAAGAAATATCGAAGGTATCGTCGTTTTTCTCATCAATCCTGAGTTTTATGAAAAATTTCTGTGCATTTCGATAAATTTGCCCACTAAACTAAAAGTTTATACGTAATTCTTTTAAAATTTCATCATAACGACATAACAAAAGAGAGCGCACGTATAAAAAGAGGTTCAATAACTTGTAATGAAAATTCTTTTCGTTTCGTATTATTATCAAGAAAAGTCAAGTTTACGTTATTTCTTTTACAGATCAATGCCGAGGGTAGCGTTGATGAGATTTTCAATCAAGTTTGCACGTCTCTCGACAATCTCTTAATGCCTTAGTTACAAAACGGGCACCTTTCTACATGGGTAAACCATTACCGAACTTACATATCTTGAAAGAGTTACCAGAGAAAATCGTACAAACCTCCGGCGTGACGTTCGTCGATTATGCTTACAGTAGTAAATCTTGTTCAGTGCACAAAAAAATAATATACGTAAATACCTATTTTTGTTATTTTGGCAATTGATGCGCTTCACATATCGTAGATCGAAATTAAATACAAAGTACAAAATCTTTTACAAGATTAGCGAACGCTCGAGCAAATATTATAAAGCATAAGATAAAGGTAAATAAAAAATGTGTTCGTGCATGAAAATATGTCTAATATGTAATTTGTCTCAATTTCAATCAGCCTCAAACTGTATCCGGATGGATGGTTGGTAGTTACGTTGTCATTACATTTGGTAAAATATAGTTTAAGAGCGGCGATTCAGTGCATCCTGCGGAATATCGTGCACGCACACTAGCAAGTCGCACGTCGTACACAATGAAGCTGATGCTGATTATTATTTTAACGAGTACTCTTTTAGTAGATGATTGCGGATGCTGCGGAAGCATAGACTCGAGGCGCGCGATCTCCTACGGTTTGATTAAGTCCAATGCAAGATCAACTGGATCGGTAATAACGAGACGAAGACTCGCAAATGTTGCAAAATGCAAAGATTTCGCTGAGGTCAAACAAGCGCTTGCCTTCAATTTTGGTGATTCCTTACTTAATTCTTCCTCTTGCACTGCACATATGAAACTTTCATTTCTTACAGTATCATAACCAAAGTAAATCTAAAGTAATAAATAATTGGATAGTTTAATTGAGAAATTGTTCTTTCATTGTTTTATTACATGCGTTATTAAAGGGTAGTTTGTTGTCACACTAAAATACATACATATTTATTGACTATTTATATGACAGCAATAATTACAAATATCACATTATCAACAATCAGGTAATAACATTAGGACGTCTTTTTAGTTTATCGTTTGAACGATAATTAATTTTCAGATAAAAAAAATTAACAATGCATTACAAAACAGTAACACGCGTATTTCTTACTGTATACGATGCATTATATTGTCCATAAAAATTCTATATCTTAAATTTATTTTATAAAACACGTTGATTTTAATAACCAATTGAATTATTGATAGAAATTATGTACATACGTATGTGTGTGAGCCCGTGTGCGTGCGCGCGCGCGCGCGCGTACAATAAGCCTTATTAAAGTTTTGATTCATTAGTTCAATACAAAAAGTAAGTTGTACATTCAGATTTAATGTAAATCTAATTTTTCTTACATCAATAACACGACTAATATAATATAATATCGATCGTTTAGTGCTAAAAAAATAATGTTTATTTACTTTACTTTTTATTATTTAGGTAAAATACATTTTTATTACAAAAAATGAGTTGAGTTTTATCGTGATTACGAATAAGATGTTAACATTTGTGTAAAAATAATACGTCAGTGTAAATGCCGACGAAAACCTAACTACCGGAACGTGTTAAGCTATTCGAATAGTGAAATATGTATAGTAATAATAAAAAATCAAATAATTGTTCAAGAAAGTATATAATTTTTTTTGCCATAAACTTTATTTTTTTTATTTTTTATTATTTTTTTTTTTTCCAATACAAAGACTGTAATTATAAATTCTGGAATAGAAGACATTTACTGAAATGGTTATCTCGTGCAAACACATAGTAAGTCAAAAAAGAAAAATTATTGCTAAAAATGTTATTATTATTTTTAAAACTTCTTTTATTCACTCACAACTGTGAATAACAATAAGCTTTGAATATATTTCTGTCATTTCTGTTGTTATCAAACAAAGAAGTTTAGATAATTTGTTTTATCGTTTTAAATCATTTGTTAGGTAATAACTTTTATCGTTAAATCCATTAATTTTCTCTTACGATAAACAATTCACTTCGACACATTTTACTATTAAAAGAAATCGTTTTTACCGCTAAACTGCAAAAATGATGCATACAATAATAAAAAATCTAGTATAATAACTTTTATAAATATCATGGTAAGAGAATTGAAGAAAACTTTTTTGAAATAAAAACCGCGAGAAAACAACGAAGCTGCTAATTTTTTGTTAAGTTATTGTGAGTCAAGCATAATAACGCACGTTATTCTTGTATTTAAAAGGACTAACATGCTTTTCATTTTTAATGAAATTGTCGCTTGTTTATGACTGAAGAGAGATTGACGGTAGGCGATTTTTGGGAACCAAACTGCATTTTACTCCACTGTCCCGAGATAAATGGTCTTCACCAGTTAGCGAATGTTTCGGGCGTCGATTACTATAGTGCATACTCCAATAAAACATACACTGGTAAAGGTATACCCTTATTAAGCAATGCTACATTGGCAAATTTTTAAAATATCTTTTACATATCGAACGTCTTTTGTTTTTAGGAAACACGAGTCTAAATTGTATCGAAAGTATTGGATTATTTACGGTTTTCTCGGAAAGAAAAAATTTTTCAAATGCCCGAAATTCATGCAACAACATTCACGGTGTTTTAGCAGAAGTAACAAGTGACGCGCGAACTCGAGGTTTAGCCTCGGTAACTGGGGATAATTTAGTTTTCGTCGGCTTGAGTAACGAAGGGACCGATCGAATTTGGAAAAATGAATTTGGTAAGTCCATTTATGCGTGTAAAATTTTCATCCGGACTGTAACTATGGTTTTAATAATTTCAAAACATTAGGTTTATACATTTACTTGTTATTAATCGCGATTATAATATGGACTGCATATATATCTTATGTACTACTTATATCTTACATCAAAATATCAAACGTGAATAATGTTTTTGAAGTAGATGCATCGAAGAATATTTTAATATCCATTTTAGTAACGGCTTTTCTTCTAGTTTCAATACTTCAATTAGTACAATACTTTTACTACGATTAACAATGAGAGAAGAGTAACGTTAAATGTGAATTTTTTCGAAAGGCGAATATTTCAAAGTAAACTCAATAATCTCTTGTAAATAGAAATTCGTTTATTGCAAGAACACTGTTCTTTGTCTTGATCACTAAGCTGCTAATGGCGAGTCGCTGCGCCTCCATTTGTCAGCTCAAAAACACGTAAATGCTTATGTTTCAAGGTCAGCCATTGTCCTGCTTTGATTATCGTGCCTGGGACTCGGGGGAACCGTCGCACTCCAGGGGATGCGTCGGACTCATCCGGATGAGCCATAAAAGCGACCCAGTTTGGAAAGTGATCCCCTGCGGTGCCGAGCTTCCATTTATTTGCGAAATACCTCGCGCGAGGTACGAGATACAGCAATGATGGTTTGTCATGGGAGAAGGATGGATGGATGGGAAATAAGCACTCGCATGAAAAACACGATACTTTCATAAAGAAAAAAGTATATGTATACTTCAAATTAGTCATATTTACAATTACGAATTACATAGATCACGTCGTTCAGACGTGCAACATCACGAAAAGCAAGAGAAAATATAATATTTCATTTGTCTCCATACGCGCGCCTTAATTATGTACATACGTTTATCGCCTCTCACTTTATTATACTCCTTCCTAACAATAATACGTCAACCTTCTTTCACAATTCGCCTTTACACATCTAGGATTCGACTTGGAAGCAATAAGCAAATGGACGCATTTCCTTTTCTTCTTTCTTTTCACTTCCTTCCTATTCAAGTTTTCCTACACCGTCTTCTCAAAAGTGCAACGACTTTCTTGTCCGTTTTCTCGCTTTGAATTCGGACAGTTTAAATAACGAAAGGCGCACAACCGACACCAACGCATTCAACGCGACTCTAAATACGTTGTACCCATATCCGGTTAATATTTTTAATAGGACTTTTATCAACGGGCTATCACGAGGATAAATGAAACGTCACGTTCATTTCTTGTTTTGCGTTTCCTCTTTTTTTTCTTTTTATATCAATGATGAAAATACTATCAATGATTGTGTAATAACTTACAGCGACTATCGGAAGCATCAACTTGTTGTCGTCTGGACTACATTTATACCCAATACACTCTGGGTCTCACTCACAAAACAAATCTTACAATCGGGACAAATCTCTTCTTTTTGTCGCTGTCTTTCATAAAATGAAATCTAAGACAACAGTTTCTTCTCATAAACCATTCTCATACGACTTCGGCATTTATTATAAAATATAAATAGGTCCAAACAGTAACGGGTTTCTTTAAAGCTTTTAAACATTCCCCTGTAAATCATCTGACGGAACCCTGACCGAAAATTATCTGACAAAAATTTCATTTGATCGGTAAAACCATACCACATCCAATATTGGAGTCGCAAAGATTACATGATATTCTTTCGTTACTTCTAATACTATTGATTTTCTTCGCCGCATCAGTAAACTGTCTCTTCGAGCAAAATAAATATAGACTAGTATTTAATCGTATCCGTGTGCGCATCTTTCGCTTAGTTATGGAACCTATGTTATGCGACCAACCGAATTTTCGTGGGATATGGGAATACCAGCGCAACACGCCCTGATAGTGCCATACATTTTAAACACTTGATCCGTTCGCCGATACCAGTGGCTACTCTAGACACCCGTTACAAATTCACCGTGTGAAACTCGCAGTCACGTACTTGTCGCACATTTATCAGAGCCAAAATACATAAATCAATAACACAGACGTCGCTACACAATTAGAGTTCTCAAATAAGACGCAGCAGGGAAATACGTAAATATTCACATGGTTCAATTCACGCGTAAGGAAGTAGCCTTGATTAAGACTGATGAGAAGCAGTACATCTTTGTCGACCAAGTAAACAGTATCGGCGACGATGGTGATGTATTGACAGTTACGTTCAGCCTCCAGACAGGCAGTGGCCGCCTCGATTTCTTTATCACTTCATCGGCAGGTACCTCAGAGACACTCCAGCAGATGTTGATACAAATTAAGATTCTAGTAGATTGCATTAACGTTATCGCTGTCCTATTCCAGCATTGGCCATAAAGGTCGGCACGAATAACATGGATGTAATACAATCGGCCAGTCTCCTTATAAATAATTTTACCATCCGTCAATGCATTCGCACTTTCGAAGGTGGACGTTTCTCAATATTTATCGAAGACTTACGTGAGACGTAAACATAGGATTTCTAATTCTAATAGAAACGTAAAAAAATGAAAAATCATATTTTATATCGAGTATAAAAATAATTGTGAAACGACCATCTTCGATTAATCGTACTCAGCTATGTGCAAGTGAAAAGTATTATAGTCTTCTTCCACATTTGCATAACAATAAAGCTAACACGCTTTAAAATAAATGCATGGCATTTATACTTTATATTTTTGATCATTTTTCATCGATAAAATAACTGTTCGATTATTTCAGCGCAATTGCGGGTAACTACATTTATATAAAAGTATAAAATTATTGATTCCAGATATGCTATAACGAGATTTGGTTGGAAAAAGTTCTCCTCTTCGGACTGTATATTGAATTGGTTTACTTTAAAAACATTTTTCATATTATTTTCAACTAAAGCAGAGAATCGAAATTCAAACGAACTTTCTAAAATCTTATTCCCTTAAAAGCAACTGATAAATGTTTCTATCTTATACCAATTTTTTAATCGAATATTAACAATGAATTGAATTACAGCAAAGCATACGTATGCTTGCACCTTTAAATAGGTATTCAATAATTTTTGTAAGTACAGAATTGCCTATTAAAGTACAAAGTTACTAAATCACTAAAAATTGATTTTCAAAAATTCGTGCGTTTCTTTTCAAACTCATAAAGCGTGTCTTTAGTGAATAAAATATTCATCACACGGAATAGTACTCAAAAATATAATCACTGGTCAGTTTTATACCGTTGCTGAGACATTAAGCGCTAATAAAAATTATTGGCACTATTGAGTCAATTAAAACTCTGCACTATCATAAAACATAATTTACATATAGTTATTCTACTTAGCCTTTGCATTTTAAGTACGTAAAAAACTAGTTTCAGAAATAATTAAAACTAAAAGGTAAATTATCAAATTGTGAATATCGAGATCTTAAGAATATCTTCTCACCTTTCTCTGTTGTATACGCAGCATAAGCTTACGAATGTTAAATGGAATGTTAAAAGTAACGTCGTTGTGATGTTTCAGTCTCTTAAATAATTGTTGAAAAACGGCGATAAATGATGAGAGTTCACGTTGAATTAAAAATCAATAAAACTTATATCATTGTCGAGATTATTAAAAATGTAGATAAATGCGCAGAAATCTTCAAATTATAAATTAATCCTTATCACTTGCTGCATTAACTAAACAAGAAGTTAATTGTTCCGAAAGTTGATTAACTTTCCTTTGAAGGACAGTTTGATTTTCTTCCAACACTGCAATCTATATATAAAAAAAAAAAACAAATATTTAAAAAAAAAGCCACGTATCCTGTACATTTGTTTATGCAATAAATTAATCAAATATATATTGAAATAAATACCCTATCTAAAAGTTGACTATAAAGGTGATATGGGACATAAGCGGGTAAATTTAATGTAGGAGATAATGCAGGCTGTTCAGCTGGTGGGCTAGGCTCTGCTCTAATATGCTTTTCCTTTTCTTTATCCTTTAATTTCAAATGTTCCCCATCCAAATCTGGCTTAGATGTGACATCTGCATTATAAGATGAAGGTAACCTAATAAAAATCATATGAAATTAGCTTCTGCATAAAACTGTATACAAATGTAAGCTCGGCCATTTTTAACAATACCATGATAAAATTCGATCTTTCCTTATTTCTCCTTTCTCTGATCGATCTGTACCTATTTTCCTTCTTTCCATCTGATTTAATTTGAGCTCCTCAACCTTCAAATTAAAATTTGTATTTATCAAACGTGAATTTTCACTATTTTAATCTATCATTTTATAACAATGTATTTTGATAAATATAGTTACCCATGGAGCCTTCCGCCTAGACTTATTAACAAGCCCGTCACTTTCATCGTCTTTAGTCGTTGGTTCCGAAATTTCCAAACCTCCATTCGTCATATTATCTTCCTATTATTACAAACATTTTTTAATAAGTCCATTTGTATAAAGATTTTGTACGAAGTAAGATTAAATGTTTTTTCAAAACAAAAATTACCGTCAAAACCGTTATAGAGTTATTAGCATTACTTGACAGTGCAGGTGTAGTTGCTGCATTGTGATGCCTTAAATGTTGCGTAGAAGGTAATCTTCTGCGCGGAGCTTTAGCTCTCGATGCTGTTAAGTGTGACAAAGGAGCACCTTCTCCTCTTTCAACTTCATCTAATTCTTCTCCTAAGCCAATACCTGCACTTCCATTTCCGTTATTATTACTACTACTATCACCTACCAAACGTTTCAAGCTGGAAATCAGAGCATTAGTCGGCTTTTTATCCGTAGTACTTCCAGACAAAGATGAGGATGAAGATGCAGATGTAGTCTTTTTCACAGCTGTATCGGTACGAAGATTTCGCGTATCTAAGCTTTTCCTAATATTAGCCGTTTCCTTTCTTTTTTCCGCTTGATGTTTTGTGGATGATTTTACTATCGAAGCTTGATTGGTTTGATTATCTTGGAATTGATCGTTCGCTACTGGTAACACTTCTACAAAATTATCGGGAAAGAGACCAATTTGTCCCTTAAGTTCACCTTTCCACCAACCTTTGTCAGGAGCATCTCTTGAAATTAACGTAATAATATCACCGTCGACGATTGTGATTTCATCTTCGTTGGCTGCTTCATAAGGAAACAATACTCTACATAATTCTTTCTTGTCTTTATTTCTCACAGTTTCCTCTGGAACTGGTGAAGAAACAAAATTTGAAGGAAAAACTCCCGTTCTACCTTTTATACAACCTCTCCACCATCCCTCTTCAGCTTCACCTAAATACTCTATAGCTTCGTCAGGGATAAGCTTAAGTTCATCGTCGTTACACGGTTCATAGCTAAAGAGCACTTTACAGTACTTTCTACCGGAACCATTGCGCAGAGTAACTTCTTCTTGCTTTGCAATTCTCTCGGCGCTATTTCTAGCCCCTCCTAGAGGTTCCAGGACCTTAAAATTCCAAAGCATTAAAAGATGTAAATGTACGGGTCTATTTCTAGTATAAAGTTTGCTTAATATAAATTGAACCTACTTTAACAAAATTATCAGGAAACATTCCACGCTTATCTCTCAAAGTGCCTTCCCACCATCCCCCATTAGAAACTTTAATGTCTTTTATAACGTCACCCTTCCTTATAGTTAATTCATCCGGTTCTTGAGCTTCGTAATTATATTCCACCAGTGCCTCCATTTCTCGTTGGTGTTGTTTCGCGTTTTCCATCCTAACACATCTGAAACAAGAGTAAAGACACATACTGAGTGTTGCACTTGTTATCAGAATAATTGAAAACTATGATTCATTCGAAATTCTCTAACCCTACTCCAACAGGTCTACCGAACAGTGCCAGCTTATCCGAAGTATCATTCGAAGTAAACGACGACCAAGTCTCGATCGGAGTAAAATTGTTGAAAATAAATACCTAGTTGCAAATGCAGATGACTAGGCGAGGTACGAGAGTTGCGAAAGAGGTCGAGGAAAAATGTCAGCCGGGCGACCGAGGCTGTTGGATCATTGTGCTGGCCAAAAAGTCACGAGTTAGCCTCTAAAAGCGCTCGAATTCGCGCGAGTCTCGTACACGAATAGCGATATACATCGAACGTTTTACGTTTTTAATTAACCCCCGAGGCTCACAGTTAACCCCTCAGTCTTTGATCTTTTGCGAAGCGGACACAATTTTCACATTCCTTCCGTAACTTGCAATAACGATGAATTTAGGCGTATCCCAAGCTCATTTGACAGCAGTACAAATGTCGCTGACGCCATCTTGAATCGAGCCTCTCACCACCTTCACGAGCACAAGTGCGCGTACACATCGCGCACGCCACGACATTGCCTACGTGTGCATGCATATTTATATTTATATACATCAACTGCATACGTTGGCTTAGAGCGTTCGACTCACGCCAGAGAAAGAACTGGATAGAAAATAGCGAGAAGGAGTGTGCAGAAAATGTATTATCAAAACAGCAGGACTCGTATTAATTCGAGAGCGCAACAATTAATGCAGAGAATCGTTCGTCTGGCTTTTTCAACCGGAACTTTACTAAATTCTTAATCTACGGCACACAAAGGAAGTGTAAATGTCATTTCTCCTGCAGGGAACTGCTTTAGGTTTACAGTTCGAGAAAGCGGGATCGTAAAAGAGATTGAGTATATACATGTGAGTTGAGTCATCGCACTAGCATAAAAAAAGGTCTTTTTCCCGACCGAATGACACACGCATGCTTATCTATTATGGCTTTGACAATTACATTTGTTACTATAGTCATCAAGTTCGTGCTACTATTTGAAATACCGAATGTATTCTTGGAAAACGTTCAATGTTACCGCGATTTATTTATCTTTTTTTATTTTCTTTTTCTTCGATTCAATAAGCGTTGGGAATTTTCAATATCGTTTTTAATGATAACACGCGGTTACTCGGTAATATAAACGCTCTTCAAAGCCGGACGACAAATAATTAAGCTTTTATTCACTTTTTTTTTTTATTCACAAGCAACGCAAGACGGAATCAGTTTTTCTCAATAATATGTTTTCTTATCGTTAAAGCGTCGGTCGATCTTACAACGAGAATAATTGCTTCGCATGGGAATACCTTTGTATAATTACGTTTTAAGATTATTCAAAGCTTTGTAAATTTGTAAAAATTTCGTTATATGCGGCGTTGGATTTTAATTAGAATTATAAATTAATAATCTAGAACAAAAACTTTTTACTGAGAGATAATAGCCGTAGCAGTGTCAAGTAGAACGTATTTTATCATATTTTAGTATCATTGAAGGTATAGTAAGTACGTCGATGCATATTTTCACGTGAAATAAATGCATTGACGTGATAAATTACTCTCGAAGATCGGGATTAACTTTTGTTTTCAATTCGGGTACATTTCTAAAAATGTTGTTTAAAAGCAATGACCGCTTAATAGAGACAAGGAAAAGCTTTGCAATTGAAAGCAGCTGACCTAAATTTTATTCAGTGAATTGTAAGGTTAACTGTAGCTTTTTCCCATGTAAATGCATGCACGAAAGTGTTACTTATCGTTTGATAGCCCGATAATTCAATTAAACGCCCACGTTATTCACGTCTGTACATATTAAATCCCAACTAATAAATAACTGTGAATAATTATAAAACACAGAAATGCACGGAAATAATTAATTTAGCTCACGCTTAAAATTTAAATTTTAATATTTATGTTTCAGTAAATAAATACCAGCAGTTGAAAAAATCTTCCACGTTTGTGAAGCTGTAATTGAAAATACAATAAGGATTATCATACAATTGCATTATCTTTTCAAAAAGAGAGGTTCGTACTATATTCTTTTCTACATACTCATTAGCTTCTCTGATTATGAATTAATCAAAAAAACTACCCGCAAACTGATTAAATGGCGGGAATAGGACAGCTGATTTACTATTTAATTTATTTTTAACTTGGTTGCATATTATTATTATTATTATTGTTAATAATAATAATAATAATAATAATAATAATAATAATAATAATAATAAATTCACAATCTTGCATATTAAAAATATCCATTTTTGTAAATCCCGACTTAATTAATATTAATTCTTAACGAAAAAAATGTAAAAAGTAAAAAAAACTCTGGGCTCGTCCGGGATTTGAACCCGGGACCTCTCGCACCCTAAGCGAGAATCATACCCCTAGACCAACGAGCCACATTCTCGAAGCGTTACCTTTTTTCACTATATTTACGTAAACATGCATTACTTTTCAATTAATTTCGCTTAATATTTACAATACGTATGCATAACATATTTTTATCACACTGCAAAGTACTCGTATGCGCTGAATGTACTACGAGAAAATCTCTAGTTACTCATAGCCGTCTCGTCTCTGAATAGGTTAAGGTAGTAACTGGACAAAATCTTAAGTCAGCCACAACTCTTAAACTTGATTGTTTGCAATCGAAAGAAAGCGAGAAAAAAATGTGATTGATTATAAAAAAAAAGCAGTTTTTTCCTGTTTTCCTTACACGCATGTTTTTCATTGAAAACGGGTCTGTGAAAAAAGAAACCGACAGAGCTAGAAGCAAGACTGTGATGGCCATAGTTTGGCGCTTTTGCGAACTAACGGATTGTTCACTCGTATTTATTTATTTATTTTATAAGATTATTTTATACGTTGCACATATAATTTACGTAAAATATTCATGTGAAACTGTTAACAATTATGTGTAAATTTATTGATTAAACGAATTGCTTCCTCAAATTGGAAATTACAAAGGTCTTTTACAAAATGCTCTACAGATTTTTTCAATGACATTTCTTTCGATTTTATATTTAATGTTAATAAGGTATTGCAATAAATTTGATTTTTTAATTAGTTCAGCAATTTAATTCGAAAGCAAATATTTCCTTGAGTTATAATATCGAACTGTTGGTCTTTTTTGAAAAATCCTAGATATTTTGTTACTCGTATCGTGCTCGGATGTAAGATCCGAAAAACTCATCCTCTACTGCGCATGCGATAAAAATGTGTCATTTCTCGTCGCTGTAGGTAATATAAACAGAATTCAGTATGAGAATATTAGGCGTCAGTGTTGTAGGTTTTCGCAATGGTTTTATAACCCCCTGAAAACGTATTTATTGCCGATTTTGTTGATTTCGTTCAGAGTGATATTTATCCAAGTTAATGAGTTCATCGTGTAGTCGTACTCGAAATTATTATGAATACTTACGCTTCGGAAAAGCAAGAACGATATTTCTTCTATAACAGCTTGGCGATCCTTTTAAAAGCTGTCGAAGGTGAACGTACAACTGTTGATTTACGGAACGAAGCTTCGATTTATGGTATCATCGAACAAGCTGATGGGTTAGATTTTAACATTACAACAATAAAACTGAACAGTAAAGCACTAAATACACTGAAATTTCTTGTTTTTTTATTACTATTTCGGAATACATTTGTTTTCTTTGAATATGTTTACAGTAGGATCGTAGACACCAAACCTTTTTATTATTAATTATTATAAAATCTCGACACGAGTATATTAATGATTTTTATTTCAGATTTATGAACGTTGTTATGAAAGATTGCGTATTCACCGATCCAAGAGGTGACAAATTCATATATGAAATATTTTTCATTCAAGCACGTAATATCCGTTACGTGCATATTCCAACACACGTGAGTATTCTTAAATGAATGACGATATCTACGCTACAAAGGTTAAAATATTGATATTATAACCAACTTACGATCGATCTTTGCAAATTTTATTTATTTAATGCAAATGAATGGCTAAAGGTGTTAAATAATCAACTAGAGATAACAAAATTGTTCTTAGTCAAAATATTTTAAATCATTGATAATTGTTTTATCGAAAAAATAACGAGGAAATCCAGGTATAGCTATTATTTAGATAATATTTTCAAGAGCCATTGTTTCAACAGAGTATTTAAACTTTCTACGCAATCAATAAAATTTTTAAGTGAAATTCTAGGAAATACAAGCACAATTTAAAATAACTAAGCATCTTTGTAATTGTTGAATATTATTAAAATTGAGACCGATAAATATATCTTACTTTTTCACTAAAGACTTGTTAGAGCAAGGTAAAGCTCGTTATAATTGATAATGATTAGATTGTTGATAATAATTAGCTTTGATACGTAAGCTAATTTCACTAAAGTAAATTATATTTAGACAGAAAATGCGGTAAAATTTTAAAATAAAAATATTTGATTGAATGGATGAATTACGTACAATATAATATGCGAATCTGCTCTAAAATGATGCTGGAGATTTTTCTACTTCATTAAAATATGATTACTAAAATTTCAATCGGTGGTTATAAGATTGATATATAATGAAAAATATAATGAAAAGTATTTTGTTGCTTCAATTTTTAAGATTAAATTATACCAACTGATATTTTGTAATAGAAGAAAGTTATCAAATATCGGTATTTCTTATATTTAAGATACGAATAGTACCATCTATCAAGGAACAATTGAAAAAATTGGGTCGACCACGCATTACAGGATTACCCAAGCAAACGTATAAGTCTAAGAAAGTAAATGAAATTCAAGCTAGAGGCCTGGCTGCAGTTACTAAGATTTTAGAAGGTATGGAAGAGAATAAAATTAAACCTAGTGGGAGTAACGTAAACTAATAGCTTTACGCTATATACAAAAAATTATCACTTACTATTAAATATAGTTTTATACGCTTAATTTAACTCTTTTATCGATAATTATGTACATTATTTAATAAGGCTGATTTATAGAAACGTTTATACTTAAGCTTATTTAATTTTTATTTGCGTTTTTTTTTTTGTATTTGCTTAGCAACCTTATCCGATGGCTTACGATGAGCAAATCTGGGACTCTTGGGTCCCCTTGTCCTTTCCGCGCCTAAATCCGAAAAGTTCCCATCTGCAACCATCTCTGCGTGCTCGCGTTTCGCTTTCGCCTTCGTGAACCAGTAAAGGACACCCGGTGGCCAGCCAGGTTTCGAAGTTATCTGCTGCTATTTCTCATTTGCTTTGACTCGTTATCTGCTTCTGCCTGAGTATCATAAATTTATCAACGAATACGTCTATGGATATTTTTCCATGAATATGAATATGAATCATTGGTTTTCCAAAGGTATGAAATCATTCAAAAAGTTATAGGCTCCGTTGTAAACATCGCACACTAATGCTAGCTCCTATGAAAGCTAATGTGATAACGTCTTTCCCAAGACTATTTATTTTACTTTTACTATAATGCATCTCATATTTCACCTTCAATCGATTCATTATTGCGTTTTGTCTCGTCATTGCTCTTTTTTGTTTTTGTTTTTGTTTTTTCTATGCCGTACCACTTAACAACAAAAGAAGCACAAGTGCTTACATATCTTCTACAAGGATGCATCATGAGAAATAAGAATGCAGTCTCGTCATAGAATCTTACCGAGTCACCGTGAGATCGAAACTTTTTGTAGTGTTTGAAGAGTAAACTAGCGGTGTAAAGTGGGTCAAAAGGGAGTCAAAACAGGTCAAAAGCCTTGAACATTCTCATGAGTTTGGAAAAGCTCATTCAATTAATTTATAGTTACAATGGGAACTTTGATAAGATCAAGCGAGGGAAACTTTCTTGGCACTTTCCATAATCATGAGTTCGGGTATTTTTAGTTAGTTTATCAGAAAAATCCTTAGCTGATTTTGACTTATTATTGCCAAGAGGGTCTTATCAGCCCGCCTCTTGCCCGATATAATTCGCAATTTCTCGTTTGCCAACTTTTCTCTGCTTTTGTCAAAATGCATTACCATCTATTTTATCTCTCTAGGCGCTAATTTCACGTAAAGTCTTACCTTTTCTGATCGCGACCGCATATTCTTTTTGATTCGATCGATATTTCTCTTCGTCCGTTATTCAGTTTAATCGGACAAAACATAAATATAATTTAAGCAGAGGATAATTGCTCGGACGACTTCCAAACGAAGTATCACCAAAGTCTGTCAGCGGCAACGCGCGTCCAGTTTTCCTTTTCTTTCGTTCTCACTCTCGCGTGTTACCTTACAGGGAAGGGAAGTACATTTCGCTTTTCCGTTCCTAACCGGCCATGCATTTTCCTTCAACGGGATTCTTCTCTCGCTCTCGCGCATTGCGTGGCCTAGTTAAGGCACTGCGTCGTCGTCGTCGCACGCTACAACCACACATTAGTAGGCCGTAATTATTGTAAATATAGCCGAACAATAAATTGTTTTTATTCGAACTGTTAAGTATTTGCATTTGTAATTTTCTGCACCAACCTGCTGTTCCCTTTCACAGAGCTCGATCGTATTTTTTATTCATACTTTTGAAACGATCGTACGAGTAACGAACTTTCTTCTTATTGAAAAACGATTTTATGTATTTTTTAGACGATGAAAATAATATTTTACAGCAATAACTTGTTGTTTGTCATCTGGTATTAACGCCATGGTATTAACGGTATAAACATTCGTATTTGACAATTTTTTTTAGTCTTGTTACTTGCAAATGATATTGTGTGATGCAACATTTGACTCGACATTTAAATTTGCCTATACCAGAAAATAATCGTTAATAATAAGCGATTAATAATTATTGGATGTGTACATTAGAGATTTCAGATTTATATTTTCTACAAAGTTTTACCTCACCTTATTTAATTTCAACAAATAAGATAAGTTCTAAACGAACGAATTAGAGTGAATAATTCATAAGTTAATAATAAAAATATTGCCTTTAACGATAAATTCACGCAGAATGCGTATTTCATACTTGAGTAGATTTTTACGATCGACGACGATTTTCTGTTCGCGATTCGCATTAGAAACAACTAAACGCAAACGACTAAAAATTCACAAATTTAATTGACAGTGCACCATTCCACGATCAAGAAAATAAAATTATGATCACGAGTTTAATAAAATAGGAATCAAACAGGAATTACGTAAAAAGTTTCATCCTCTTAAAACGATTTTTTTATTTTTAACGACCGTTCGCCGTTTTATAGTGAAACTAAACTTTTTAGTGGTAATGTTAGTCATTAGATCTGCTGAATTTACGGCAACCGATCCTATTAAAGAGGTGCGCGATTAAGTTTGTAAAAGGCAAAATAAATGTATTACTTGAAATAACCTCATGAAAGAAGGATAAAATATTTTTAATGAAAGGACTTGGAATAATTCAAGTGGTATTTAAGTTCTTTTTTCAGAGTCTGTCTTTTGTACTCGATATCCTTTATTTATATATCCGAAACAATGCACATTATGATAATAAAACAAATTTTTTGTAAAGTCCGTCCGAGCTTATAATAATTATAATGCTTCGTACTGGCTAGACGGATGTTAGGCAGATCATTGTACCGATATACTCGTTTGTATTCTCGCCTGCTTAGATTTTAAAATACTTCTTTTACTGTAGCGTCGAGTGCTTGTCCCTTTGTTCCTGCGCTCAATGACTATTCGGGAACGCAGTGGACACATTTCTCTGCATTAATAACTTGACGTGTAATTGCCTACAAAAGAAACTTGCAGTATAAATTTGTGTACGCTTATTCACTCTACGCTCGAAGTGTTCTGAAGTCACGTTAAGACTGGATAATGGAGGTGTCCTCAATTAGTAATTCTAATTTTTAGGAGGACAAGTAACGCTCGAAAGAGAGCAGACCATTAAATAACAAGAGAAAATTCAAGGTTTTATGTGTGTTAGAAGAAGTAATAAGCTGAAAAAGTACACGGCAAAAAAGTTTACTCAATAATTTACAGGGAACATATTGTAGATACTAACGTACTTCTTGCTTTACGCGATATCTGTGATCATCTATTCTAATGTCTTACGATTTTATAGAAAATTATTTGTAAAATATTTGTCTTCGATGAATGCTCTTGAACGTTGCTATTAGAGTAAATAAAAAATGGTTTTTTACAATCTGGTCAAGAGAGAATTTTACATTGAACTTTATACTTAAAGTGTTTTCAATTCTTGGACACTAGTTGGACACCAGACTAACGTTGGATTTATTTTACTTTTGATTATTCAAGTTTACTGTCAATATTGAAAGTATATGTTTTCAACGTTAAACATAATTATAATTATTTACATTGAAAAATGTGTGATTATTTGTAAGGCTTATGAGCAATAACAGCTGTTTTTATGAAGTTGACTTACGAATTAAAAGAAACTTGTTCGTTGTATAGTTTTACATAGATTTTAAATCAATAATGAAACTAGAATGAGATTTTATTTATACCAGAGATGAAAAGGACATCGCTTATCAGCAAATGTGATAGTAATGCGCTACACCCTCTAGCGGATTTTCTCATAAATCCAACTTGCGATTATCCCGAACAATAAATGCCGCTGAACGAGAGTTTGAAGGAAAACAAATTCAGGAGGCAAATGCGAGACGAAGAAATGAACCGCCGAGTCGACGTTTTTTACTACGTACATATAAGCTTATTCTAATGAAGCTCGCGAGCAAGTTTTAAATGCTGTTCCACTTTCTTTTTTCATGAAAGTAATAACAGATTTTTGTTAAAGATTTTCGTTTTATCGATATACTCCGATATTATATATATATATATATACACACACACGCGCGCGCGCACACATATACTCACCTTTATTTTAAATTACTTATTTTCCTCGTTTTAATCTTATTTGTTAGGATTTAAGTATATGTAAGAAAGGTACTGTATTTTATTATATCTTCTTACATTTTAAGCATTATCGTATAAGTAAATGACTAAACGTGCTTTATTACAATGATCCAATAATTTTGAAACTATAGCACTTATTCAAGCTAACCACTATTAATCTTATCAACAAAAAATACTTTTTTATATTAATAAATAAATAAAAAAATGTTCTTTAACTTTAATATCTTTATGGATCAGAATTACAAAAAATTGTCATATTCCGTATGGTATTGTTTAAATTGACATTATGGATCTATAAGGTGCACTCGTGTAAGTACGGTAAGTGATACCTATACTTCCATTTATCATTTTATTGCAGAAAATAAAACAAGAATTTAGATACTAATAATTTCCTTTGATCTCTGTACAAAATGTTCACACTTATCGGTATGATATTGAAATTCCAATATTATACAATTAATATAATGCCGCACAAGTTGTGCTGATAAACCGCGTGTTTATATACATAATTATTCGAGAGTAGCCTTGGGTCATTGCGTGTTTGAACAATTAAAGAATAAAAATAATGAAAGGCACAATAATTTATATACTTTATTTATATTTAAATATGTTTTAATGATAAATCTGCTCAATAAATACGCTTTTTAAAATTTTTACTGGTCTTTTACGACTAATAGCATTGACCTATCACGTTTATTAATAAAATAAATATTCCGATGACAGCATAACTACGTTTTGATGTGCAAAGAATTCAAATGTCGGGGATGAAAGTTAATTTCATGGCAAGGATTTGCGATTTGCGCTGTGGATGCTAATTTGTACATGTACATCCCCTTAGTCACCAACACTCGTGAATGAAGACCGTGATTTGTCCAGCTTTAAAATTGATTTTTAATTACCGACGTATTGATTACCCTTTTCATCTCTGCCTACACTTTGGTCATATATTATTGGACATATCGAACTGCGAGTACCCAATTGTACTTCGAGTATTTCTAATGCATTAAATATATTTAAATTGATTTTGTCCAATACATTCAAAAAAATTTATTTTACCGTTAACTACGCAATTGATTACTGTTTTATTTACAAATGCTAGTTTGATTTTGCGTTGGCGACATCCGAAACTGAAATAACCTTAAGTTTACGTTGCGATAAGATTATAAACCACGTTAAATTATATATTAGTGGCATTAGTATATGCACTAGCTGTATGCGTTATACTAACCTTATCTGAGCTAGAATGGCCCGACAGTGTGGAAAATGGAGTAGTAGTCACGATACGGTAAAACACATTGTTTATATCTCAGTTGAAATGCGTCTGTGATAAACAAAATGGCCGGGAAGAACGAGCAAGACTTTAACCGCAGTGGACTAACGATCTGTCGAAACCGGGTATGCATATGTTAATTTTTAAAAATCGCTTTACTTACCGATCAAATACTTCAATCTTGCCAATAATTTCGTATTAACTTTTTATTTTTCAATGCATTGTTGCCAAACCGGCACCTTATGCAAATTATTTGAAATTTATATAATTTACGCAGCCCCGAGAAAAATATTCAACGATGTACTGTAACCTTACGATGTTACAATTATTAATTATTTATAAAAAACATTAATGTAAAAATTTCAAAAGGCAGTTCCACATTTATCGCTCACAAACTTATTTTAAAATAGAATACAACTGGTGTATTTGTAGAGAGTATTTCAGATTATATACATAACATATAAATAAAGCTTTTAAATTTTTTTAAATATAATTTTTAGTATTTAAAGAATATTGAAACAATTTTTTTGTATCTTATCACAAGGCTTGGAGTCCAGTTGAACTACACGTACTTTAATGCTCTTGAATGTCACAAGAATTCGTCGCTATTCTTATTTTTTTAAATAAATAATTGATAAAAACTTGCACATTAGAAATTTCTTTAATTCATGTATACATTAATTTTAGTTTATCCAATAATTACCATAAAATAGGTTAAATTTAACACGTGACAATTAAAAGATGTTACGCAATCTTAAAATTGTTTTATAATATAGTAGATATTTTTGTGAATGCCAATTATGTTTAAAAATTTACTGATATACGATGCGCCAAGGAATAACTGATATCAATAAGCTAAGCTATTATTATTTTTTTAATTAGCTTTTAATTTACTTTGGCAATATTGTTGGATTTCTACTAGTCACGAAATGAAATAATGAAATGATTTAATTTACTACAGTCGTATTATAAAATCATTGTAATAATTAATTTTTTACAGGCTTACTACACTGGACAGCAAGCTCATAAAATTCCAAATGGACTTGTAGGTGTAGTGGGTATCGAATGTATAGCTCTTGATCTTTCATACAACGAGTTAGTATCGGTTACAGCAGTCAAGGATTTTATACATCTAGAAGAATTAATCCTTGATAATAATGATTTACGAGATTTACGAACACTTCCTGAAATACCAACTCTCACTACCCTTAGTTTGAATAATAATAAGGTGAGACACTTTTTAATTTGTATATTTTGTAACACATTCAACGAGCAATACTTTGAATTAAACATATATCACATACATGCTTCAATTAAATCGTAAATATCAGTACGAAATTTCATACTTTATGGTATGAAATTCCCTTGCATAATAAAGTTAAAATGTTTAATTTATTTATTTTCTTTGAGCTGTGTTGATATTAATGATTATCATAAATCGTTTTTAACTTATAAATTTTCTACATTCTCAGAAACGGATCACGTGTAATGTTTTATCGAATATTTTGTTAAATTTAGATAATCGATATTGATTCCGCCCTGGATAAGATTCGACAGTGTTGCCCACGAATAGGCTACGTGAGTTTTCTTGGAAATCCAGGTTGTCCGGATCAGTTAACGCATCCGGGCAAAAACGACGAAGACGACTATGAACGTTATCGTCTCTATGCTATTCATACTTTACCGGACACTTTGCGATTTTTAGATTCGAGATCTGTCACACGTCACGAACGGATTCAAGCAAAAAGCCGAGGCAAATTTTCGAAAACAGTAAGACTGGATGCAAAGAATGGTTTAAATATTTCTACATCAAAAACGAATAAGCAATTTGACGAAGTAGATTTTCACGTAAATTATACACCTTTGCCAACAAATTTAAGAACTCCTCAAGATCACAAAGGTACAGATGCACGTAACTCAGAAACACTTTTTTTTTAAGTAAATCAGCATGATTCAAATTTTTCTTTCAATTTTATTATACTGAGCATTTGTAAAGAAATGCAATTTTTTTTTTTTTTAACTGCTGCTACTTAAATAAATTACTATTTTTTGGTAGGTGCCTATGGAAAATGCCGATATCATTATTCCGGTAAAAATTCTGAAGGGAATCGATTTATATCCAACAACGACTTGTAAATACCTAAGGCGAAGGAATGTAGATACGTTTATTGTGTATGGAAAAAAAAATAAAAAAATAAAAAAAAAATAAAAAGGACAGCGTATCAAGGTAGAAAAAAGAATTTATTTTCATGTACATCAATAATATTCAAGTATAAATAGATCTCTTTAATTTCGCTTACCTCGTTTCTTTTCAGAAATGGGATGGTATGCGATATTAAGGACAATTGCACTGAAGCTTGCCTCGTTACGGATCGAGAAAATTGCATTTGGTCCTTTGTGTGTTCGCGCGAATCGCAAGTTCGCGAACGCAACGAATTCATCGTATATTTATAGTATATGTATATATTGCACATACGCGTATGATCCGCGTACGAACTGATGTGCACACATTCATCGTCATTGCCTACATCTTCCAAATCGTTTCCAAAATATTAGTCAGAGGGAGTTTTCATTTGCCCGAGCTGATCACCCTGTTTTTACTTTATTTAACTTACTCACTACGTCAAAATCAATTGATAAATCTTACGAGCTAAATAAAATCCTATCTAAATTAATTTTATCATTTGATGAGTCTCGTTAAGGTATGAAAGAACAAAGTTAGCCTAAGTACTATTCACGCACAAGTACATCGGCTCTGCGTTTCTTCGAATGACGCTCAAAGAAAGGTTTTTACCAACTTTGTTACATATCGATACTTGATCAAACGCCTTTGCTAAGCCTTCTCTTCTTACATAATTCTTTATAACATTCATTTGTATATTCCTATATAATTTATATTCTTTCAAATATACATATATGTTTATCAAACTGGAAATCGACTATATTTAATCACTTAAACACACCGATCCCTCAAATATTGGCTGATGTAAAGTCGCTTCGTAAATGCACGAGTATATTAACGCTACTTTACGACGGTTTTACAAGTTGGAAGCATGTTATTCTCGCCGTGAGAGAAAACTGTTCACGAATTACGGCTTAACAGAGATCGTCCGTTATAAAGTACTTTTGGCCACGAAGAATAAATATAAACGAGACAGGTGGTGGTTCAATCCACATTTCAAAAATAAAAGTTTGTCTATTTGGCGTTTGGCTTTTTCAGATCGTGTAAAATGTTCATAAGACGTGTATACATACGTGTATGTATATGCAATCAAGGCCAATTATTTCAATTGCAGAACAACGCAAACCACTTACACGAGCAATGTAAACAGAAAGCTTTTCAAATAAATAACAAAACGAGTTTCGTTTAAGTTTTTTAAAGCTACCTTTATCGCTCAAATAGCTTTCATGGGATGACTCATCAAGTCTAGTAGAAAATTTTTTTAAATACGTTGCTTGCATCTATAAAATTTAACAGGTTTACGAAATGAGGTCTCCTAAGAGCAATGACAGGGAGAACTTAAGTAATCACAAATCACATTTCTAAAAATCATCCTCTACACGCCTCCTGTCGACGAATAATAATACTATTATCGAAGTATTGGAATGAAAAATCAAGGCATTTACTTCGTATTACAATGATAAATCTTAAAGGCACTTTTTCTTTGCTATGACGTATCGCCTCGAGTTTCAGACAAAAAAAAATATTTGTAAAATGTTCTACGAAGTACCAGTTTTGCCGTGATTATGCAAATTCGGTCTCAATGTTACAGCTCCTTCCACCCAAAAGTTTGGACGTTCGAGCATATTCTGCCAGAGTGACATTTCGCGACCAGTTGCATCCATCCAATCTACTGCCTTGCCGTAATGTTTACCTAAAAGAAAGCCTCCTGCTTTATTTCTCATGCAGACTGTAATGCGTGGAAAATTTATATGCGTGTACGCAACGCTGAGGAAACTACTATAACAGACATTTGGACGAGGGAAGAAAACTAACCAGTGCCAAGATTAAAGCGGACGCCTCCGAGGAACTCGTTACTCGCGATGCGGTCGTGATCCCAAACGGTGAGTTCAAGGCCACGATCCGCGAGTTCTTGAAGACTGATGTCCTTGTATACGAAAGTGTGATTCCAAACCGGCGATCCAGCTGATCGACGAACTACACCTGTTTTCTGTTTGCCGGAACGACCCTTGTCCGGCAATAAGTAACTGCAATTCAAATCAAGAGCCAATCAAACAGCCAATAACATTACAGATTATTTATTTACCACGACGATTAAGGCTAAAACATTACTTGATTTTAAGCTTGACATGAAAGATATCAGAAATTAAAGAATTTTTTCCTATATACTTTAAATTGGTGCCTATAAATTGTAATAATTTTCGGTCTTGCACCAAAACACATCTTAATCCCAACGTTTTACATGCTTTCAGAATAAAATTATTATGGTTCACTGCATCATTATGCATAATCATAGGCACGTTTTATGTTCAAGAGGAATTTCTAACGATAAATAAAAGGAGTAAGTGAAATTAATAGTGTGAATTTATCGTCTTCGTGAATAGCGTATTTCAAATGGTAAAGTTAAAAACCAGAGTTTGCACGGTAATTGATTTTGTTCAAAGTACGCGAAGCGTATTTGAAAATAAGAATGGGAGATAAATCTTGCAGTTTGAGAAATGAGTAGTATAACTTTAACAACCTTTTGCAGAATGGATCACAGGTACCAGAATTTTTAGCTCGAGTCTGAAGATTCCTTGCCTCCTTCACAAGAACATGAAGAGCCCCTTTGCTCCAATTCTTTTTAAGTTTGTTCGCGCGTTGTTCGTTCGTGTCGCGGTCCCGATCCAGTCGCGTCGGATCGGGCGGTACGAACTTCAGGCCGACGATGACTTCCCCTTTGTACGCGACCGGATCGTCGAAGGGTTCGGTCTGCAAGGCACGAATCGAAATAAATCGAAGTAAAGCGAACCTCGACTGGCACCACGAGGCGCGCAACAACTTACCCTTTCCTGAAGAGGATACCATTGAGGTCGGGGATCGTCGAAAATTTTATTCTCCAAGGACATACGAACTTCGCCGAGGAAGTCGTTGCGACCAAACATATCCGAGTGCCAGACTGTCAACCACAAAGTTCTCGACTCGAGACTGTTTATGCTCGTGTGGAACTGAAAAAACAAAAGGCGTTTATTTGCGAGACGAAAACACGAATTTTACAAGGGACTCGACCTGTCGCTTAAAAAATTAAGTTCCTTTCGCGATATACCTTGAGAGTTTCGTCAAAGACGGGGTTCAAAGTGTGCTTCTTGACCTTCGTTTTTCGCTTTCCACTCTTGGATTTGTCAGGCAGCAAGTAAACCTTGACGTACCTGAAAGAACACGGAAGTTAAGCGGTGGAGGCGAACACGGAAGTAGCGCGTCGACAAAAGTGCCACTCACGGGTCGGATCTGTTGCGTTTGACGTCGACGGGCGCGAGGTCCTTGCACTGCGTTACGTGCACCTCGAAAGTCAGCTGCTTGTAATCGTACTGGAGCGAGAATTCGACTTCTCCCCTGACGGCTACGGAGCCGCACCAGCGACCCTCGCCGGCTCCGCTGTAAACGGACGCCATGGAATCCGAGCGAGCCTACGTCCACATGCGCAAATGACCTCATTTTAACCAGTGCCTTATCTTTCTCCTGGACCGTAGAGCACCAAGGCATCTCTTTCTTTCCCCAAACTTATCTCGCTCTCGCTTTACTTTTCTTTTTGTCCAAAAATATTACATTTTTCATAAAAGCTAAATGAATTTCAAATCCTCGGAAAGAGGACCGCTGTTACCAATGGCATCCATTTACCTCGGCGATTCGAGTTTCGAACGGACGCTTTCGGGCGAGAACGCGGCTTTCACCGGATAAATACGACAAAAGGAACAAAAGGAACAAAAGGAACAAAAGGAACCCGGTGAAAAAGTCGAATGAAAAATGACTCACCCCGAGGCTGGAGAGTGATGCTCTCGTTGCAAGATGAGTCGAGTGAAGGCTCCGCTCGATGTCCTCCAGGTCCATACTCGCGTGGCTCGATCCTGTCCGAGAGCTCGCGCCAATAATCGGGGTGCTGCATGCCTCCGATAAGCTGCTTACCTCGTCTGATTTTACAGCAACGACAATTATCAATATACAACATCGAGAATTATCCGCGTATTATAATTCAGCGCCATTGGCTATCATTATCATTGTACAGCGTGCGGCAAAGTGATTAGCGCACTTGGCTCGACGTAATGCCTAACAATTTGCTCGACCGCGTCTCTCGGATTCGGAACGTTCACGTGTGTAAAAGCACGATGAATAATACGAAGTGCACGCATACGTATGCGCCGGTTGCCAATGCACCAGGCTCGCAACAGTTTGGCAAGTACTCTTTCTAGAAAAAGAATCGTCTTTGGGAAAGTAGCGACTGCTCATCGACGCGTGGGAAAACGCAGAAAAATCCCGCTTCGAGCTTACTCGCTCTTGTCGGTCTCCTGCACATCCGGGATCGGAATGTGCCGTGAAAGGCTGGCATCGGCGATTCAATCGATTACTCGTCTGGCGACCGCATATCCGCGCGAACGAATTCAGTGAAAGTACGATCTCGCTCGAGTCGACGCACCTGGAGAAACGCTATTCCGCTGATATCGAATCTTCCTCCCGTCGTACGCCCCCGACGAGACTCGGACGCGTCCTGGCTTACAGCTGGAGGAGTGGCTGACGAGGCGAAGCGCGACGCAAACACGTAGGAGCCTCTCCTAGCCGCGCATCTTATCCGGAAAAGAGACTCGGGAATGGGCAGCGCGACCCACTCGTCTCCCGGTTAACGAGAGCGAGAAGGAACATTTTAGAGACGTTAACGAGCTCCCGATTATTCTCGGCTGGTCCTCGAGTCGGAACGGCGATAACATCGGTGCTCTTCTTCCTTTTCCTCGATTCTCCGAGCGCCGAGGATCCAAGAGTCCTCGCAGGTGCGCGAAAACGAAAACCTCGCGGCATAATTTCACGCGAGTGCGAATTCGCGCGAAAATGGAGGTCGTTATCGCGGGGCCGAAATGGCGCGCATTACCGCAGCCAGAGCACGCGCTAATCTAGCGGTATCCGGGCTAGAGGAAATCGTGCGTACGGCGCTGCGGCTTTTGCTCCGGACGGTAATACCCCGGGAAAAGCCCGACCGAGAGCCGACGCGAGCGATAAGCTTCGGTTGGCGCGCGCTCCGGTGAGCTTAGCGAGCTAGACTCGGCGGAGCGGTGCGGAGCGGTGCGGAGCGGTGCGGAGAGGTGCGGAGAGCAATGCGCAAATGTGTGTCAAGGTGAGAGCCGTCGGTACGTGGCGGCGTGGCGACGCGGCGACGCTTCGCCGAGAGACGAGCGCCGACTGAGTTTTCCCTTTAGCTCTCGGTTCATTCCTCAAGCCCGGTTTTCCACGGCGAGGCGCAGCTCCCAAGGCACTGCCTTCTTTGGCTGTGTTTGCGAAACGCCTTTTTTGGATTTCCATTCGTTGCGACTCGTACGATCGCTTAGCGTTAGCGCCTTTAGCGTTAGCGCGGCTCTCTTTTATCGAGATCTATGCGTCTTGCCCTTTGGGGGGGGGGGCGCGGTTAATTAGCAAGGAACATCGCGAGCGAGTTCGAGTAATCAATGGCCGTTGGTTTAAGCGCGAGAGGCACGGAGGTGAGCTATGGAAAGCACTCGATATAAGCGGACGATGCGTCGTGGTTAAAAATGGTTCACTGGGTCGAATGCTTCAAGAGCGCCAGCGATGGATAAAAAATCCGACTGCGTAGTTGGTAAGCGCGAGGAGAGGCCGCAATTTTAACGAAGAATCTACGAGAAGCCGAGAAAGTCTCCGTAAAGAGCGAGTCTTCCTCCTTTCTGGTTAGAGGCGCGTTATGCGGCTGAAAAATACCTGGTGCGATTGTCCCGATTCGCGTTTGCGCGCGTAATTGAGCCTCGGGCGGTAAGTAATAATGGAGGGACTCGCGATTTTCCACGAGCCGTCGTTTCCGGATGCCGAGCTAAGAAAAAACGAGCTGTGTTTTCAGTCGAGGATGGAACGGTGATGGTGGAGCACAGTGACGAGCTGGAAAGCTGTTGCATACTTGGCGCGTGTTTTTACTCGCATTCTCGTCCAAAGACGGCCAATCGATCCAGCGGATACACGGGTTTCTCTCTCTCTCTTCCCCCCCCCCCACCCCCACCCCCTCACTCGCCCTCGCGATCGTGTTTCACACTCGACCTATGCCGATTCGAGTACTTGGAGATGACGAGGAAACGCTAGGAATTTCGTGGCATTTAGCGATCGACGATTGACAACCTTATAAACGTCCAAAATTACCAGAAACTTCTCAGCCGTCTATGAAATTAGCCGTATAAGCGTCGTAATAACGTTGCACAAGTGCCGAAAATGTTGTTGCATTTTCTTTTCTGCTGCGTCTAATCTCTCGACTGCGTTCGACTTTAATTTTGAACAATGGCTTTTACGGATAAACAAATACCTTGGTTAATTGCAACGTACAATGTTACAATGGGAAAGTGTAGTCGAAGAGTAATTAATTTCGAATATTTCCACATTTGCTACGCAGATATAAAATAAACATTGGTTTTCTTTATATTCATTTTTGCTGGAATTCGCTCGCTATCGGTAACGTCGAAACATCTCGATAAGCTGTCGATATTTCGATTCAACGATTCTCCGGTTCTAAAATAATATTCGATCATTGATTTTTATTTCAATTTATTTCAATCCACACTGTTCCAGACATTAAACGTCGAAGCACAACCTCAAGTCTGCTTTAAAATACAATGCCCAACTGTTACCGTGTGCGTATGTAACGTAAAAGATATTTCACGGCTGAGAAAAAGAAAGTTCGTGCAAAATTCGTAATAACAAAACATTACGCATAATAAAAGCCCGTCGACGACGAAATTCGAAATTATCGGGGATCGCGCCAAGAAATGTGACGTTTACTTTTTTTTGCTTTCGCGGATAATGTAAGGCCATTCATAAATAACGAATCCCTTTCACTTTTTCACTCGAACATTTTTAGTTTCAAAGAAAAGCAACGCATCGAAAAAGTGCATCTCAAGCGAAACGGACTAATTTTCAAATGTTTCAAAGGAACAATGCTCCAGTCATAAAATCCGAGCCCACTTTTGGGATTTGCAGTGGTTGTTCACGAATCAGCATTTTGTTTTCAACGTGCTCTTAAGAAGGACGCGCTCGATCGTATAAGAATTTAAAAAAAGTTTCGCAATCTAGAGTTTGCGAGGAGGTGCCACCGCGAGTAACTCCTCGGAAATGCTTTCTTTTTCCTTGCGATACGGAGAATCGCGGGTTTCCCTCGCGGATCAAGAGAGCAAAATGCCGAGGTGACGCAACTCGGAAGTTCGCGCGGGTCTTAGTCGCGTATCTCGCCGAGAAATAAAGAAAGAAAGAAAGAAAGAAAGAAAGAAAGAAATAAAGGAAGAAAGAAGGAAGGAAGGAAACCGCGAGCGCGTGCGTGGGTGTAGCTTGCGAAATCCGCGCGATCAAAGCCGAGCGGAAACGTCGAGGCGACGATTGCCAATGATTGCGCGCACACACGCGGACATGCGGACACACGGACACACACTCCCTCTCTACTCTCTTTGGATCCATTATTGCTGGTCTGGGCTCGCGCGCTCCACATGTCAGCCGCGTTGCGGACACCGCTGATCGAGTACCGCGACCAAGAGGAGAGTCGACCTCGCTTAGAGCTGCTCTCTCTTAGAGATAAGGGGGAAGGGCTGATGTTTCAAGGGTAGCCGAGGGTGCGGCGGATTGTCGCGGGAGAGGGAAAGAATCGATAGATTGCGTCCTCGGGGTGCGGCCGTGTGCCCGCGTTTAATCAGTTCCCGGGGTAATCCTGGCGGGGCAGCGCTCGACACAGCGAAAGAGAGAGAGAGAGAGAGAGAGAGAGAGAGAGAGAGAGAGAGAGAGAGAAGTAGGAGGCGCGCGCCGTCGCAACGTCGCCGGATTCCTGGACTCGCTCCGGGCTCTGCTTACTTTCTACGGCCTCCTTGCGCGATCGCGCCTGGGTGCATCCGCGACGACGAGATCTCCTTCCGAAGCCCACGCGCGTGCGTACGGATAAATGCGCGTGGGAGCGTCGGTAACTCCCCTCGGCGATCTTTTCACTTCCATCGAGCTCCGATTATCCACCTCGATTCCACCTCGATTCCACCTCGATTCCACCTCGATTCCACCTCGATTCCACGCTGCGCGTACTTTTATAGAAGACGATAACGGCCCGCGCGCCTCTCGCTCCATTTCCACCGAGAGGCGCTCGACGCGAAAGTAAAATTCCCGATCTACGACTACGAGCAGATTTGGCTGCACTCGAAGCTTCGCCTTTTCTCGCGAATCCTCGACGGCATTCTCGACGAAAGACGAAGGTGAGCCCGAGCTGGTCCACCGTCTACGTTCGCAAACGCATCTGAAATACGCGTGTACTCGTAACGCACTCCAGCAACCGATCGTTATCTCGGAACTGTCATTAGAATTAGGCTAAGAGTCGGAGAAAGGGAAGGTGACTTTGACCAGAAGAACTCACCGGCTGAGGCGGAAGTGCTGCCGGATACGCTGGCGTTGGCCGACGAGTGAACGATGCCCTGCTGGCGTCTGGGCCTCGTCTGGAGCTGGAGTCCGGGGGCACTGAGGGCCCGCTTGGGCCCCGCGAGGGTGCCCGGGCTGTTCCTGGTGAATCCCGGGGGCCGATATCGGGCGGACTTGACCGCGCTGTGCTGAGGTAGAAAGTGGTAGACGCTGTGGGCTTTGTGCATGTTCGCCGAGGAGCCGCTCTGACGGGGAAGCGAGTTGGTAGCGCTGGTCGCGGCGCCGGTCGCCACCTGCATACCCCGGGGCAGCGTCGTCGCCCTCGGGTCTCCGTGCGCCCCGTACTCCAGTTCCTCCTCGTCCTCGTCATCGTCGTCCTCCGTGTCCTCGTCGCCGGCCGAGGCACCTGTAACCGGCAATCCGTTGGCGCCTCCCGTTATTTCCCGTCGACACTGTTTTTGATCGCGAGACCTCGATTGACGCTCCGGCGGTTCGCATTTAATCAGCGAATATGATCTCCTTAAACCAGCGAAAGCAGACTACTTTCCTCTTTTGACTACCGCAAATTAACGCGTCTTTTCCAATTTGAATTATTCGCGAAAGACATAGTCTTCGATGCGGAAAAGCCTTTCTTTTGTTCGAAAAGTTCCTTCCTCCGATTCTCGATTTGGATAACAATGTTGTATTTTTCTCTTGAGACGCGTCTCTTGAAAACGTACCGATGTAAAATGTTTTGCACTCGAGGATGAAAACGCTTGTTATTAGCGTACGTGACGCATTATCGAGAAGAAAAGCTAAACTCCTCACCGGATTCGCCCCTGGTGTTGGCGTCGGGTACGGACGACCTTCTACGGTTGCTCCAGATCTTCTCTTCGATGGAGCCGCCACAGTTTACGCCGGTACCGGCGCCGACGTTGCCTCCGATGGATCCGCAGCTCCTGACCCGGTCGAGCTGCTCCCTCGAGAAGCTCTTGGGGTTGAAGAGGAGGTCGCCGGCGCTGCGCCTCTTGGCGGCCATCGCACTGGTCCCGACGTCCCCGGAACACGCCAGGAGACTGAGCTTGGTGCGGGAGTCCGCGGCCATGAGGGCGGACTCGAAGCTGCCGCGCCAGGAGAAGCGCTCGTAATCGCTCGCCTCGCGTTCCTCGGCCTCCGGTGGCATACTCGCCGCACCCGCGTGGCCGTTTATCAGCAGGAGCGGATCGTGCGACTTGGATCGCGGCAGGTGCTACACGGACACGCGCAAATACGCATTACGCGTCTTATTATTTGCGCAAATGGAACAATTGGACAACTTAATAGGACGCTCCAAAGTTATTTATGAATTATGATGAAAAACGTATTGTTATAAAAAAACGCGGACCTCCTTGAAATGGAAAAGAATTTCTGACTTAAATTTTTAAACGCTACGAGCTACGAGGTCGATTTCTGTGAAGCAACGTGTAAATTTGATAGATGCGCCTTTCAATCGAAGAATTCCGCTTATATTCCATGGATTCGTGTGCATCGACATTAACAAACAATCAATTCAAGATTTAAGAACGCGAAGCGATTTTTTTTTTAAAACGGTACTTTAAGTAATACAAAATCTATCTTTGTAGTGAATTTTACAAATCAATTTGATAATATATATATATACGTATATTTAAAATGACACATTGAAAAATTGTATAAAGCAGTATATTTGACCGATAATGGATAAATGATTTTCGTAAGATTAAATGTGATTACTATGAAAATGATAATGCGAGAAAAAAAATTAATGTTTGTATAGATGCAACGTATTTTACCGTACGCGAGTACACATGCTCGAATAAAGATACGCGTACTTGTTTACTAGCGACATCGTTTATTCGTATCTGGCAGTAGGCGTGAGCAATCGACGTACAATCGAGCAACATTTACCGCTTGTATAAATATTGTCGTTCATTATTTCTGAAACATTATTATCAAACCTTTCGCAAGCGCAACGTTCCAAACGTTAAACTCGAGTGTCGTTACCGAACGATGCCGTAATCGAGCGCGAAAACATCTATTTTAGATTAGTTAAGATTGGTTGGTCGAACGGACCTCTAGACCAGTACCTGACCGCGGGACTTACGAATGTCCACGCGCTAACCGCGTTGAAGAGTCCTATCGAGATCGATAGGAGGAACCTACCGTGGGAGCACTCGCCGAGTCAGAGGTCGAGTCGTCGTCCTCGGTCGTGGACGCAGAGGAGGGGGTACGGTGGTGCGGGTACCGTCTCCAGCCAGCGGTGCTGTGCGAGTGGCCGGCCGTGGAGTTGCTCTCGGAGACCTCGTGCATGAGGGCGACCAATCGGCTACCGATGTGGTGCATGACCTTGGCGATGAGGGGCGGACTACTGTGTGGGGTGGAGCTCGCGTCGCTGGCCACGTTCTCACCAGCCATCTTCGTGAAGCTCTGGACGAGCTTCTGGTAAACAAAGGCGGTGTCGCGACCGAGGCAAGTCTGCTGGGCTCCGGGCTTTACCGGGGACTCCCTACGCTCGCTCGTCCCGGGTCCCTCCTCCTGACCCGTCGTCGAGTTCGTGTCGAACTTGTTGATGATCTGCTGGCAGCTCTGGGAGATCTGCTCCTGGAGGGCGGACCGCCTGCCACCGGCAGTCGCGCCTTCGAGGTCCGAGCTCGTGTAGTCCGAGCTGTCGTACGAGTCCGACCACGTATCCTCGGAGCTCAGGTACTCTACGATCTCGCGCACCTGCTCGTCCCGGATCCCCGGCACTGTCTTCATCAGCCGCGTCAGCTCGTTCTCAAAGTACACGAGCTGCGGTGGCTTCGTGCGATTCTGCGCCTGTGCGTAACCGCGCGCCTTCGAGTATCCGGACAGTCGGGGACTGGGCGTAGGAGCGGCCGAGGCCGCACCGCTCGAGGTCGCGCCACTTGTCTGGCTGGGCCAGTTCGAGTTCGCCACCATGGTCTTGAAGAACTGGCGCATCTTCGACATCATGAGGTTCGTCTCCTCGTCGCTGGACCAGTTGTTGAAGCTGTCCTTGCGCGAAAGGGAGGCGTTCGCGGCCGCCTGGTCCAGCTGCGCGTCCATCTTGGTTAGCCTCTCGCGCAGACGCTGACTCTCGAAGATACGCTCCTGGATATTGGCCTCCTTCTGACGGTGCTGTTGATCCTGGCCCGAGGCTGGCTCGCCATGGATCGCGGATCCATTGGCGGTGGTCTGAGCCTCGCAGACGATGCCCCTTGGCGGTTGCAGCAGGAGATCGTCGCAGCTGCCGATGAAGCCCGAATCTCTCGACTGTTGCTTCGACCTGGCCGCGTTCACCTCGTCTTGGTGCGCGCCCTGATGGTTCTCGGCCTCCGGCTGTGGTGTTTTAGCGCCCTCCTCCTCTGAATTGCCGACGGCGTCGAGTTCCTCCTCCGGTGCTGGCTCCCTGGGCTCTGGCGTCTTGTTTCTATCCTCGCTCACGCGAGGACTTTGCGCGCCAGGATTCCTGAGCTTCTTCTTCTTGCGCTTAACCGTGTCGAATTGGCCGTCGGTACCAAAAGCGGGTACAGGGTTGTCCTCGGTGCCGTCCGTCTCCGTCGACGAACCCTCCGATTGAGACTCCTGGCCCTCCGTGGACGGGTTCGCGTCCTGCAGAGAGTTTTGCGAGTTGTGCGCGAGCGCGAGAAGATTGTCGAGAGAGGAGCTGTGCGATCTGCCGGTGCCACGAGCGCGTACGAGTCGCTTTCTGCGCTGCGCCTCGGGACTCGGACGACCCTCGGAATCGCTGCCCACCGACCCGTCCGAGTCCCTTCTGTCCTGCTCGATTTCGAGGAATTCCCCGAGGAAATACTTCTCGAGTCTCGATGAGTTACCCGGATAATCGGCGTTGTTCTTCTCTTGGCTAGCGCTTTGGATGGCGTCTTCGCGCGTCAGCGAATCCAGGCCCTCGGAGAAGATGGACGAACTCTCGGAGAGACTGTCGAGTTCGCGGGAACTGTTGTTGGGGGTAGCGTCACCTCCGAGGCCAAAGAAGAGATACTTGTCGAGCTCGGTTGCCGAGGCGGAAGCTAGTCTGCGTCTCCAGCTCGCGTTTCCGTGCTCGCTCTCGCTCTCCTCGCAGGACTCCTCGACGATCGTATGGAGAGTGAAGTCGATCGCCTGGCGATGGTAGCCACGGAGCTCTTCCTCTCGATCGCCGAGGTTGTTCGCGGCCTCGTCTTCGGAGCTCTCCTCGGTGGCGGTGGTCGCGCTTTGCTCGTCCTCGTCGTGCGAGATCTCCTCTACCCAGGAGTCGTCGTCGGCCAGACCCTCCTCGAGGATTAGCGGACCGCCGCGCTTCTGTGTCTCATAAGCGCCGTATTCCTGGGCTGCGGATTGAGTCGTCAACGACGTCATTGACTCCTCGTCCCGGCTCGAAGGGTGTCCGGGGCTCCTTGGAACTTGCTTAGAAGCATTCTTCACTGATTGGACGTCGTCGCTCTCGCTCGCGCTTCCAACGCTCAGGCCACTGTCCACTTCGGGCTCGGGATTCGCAAGCAGACGTTTGCACAGCAGTGGCTTTTTCGACAAACTCAGACCTGCACTCTTCCTGAAAAACACGAAAACGGAAATATTTGCAAGACATACCATCGTGTTCCTGAAATTGCAGCTTCGAGGACTTTCGCTCGTAAACCTGGTCGACATTTTCATCATTTCATCGAGACAAAGTTCACGTTGCACAACTAACTACGCTAATAAAAAATATTAACCTGCAAATTTATCTTCTCTGCGTAATAACGCAATAAAAAGTAACAACGGAAAATCTGATTTCTAATAATTTATGTAAACGAAATTTCCAGCAAAATTTCACGTCTTTAAAATAATACGAGCGTTCGAACTGAAACAATACGTAATACGAAGTACCATAAAATTGCCTATTTCTACCTATGTCTACAAGGAAAGGCAAATAAAAATGTTGTGTAATTGTAGCCAAAGTAGAGAGAGAGAGAGAGAGAGAGAGACTCGTTTTAATACGTGCATGGTAATTTCGACAAACTTTTCATACGAACACACGAATGCGCAAAGAGTTATGTAAGGCCGCAGCAAGACAAGGTTAGATAGCGAATATTTAAGCAAAATTTATAGTTGGACGCGTGTTGAGTATCAAGGCACTCGGTTAAAGCACAGCGTGACGGTAAAAGTGAGTAGCGCGTAGTTCAGTCGCGACTTTCACTAGTTCGAACTAGGACTGGTAGCTGCGGAACGCGCGATTACCGTGTGGCTTCCTGGCCGGGATCGAGAGACAGCTGAAAGTAGCCGGCCTGCTCGAGTTGGGGCTGCAGCAGGGTGGTCGTGTCCGACGTGATGACGTTGACGGGCTGATAGGCGCCCTGGGTTATCATGACGAGGCTCTTGTACTTATTGTTGACCTGGCTCGCGACATTGCCGTTCAGGCTACTGCTCTTGTTGTAGGTGTTGTAGTTGTGGTTGTTGTGGTTGTGGTTGTTGTTGTTGTTGTTGTTGTTGTTGTTGTTGTTGTTGTTGTTGTAGCCGTAGCTGTTGAGGTGCCCGAGGCAGAGGTTGGCGTCGCGGGCGATCCAGTCGCGGCGGCGCGCGGGGGAAGGAGACGCAACGTCATCCTCGTCGAGGCTCTCTTCTTTCGAAGTGGGCGTGCGCCGCTCGACTGCGCGATATCGCGAGTCCTCGACGCCTCCTCCCACCTGCTCGATCAGCTTGTGTTCTCCTCTCACCGAGCGACTACCGCCACCGCCGCTTTCGTCATGCGCAGCGATGCCTGTCGTCGTGCCTCGAGCCAGGCCCTCGTCCTCCTCCTCCTCCTCCTCCTCCTCCCCCTCGTTGACGAGCAACCGCCCGGAGCGGCCGAGCTGGCAGCCGTTTGCGTTCTCCTCGTCCTCCGGTTGCAGCTCGTCCGAGCCCGTGCTCGCGCTCAGCAGCGGATTCAGGGAGGAGTGCAACGAGTCCTTCCTGCGCTCCAGCGGTAAAAAGTGCGCGCAGGGCATGCCTTTGATGTCGAAGCTCGCGGGGATCTGCCATTTCTTGCGCGACTTCGCCATCAAGGCCGCGCTGTCCGGTACGTTGACCTCCTCGTGCTCCTGCCGCGGCTGCGTCACCACGTACTCGTGCAGCTCGCTGCTACTACCTCGTGCGCTACCACCGCCGGGGCTCGGGCTGCTCTCGCTACTGCCGCCGCTCTCGCTCGAGCTGGAACTCGCGCTGCTCGGCCTGCGCCTCTCGTGCCCCTTCTCCAGCGCCGCCCCCGCTTCCAGCTCCGGCCCCCTCCCCGGTGGCCCCTTCTCGTCGAGCGGGCTCGAGGCGGCGAGCAGCGCTCGGCCGATATCGCAGGCCAAGGGCTCGGCAATCTCGATGCTGTCCTCGAGATCCTGCATGCTCACCTCCAGAGAGTCGGGCATCACCGCGCAGTCATTCGAGGAGTCGTCCTTTTCGCTGTCGCACGAGTTCTCGAGCGCCAGCTGCTCCTCCTCCTCCTCCTCCTCCTCCTCCTCCTCCTCCTGCTGCTGCTCCTGCTCCTCCGCGTCCTCGTCCTCCGCCGCCGATGACCTTGGCAAGGGCTTGCGATCGGGCGTCAAGTTATTGTCCGGATCGATCGACTTGATGGATTTCAGGAGGATGAGGTTGTCCGGGTGTTCCTGAGTACTGGCCAGGTAGATTTCGTCGTAGCTGGCGATCTCTCGCTGATTGTCTTGACTATTGGTCCAGTAGCGGATCTTGGGCAATTCGCGCTGCTGCTCGACGTCGTCCTCCTCGAGCTTGCCCGACTCGAGCTCGGTGTCCTCGTCGAGGAGACGAATGCGCCGTAGCACGACGGGCTCCTGCTCTGTCTCCTTGTAGACGGCCTTGTTGCGTCCCTCGCGTGCCGAATCCCAGTCCTCGTTGTCCTCGATGTCATTGTCGCTGGTGAGCGAGTCGTCGTTGACGACGAGGACGCGAGAGAAGCGATGCGAGGCCGAGTCCTCGAGGTCACTGCTGTCCGCCGAGGAGCGCCCGGAAGAGCTTCGGGAGTCTTGCTCTTGAGAATGTCGGAACATCCTCTGCTGTTGTTGCTGTTGCTGCTGCTGCTGCTGCTGCTGCTGCTGCTGCTCGTCGCTCTCCGTCGTCTTGGGAATATCCGTGAGTTCCTTGCTCTCCTTGTCGACTTCCTTCTCGCACTCGCTTTTCTCCCGCTTCTCCGGCTGAGGCTCGGTTTTCTCCTCTTGCTGTTCCTATCGACGAGAGCACAATATTCATCGACTTTTCCACAATAATAACGGCAAATGACACTCTATTTAATATTAAAGCGCTCGAGCTCAACGATCGCTCGCAAATATTAAGCGACTGCAATCTTGTTAAAAAGGCCGACGCACCTGGTGTATAAGCGCGTCCGTCGAGGTCGAAATCTCCTTGGAGAATATGTGACCCTGAGAGAAGAGGAGGCTCGAGGGGTCGAACCTCGTGTTCCAGGAGAACCAGGTGGAGTCGGAGGTGTCGCAGCCCCGGAGGCTGAGCGACTGTTCGAGTCTTGCAGCGTCTCGACTTATCATCGAGCTCGCGGCCGCCGCCCTGGCGCGCTCCAGTCCGGCGAACTCACCTGTCCAGAGGGAGGCGGGCACCGGTACTGGATAGGGTACTGGAACTGGGATCGGCACTGGCACCGGCAGCACCTTGGCGTTCCTCGAGCCCCCGCAAGCCTGCAAATCGATAGGTGGCAGTGCCATTTTTAATTTTAATCTCGACCCTTTATACCTTTCGTTATAACGATGCAACGTTCGAGATCTTTTTACCGCGGAACAAAATCAGTCCTGATATTAATAACGTGTCCTTAGACGCACAATTCGGACCGATTGCACTGTCTCCGCGAAGGAAAAATGTTTGCACAAGTTCATGTGCAGTAATGCGCAAGTTATGCAATATTACAGTGTATTATTTTATAAAGGAAAAGAGTCTGTAGACTCGGCGTTCTTATCGAGCGATAAAACTGCACTTAAAATGTTTGCAACGAGAATCGACGAAATACCTTTCCAAACATTCGACGATTTACCCACTACTTTTAAGGGAACGCCGAAATTCACGCACGCGTTAGATTTATCAAGCGAGTGGAAAAGTATATATATATAAGAATTCTAAGAGCACTCAAGGTTCTCGAGATTTGAGCGAAGTCGAGAAATAATTAAAATGTGACCGCGACTGGCAGTTTCTTCGTTTATCCAAAGAGAAGAGTCGCGCGGAAATTATTAAAACAAGCGATTTGCAGTTGGCAGCAAAATTATTATTACTCGTGGAAAGGAGATGACGAGTCGAGAGTAATGATAAATGTTACCACGTAACCAATGTCGTTTACAATAGTTGAAAACTATAGCAAGCGACTATAGCCGTTGCAGTAATGATTATTCTTGAAAACATCGACTACGTACATATTCGAGCTACAGTCGATGCGTCTAATCACGAGACTACACTACAGTCCGAAGAAGAAATAAGCTCTTTCTCTTTTCTTTCTGTTTTTACTTTAGCAACAAAATTTACCTTCGAACTACGCATCGCGAACTATCGCGTTTAATCGCGGAGTCGAAATTGAAGCTTCGAAGCTTTGAAGCTTTGAAGCTTTGAAGCTTTAAATCGAGGTCTCCAGCACCGCGTCCAACTAGAACGACTCTTGTCCAGCTTTAAAACTCGTAAAACTCGCGAAACGTGGGGGAGGAAGCTCGACGAGACAAAGGTTGCAGCGGACGAACCTGGCAGCAGCCGGACGTCGAGGCCCTCGTCGCGGAGGGTCTGGCCGGGCAGCAGGTCCAATCCGCGGAGGAGAGCTGGGACTGGGCGTGATGGGCCGCCAAGCTGTGCAGCTGAGGCAGCTTGAGGGAGTTGCTCTCGAAGTAGTCCCAGTCGCAGTCCTCGAGGCCACCGGGCTGTTGGTTCGCCAGCGGCTGGCCGTTCAGGTAGGATGAGCCGGAGCAGCTGCTGTCGGCATCGTCCTCCTCGCGGCCCGAGGACGAGTCCGAGCTGATGAAGACGAGCCGCCGGTAGTCGAGCAGCGCCGAGGTCCCGGTCTCCTCCTCGACGCGGCTCCCGGTCGCGGGCCCAAGGGCGCCGCACCCGACCACCTGCAACGCCTGCAGGTCCTCCGGGCCGCAGCAGCTGCGCGCGTGCGACCTGCCTCGACGTCGTGGTCCTGCAACAGCGATCGTTCGTCAGGGACGGGGCCTTTCCTCCTATCCTTTCCTCGTCGTTAACCGACCCTCGTATTTTGCCCGATACGGGCGACCTGCTTCTATCCACCGGTCACCGTGACGTTACGTTTCGTAAAACTCGGGAATGCACGCGACTCACTTTATTTCGTACGCTGCTACATTAAATTACAGTTACACACGTGCCTGCGTGCGCACCCGATACACCTATACGCCTATAAGATCAAGGACAACGTACGCCACAATTATAAGCTTGTAAATGATTGATATCACCTGATTTTTACGTCGAGGCCGCAGCTGGAAAACGTTATACTCTAAGGCTCAGCCGAACGAATCGATTCGCGATAGCACGCATCGAAATAACATTCCTGGCGATAACATTTCGGTGACTTGTAATAAAAGCTTGAAAGTACCGTTAACGCTATCGACATTTCTCACGGGAGAACCTTGCAGCACTTCCTCGATACGGCATCTTACACAGATTTCCAACGATTTCGAAGCGAGTGCCGCGGTCCTCCCCGGGGAAGATGGCGAACCTCGACACGCCCGATACCTGGACTCGAGCCAGCGAACGCAGCAGCCGTGCGCACATTTTTTTCCGTTTTCCGCTCGACGATGCATCGCCCGAGACTCCGCTTTACGTCGCAGTCGGCGAAACAACGGACATCTCGAGAGCGGAGAGCTTCGGAAGCCGAAAGGCGGCTCTATCGCCTGCCGACGGCGCGAGTAACCTCGGACGCGGAACGACTCGGCGTCGCGGCGCTCGGCGTCACGGCGCTTCGAAGCTCCCGCTAGGCGCTAATGAATTACCTGGTCAATGGCACGGGCGCCGATATCCACGTGTACGGGCGGCACTAGGCGGCACTAGGCGGCACTAGGCACTAAGGCGGCTTCCCCTCTCGGCACCAGGTGCGCGCCGGTCGGTCACTCGCGCGCGATTACCGAGAAAAGCGCAGCAGCGCCTCGGCACGTCCCACGGCTTATCGTCAAGGGGCTGAGGAGGAAGGAGGCGACGGCGTCCGCGACCTGCGCCGACGGGGCGACTAATCGCGACTGCGCGGCCAGTGGACGCCTCTGCGTCACTTCGGCTCGGCGCGCACTTACATTACACGGGTATACAAGGGGTCCCCGCGGGAAACGAACCGAGAAACCCCTGAACGAGCAGAGCCAACTCTCCCCGGCCCTTTCATTCCTCTTCTCCATCTCTCGGCGCGCTCCTTTTTTTACTTTTTCCCCCTTTATATTTTCTCCTTCGCGTTCCAGACGCGTGGAGCCCTCGCACAGCCGGTGCCTCTCTCCCTTTTCGCGATATTGCCGACCCTCTCGGCCACTGCGCGCAACCGGAACAAGAGCCATTGTCCATCAAATGGCCCGCCGACTCCGCGACCAAAGACATTTGCAGTCGCGACTCTTTTCGCCCACTAATCCAATACCCCCCACTTGGCAAGGCTTGCGAGCTTACGCGACATCATCCACGAGGCCCAGTGCATTCCAATAACCTAAGCGAGCGAAGCGATTTCGAAGGCACTTGGGAGATTTTAGCTGCTTCGTTGAAAAACCATTGGGATGGAGCTCGAAAAAATTACGAGCGATGATGAGGCCGCGCGCGATCGACTCGATAAACCTACTCGAGCTTTCATTTTCAGCCGAATGAATGCCGATGATTGGACCGATTTATTTCGATGACGTATCACGACGAATGCCGAGCACTGGAATCGTTGCGGGGGTGCCGACAACGTCCTCGACAACGTCCTCGACAACGTCCTCGACAACGTCCTCGACAACGTCCTCGACGACGTCCTCGACAACGTACTCGACTTAGAGGTTGGCTGCTCGAATAGCGTAATCCGGGTAAGGCGGGCAGACGAATGGACGAATGAAAATGAATGGGGCGATGTATAAAAATACCGCGGCGTTCGAGAGCCCGTTTTCTCGCTCGGGAACGAATTTAGAAAATAATCGTTAAAATGTTAGCCAAGAAAATGTTAGAAAGATGTTAGCGAGCGCGGTCGAGAGAACGCACGAATGAGTAATTGGCCGTGGATGGAGAGAAAAGGCGGGGACTTTAGGATCACCCGGTAGACGGGCAGGTGAGCGAGTGGATTGTAGAGCGAAAACAGAGGACGCGTATGTACACGTGTGCTATTATTCTTGTAGCACTCACACTGCCTCGGCCCTTTTTTCTCATTCCTTCTGCCTTCCTTCGCCTTCTTGCCCCGTATACCTAAGGTTTTGGCGTTCTATCTTCATTATCGTTCGCGATCTTCGAATGAATTCGTCGAGAGCGCGCACTTTTCCTTCTTACGTCCGTTTAACAATTCGCAGGACGTGCCGAATGTTAAATCGGTAATAAATACCGCTAACCCAAACTTCTCCCTCCGAGGCACAAAAACTTGGCTAAGCTCGCGATTGTAAATAAGGATGCGTAGGCACGCGCAAACCGATAAGATTGTCAAAAGTTTACGGAAAAAATCCTCGCGAGTTACCCGCGAGGATCACCGCCAACCGTCCTGCTGACTTTGACGATGGTGCATTTACACCGTGCTTATAATGCTCCGGTACGACCACAGTACGTTTCGCGCGGAGTTTACCCACCATACGTACGCACCACATTCTTGTGTCCGAATGTCTACATCGAGATCTATATCTTGGAATGGTTAAATTGCGCGCGTTGGATTAACGTTGGAACGGGACTCCGTTGACCGGGGCACGCATATAAATTTAATACGCGAACGTTAACGTGCGTTATCTGCTCCGGAGGAACAGAATTGCGCGTCATTCCACTTGGTTGGCGAGCCGACGACGGACTCCAATTCGGGATTCGGTTTCGATTTATCCCCTCGGCTAAATTCTCAGTAACCGTGTATCCACAGGAGGAACAGAAAGAAACACGCTCCCGCGTAAACAAGTAGAAAATACGTGGCGACAACTCCCGTGAGAAGGAGCTGCAAGATCCTGCGCCACTCGATTCCTAAAATCGTCAGCCCCTCCGATTCCATGCTGCTCTTTCGCAAATCCACGTTATAAATAAAGATCGAGAAGAGCCGAGTGGATGTTGTCGGGCACTGATCGCGACTCAAGCACGATTTGCAACGAACTGGAAAACAGGCTTCGAAAATCGATAATGTGCACGCATACTATCGTTCGGCGATACCATATTCGTGTCGGCGCCGATTGCCTTTTATTTTTCGTGGAAACTGTGTATTTGCAGTGTCGTGCCAGCGCATGGCTACGAATATTCGGGATGCATTAAACGGAAATTAATAGCCCGGTGTCGCACTCCGATAAGATTGACTCGCAATTGATCGTAGCGATCGGTGGATAGTTCGAATGAATCACTCGCCTGCGATATTCTTGAAAAGATCTGATATCCCAGGCTTTCGTGCGCTCCATCGTTTGCTTAGCTTGTAAAATCCTTCCGACGCGACGAACAAAAGTTTCAAATATTTCCTCGACTTTTCCAGCTCGTTGATAAAAAGTGGCATGGAAATGTCACGTGTCAAAATCGATAAGCTCTCGATCGTTGTTCCGCATAAAGTGGCAAATCGCCGACATTACGTATGCGAGGAGGAGAACGGCCGTAGATTAAAAAGCGATGAAAAAAATATCATCGTAACCTGAGCCTCGGTCGGGAGAAAGGCCGCGCTTCGGAAACTACGCTGATTCGCAGCGACATCGAACCACGTTCGCGCGCTTCGTTCGGACTTCCGGTCCCGGTGGTAAATTCAAAAAAGGGGAAATTCAAATTACCTTGTGCGTCGAACTGCCGACGCCGTCGCAATATGACCCTGTTCTGGGAGACCGGACCAACTCGGCTGGGGTCCCGGGTGCGATCGTCGTGCTCGTCCTCGCCGGCGCTCGTGGCGCTGTCGCGCTGCGGCACCTCGTCGCAGCTTCCGGTGGAGGGTCCGATGCTCCCGCTGCCGAAGAGCTTCACGCGTCTGGCGATGTCGACGTAGCTCGATATTCCCGACTCGCTCAGTCTGCTGAGCAGGTGTTTTAAAGCAAACAAGTCTTCCAATTAAAATTCTAAGTGCGTTTTTCTAAGATTGCGGCGCGGATGGCCATCCAGAAAGGCCAATTTCAGCCAGAAATTTATGCTTTGCACCTCAAACGATGAGGCAGGTGCGCGCGAATCGAATCGTACGTCCATTCGAGTCGATTGATCAAATGTAACCATAATGTAATAACCGTTTTGTTACAAATAAGCACGTCGTAGTGCGCGCAATTTGTGCGAAAATTAAGAAGCCTTGCGCAATGGAAAAGATTTTTCTTTAGGTGCGCTTTTATTCGTAATCAAATAACGTACACAACTTTTATTGATTAATAATCATTTTGTGACCATATATGCTATTGTGTTTCAAATCTTTTGAAAATAATCCAATTTAGTGCGTAATACCTGCAGCGGTATACGAATAAGGTTGGGGCTTGTAAATAAAACTTGACCTCTTCGCAATAATTTAATTATGCGTGCGTTACTTTAAAACAAGAAGTATCTTTGTAATTAAAATATCTTTTACATTGTTGATATTATGAGTAAAATCTTAAAAAGTCATTTTACGTTTTTGTAACTTCTTATCAATTGTTTGTGTGCGTCACGTTACAACAAAATTCAACGATTTCAATGAAAGAAAACCAAGCAGATGTGGCTTGTGAATTTATAAAATTTTACAAGAGCTTCCAAAAAATGTGAACGAAAAGAACAGAAAGATGAGCAACAAAACAGAAATTCACACCGAGAATACATCCTCGTTAATCGACTCAAATTTTGCTTTTGATATTATTTATCGGCGTTTAATTCTTTAGAATTGGAACATTTCAAGATAACAAAATTCAACTCGCAATATATTGCCGATCACCCGAAAGACATTTTAATTACTTTACCGAATGTTCGTGCCTTGAAAAGCGTTGTAATTGCTTCAACCGTAAACAAGTGAAATGTCAGTAAATTATATGGAACATTATTATTGAACGAAACCATTAAAACGATTTTTTCTTATGCCAATGCCTCGCGTGAATATTAAATTCACAATGCAGTAATGAAAGGGGCTGTACAATTACGTAACTAGTCTGGCAAGGGGTCAGAGCTGCAGGTCTCTTATAATATTTTTAGAATAATTAAAAAAGCGATTTAGGTAGCGCCAAACAGACAAAATTACCGAACTCATCGATAAAATAAATTTTTCCCTAACTACTTCTCATCTGTCTACTTACTATGTCTCATTAGTAAATCACAACGGTCAACTTGTTTCGTGCACTTTCTAATGACACTAAAGTAGAAACTTAACTGAAATAATCACCATTTTGAAAGCAACGCTTCAATCTTATTTATATTGTAGACATTGCACAAAAGGTTCATTTTCAAAAACTTGTGGATAATTGGTAAATTGAAATATCTTTGAGTTATTGTGGTTTATTTTTTTAATTTTATAAAGAAAATATTTACCAAAAAATGCAATTCATTTGACTACTATCTTCCAAAAATATTGAGATAAAGCGCAATGAATTGTTAAAAATATACAGTTAATTAATGCAAATGTAAACCGTAACACCTTTTGACAAAGAACAGACATTACGTAAACCTGCATATCATATTTGTTGAAGAAAAAAAAAGGCTTAAATATTATTATTTTTTTAACTATATGCTTAAATGAAATCGAAATAATACATTTCTAAATTTAAAAAGATAAAACCATGATTAAATTAATATTGTGCTTCTTAAAATGATGATATTTAAGGCAAAAAAATTTTGCCCTTAAAATGCAATTACATACGTAGAGGTTAAATTAACGATAACAGCTGATGTTAAAATTTACATACATCAAATTAACAATAACAAGTTACATCATTGACAAAACTGCTAATATTACTAAAATCGTTTTAAATAGACTAACAAGATTAATAATAATAAAAAAAATAACAAATACACATAAGAAGGAGTGAATTATAAAAATTAATCATCGATACCAAGCGGCTAATAAAATTATATCGTAAACAAATTTAAATTAAAAAAGTATTACGGAAAAAACTGAATTGAGTTTACGTTATTTAATGTAAATTTTAATAAATATAGAACTGATCAATGTAAAAACTCATATATTAAATGAAAATTTCAATTACATATATATTACGTACGTTCTTTCTCAAAGAAACATTATATTTGCGATAGACTAAAGAACTAAAAATTTTGTAAAACATCGTTACTGCCCGTTAAATGTTTCTCACTGCATCAATTAAAGAATTTGGTTTGCCCGCCAATTTCAAATGGATCTTTGTTTTAAATAATATTGGTTCATAAGAACTTTAGTATGCAACTGAAAAAATCGTCGACGATTGTTACATTTAATCAATAGGTTTTTTATTATTTATTGGTACTTCTAGTCATAGTAAGATGATGGATCCCGTGACTGGAGAAAATCGACTAAAGTTTCTCCATTTTTTTACACCGTCACTATCTTTTCGTATTATTTTAGGAAAAGGAGTGAAAAATGAAGGCCACAAAATCGACGAAGGAACAGTATTACTGGAATATAGTTATACAATTACCTGACACCTTCACTACCACTACTTTCGTATTTGGCACTACTGTTTGACTCTCTGCGTGTCCTAGATATGGCATCACGAATCCTCTGAGATGCTGAGCTTGATTCTCCCCTTTCACTGACTGTTTTACGAGGTAAGGCTGGGGTTGGTTCGCTTTCGCTTTCCCGAGGGCTATATTTCGATGACCTAGTACTTAACGGACTTGCTTCCGGCGAAAGATGCTGCAAGAATGATAATTTCAATTGTAATTACGTAGCTAATAAAATATCTCGTACTTTTTTTTAAGTAAATCGTTCGCTTACACTGGAGCATCGTCGATTGGGCGCATCGTCTGTGTCGTCGTTTGAGAGTTCTTCTTTTGAAAATTTTCTTCTGATCTACAAGCACGAATGGAGATTTATCAGATAAGTTTACTATATTTTATCGGCGGCATTTTTATTTGTAATTTTTGTAAAAGATGCTGCATCTCAAAAAACAAGATTTCTTTACCCTCTGAAAATAGAAGCTAAGCGTATTAAAACAATTGCAGTAACATAAATAATTAACAATCTGGGATTAAAGGTTTTTGAAGAGACGATTTCTGCTGAATCCAAACTTACAACTGTGGGTTCCTCGACTTTTTTGCCGAGCGTCGGTTCCGTTAGCTTTTGCTTGTCGGTCTCTTTGACGCAAGTGGCATCATCTTCGTCGAGCAGGCGAACGCATCGTTCTCTCTTATTATCCTCCTTGGTTTCGTCCGGGGCGCAGAAGCTATCCGTAGCGGAGGCTTGCGGTGCCTCGTTGATTTCGTCACGAGGTCCCGCATTTTTAGCATCCTCGCGATCCTCATCACCCGCATTCCGCAAATTTTCCCCGATGGCGCGAAGACTCGACTCGTTCACCATTTTCGGCGGCTTCGCCTCGTCCTGTCCGATATCTCCCGTGCCAATCGATGAGCATTCCCGTCCTGGTCCCTCACCGCCACGCGATGGCCTAAGCAGTGCGCAAAAGCAGACGTACATTACAAAAGCGACAAGTGTAAGCCTCGACTGCGCGCGTTTACAATGACAGACTAAAGGAAACTTGGCTCATCGCTGAGCCACGGAGAAACAATCGCTCCTCGAACAACCGACAACTATACGTAAGCACTCAAAACGCTCTTACGATGCACCGCCAATGCCAAGGATTGAATTGTCAGCGCTGGTCGTCTCCTCTCGACGGAAAAGCCTGAGAGCTGGTGTGGGCTTAGCCTCTTGTAGATTTTGCTGCTGCTGTGGCTGAGCTTTAGACGTCAGTGTCAAGGGCCGAATATCGTCTTTGCTATCCTGGCGCTTCAACTTGTCCTCCTTATTTCGCGGCGATAGCAATTTCGGTATGAAGCTGGGTATACTGATATCTTCTCGACTGCGCCGCAGATCATCCGTACTATTGCGATACCTGCGAAATGACCGGCGTTTATTGATCCAATTAAACTTACTTCCTCGACTCGTGCTTATTCGAGAGGTTTTACGTTACTTTTAAACTTGTGCCAAACGCAAGTACTTATATCTCGCAGCCAGTCTCTCTGCCTCTACCAAAGTTGTAAATTTCTTATGAACCTTAATTTTCGATGCATCATTATTTTCATCATTATGTTCATCATTACTTTCATCATTACTTTCATCATTACTTTCATCATTATTTTCATCATTATTATTAATGCGAAAAATCAAAGATGGCAAAAGGTAATTTTTCATTGCCCACGAATTCCTTGTAAAATTCACGAAGAGTGAATTCTATCGGAGAAGTACTTTTTAAGAAGATTTTTACGCAAGCATTTTTGATAAATGAGTTAATGCATAGGGAGACGCGCGCACGGCTGCATTTGTAATAAGACGTAGAAATCCTACGAGTTGCGGCTGACTCATGCAGCCTCGAAGGTGTAATGGTAATTCGAAAGAAAAGCTGATGTAAATACGAAGACACTCACCTTTGAGGTATCAGCGAGCGTTTTGGTGATTCATGGGGGCTGCGAATATCCTCGAATTCCTTGGAGCTTCTGCTTCGGAAGACGGGGATGCCCGACTTCTTCGCATCGTTTGGCTTGGCGATCTTGTTGGCGATCTTGTTGGCGATTCTGGGGGGCTTGGCGAATGACTCGGGCGGCTTCTTCGCGTTTTTCGCGTTCTCCTCGTCGAGGTACTCCCGACGTCTGTTGGGCAGACTGCGATAAAGCCGGAACTCGGCAGATTTACGGGCCGCTGACCAACGTGCCGGTGGGCCTGTTATTACGTCAGAAATTCATCGTCTCGTTTAGTTTCGCGACGAAACTCACGAGACGCGACGTTTAAACGCTTGCCGACGACAATTTCGCCCGGCTAGCGCAATTGATTGCGGAAAAAAAAATAAACGCTCGTAAGGTAGATAAAAATGTGCCGGTGAATATTACCGTTAATTGTCCACGCACGACGTATGCTGTATTTTAAAATGTCTAAGGCCGACAAATAATTGTCCCTTCCGGTTGTGCGCCTCCACTCAGCGGATACGGAGCGTAAGTCCCTGAGTAAAACAGAAAAAGAAAACCTGATCTTAGCTGAGTAATTACACTTGTAATTGATCGAATGTAAAGCAGCAGCAGCAGCAGCCTGTGCGCTGGTAATCCTCGAAGGTTAAAATTGTAATTTTAAGATCATTTTACCTTTTTCGCTCGTTGGATAAGGCATGGCTTTTAATCGTACTATTTGCCTTCGCGTTGATATATTAATGCTGAAACTGTGCTTCGACGTGGTTCAATATTCAATATTCAAGCGTTCAATATTCAAGAGATCGCTCGATAATACCCGGTAATAAAAATTTTAGCGACGAACGAAAGAAGGAAAAAGAATGCGTAAATTTCCGCTGGAGTTGGTAGGAAGACGCAGCCAAGAGGGACGAGAAACGATGAAAATGATAAAAGGCCTCGCTGAATTCGATATTTCATGTCGAGGGCACAGCTGAGTTCAAAGAGGAGCCTGACAATGGGACAAGAGGGCACTCACTGGATCTTGTGGCAGAAGGAGCAGAGCCAGTCGAGGCTGGTGGAGTTGCGGAGCTCGCGGCACTGGCGGCAGACCCGATGCTTGCAACGCGGACAGGAGGCGCCGGTGTTGTAGAATCTACCGAAGGCGGCACCGCACCTCGCGCACCTACGGCCCTGTTGTTGTTGATGCTGTTGCTGCTGCTGCTGCTGCTGCTGCTGCTGCTGCTGGTGGTGGTGATGAGGAAGGGCGCGCCCTCGCCACTTCGCGGCCTTCCTGTAACGCGAGTTTCGATTAGCGAGTACATGGGGCCGAGGACGCCGATCACGTCCCCCGTCCTCTTTCTCGGCTCGCGACCCGATGACCGCTGAGTCAGAGCCACGAAGCCGCTACTCGGGCGCGCACGGCATTGTTTACGCGCGCGAGACCGATCCGCATTGTGTAACGAGCGAGCGAGCGCGAGACCGAGAGAGAGAGTTTTTCCCTTCTTTCTCCTCCTCGTTTTCCTTCGGCGTACCCCGATGGTCGGATATCACAAAGGCGAGCACGCGAGAGCGCGGCGAAAGCCGAGAAACGAGCCGAGAAACGAGCCGAGAAACGAGCCGAGAAACGAGCAGAGAAACGAGCAGAGAAACGAGCAGAGAAACGAGCAGAGAAACGAGCCGAGAGCCTAGAGCCCGAGTTCCCGAGGACCAGCGTCCGACACGCAGTACCGATCTCCTCTCCTCCCCGCACCGCCGCCGCCATCGCCACCCTCTCGCCCTCCCCCCCTCCCCCTCTCAATCTCTCTCCCTCTCACGAGCGGGGGCGTTAGTCTCCTCCTTTCTCTCTCCCTCAACCCACTCTCCCGACTCCCTACCCCGCGCTCGATGCAGCACCATTTTTATCACCGTTATTACGAGCCTGCATGGGTGCCACTTACATAGGTGCCCTTACAGAAAGACGATTCCGCGCGAAATTTCCTTTTGCGGTCGTTACGCGGGCAGATACTCGGTGCATCGGAAACAACGCCGATCTACCGAGAAATAACAAAAAAGAACGACGAGGCGAGCAATTCGGCTGGAGCTTCTTCGCCTTCTTCACCACTTTCGCGTGCGGACGATTGCAACAGCGATCGGGTGCGCGTCAACCGAGTCCTTACCTTACCGAAGCGTACGCGAGAGAGAAGCCAAGACGTTGACCGATTATCGGTCGATTCGAGGACGTGTTCTCGGCCGAGTCGCGTACCCCTGCAAAGGACGATCCCATTTTTTCCACGGGGAGAGCGGAGAGCAAATGCCAACGTCGAGCGACGTTCGACCGCAGCATTTAAATGACGAAACAACATTACATCGCGCCTCTAACATCGATTTCGCGTTTCGCGTCGTCGCGTTATGTCACCAGGTGCCTCGGTGTAACAATTCTCGATCCGCCGTCTCTTCTCGCTCGACTCGGTAAGTCAAACTGTACGAGTAAAGAATGTAAATAAGATTAAGATAAAAGCCGTGTCGAAGCAGCGTAAGCTGAGAAAAATCTCGTGTAACCGATAGCGGTAATCCTTTTCATTATCATTTCCAAATGAAGGTTATCCACATTTGCACGTTGATCGTAGATCGCGTTCTCTGTTTCCGAGAAACTCGCGAGTGCGACATCGAATTCCCGAGGAATAATAAAAAGCGACGCCGCTGGGGCTGCGAAAAGCTGCGGGAAGCAAAGGAGGGAATGGCTTTGGATCCTCGGAATCGCCCGAGCGAGTTTCGAACGACTCGCGGAACCTAGTTTCTCGATTTTCGATCCTGTCCCAGTTACGACGTCTTAGCGCCGCAAAAAAGCCACGGGCGTGGGCCACTGCGTGTCAGTGCCATAAAGTGGGTCGATTACCATTATATCCTTCCCCAGTCCTCGTCCTCGTACGCGGACGTTTTATTCGCCGCGTCGAAAAGACTCGCGAACCGCGCACCGCTTGAACCGAGCGATACGATCCTTTTTTTTCGTCGCAAGCCTCTCGGCCCACGTGATTACCGCTGATTCTCTTTCGACCTCCTTGTCTTGCGTTGCTTTTACGACCTCTTGGCGACTCTTAAAATTCAAAGATTTTATCCCTTGCAGAGGCCAGTATTTGCGCGCGGTTCTATTTACGTTTCTTTTTCGTCTATTCAGTCGCGCGTTGCGTTATGCAACGTTTCACCGAGCTCGGCTTTTTCATACGCTAATGCAGACCGAAGAACGTGTTATTAAAATTATATTATACAATGACGATATATGTACATAAGTGTGCGCGCGCGCGTTAACTTACATATATTAAGAGTGAGTGCCGAAATTAAGGCGTTAAAAAACCTCTAACATCTCTAACGTTCGAGAGATTTTCACGTTTGTTGTCAGTTGCGAAACCGGATGAATCTCGAGAGCAATATTTATAAGCAACGAAACGATGTTTTCCAATCGCGCGTTCCGCAACGCCGTTGGGAATAAACTATTCACCGGTGATAAACGATAAACTTGTTACCGAAAACATTACGACGTACAATTAAGCAACTGCAACGCGTAAAAGGAAGAACGCATTTATTATCGCGTATTTATAGACATGTATACGCGTATGCACGCGAAACCGGACGTGAGCAGAAAATTTCCATCGGCATGTTCCTCAACTTAGCCGACGGTGACGCGTCCAAGTAAATCATAAGGATAGATCGAATTCGAAAATGCCGAAGAGGCGATTGCGTGGTCTCGCGGCCGACGGGTAAACACCGAAAAGCCGAGGAAGCCGACGCTCGTTATCAGGACGGACCCTGCATTCGGTCGCACTAGAACGCCGACTCCGCTCCGAGAATCGCTATCGGCACCCGAGCCTCGAGGAGGACTTGGAACTGCACCTGCACGGACACTGTGCACCGGAGTGCTTCGGCAGTGCCTGGGACGACACCTGCATCCGCGGTTCTGCACGTAGGAACTTTTAATGAATTCCGAGTCAACTGTGCGGCAACGGTAAGCGAGTAGAGTAGAGTGGCGCGTTAGCTCTCGAGAGCGGCGGTGGGGGTAAATCGGCAATTGGGTGCAACGGACACCGAAGAAAAGGGTACTCCCATTGCGGGTGCACGACACTGAGCGACGAGGGCTATTTCCCACGCGCGTACAAGGACACACGGATGCAGACGGGAAAATTCGTCAACTTTCACGATCGCTCGTTCCTCGCTCGTTCCTCGCTCGTTGCGCGGTTGTTGCGCGGTTGTTGCGCGGTTGTTGCGCGGTTGTTGCTCGTTTACGAACGAGTGGCTCCTCGGGAAGTACGGGGAGAAGCCCGCCGAATCCCAGTGACACTCACCGAGTTTCCGAAACTACATCGCGGAGTTATTTAAGAAAACGGCACTTCGCCAAAAGCACGTTCTTCCAGCCGACTCGAACATACGACCGTCCTACGCATCCTGGTGCGTTTTTTTTTTCACTTTCGAGATAAAAACGTTGACCCGCACTCCCCCGTGCACGCACACGTACGCGCGCGTATAGACGGACAGGTACGCGTGCGTGCGCGCGTACGCGCGCCCGAGCGGTGGAACACTAGGAGAACGGACGGCGCGCGAGTAATCCTGCGAAATAATTATACCCGACGTCGAGGGACTCTGGCATCGTCTGCTGCTGAACGGCCGCGGTCCTCGGACTCTCGCCGCTGGTGAACATGCCTCCGTCTTCGGGTTCGGTCCGCGTGCGTGGCCTCGGTCCCAGCGAGCCCGACTATCCGACGACTGGCTGGCGACTCCTCGGGGCCGAGCCGCCTACGGGCGCACGCATCCTCGGGGACGCCGAGATCCTGCGGAGTCGCCTCGGCGTCGCGCCGCTCAAGGACGGGCACTACCGCATCGCTCGGGCGGCATCCACGTTGACCCCAGCCACTCTCTACATGCTGCACCTCGCGAGTCCACCTCCCGGGGAGTCCTCGGTTCTCGGCAGCGGCTCCGCTCCGCGATCGCGTTCGCGTGCACCAATACTTTTCTGTACAGCTGGCCACTTGTTGCTCGCACCGCCGAGACGCTGCTGCTGCTGCTGCTGGCTATCGCTCCCTTTGCGAGTTACGGATCGCCGTCTTGTTCCTCGGCTCCTTTGCTTGGGGCCTTCTCTTCTTGTCTTACGCACCTGCCACGGCGCATGCGCTCACTGCCTCGTGTCGCCGCCGTCTCTTCGTGCCTTCGCAGTTCCTTATCTCTCCGCTCTATTGGAACTGGGTGGGAAGTAAGAAGTAGTTTGTAAAATAAAACGCCGAGGTAATTGCTTTAATTACCCTCCCCTCCGGCCGTCGTCCGGCATCCGTGTAGTCAGTCGCCGAGCCGCGCGCGCGCTCTTTTTTTCTTTCGTTTTTTTCTTTTTTCTTTTATCAACGATCGAATATTTTCATTTGCAATTCTTGGCTTTCGTTTCAGCAACAAATTAATTATCCATAAAGTAAATGCAATTGAATATCGAATATCAGTGACCCTCCCGATCTAATTAGAGACGTTATACGTCGTTATAATTTAGAGAAGCGTAGTTACGGCTTTTCAATGCGGCATCTCTTCTATACTCGATGTGGAAAAATTCAAATTATTCTCCAGTTCAACGTTTGTTAAAAACTCGTGCAGTGGAAAGTACGTAAAGCGATAATAGAAAGTAAAGAAACTCTTTCTACGATTTAAAATGATTTAATATTTCTTTCGGTTGAATATTCTACAATTGAACATTACATGTACATGATAAAGCAATTTAATAAAGCAATGCAAGTTCTTATCGCTCGTCGTGTAATGATTTTAACAATACACTCCTTAACTAAAAATGTATCGTGGTAAACAAACGCAACTTATTATCGTAATACGTTATAATGTTCAAGAATGGTCATCAATGTAACAAATACTCGTGCATTTTCTAGTAAATTTATTAACATTTGCCCTGCTTAAATTATACGTCACATATTTTATAGCAAAAACAGAATTTATACGAGCTCGATAATTTTTTATCGAGTTTAACTAATTAAGAAGTTTTCTTATTTGCATATATTTTTATTAATCATTTTCAAATCAATCTATGCAATTTGATTCTTCTTGGATGCTTTTATTCGTTCAATCGCTTTTAATTTTAATATAGAGTTATAAGTTTAATGAAATACATCAAAAACACTATTAAATAATAAATGACACTCGTCACATTTTGTATAAAATATGTAGACCTAAAGGTCTGAAAATTAATTTTTAGTATGACACTGAAGTCTTCGAATAATTCATTAAAATTATTTAATACAACAGTAATATCTGTGTAATTAATTGTTTTTCACAAATGCACACAACACTTACATTTAACTTCTTTTTTCACACTTTCACTTTCTAGTTCATAAAGTTTGTAAAGATGATGAAAGTCATTATCGTTTTGTTTATCATTTTTAACATCGTTAATTCCATTTTCAAAGATGACAATAAGGTTTAATTCATTTTTAATAGTTATCCTGTAAAAAAGTGAATCAAATCAACCATATTTATATTTATATTTATATTTATATTTATATATATATATATATATATATATATATATGCATGTATGTATACATATATGAATATATATGGTTCAGTTATTGAAATATAAAAGTACGAAAACGAAAATGATTCTCGGATTGCCGTTTATGTTTTATACACTTAACATTAACGCCTGAAATTTATATTCACTTCAGACTTTTGGATACATAATTTACATTTGAAATTTCTTGGAGCGACTCATAGTAACTATAGTTTTAAAAATAATCGTTTACTTTAAGTCAATATGCATAATGAAATAATCAATTCAACTCCAAAAAATTCAAAGTATAATATATTCAACAATTTATATTTTGTACATTAGAGGGGTAATCAAAAGAATAAGTATTCTTGTTCGAAAGTTTGAGCAAATTTTTTTTCAGGCGTGACGATCGATGCTAAATTAACTGATGTTTCTTTATCGCGATTCCGCCTTTGTCTTTGGTGGCCTAAAGGATTTAAATTTCTTTTCTTTTTTCTTCTTTGTTGGTCCTCCAGAACCAGATTGGAAGGCTTTCCAACTGTCAACTCTAGATTGCCGAGATTCCTCGAAATTTTTTTGCCATTCACGTTCAAGAGCAGCCTGTGCTTCTGCCGATAATTCTTCTTCTCGCTTTCTTTTACGTTGCTCGGCATCTCTCATGGCTAATTCTCGTCTAGAAATACATCATTTTCAATTTACAAACCTATTATTCGTTAAATAAAGCTACTGTAATGATAAAAAGGTCACCTTCTTCGTTCCATATCGGCAAACAGTTTCATTGTCATTACCCAAACTGCATGTCGATACCCATCTTCCGTTTCTTCTTCTAATATCGAAGTCTCGCTTCCTGCTTTTCCATCTTTTTTTATTTTCTTTTTCTTTTCCGAAATCTGTCGGAAATATAATTATATAAGTATTTAATAAATTGAATTGGATTCAACGTACGCTTATTCTATTTACCATGTGATCCGTTCTTGCTTTTGCCTCTTCGATAACATCCATACATTTTGCTCTGGTTTCTTCGCATTCCAAAGTTTTCCACGCTTTATTAACAACTTTACAAGCAAATGTCAACATTAGTTACACGTTCATCGATTAAAATTAACTGAAAATTTCGGCAACTTACTTTCGAAAGCCTGTTGAGCTCTTTCAACGTCATCTTGGTTTTTGTCTGGATGCACTAGTATCGACATCTAAAGAATAAAAAACAATAAAATTAGATATACTAAATGCGCTATTAGATATTAATATTACGGTATGAAATGTGAATAAGAATACGTTTTGAATGCAGATAATGCTACTTACTCGTCGATACTTTTTTTTTATTTCATCAATCTCTGTTGTCGGGTCGATGTGCAGAACTTCAAAAGGATTTAAGTTAAAATAGGATGATCCTGGTCTTAATAGCCTGTCTATCTGTTGCTTGGGTGTTAAAACGGAATCCCTCTTCTCAATCTCTTTAACCTTCGATGGTCAAAAAATGACAGTTATAATAAAAAGTAATAGTAAACAAAGAGGTTAGTTTAACAGTGCAAATGAAATTAACAGCTTAGATTGATAGGAGTATGTCCATGAGTTTCAAATTCATCATTTGATAAGTGAAGAGTTACCGACTTGAAGGAATTATTAAAAATGTCTTAATAATTATCCGTGTTAATCATTAAAAGTAAAATGATGTTGCACTTGGCAAAAAGCTGTATAAAAACAGTGCTGTTTATCATCGTGCAATGAAAAATTGCTAAATGCCAGGCCAACTCTAGCAACGAATAATCGCGGAACAAATGTGAAAAAAAGAGTTATAGCTTACTTCGGTATAAAATTCGTTAAATTCGTCCTCTTTCTTTTCTGCTTGTTCCACGGGTAAGCTCGAATTAGATGCTGCCATCTTGTCTTTGACAATTCACAACTCAACAAACACCTGACTGTCCGAACTCCGACTCCGAGTCCGAGTCCGACTCCGAGTCCGAGTCCGAGTCCGAGTCCGAGTCCGAGTCCGAGTCCGAGATCAGTCGAACTCCACGTTACTGATGCAGAACAACGACAATTTTATGGCGAATGCCAAATGCGAGCCATGGTGAAAAGAAGATAGGGACATTCTACAAGCAGCGCGATCTCAGCGCGAAAAAACACCGAAATCGCTAAATATGATTGGATGCCAGCCAACCTTATTCCGTTGTATTTACGATTCCACCAGTTTTTCGTTTTACATTGTAGCCTTGAGAGCTCAGTGTTTTCAGTCTTCTTTTGTTGCCGCACTACCATTGGTCAAACGACCAAAACAGAAACCTAGAAAAGCATTTGCGCATCTTGTTTATTTAATCCCTAAAGCGTACAACGATGCCTTAACACGATACTAAAAGCTTTCTTCATTATTATTTTTTTTAATAAATAATTTTCGAGTTGAATCGAAGCCTTTTTAAAATTATTGAAAACGATATTGCAAGGTATGTACTGTCTAAACGATGAATAATATTTTCAATAAAATTAAGAATTTTGTACTTTGTAGGTTAAAATATTTGAGATCCTTACCTTTGGTTCGCGTGACAAGTAAATAAATAAATAAATAAATAAATAAATAATAAATAAATAAATAAATAAATAAATAAATAAATAAATAAATAAATAAATAAAAAAAAAAAAAAAACTGTCGTCTTTAAAAACACGTCAAATTTTATTTTAATTCTTAAAAAAGCATCAAGTATTTTCCAAATCTGAAAATGGATGAAAATAACAAGAACATGGAAACTCAGAAAAAAATCATAGAGCCATTGATAACGGTCCCAAAACCGAGACCACAAATACACCATCAGCACCAGAAAAACACAAACTGTGCAACTCTTAAATTAGTACCTGGAATATCAAAGTACGCCGAACTGTTGCACGTTATAGAAGAACTGGGACAACACATTCGTCCGAGTTATGCAGGTCATCGTGGTTCAGCTGAGAAAATTAGACAGGGGATCATAAAAGCTCGTGTTCTAGTCAGAGAATGCTTGATAGAGACTGAAAAAAGTGCTCGTCAATAAAAGCAGCATTACCTCAATGTACCTTATATTAAAAGTCAATTTTTAAAACGAATACACAAAGTATTTAGTAATGGGTAATATCCAATAATTCCAATAATATTACCGCTAAAAGAAATACGAAATGAATATTTTACACCATAGTACAGTTGCTAGCCAACAACTACCTCGTTAAATGCAAATTAAATGCGGAATATTTATAATCTGCAGTTGCATTGCACTTGTTAAATACAATTTTAAATACGAGAAAATATTTTAGCAGTTCAATTTTATTACAAAGCTGTTACATTTTAAAATTGATCAAGGGACAATGTATATTTAAAAATCCTATAAAGTATTTTTGATTCAATAAATGTATAAGATAAATGGACCTGATTAATTTTAAGAATACCAAGCGTTAGACCATATTGCCAATGAGTATTTAATATTAAAGTATATTAAAAGAGCTATAATATTGTAAGGAGTACAATATTATAGCTAATAGAATCTACAAGCAAATAGAACGAATGAGAGAGAGGGAGAGAAAGACAGAGTGAAATGTAAAAGCATTTCAATTCCTACGTATTAAAATGAAATGCAAAAACACGTTGCAAAAATAAGTTTAAATAATTTTATATTTACGTATAAACAATAATCGTCTCATTTCATTGTCTTAAGAGCTTTGTCTCAAGTTTTATTAATATATTATACGAATGTCATGTATTGAAATTGGCTAAAACTGCATGTACAGCGATTTTAATTTACAATCCAATTAACGAATAGGACTCTGTAAGTAAGGAAAATATAAATACCAGGTGCTTTGTCGAAAGCATTGATAATGTGATAAAATAACTATTTCGATTTAAAAAAGAACCCAACACAAAGATAAAGAAGCCAATGTTAATGTAATTACTACTAATACCAAATACGCTTGCCATTAGTATGTACGTTGAAAATGCATCATTTGATAAGAAAAGATTGTACATTTATATATTAATTTTAATAAATACTGATCTCAGCAATTGCATAAAAGTGTTTTTTATTCCCCTACTCAAAGACGACAGTTTTAATAATAATAATAATAATAATAATAATAATAATAATAATAATAATAACGATAACAACAACAACAACAACAACAATAATAATAATAATGCGATAGATAAGAGTATGGTAAATAGCAGATATTTAACGTTTTTTCAGATACCGTACGCCCGTGCCATTTATTCTCAATGTTTCAAACTTTAGATACATTTGACACAACATTTTCCGCTGACTCTGTTGAATGGTGTCCAGTAGAAGGATATGAAGATGTTTTGGTATGCGGAACGTACCAGTTATCACACGATGAAAACCAAGGTCTCTCTACCTGCAGTGAACTTACGAGAAAGAAACGTGTAGGAAGAATTTACTTGTTTCGAGTAATTCTAGATAAGAAATTGCTTTTGAAATTGCTCCAACAGCTGGACACGGTGGCTGTCTTAGATATGAAGTGGGCTCAAATAAAATGTTTCGAGACGAAAGTTTTGCTTGGAGTTGTCAATTCTAAAGGATTCTTACAGATTTACGAACTGATCAAGGAGGAAGAAAACACGTACTTGAAGCTTATGACGGAAATTTTAGTTAATCATACGGAAAGTCGTGCGCTTGCGTTGTCTTTAGATTGGTCAACGGGAAAAAGAGACAGCAGTGGCAATTGCGAAGTAAAAATTACAGTTAGCGATTCTCTAGGCTCAATTTCATTATTTAGATTAAGAACAAGTGGCATCGAAAAGATTATTTTATGGAACGCCCATGAATACGAAGCCTGGATTACAGCTTTCGATTATTGGAATACTAATGTCATATATACCGGTAAATATGCGCGCTCCTAAGACAAAATCCAAACGACAATAATGAAAAATAACATTTCGATAGGTGGGGATGATTGTAAATTTTTACAATTCGATACACGAATCGATACTACTTGTCCTACAAATACAAATCGATCTCATAACGCTGGAGTTACCAGTCTTCATTGCAACTGGAAAAGAGAATTTTATTTTGTTTCTGGAAGGTAATGTCTATCTTACCGTATAAAAATAATTTTACAACTCGGCATATCAAAACGTATAAAATTCGCGTACGTGGTCTGGCAAATGGGCCCGATGAAAGTAGATAAAATGAATGCACAATCAGTTTATACATGTACATACACTTATTTAGGCAATCAAAAAAAAAAAAGAGCAATTCGTAATTTTTAAAGAAATGTAGAGATGCGTGCGAAAATTTGAGCTTTATGATCTAAGGCTAAATAAAACGAGCTCGATCAGCTGAATCAATAAAAAAAATTTGAAGAATCAATATACCTAACGCACACAAGGACGCACACAAGGACGCACACACGGACATCCACATTGAATAATGAATTTAATTGCTAGTTTTTGCTTTTAAGTCTCCTGTAGCCAGAACTATACTATTTTACTTTTATTTCTCGTTGATACGCGATCTAAATGTTAATGTAGGATTTATAAATTCGCGACAGACATATTTTTATTCGATAAGTGTGATATTCCAAACCAATAAATCGTTACAATTATTGCAGCTACGATGAATCATTGAGAACGTGGGATTTAAGAAATCTTCGAAGACCATTTTCGGAGATAAATTTACATGGTGGGATTTGGAGACTCAAGTGGGATCCCTGTGAATCTAAACATTTATTGGCAGCTTGTATGTATAATGGATTTGCCGTAGTTGATTGTGATAATCTAGATGATCCAAAGGTCATTGCAGAATATAAAGAACACGAGAGCATAGCTTATGGCTGTGACTGGTCTTGCTTAAATAAGCAACGTTATTTAAGTGGAAAATTGTTAAATGAAAAAAATACGAGATTAGTGGGTACTTGCTCGTTTTACGATCACACTTTAAAACTCTCTTACGTGCAATTTGAGGAGTGAAAATATTGTGGAAAAAGAAAAACAACGACGACGACGACGACGACGACGACGACGACGACAACAACACTTTTTATTGAAAGTCCGTTTTCCAACAAGAAGGAAGATTCTCCTTTCGTTTAATTAATAACCATATGCGAATGAGAAATATTATGAAACAATTGCTTTTTATAAGAAATCATCGGATACTGTAAAGTGTACACGTACATAAATATAATGTCGCAATATAGAATGAAACACTTTTTTCTTCGCTTCGTTATTGTATAAACCTTTTTATTTAGTGTGATTTTCAGATGAAAAACTAATCGTGTTAAGGCAAACATCGAATTACGTATTCGTACATAATATAAAACGCACCAAGTACTGTACGAAAATAGAAAGCCGCTACAGACGCTCGAGAGTGGGGTGAAAAGCTCCGGAATTAAATAAGAAACATTTTTTCAATCGGTTAATGTTCCTCTCGAATGTCGTCGTCATCGTTCAGTAGCAACCCTTTTCCAAATATTCTCGGCTCTATTAAAGCGGTTTTACGTGACTTGAGAGTCAATTTGTCGAGCTTTTCCATCTCCGAAAAAATCTTTCACCATGGGAAAATAGTTTTCTCTTTCTCATTTCAAGCGTTACACGCGTCCAATGCAGCTTGACATGTCCAAACGGTCGTGTAAAATTACGCACACGTTCGCAGTCGCAATCTCATTCGCTTTCACTTTAGGACCTGGAAAATCGACTTCAATAAAACACGAGCGCTTTAATAAAACTGTCATAGGCGTTACTTTAAATTTTCTTCGGTGTAGGATTTTAGCGTAAGAAAAATTTTCTTTAAAAATAGCTTTCCCAGCCCTTGTTAGATAATTCTTAAGGCTTTTGCAAAAGTACAATTTATTGCTATAAAACTTTCGAATTGTTCCACTTTTGTCGCACAAGAAATTGCTTTAATTGCTAATTGACACATCAATGCGAAAATTATATTTTTACTAGGAATTGTTCGCGGATGATACTCAAGAATGAAACCATAGAACATCGCCAAAACAGTATGTTGGCATCATCTTTATCTAAGAAACCATGAATTAGTCACCCCCATACACGTTGCACGTGTCAAAGTTGACGGAGCTTTTGTTAGCCATCCTACGAGGGTTATTTAAGTAGGTCATCTCCCTTCGAAATCCCTTTTTCATTCTTTTTCCACGCTATCGCACAATAGATTAACACTCGCGCACACGCGCACACACTTTTTCGACATTTTGTATTTCGTAAGTGTCAGGCTTCTCGATTACAAATAAGGATATTGTTTTCATTTGTTCTATGAGAAATTAAACGTTAACGTAATCTAATCCATTCGGAAAATGAAAATGCATAGCAGAAATAACTGTTTATATTTCACACTAGGAAACAAATTGATTTATAATTTTAATCAGTACCTACGTTCTAAATTGGCAAAAATATTTAATTGACCTTACGATAAAAAAAAAAAAATAAAAAAAAAAAATAAAATAAAATAAAATAAAATTTACATCGTTCTTAATCTTTGTAATTTATTAAAAATCAACGATCAAAGCGATCGAAATAAATTGCATTATAGTTTTCCGGGACAGAAATTTCTTTACATTCGCAACACTTTATTGACTTACAAAATTCACGAACCTGTTGTTGTGCAAATCTTTCTTCCAATGCATTCGAGTTTTTAAAGCTTTAAAGAAAAACATAAAATTTGAAAAGCCAAATAATTGTAAAACATCTTGGTTTATAACGAGCGAAATATTATTTTAAACGTTTCAATTAATGTCGTAACTTTACGTGTTTCGTTCTCCGTTGAAATTTAATTTTAGCGTCTCTATTGCATGATAAATTTCCGAATTTAAAGAAAAGAATTTGTCATAAGTATAATTCTCAAGTTTACATCATATTACCTATTGTAAGAAAATATAACATATTGCTAAGACTTGCGAAATCTTTAAAAATACTTAAATTCACCGTGGTAATAGATCGAGTACGTACGCAACTGAGCTCAATTTGTAATTTAAAGTCGATTAATAATCTCAGAATCGGTAATAATAATTAATAAACAATCAAAATAATTATCCTTTTATAGCTTGCGTAACAAATATTTTCGTGCTTTATTTTAATACGACACGTGGTCGCATTCATTTGCAGAAAAAACGTTAAAAAGATGCATCATCCGTGAGCTTTAAACTAATAACGTATTATATTTATATTTACCACTCAACTGAGCAATTATGAAAATACATCAATTATGAAAATAAATGCGAGTTTATCGAATTTATCGAACATTCTTAACAAATTCCTCGTAAACGATGTCTCGTTTTCATAAAAATAGTCCGAAAATCATTGAACGGGTTAAGTAATTGGTTAAATGATGCAATTATTCCGAATTGAAGTTGCGTAGTGTAACATTTTTTTAGGGATTTCGGAACTCCGATGTATCGAATTCGTTATCAGGTTGACAGACGTCTGCGTGATCGCCGATTTACTTTTTTGCGCTGCAGCTAATTAATAACGATGAAAAAATTAGTTTCTCGCAAACTGGAACACATTTAATGGCTTTCACGGACAATAGGTTTCCACGAATATTTATGGAATCAAGAATAAATAAGTTTCTTTCCGTTAAAGTTCAAACGCTCAACGGGTTTGTTGATTTTGGCCGCTTCCTCGATTCGATCGAAATCCGAAAAAGTTTACGCGCGTTTATCGCAATACCCGTTCTTGAAAATAACATTCCGCTTCTAAATACAAAAACGGATATTTTCGTGATTTCTCGTTACGCGCGCGCGCGCCACACTAAATCCGTTCGCTCTCAAAAAACATTTCACTCCATCTTTCGAGGCTTTACCGACCAACGACCAACGACCAACGACCAACGGACGAGTTTCATAACAAGGCCGTTGTTTTGTTTAAACCAAGTTGCGTTCGATGTCACACGTGGGGCGCGTCAAACCTTTGATAATTTATTCAGAAGCATCGTTGCAAAATCCCAACTCAACGGTTCGCCCACATTTCGTTTTTACGGCATTTAAATATCTCCGAGGAAGCTAATAACTTTCCTCTGCTCGTATCTCGTACCCTCCTCGAAATATCAAGGAAATGTCAACTTGACGTTTCGTCCTCGTCGGATAACAAAGCCTCACACGACGAGTGCTTCTTCGGTTCATCACGGTGTTATATCATTCGATCGAGTACTCAACGACACGCGCAATAACGAGGCTCCGCGAGGCCTTTCGAGTATCCTTCGGTCGTTTAGACCGTAGCTCGTCGCCGAGCGGTGCACGGGACGGAAGGGGAGATTCCGCGCTCGACTGCGAGGTCGATCCAGCCGAAAACCACGACATCGCATCGGAGAAAATCAAATGCACAATCGCCTCCTGCCGCCTCCTGCCGCCTCCTGCCGCCTCCAGTCGCCTCCTGCGGCGGGAGCGGGGCTAATTACGGTCGAATGAAGCGGTCCCTTTGGGCTCCGAGTCGGACGCGTGCCAAAGGCTCGACGTCACTCCTCGTGGGCCGATCGATTCGCGGGCCGACGTCGAGCGAGACTCCGGCGCACGGCAAGGGCGAGGCGGCCTCCTCCGAGGGTGTGCGTGTTTACGTCGGCGCTCGCGCGTGCACGCGCGCAGAGACGCGCGCGCGCGCGCAGCCCAAAACACCGATGACCTTGAATCGCGACGCGCTCACGTGACGGCGGGCTCGGGACGCCCATTGGCCGTAGCGCCGTTATTGCGTCGCGCGCATAGAGGGAGCGGGCATACGATGACGCCGTCGCGAGTGTCGAGACCGAGACCCGAGCTCGACCGCGGCTCGCTACGGTAACTGGCTATCAACGGTCTTGGCCGCCTAACGCGAACGCGTCGAGCGCTCGGTACGCACGGGACAAAGGAAGAGCCGACCGAGAGACGACCGAGAGACGACCGAGAGTCGACCGAGAGTCGACCGAGAGTCGACCGAGAGACGACCGAGAGACGACCGAGAGACGAGGAAGAGACGAGGAGAGCTAGGGAGTCGTTGCCGACGAGCCGAGCGAGTCGAGCGAGCGGGAACGAGTCCGAGCGTGCACCAGCAGCGACCGGCGGCCAAGTGCGAGGGGCGAGGCCCGGAGGAGGTCCGCGAGAGCGGCTAACACGAGTGACATGGGCGCGCGCCTCTTTTGAGGTTATAGCGCGACAGATAAGTGGCGGGAGCGAGGAGCGAGGCGCGCTCGCGAGCACGACGACGGCGAGGACGATGCGTGGGTGCGGGGGCGCGAGCTGATGCGCAGGAGAGCGGAGAGCTGGGCCGTCGTCGCGAACAGCGGAGCCGAGATAGAGAGAGAGAGAGAGAGAGAGAGAGAGTGAGTGAGAGAGAGAGACGAGAGAGGAGCCCCGGAGCGACCGAGGCGATCGAGGAAGAGGGCGCCGTCGAGCGGCACCCATGATAACCCATGAGAGAACGCAGCAAATCGACAAGCGGAGTAGTGATGTGCAACAACGTGGACTCTCACTCCAAGTACCTCAAGGAGTTCCGCGTGGAGCAATGTCCGCTCTTCATCCAGCGCAAATGCACCCACCATCGACCCTTCACCTGCTTCAATTGGCACTTTATGAACCAGCGTAGACGCCGTCCAGCCAGGAAGCGCGACCGCACCTTCAACTACAGCGCGGACAATTACTGCACCAAGTACGACGAGACGACCGGCATCTGTCCAGATGGAGACGAGTGAGTCTGACTCCGAGTAGCTTTGTTCGTTTATTTACTGGTGCGCGCGTGACTCCCAATTTAACTCGTTGTCGCGCGGTTGTCGCCTTGTCGTCGTCCTCTTCCTCCTCTTCCGTCACTTCCTCCTCCTCCTCCTCCTCCTCCTCCTCCTCCTCCTCCTCCTCCTCCTCCTCCTCCTCCTCCTCCTCCTCCTCCTCCTCCTCCTCCTCCTCCTCCTCCTCCTCCTCCTCCTCTATCTCCTTCTCCTCCACCGTCTCCCTACGAACCGGCTATGGCTGACCGCCGAAGTACTCGCTTTTCCATCTTACTTTCCTGACGAGCGCGATTTTCCGCGGATACCTTTGGCAGCGCGTCGTTTCCATACCCAGAGGTCAATGCGACGCTTACGTTACCATTGATTATTTCGCCCTGTCGATGCTGCCTACTTACTTACGGTCAACTTTTTCGAGGAGCCACATCTGCTTGTCGAATAAAACATAAAAAATGCTCGGGGTCGCGCCGTTACAAAATATCAAATTTCTTCCGTTGTTGAAGTATTCGTATTATGTCATGAATAGTCAATTCCATTTCGTTGGTATAAAAATAATATAGCTGATCGGATAAAGATTATCCACTCGCTAACTCGCATTCATTTTTGTTTATCTTGCGCGTGTGAAAGTCGCAACTTCTTTTAGACATCTTGGTGTAAAAATAGAAATCCGAACATATGAAACTTTTTATTTTGCTTATGCGCGCGTGCACGACTATGCACCGTATCGTATTTTACTGAAGAGTTGCTCCAAATTATCTTGGCGCAAAGCACGGAGAGCGAGCAGGCGAGCGAGCGAGAGAGAGAGAGAGAGAGAGCGAGAGAGAGCGAGAGCGAGAGAGAGAGTGCTACGAACCAATAATAAATTTCACATTTATAACTTCCTGATGGTCTTCGTATCTACCTAATCAATCTTCCGAAACGCTTTAACGCGTTAAACAAATGTTTCCTTATATGCAAATGAAAATTTGAATTTCCCATTCGCGAGCCACATATGTAATATTTGCTTTATTGCTTTATCGTGGACGAGCAGCTTTCGATTTTCCGTTACAAATAGACCAATATTAATTGCACTCATTGTTCACCTTTACATGCTTTTCATTCGCAAGATGTTTTGGGGAAAGTTACTTTTTAGTTTGACTTTTCACGGTTGTCGAACGCGAGGTACATCTTTCACCGTAAATTTTATTTGTTGATGTTCCTTGTGCGACACACCTACTTCATTATGTGCGGGTGTCTTGCAACACGGAAGTCACGCTATTTTCGTATTCTCGTCGTGTCCTGCATTTTTAGGATTCCACGATAACTTTTTTCTGGTAAGAAAATTCACCGTTTAATATTATGAGTTACGAGAACGAATAAATAGGAACGAACGTGAACGGCAGGAGCGGCAGACGTATATATGATAAAATAATAAAATTCAAGTTGTAAAAATCAATTTTGAATATTTTATCATGACGCGTCATCGTGGAGAGCTTTTGTAAATTAAACGCGCTCGATAGATTTAACGCGTCAATTGTATCATATCAACGTACGAAAAAGTAGCGAATTATCATTTTTCTTTTTTAATAAATAAATAAAATTTATTAAAAAAGCCCACTCGTTTTCTCAACTGGCATTGCTCGAGCGCATTTATTCGGTACCCCGGAGCTGCTCATCGACGAGACAACGAAACACATTCCTTTTTTTTTTTTCTTCCTTTTTCCCCCCCTTTTTTTCCCTTTTTTCCCCCTTTTTTCCCCCTTTTTCCCCTTTCCCCCCCCCTTTTTTCCCGAATAACTTCTCCCGTTATTTTATAAACTGGCGTTCGCCAGTGGTTGAAGAGACGGAATTTTGTCCGCGTAACGAGGTAGAGGAGTGCTGAAATAATTTAGCAATCGCATCCGCTTTATCGACAACGCGAAGTATCGAATCCAAGGTACCGTCGAGTCTCCGAATGGCCAAGGTAGACGAGCGGAGGCGCGCGCCTGTGTTTGTGCGATACGTACGTAGATAAAAGTCGTAGGAAGAGAAAGGAAGTCATCGGCCGAGATGCAAAAACAAAAGTTCAGCATTGTATCATCGCGCGTACGCTTTAGGTTCGCTAGGCGCGGCGGGGCGGGGCGGGGCGGGAAGGCGAGGGGAACTCGTATTGCGTGTGCGTCCTCGCGTTGCCACGTATATATGCGTTCGCTCGCGGGTTACCCACGTGCGCGCTTAGACGCGCGGACACATGCCGCGTACAAAGGAAGCCTCGTGAATCTTTGTTCGGCGCGCGCGTTGGCCCACACCGAGAAAAATCAATATCAGTACACGGGCTCGTATTCCTTTGTCCCTGGCTGCAGCCAGCGATCGGATCTCGCGGGAGTGGAACATCGGAGTCCGAACATCCAAGATCCTCCTCCCGCTGGTTAAGCACTACTTTTCGGTATTCTTGCTCGTCGAATAGATCAAATAGCTCGCTTCTCGATTGTTTTGCTCATGATCGCCCACGATCGTGAGATACCGTAGAGAGATTTCGCCCTATAAAATTATAAAACAACCACTACTCTTTCCTAAGCGAGAGCTGGACGGTTATCTCGATTATTCGCGTCTCGAACGCGATCGAGATCGTTGTCGTAATTGAAGTGAGAGAAGGCCGTTGCTCGATGCGCGTACTCTCCCGCTTTGGCAATTGGTCAACGACGATGGGATTCCTCAAACTTTGTTGTACCCGATGCTTTCGCAAAGGATGCTTTCCTCGTCCGTCGTTCCGCCTAAAGAAATATCGCAAAACTCTCCGAGTGCGGGGCGCAGTGTCGAAAGATCGGGGGCAATATCCGGGGGGGAAAAAGGAAAGAAAAGAAAGAAAAGAGAGAAAGGAGAGAAAGGAGAGAAAGGAGAGAAAGGAGAGAAAGGAGAGAAAAGAAAAATCCGTAATCGAACTCGTGGTGGACGCTTGCAGATGCCCAAATCTACATCGAACCGCGGGCGACACCGAGCGCCGCTACCACCTGCGCTACTACAAGACGTGCATGTGCGTCCACGATACGGACGCCCGGGGCTTTTGCGTGAAGAACGGGCCGCACTGCGCGTTCGCCCACGGGAACCACGACCTTAGGCCGCCGGTTTACGACATCAAGGAGATCCAGGCTATGGAGAACCCGGACCTCGATCCTAATGCCACCGGCAACGGGCCCAACATCCTGGACAAGGAGCGCAACCTCATGAACGAGGACCCCAAGTGGCAGGACACCACCTACGTACTCAGCAACTACAAAACCGAGCCCTGCAAAAGACCGCCAAGGTTGTGCCGGCAGGGCTACGCCTGCCCCCAGTACCACAACAGCAAGGACAAGAGGAGGAGCCCCAGAAAGTACAAGTATCGGTAAGGAACCGTCCGTCGGGTATTTACTGTACGTAAACGCTCACTGTACGCGAACGCTCGGTCGGGGACATTAATTTCACTTCGTCGTAATTCAAATTGTCATTCGAGTTATCGGGGGATAAACGACGTTGAAGCCAAACGACGCGAACGCTCGAAACTCTCCTTCGGGTTTTCGTGATTTAAAGCTCGTAAAAGTCAACTCGCAAGAGCTTTTAATGACGTGCTTTTGTTGGAATGCTTGTCAGTGCTCTCTTAACTCGAATGATTTGCACGCGCGATACTCTCCGAATAATAAGCGTTGATTTTAATTGTGATAACAGCTCTACGCCCTGCCCAAATGTCAAACACGGAGAAGAGTGGGGCGAACCCGGCAATTGCGATCAAGGCGATAATTGCGTTTATTGTCATACACGCACGGAGCAACAATTTCATCCAGAGATCTACAAATCTACAAAGTGCAATGACGTGCAACAAGCGGGTTACTGCCCCCGAGGAGTCTTCTGTGCTTTCGCACACGTTGACCGTGAGTTTTTCGCTCGACCTTTTCTCTTATATTACCTAACGTGCTTGACACTTGTGATTAATTGAATCTTTGGAGTATTAGCGCTGTGTATATTAATTCCTTCTTGTGGGAAGGATGCACGCACGCACGCACGCACACCTAACGTTGTAGTCGCCAAATATACCGAAGCGCCGTCACTTTTAACATCTCATTTTTCATTCTTCTTCCGGCATTGTCACGCGCAATTAACCGATAAAGATGATATTATTAATCACATTCGGGAGATTTGCGTGGTTTAAGATGAAGTGAGAATAATCTTTTCTTGCGTTATTTCGTTACCGCCGGCACATTTTTTCCACGTCCATCGTGTACTTAAACTGTACGCGTACTCGAGCTTTTTTTTATACGACAGTATAAAAAATTTCGTCCCACTCGAGGAACGTAAAGTTCCGCCTTTTATATTCTTTATTTTGACGACCAATGCGATCTTTTGCTTCTCAAGTGTTAAACGCATTTGAACGCTACCGTAAAAAAGAATATACCTTTATTAAAGTCAACGCTCTAAGTTGTCGTTTTGTAATTTGTGTTGATGGAGCAGTTTTACCAACGGAAGAAATGAATTTGGCAAGGGACCTAGTGGCAGTACCTCTGGATTGCACAAATTTGGTAGATCTACTTAGTAATGCTCTCCCACCTGATAAAAGATCTCACGATAAGGATAAAACTCTCAGCGACAGCAGTGTAAGTGTAAGTTATTATGCTGTATCTTGCGGACATATCTTATTTTTTTCAATTAAATTTTCGCCTATTTTGTATTCTTATAATTTTCTTTTGCATTTGGTAATATAGTCACGTACAAAAGTTGCATGCAATGCTATTTTCGTTCGACGTGTTTCTTATAATGTTTTGCAAATAAAAATGACCTCTGAAAAAAATCCAAGTATTGTAATGACCCGTGTCATTAGTTGGCTATATTACAGAATGGTAGTGGAGAAATTTCCGAGTCTGCCAGCACTAGTAGTCTTGGCAGTAATGGCTCGCACAGTAAAGCTCCAGGAGCTCAGCTTCATCACAATTCTACGACACAGCAAAAGCTCACGAGCTTGCTTTATAATTCTTCCTTACTCCAAGCTGTAAGTTCTATGCGTACACAAATAATCCTTCGTTAAATTCAACGGATGATGTACCAAAACACTTGTTTTATCTTGTATTTTTTTTTTTTTTTCTTCTTTTCAGAGTGAAATACGTAAGCAAATCATGGCCATCGACGGTGATCCTTTACTCACCAAGGCTGAAAAAGCACAGAAGAAGAAAAATCTGTATGTCGCCTACAATTTAAATTCATTAGCACCGCGTCCAACTATGTCATCTCCACTTTCAACTTCTTTCTATCACAATGATACCGTTGAGTCGGTAGTTGGTAAGGAATTTACTCTTCTTGTTTCGAGCCTGTTTTGCAATAACAGTACAAACGTGATGCCAAATTCGACTTGTTTTTAGGGAGCGCTTTGGACGACTTGCATATCGATGATCCACTTGGCTTGGTTGATTCTATCCATAGAGATACAAATTCGCCAATCAGCAATTCTATATCGGCTAGTTTGGCAAGTTCCGGGCTACTCTGCAGTTCGGCGCCAGTTAACATCCCTGGAATGACCGAGCGTTCGGTTCTTTCAAATTTTTCGCCATCGACATCGAGTCCTCTTCAACCTCTACATTCGGCCAGTAGTTTCCTCACTACGGGTTCAAGATTCTCACATCAAGATTCAATCGAATCAGTAAGCACATTCGATAACTTTGTCCTCTGTCCCTTGCAAATGATCGATTATTCGATATTATTTAATAACTCATTTGAATTTCAATTTTAGTCTATGTCATCATTTATAAATCAAGTATCGGATCCTTTTAGTAATCACATACCGCAAGCGAGTAGCTCCGCGTCGAAACTCGGTGCATTTAACAACAGTCTGTTTAATTTCTCCACTAATCAAGGAATGTCTCCGTCGTCGCGCGCTCAACCACTTGCAGCATCACCATTAGTTAATGCCTTTTCCATCAGTCCAAGCAATAATACAACAGGATCGCTATCCGAAGTAAACATAAATACTTGATCGTTTTACTTTTTATTTGTAAAATTAGTCTCGTTCTCAAAATTGTGCAATTATTTTCAATTATTAAGTTACAGGTGCAGAGGCTGAGAGAAGAATTGACGTCTAGTCGTGCACAACTTGCTACTTGGGACGAACGAATCAATCAAGCGCGAGCCGCATGCACCGCATGGCAATTGGAGTGTGAAGAGTCCAAGAGAAAAGCAGCTTTAGCGGAACAACAAAGAGACGAGGTAGAACAATTTGTAAGATTTACTTCACTATGAGCGATTTATATTTAAACTTTTTCCTTCGTATGTATACAACGAAAACTTTTTTGATAATTTTTTACCAGGCTCTATTACAGTTAAAAGTTTTGAAAGCTGAGAATGAAGCAACAAATGGCGGAGGCCCGTTTCCTAGTACACTTGGAAGAACGGGTGATCTCAAGTCGTTGTCAATAACTGCTTTGAAGTCGATGCAGTCGCAACTGAGATCAGATCTTGAAGAAATAGAAAAGGTAAAGCAGAGTTATCACTTTGACTTGAATAACTACTGGTGTAAGGAGCAATTTTGTAACTATTTTGACGAAACTTAACTTCAAGTTTACCAAGCTTTGAAGTAGTATTGTAAAATTTATAACACGTAATACTGTTTTTTTGGATTGAAGTTTTACTCAATTTGCGAAAGTGATGCTAAAATGAGATAATAAGAACAGCATAATTAGTTTATACCCTAGTTACACGCCATTTTTAGATAGTTATTGAAAAGCTTCAAATTAATTTTCTTATTATTTATTTATTTATTTATTTATTTATTGGAATGTATTGTAAAGTGTAAGATAAGAATCTAAAGAAAAATAGTCTAGAGCTAATCGAATCATACATTTAGCTTATTTTTAATTTGACCACACGAAGAGGATAATTTCCTCGTGCTTAATATAGGTGTTTCTAAATAATAATAACAGTAATAATTTATTTGTTTATTTATTTATTTATTTATTTATTACTGTTGTTGTTATTATTATTGAGTTTTTTTTTTTTTTTTTTTTTTTTTTTATGAAAAATTCGAAGTTGATCACGTAATGCTGTCGCGAATCGGTGAATACACGCATGGTAGATGAACTGTTGCCGTTTCAGGTGCTGTACAGGGAAACGGCAACAAAATGTATGGTTTGCGAAGAACAAAATCGTACTGTCACTCTGTCGCCGTGCAACCATTATGTGGTCTGTTCAACTTGTGCACCCAATCAACATGAGTGTCCGTACTGCCAGACTCCCGTTGTCTCCACAAGTTAGGTCTAAACACTTGGCCAACGGTTTATCGTATCATTATTATCATCATTATTCTTAATTTTAAATAAATTAAAAAAGAAAAGATATTATCTTCGGCGCTATTTATCCCGACATAAAGTTTTCGAGATTTTCAAAGCAAATAACATCATTATCAATATCTTACTGTCGCAAAAGTTGAAGTTGATATGTGATATGAAAATCGTATTCCGCGATATTTGGCCATTCATTTTGAATTTATTCATTCTGTACCCTGTACAGCCGTGCTTCATTCGTTAGATAATATCTTTCATATTAGAAACAGAAAATTTATCTCGTATGATGTTGATAAAAATCAACTAACTGAAAAAGAAACAAAAATATTCTTAAACATTTTTATCTTATTTAAAAAGAAAAAACAACAACAACAACAATTTTAGCAGTCATTTCATACAATTTACATTGAACAATTTGTTTTACACGAAACTACAAGTTCCGTAAAAACATCAAGCCATAATAAAAGTAATGTAGATAAATCTATAGTACACTTATATATTATAATATATTTAAACTATTTCTTTAAATTAATTAATTAATATTTTACAGTCTCTGTAATGATTGTATATTTACAAATTTTATTCTGAGACCTGATATTAATGAATTTTTATGACTTAAAAATCTAAAATACGTGAAACTCTATTAAAACTATGTAGTGTTAAGCTGTTAAATTCATTATTTTTTCAAATTATTAATAAATTAAAAAAATTTTGTATTTTAATTGATATAAATGTGATTTGTATCATTTATAAATAAAAAGGATGTTTCATTTTTTAGCGATTCAGGTAAATTTTAGAGAAAGTATATAGTATTATTTTTATAGATTATATTGCAGAGTATTTATGAGAGTAATTTGTATTCGATAAAATTTCTTCAAATACTTTTTGCATTTATCATTGTTTAAGAAGTAATTGTAAAGTGAGCTTAATACTTAAGTGTATAGTGCTAAAATATTAGATTCACAAACATATTTAAATACATAGATAGTGTGCATAATAATATGCATTTATCAATGTTTTATAAACAAATGATAATAAAAATATTTTTTTTAATTTTTTAATTGCGTGTGTTAAGACTTGATCAAATGTATTTTGAACATAAAAATAGATGTAGGACTAATATACTAATATACGTTGAATATAAAATAACAAAATAATATTTAAATATAATTGTACATATTTATATTATTTGATACAAGTCTATTTTTTATATTCTAGTTTTTATAAGCTTTATTACTTGGTACAGAGAGTCAGGCAAGATGGGGCGTTAAAAATTTTAAATTTGTTTATTTAAAAGTCAGTCTAATTTTTTAGAGAAATATAATTAAAATAAAATAATGAATTAAAAATTTTTAATTTATTAAATAATTTTGAGTCAAGTGCGTAAAAAACTAAGATTTATTGCTGAATAAAGTGAATATTATAATATACGATTGCTGATAATTGTAGGTGCTACTATTTTTTATTTTACCTTTATCTCTCTTTCTTATTCAAATGGTTTACGATATTTCCTTATGTAACTTAAGAACAATTCTTCTTTTTCTTCTTTTAAAGTAATTTTTATAGTACATCTGCAATAAATTTAACAAAATATATTTATAGTTTCTCCTGATATTGTGGAATTTAGTAAATTCCCATACTAATTACATTTTAATCAACGTTTTATTTTTCTACTGTGATTATTTTTACAAACAAGTGAAAGCTTTGTAATATCTTGAATTTATAAATAGCAATTAAGATATTCTAGACTTCCAGCAACTTATCTGTTTAAGTCTTAAATTTTTTTTTAATAAGTCAATGGTATAATTGACAAACAGTTCCGGTTTTGTAAATATACCTTATTATTACTATTTTTAGCTTTGTCAGTTAAAGTTTTGCAATTACTTAAATAAAAATTGATATGACTACTATGCAGTATAAATAGATTACAGCGGTTATTAATAATAATGTAACTATATTTAATGATCCATCTTGTCTTCATATAGAATTACATCAATCTTTCCATTTAATGAGAAATTTCTATTGTTATTCACAAAAAGTATTTCATAGGCATCCTATTATAAATATCAAGAAGTTGTAAGAATATCTTAATATTTTAATATATATTAAAAATAATTCACCTCTCTTATGGCGTAGTATTAGTTATTGAAATTATTATTATTTATTAGATGTAAAATTTAAGTTTTTCGAATGAATTAAAGTATGTATATGTAAGAACTATTTTGCAAGGAGATACGTAGAATTCCTTTTTTTATGGCTTGATTATAATTTTTCTATGTACGATTATTAAGGAAGCATTTTAAATCTAAAGTGCGATATAAAGTCTATATTGAAACAATTAATGATTATATGATGAAATGACTAAAAACTTTCAAGATGAAATTATATATTATAAATTATATTCAAACTATTATAACATAGTTTAGATAGGAAACACTATCAAATTTTTACTTTGTACCTACATAGGGATTATAAAAGTGTTACAATATTCAATTTTTTAAAGACTACTATTATTTAAATATTTACATTTATATTAGAAAGTTTTGAAATCTTACATTATGCTTTAGCGAATAACTACTGTGAATTTTAAAGAAAAAAAAAATTATAATATACAATTTTTTAAATGTTAGGTAGGTTATTTTATTAATTTTCTAATGAAGTGAGTGAATACAAACACAATTACTTAATTATTTCAATTACACTTTCACTATCTCTCTCTTTCTCACACACACACACACTCTCTCTCTCTCTCCCTCTCTCCCTCTCACTCACTCACTCACTCACTCACTCAACTCATTCGCACGAATACTATATAATCTACATAAATTGTTGAGTTTTCTTCTCTATCTTTAACAGAATGATTCTTTTGTATAGATCATTACCGCTATTTCTTGTATCAAATATGAGGCCAAAAAGAAAAGAGTTTTTATTATAACAGTTTTTTTTTAACGAAGATTAATAAGAAAAATATTATAAACACGTTAAGGTGGAGTGAAGTAAAAATTAATAGCTTTTATTATGCTATGATACATAAGGTCAGCATGAAGTTTGAAGTTTATTAAGATATTTAAATTGAAACAAATTGTTTATATTTTTAATTTTACTAAGAGAATTTACATGGTATCTTGTTGTCTGGAAATAACAGTTTAATTTTATATTCGATATTTTATTATGGTAACACTAGACCATATGTATCATAGATTACAATTTTTTAATTGTACTATATATTTTGGCTTTAACAAAATGTAGCGCTATCGGAATATGTATTTTTTTTTATACATTAGAATTTTCTTTTAAACTTAAAAAATGTTAGATCAAAAGAATTGATTTAAATTATCAAAATGTGTTACAGTTGTTTGTTCTCCAGTTGGTGTTGTTTAAAAAATTTATATTTCTATAGCTACAATTTAAAGTTTTGCCACTCAATATATTAAGTGGTTTTGATTCATCTATTACATTTATGTTAATATAAAAAGATAAATAATGAATCTGTTTTGGCCTAAAGAAACTTTATAGAAACTTACAACTGTAACAAATTAAATTATAATTTGGGAAAGACAGTTGGTATATTTGGATTATAAAGTAATATTATTAATTGCACTATGTTATATTATTTCATCTACAGATAATATTGTATGACCTTCTGTATTATGACGATTGTAAAACTAAGTTATTGTGAAAAATGTTTAGATAACAGCAAAGAATTAATAGGTTAATAGGAAAGTAACAAAGTAAATTAGCCTTTATAATTATGTAATTTACCAATGAATAGCATGCAGTTGAATATTTATAGTAAAATTGTCCCGTTCGTTAATGATACCTTTTTAATAATTTCTACCGATATAAGTCAACAAAAATTAATTAACCGTGGAGCTACTGAATCTTTTAATAATATCAGGGAACTGATACCATTTATGCAACATCATAATCAGCTTTCAATTGTATTAACTTGAAAATCGTTTCGTTTACCATAGTTAACTAACGTAAAAAGGAAAGGAAGACACAAACGATCTGGGACAATCTAATCAAATAATTAAATATATCTAAATGCATATAAAGTATATAAACAAATAAATAAATAAATAAATAAATATATATCTATATTTATTTATATTTTTGACAACTCTTGCAAAAACATAAATATAAATATTAAGAATAATACATTTGCGTATAAGTGAAAACAAAAACCTCATTTTTATCATTTTATTTCTGATTGCGCAGATTGTACTGAAAACACTTGCGGAGAATTCGAACGTATAATCTCTTGATTATACGTCATATTTAATAGATCTTAACAAATTTAAATATTTTTATTAATAAATAAAATACTTGAATATGAAATTATCAATATATATTTTAATCTTTAATGTTTCATTACTAATTTTATTGAAAAGTACTAGAAGAGCCAATTTTACTAAAGTAAATGCGTGTATTTTATACAGAGAAAGTCCTTTTATTAGTATACAATAAGGATTACTATGCATTATAACGTTGTGAAACGAGCTTTGATATTGCAAGAATAAAACCAAATAAATAAGAATTTTTTATCACAAATTGTGCACGTAGTAAATTCAAAGATGTAAGTTTTACACACTCAATTGTCTTAAACCGAACGAGGTATGATAATATTGACGAGTTACGACTGTACTATTGTAATCAAATGCACAAAGTGCTTCATGAACGTCTCCAATGCGTTTATTGTATATGATTATAATTAAAAGAAACGTTTACAACAATCGGTATAAAAAGTAACTGCAAATATATCGCTAAGGCCAATAAAAAGTTTGTCCGATGAACAAATATTGTTTGAAATTGAGAGAAAATCTTCAGCGAAGCCATGAACTAATTTATAAAAACAATACGATAGCGCATAACTACGACGTTCATATAAAATTACAGCAAAGTAATATATTACGTTACTCTTAAATATTAATGTATCATTTATAGAGTAATATCGTCGTCAGGGACCGAAATGTGGGTCAAACTGTGCTCACTTGACGTGGGCACGCAAATTTATGAACAAATATACGTCGATTATTTATTTATTTATTTCGCATTTTCGCTGACCTTGGAGAATTTCGTTTAATACATAATACAAAATTTACTTAAAGAAATAAATAAAACATATCCTTCTCGAATCTTGAGGTTATTTTTACATATTTTTACGAAAATAAACTATTATAATAAATATCTTAAGTTTAATAATGTTTAATGTCTTTATTGCATAACTTTTCGATCAATTTGACAGAGAATTTGATGATAGCTTATGCAGTTATAGTATTTTGAAATAAGCCGTGCGGATTATATTATTTGACCTCTATAATTTATTATGTTCATTTCATAAAGATGTATTATATTCACGTCTACGTACATTCTGAATTTATTCGAGCTTTTTATCAACCCATTTAATATTTTTATCCAAATAAAGCCTAAACTTGTGATTGACGGTCTTTAAAACGCTTAAGCACTTTCAGTTAATTAAATATAAAATAATTTACGTACTAAAGCTCGCTTGTAATAATTAGCTTCTTTCTAGTTTAAATATTTCGTAGCGGTTGTGTATATGACTTATTTTCTTGGATTCAATACTTTGTCAATGGGACAGACTAATTAGCGATTAAGAAGTTTCTACCTATTATTATATATTAAACATCGACAGTATTAAAATCAAAGTTACTGAATAACATAAATTGCTTTTACGTATATTCTAATGCTACATTACTATAATTTGTGTTCTAAAAAAATTGCTTTGATAATATAATTAACTAGTTCGAGGAAAATGCGATTTGAATAAATAAAGTATTTGTATTTAAAAGTAACGGTTACATCATCGGCACGAATTCAGTAAACCAAAAGGGGAAGAAACAGCTAATGTAGCAGCAGTGCCATTCGTCAAACGTAATTGAAGCCCACGAACACGTGTAATTAAATTTTTGCAGCAGTGCGTAATTGATTTGTGCGACTGTCACTTATATTATATTTCCAATAAGAGTTTTGCACCTTAATGATGAAATTGATTGATTGTACCGAACAGCAAGAAGCAGTCGAGGTTGGAAAAAGAGCTACAGCATTTAGTAAATTTAGAATTTCACTTCCTTATTGTGAAAGATTAACTTTCTAAGCGTCGCCTCGAATAATTATGCCCGAGGATAGAAACGATACAACGTCTTTGTCAATTATTAATCATTAAGAGGCAAAATTCAAGAAGAGATGAGTATATGTATTTAAGTAATTGAATTAACTTTGCAGTGTTACTGAAGCGACATTGCGCGTCTTCCGGAAAAGTAATATGCACATAGCGTAGTCTAAAGTAAAATGAACGCAAACTTTCCAAAGCCGAGGATGGATTTAAATTAATAAAATGATTGTAGACCTACGATAACATATTAAGAAATAGAAATTTACGAGATGTTTATTCCGACAAACTTTAAACGTTTTATGAAATTTATGGATGAGGCAACACAAATGACAAAGATAAGAATATATATTCATAAATATACGTTCGTAATAGTAATTATCTGAAACGGCGTTGTACTATGAATTATGCAGAATAACAAGTACAGAAGTAGCAGTGACTTTGTCAGAAAATTAAAAGACACGAGTCGAGTTACATTTTTGGCAGGTCCAGTTTGTATTTTATATGAGTGTTTGTATTTTCAAATAAAAATTTAAAAATTGAAAACTTGTCGCGCAGCGAGCTGCATCCTTTACTATCATGTGTTGGATATGGTCGTCTAGCGAAAATTGCGAAGCACTCGTAAGAGCATTAAAGTATGAAATAAATTGTAAACCTTTGCATAGATTCTAGTCAAATCAAGAACGTGTGAATGGACTATTTAAAATGCTTAAACAACAATACAATCAATATGCCAAGAAAGTATAATCGAAATATTTAATGTACTTTTTCATTAATCGTGTTTTACACTTGTCGCTAACGACCAGTCTCAAGTGCCACCGAAACAATAATACTGTAAAAAAATTATAGTTACAATAACGATAATCATAAATAAATAAACAAATATATATATATATATATATGCGCGCGCGCGTATGTATTTATGTACTAATAATGGGCGATAAACAGGTTCTCTTATTAAGTCTTCTTTTCAAGTATTTTAATACGGTTATGGTTATTCTATGCAGTGTCCTTTGTCTAATATATATATATATATATATATATATATATATATATATATATATATATATATATATATATATATATATATATATATGTATGTATGTATGTATGTATGTGTGTGTATATATATGCTAGAAACTTAACAAGACCATTATTGATTCGATTAAACCTTTTATCGATGCGTACTAGATTTCGAGCGTCAGCTTAAATATTAACAATCGTAAATGGTTAATGTCCTCGTTTTATTATTGCTATAGCTTAGTAATAAGTTTTCAAAAGTATAATTAAAAAGCTTAGAATTAACAAATACATAGTTTGATAATCTATATTATTGTGTCTGAAAAATCTCAATGATCTTTGACAAGTAAGTAAACCTCGTGTACTTGTAAGACTGTGTATAAGCAATGTCTCCAAATTAAAATCTTAAAGTACATTATACTTAATACGAGTAGAGCATTTATGTACGTTTGAAATACATTTTTAATATTTACAAAATTTTATTTCACTTTATTAAAAAAATCTCTCGTGTCATTATAATCTGCGCATATTTAAGGATACATAGATTAACATTTCTTTGAAAACGGTGTTTTATGGCTTTTCCTCGACTTTTCGAAAAAGAACATATGTGATGCAGCGTACAAATACAAACTGTTAAACGTGCGTAATTGTTGTAACATTTTTGACTTATGCGTAGGCTCGAGCGGCAAATACCAGAAGCAACAAACAAAAGCAAATAATCTAAATGAATATGAATGTAATACGGTCAGTCCGAAAATCTCGGTTCCAATAAAAGTACTTGCGCCGGTGATACAATGCGAATACTGTTGAAATACAAAAAGGTTATGCGCACGCAGAAACAAGATTTAAATTCAAACTTGGACCAACGTGTATTTTTTTCGGATAGTACCAAGTATGATGACGACTGCAAAATTCTAATAATAAAATGTCAGTACAAAATAAAAAGACGGAAGAAAAGAAGCGTCTAAACTGCGAATAAAGAAATGTGAATATGAAACAAAAATTTAGATTTATTTTTGGCAATACTACATTAGAATAACAGAAATGAATTAAATATTAAAAAAAAAAAAGAAGAAAAAGAAAAAGAAAGAAAAGAAAGAAAGAAAAACAAACAGACAAAAAACCTAAACTAGCTACGTGACGTAGACCATAAATAAATATGAAAATTTAGTTGTAAATATTTTTTTATTAATTGAAAGTTTATACATGTACGTAAGCTTTCATACATACAATAATTAATTATGACGTAAATAATTCGTAGAACGAATTTTCATTACTGCTTCTTATCCTATAATTAGGTAGTGTATTAAACAATTGAATGAATTAGAAGTTGTAAAACAATAAATCAAAACCACTGTAAACTTGTGTTGGATTTCATATGTTCCAATCTTGTAATACTTAACTTCTAGTTTTTTCTTTTTCTTTGTAATTTTATAAAATTGCTCTTCGATAAATTCTTCAAATTTAATTCCCTTGTTGATATTGCAAGCTCTGACAATTTGTTTCGATTTTGGTAGCCATGTATGCAAATGCAAACATTATAAATAAATTACCTAACTTTTAAAAGAATCTTAAAAACACAGTGTATTGTAGACTAAAATAAAGAACATTTATAACAAAATAAAATATTATTCTTATTCTTAGTTTTACGGACATTGCCGATTGGGTTTTAATTAGCAATTATAGCCTTCACTATGGCACGCATGTAATAAATAAGTACGTAATTTTTTCATTTTACACAGATCGCTTTTCTCTTACAATATATACATACGAAGCTTTTGATTTACAGAAAATATGAGTTTTATTCTAGGTTCTAGAATATTTCTATTCGATTTTTTTTTTCTTTCGATCTTTTAGATTTTCACCATATTTTCCACTACCTCGGTTTTTGTTTACATTGTAATTAAAAATTCAATCCTAAACGAATCCTATTCACAGTTTTACGTTTAATCGTAAACTTAGCAATAAAGGATTAAGAATGAATGCCTTTGACGTCGAACGGTGAAAACGCCCGGATTGCTTCCACTTCTCTATCAGTTACTTTATCCTTTCTTCAACGTGATAACTCGAAGGCATTCAAATCCGCCTGAAAAATGCACCTGTACATTCAACTGGACCAAGATTTACGAATCGATCTGCAAAACTTTTGCCTCGGCAACGTACTCTCGATTACGCGCACCAACATTGCACAATTCGTCTTAAGACTACGAAAAGTGTTGGGGCTTTCAGGCGAATTGCCTTTTTCGCACTACAGGTAAGACTATGCTCACTTCGCTGCAATCTTATCAAATAACGATACATCTTCGAAGCCTTCGTCCCTTTGAGAGTGGAAATCTGAAATATCGAGTTAGCGAGTAAGTTTGCACGAGTGTGCGTCGTAATTTAACTACAAAGGAAGCCACAAAAGATCGTACAATAGTGTAACGAGCAAAATAATTGACCTCGTAGCAGCGACAAAAGAATATTCAAATCGAGGCCTTAATTAATTTTTAATAAGTTATCTATACTCGTTCTCGCATTCAAACGCCAGATGAATCTAAACGTATTGATATCTACCGCATCTCCATTTACCAAATTAACGACGTCGTACGAAGAAGGAAAACATACGCATAAACATATCTTCTCAAGCGAGAGAGTGTTCAAACTGCTCGAAACTTCATTCTTGTGCAATTATTTCTCGGTTATCATTCCGTATAATTGTAATCCTACGTTGTGTTCCATTGTTGTATATGGTAATCGTGCCTGTACGATTATAAGATTTATTTTTTATTTTTCTTTTCCAGTTCGTTGTGAAACAAATGCCAGTCGACGTTCGAGTTGGATTTGTTATTATTAAAGATAAAATATGGTCATACTTTCAAATCCAGAAATATCCACCAAACGTTATCGATGTTCTGAAAGAAGAGTGCGTAAAATCGGTCGACGGTATATTTTTCATCAAAAAAAAAAAAAAAAAAAAAAAAAAAAAAAAAAAAAAAAAAAATACGTTGAGCCAAATCAAACGGGCACCGAAAGCTACGAGCTTATAAATTAAGCATTAATACGAGATAACCGCGCGATTGAAAAGTATTGCACGTTTATAAGGCGATTGCTCGAAAACTTGAATTTTTTACGGAAACGTCGGAAGCTAGCCATTCGTTTATAGATGCGACCTTTAAAAAGACGAGTGTTTACGGTGGGACATAGTCATCTAGTCGGATGCGACGAGAGAAACTTTTAAATCGAATCGAAGAGCAATCGCAAATAATACTGTTGCGTAAACTCGATGTAACTTGTACATGTCGAATTTCAGTTGAGTGACCTTGAGATGACGATCGATTTAATTTTAATTCTTCGTAAGAAACACGTATCGGAAAACGAACGCCTTTAGCTCAAAGCTCAATCCTTATAAACGAAGAAGCGGTTTACAAAACACCGAGTACTCGCGTTGACAAAAAATAAGCAAACACAAGGCTTGTAAAACCGAGAGTTTACGGGGATGAAGAACAACTTGTCGCGTATGAATCACGTTCAAGTGCCACGACGACTCATTAAACGATAATGATCAATTCCGCGATATCCGTGTACAATAATACGATGCGATGTGCCTCGCAGTAATTTATCGCAGCGAAGATGCCTTGGATAAATGCGGGGATGTTCGCGATTGCTCGCCGTCGAATTGAAATGTGCATCTTACGGATCGATAGAAAAAGTTTGCGACGAGTGACCGCTCGTAACGTCGTTCGCTCCGACTCGCGTTGCCCGAGTCGGAGCGAACAAATGGAAGCGAGTGTGCAGTTGCACGCGATGAAGATCAGTGGCAGGCGTTGAGAAGAGTCGCACAGTTAGCCGAAAAGGAATCTCGACGAGTAGTAGTGGGTCCCGCGGACCAGAACTAAAAAGAGAGTTAATCGAACGCTCTTTAGCTCTCGGTGCACGAGCGCGAGCGAGAGGGGCGAGGGCGGCGTGAGGAGGGAGGAGGAACGCCGCCGAGGCAAAGCAAACGTAAATATGATAATCGTTGCTAGAGAGGAAGCGAGGAATCTAAAAATTCTCTCTCCCCCTCCTGGGCGCGACTCCCCAACAACTCCGACTCGCACAATTCGGAGTCGGACTTTCGCGATACAGGAGACGCGGACGATGGACCGTGGGCGGGTTGTGCACATGCGCAAAGCCCTCGGATCCCCCACCCGGTGGCGCCTCCGCACATAATACGTTGTTCCGTCATTCCGTCTTCTCGGTTTTCGCTCGGTCTAGTGCCGCGCTTTCTTCTCTCGAGGCTCACACGGCCACGCCACTGGCACACACACGCGCGCCCACACCTACACACCAGCAAGGCAGCACAAAGCGCGCGGGATTCAGCCCGAGTCTCGACGCTCCGGCAGCGAACTGGGCTACACACCGCAGTCCACACTCCTATACTCGGCTATTCCTACTCCTGTCTGAGCGGCGGTAGGCGGCAGTTGATCTTGGTCATTCTTCGCTGACGCAAGTGCAATTCCGCCAAGGGAGTCTATCGAGAGTCGAGTCTTTGATCGCAATTAGCAGGTAAGTCGAGAATTTCGGCTCCACGCCCGCGGAAATATCCGGGAAAGTCGAGTGGAGCGAGGGCCGGAGAAAGCGAGCTAGAAAAAGTGCCGTAGCGAGAGCTCGAGCGTTGGAAATACGCAATTAACGCGGTAGCGTCATCTCGGCATGGTGAAAACGTACAACACATACGCCGTCCGCCATTTTCGTTATTGTGCTTCCTTTTGGAGTTGGAGGGAAAGCTGCTTTCAAGCGTGCTTTAGCATCGGACCGTGTTTTTCCGGATTTTCTTCGCGTTTTTAGCCCCATTTTCGCGCGGCTCATCGATCCCTGCATCGATCCTCTCACCCTTGATCCACGGGCAGCAACATTTCCAGCGGATTGGCGATATTTGTATCGCGCGTCCAGGCGATCGAGCGAGCCGACGAGTTGTGCTATTTTTTTTCTTCTTTCTTTTTTTCTTTCTTTCTCTTTTATAGCACGGTGCAGTGCAGTGCAGTGCACGCACGCACGCACGCACGCACGCACGCACGACACCAGGGTTCGGGACGATCCGCTTATTTACGAGAGCACCTCCGTGTAGCGTTCGAGCCTTGTTCCGTGCTAACTGCAAGGCTCGGCTCATTTTTCGTTTGTTTTCATTGATTTAAAAGGAGCTTTCAGTGTTGTAGTCCGTTTTCCCCTTCCAACGATATCTCCTGTCGCTTTATGAAGGAATTCGCATGTTTTGCTAGAAATGGCCCGTACCAAGCAGACCGCGCGTAAGTCCACGGGTGGAAAGGCCCCCAGGAAGCAGCTCGCCACCAAGGCCGCGCGCAAGAGCGCACCGTCGACCGGAGGAGTCAAGAAGCCTCATCGTTACAGGTAATTACGCACGAGTATTCCTACCTGCGGCCTTTGTCCGAGAGGCGTGACATAAGGATTTTTCGCATTACGCGTGGCTCACGACGAAAACAACAACAATAACGCCAACGCACTTTTAGGCCCGGTACAGTCGCCCTTCGTGAGATCCGAAGATACCAGAAGTCGACGGAACTGCTCATCAGGAAATTGCCCTTCCAGCGCCTCGTTCGTGAAATCGCCCAGGATTTCAAAACTGACCTGCGTTTCCAGAGCGCGGCCATCGGCGCTCTTCAGGAGGCGTCCGAGGCTTACCTGGTCGGTCTCTTCGAGGACACGAACTTGTGCGCCATCCACGCCAAGCGAGTCACCATCATGCCCAAGGATATACAACTGGCTCGGCGAATTCGTGGCGAGCGTGCTTAAATTCTGATAAGTTATCGGCGTTATGCTTTCCATTTCACCTTGTTTTCATACATTCAAACATTACTACTACTTTTACTATTATTCCAAGAGGTTAGCGGCATTTTAGTTTGGTTCGTATTTAAAAGATTTATTGCGATACTCACTGCCAATTATTCAAAAACGGCGGCACATTCTGTCTATGTTTAGCTGTAGTTTCAAAAGAAAAAGGAAAAAAAAGAAAAAAGAAAAACTAACGATTGTACTTTGTCCAAGTAAATTAGGTTGTATTTATGACTTGCTAAATTATATTTTCTTTTATATATGATAAAAACCATGATAGCTCTATGATCATAAAATGAAGAAATTGAAAAGACAATGTTCGTGTTCGATAAATCTCTATTTCTTCATTGTAATTTTACACTAAAAAAAAATTGACGTATTTGCGTTTCTTGTACTTTTTTAGAATGTAACCCTTGAATGTATCGTTATTAATATAAGGAACACATCGTAGCTTCTACTTCCGACTAGCAATGGAAGAATTCTATATATTATGGAAAAACTTATGTCTCGATAAAAGACGAGCCTGGTGTCTTGCAAGCTCCCTAGCTCGCAGAGATTTGTCCGGTAGACAAAGCAATTGGATTACTCCTCGGCTGGGAAGCTGCTAACGCACACGGGTCTTATATCAAGATGTATTCCTTCCTTTGTAACGCTGAATAATGGTTTTGTAACATCAGCGTTTCAAAACGATTATCGCGAACAAAATGAAATCTTTTAAAATTAGATAATTTCTATTAGACCTTAGTGATAATGTAATTCATTAAGTTAATATCCGATTACACGAGTAATGTTAGTCCGGTGTTTGGACAGAAATAGCTTAGAGTTTCCAGTTTCCAGATCACTCGGATATCTGGTACTTGCTCTTTACTCTTTATGGAGCGAAGGCAAAATAAATAAATCCTGTGAAAAATAAATTAAATTCTTGTGGGCAATGTAAACGGAAGATCTCAAAACCGCGAAATCCATCGAACTTTGCCATGGTTCAATTTCCTTTCGTTTATTTCAACAAGCAAGCATCATAAGAATTGTACACACCGTGTACGTGTAAAGCGTTAATACGATATATACCCCGAGATTTGATTATTAATCGACATAGTAAAAATTCCGAGATCAACATTTGAGACCTTCCGTTACAAAGAGCATTGTCGTTACATCTAGTAGAAAAAATGTCGCAATGTAAATTACTATTAAATAAGACATGCAATTGTGAGAGTAATTAATTGGTCATCAACAGAAATATCGATTATTAATCAAAGTCACTAAATTATAAAAATAGCATTTGAGACCTTCCGTTTAAAGAGCATTGTTGTATCTAGCATAAAATATCACAATATAAATTACTATTAAATAAGAAACAAGTGTTGTTATTATTTATGCGATGTCCTTTAATTAGCATTAGATTTGCCGCTCGTAAAGTTTATCGTACAGATTTTTCAATTGGATTTATCTCAATAATCTAGCCGATAGAGATCGATAAAAGTAAGCAAATGAGAAATTCATATTTGCGCCTAATAATAATAATCATCTCGCCAATCGAACCTGCCTGTCCGTCCGTCCGTCCTGCCTGCTGCATAATTTTCAAAATAAGCGAGCTGTGCGCGACGACTTGTATGATTTACGAATGAAAAGAAGAACGACGAATCGCGGCGCGTGGGAAGTGCGCGAATTCACGACATGAAGAGTCGAGCGAAAAATTGCAGCGGAATATGCACCCACGGACGCTACATGCGAGAACCCAGTCAAAAGAGCAAACATGGCGCTGCTACGATCGCGCAATGTTCGTCGCTTAGACCAGCACTAGTGCCTTCGCTAATATCGCCCGATACCCTTTACTCCCACTCGGAGTCGAGCCAATTCCTTATCGCTCATCGGGCCAAATATTTTTCTAGAAAGGAATATCGCCCAGAGGAGCGCATTACCCGGAGATTCGGGCAACTCCAACATTCGCGAACAATGCGACATTCTGGAAAGTCTCGGGAAAATATTTAGCCATTTGTCTTCGACACCTGAGCCAGCTGTCGTCGTGTGCGAGTAGCGCGTGCGCGTCATCGCGCGATATCCGCCGTCGTCCCTGAACTCCCCCGTCGTCGTCGCGCGTCCGATCGGGAAAGCGCATAAAGCTCTCTCGGCTACGTTCGCGAAAGCTATATTCGCCGACGAACGAGGAGAGAAGGAAAAGGTTGCGCCGTGTGCTAGCCCCAGCCGTAGCCCCAGGGTAACGCTCCAGCCTCGAGTATTTTCCCGGAACGCTCGAGGCGCGCGTACCCACACGCGCGCACACAGCCGCACACAGCGCTCGGGCGCTCGCACGTACGCAGCGCAGGCCGCAACCTACGCGCTCTACAACCTACGGCGTACGTGCTCCCGGAGCACAGCAGGCGCAACGGTGCGCCCCTCCCTTTCACCCAGCAACCCAAGGAAAGAGGAAGGAAAAATCAAAGGAAAAAATCAAAGGATGCATTTGCCGCTCCTCGGCGAGCTCGGCTCGTGCTTTAAGCTCGGTTATACCATTGCCATTGGTCCGACTGCCGTAGACCGACGGCCGTGTCTTTGCGTTCCAACCGCCGAAAAATCAGTCATCGCCAGAGGGAGAGAGAGAGGGAGAGGGAGAGAGAGTGAGAGAGAGCGAGAGAGCGAGAGAGCGAGCGAGCGATTACGATTGTCCCCGCGGTAATACGGCTCGGGAGAGGAAATTTCGTCGCGCAAGTGAAAAGTCGGCCAATCGCTTGGATGCTACGAAAAACCGATTCGGGACACGCGATTGGTCCGGATCGCAAGACTCGAGTTGTTTAATTTTCTAGGGGGAGAGAGAGAGGGAAAGAGCGCGCGCGCGCGCGAGAGAGGCAAAAGAGCGTCCACCACACGGACACACGCATACCGAGAGCACAGCACTGCCATCGAAGCACAAGGAGACGTCGCGAGTGCCTGCTTCCTCCGGATACTTTCCCCGATAAAGGTGAGTGAAATTTCACAAAAGCCCGAAATTAGGGGTGCCGTAGCTCGCGGCAAGACCGGCAGCCGATTTTTCGCCCGAAACAGGGTAAAGCGCACCGAACCGCGGCCCTGAGCCGAGCGCAGTTCTCTCGGCTCTTGACGATGCACCGTCGTCTCGACTCCATTTTGTGTGTAATTGACGTTTTCGAGGGAACGGCCAAGGCGTTACACGCACGTGCGGCCGCGTTGTTTTTCGCGCTCGGAAGCCTCGCACGCAGCAGAAGTGGCGCGCTCCCCGAACTCGGGTGGCGAGACGCGAGCGCCCGTTGGAGCGTAGGCCACCCTGGGGCCCCCGATCTCGTCCAAGGGCTCGGCGCGCGCTTTCCTTGGGGTGGTCTGGGACGAGGGACATCGTTTTCCTCGGAGAGCTCAGAGCGCGCTTCGAGCGTGGCTATTGTGTCTTCTCGGCGGTGCCGCGCTTGGAAAGTCGCCTCATTGCGCAAGTCCGCGGGTGCCAGGGTGGGGGTTTGCGGTTGACGGCGATGGGGCGCGGAGGGGGCGGAGGGGCTCTCGACTCGTGATGCCGCTTCTCTGTTTTTCGCGCTCCGCCGAGTTGCCCGCACATTCCTTTTTCCTCCGATGTCGGCCGAGCGCGTATCGCCTGCCGCGTGGTGGGGACGAGCCCCACCGATGCCACTTCTGACGGCGGCTCGAGGTGCGCGCGGCTGTCACTCCGACACTCCGTGTCGGCTGCGTTACCAAATATCACGCCTTGTAACTGGACTTTCTTTCAGTTGCCGTAAAGCTCCTGTAAAATGGCCCGTACCAAGCAGACCGCGCGTAAGTCCACGGGTGGAAAGGCCCCCAGGAAGCAGCTCGCCACCAAGGCCGCGCGCAAGAGCGCACCGTCGACCGGAGGAGTCAAGAAGCCTCATCGTTACAGGTCACTTTTTTTTATTCCTTATATTGATTTTTGCTCATTTTTGCGCGATAACAACTAAGCGTGCTTTCTTCCCACATTCTGATCCGCCACGGCGTTGCGAGAGATCGCTCTCGAATACGATTGGCTAGTACGAGAAAATGTTGTGGTTTCCCGGGAAAGCGAGAGTTGACGCGGAAGACGTTGAGTGCTCTAAAGCATTTTGAAGGAAAATGAAAACTTGCCGACAGACGATGCGCACGCACGCACGCACGCACGCACGCACGCAATCATTAGCCGTGCTGTTGTGCATTTGTAGTGTATTTCCCATAAGGACTTTCTTTTACGACAACCCAATAATCAGTTTCAATATTTGCGACACCGGCGATCATCATCCGTATTATTCTGAAAATACATTTTTATTAGTTGCTTTGCACACAGGGTAATTAATTCGCGATGAATATTTTTAATCCGTCTCGTTGCAATTCTAACATTGGTAATCATTGTAAATTCCCGATCAATTGATCACTTGTTATTAGTATAATTTTTCATCGGTATACCGTCGAGTATTTCTTTTTCTGTCATTTCTTCTTCGAGCATTAATTATTCAAATTTTGCCAACGCGCTTTCTCTCAATTGTAGCAATTTTTAACAAACAGATTTAAAATTCAGATACGTATTTGCCAGCTAGAGGTAAGATTTTAGGGGAAGAGATTTGTTGGACGAGTACTTTGGCGTTGTCTAATTATGATAATTTTTATTCTAGGCCAGGAACAGTCGCCCTTCGTGAGATCCGAAGATACCAGAAGTCGACGGAACTGCTCATCAGGAAATTGCCCTTCCAGCGCCTCGTTCGTGAAATCGCCCAGGATTTCAAAACTGACCTGCGTTTCCAGAGCGCGGCCATCGGCGCTCTTCAGGAGGCGTCCGAGGCTTACCTGGTCGGTCTCTTCGAGGACACGAACTTGTGCGCCATCCACGCCAAGCGAGTCACCATCATGCCCAAGGATATACAACTGGCTCGGCGAATTCGTGGCGAGCGTGCTTAAGAAGTGTCATTTACTACATACATAACATTTACAACTACTACTACTACTACTACTACTACTATTATCAATAGTTTGATCTTGATATTACTATTTGTAATAATGGATGGAAGTATACATTTTTTCCGATCCACTTATTGTGTTGCGTATATTATCATTTTGGCATAATCGTTGGTACATTCACCGTTTACTATAGATATATCAATATCAATCAAGCTTCAAACTGAACTTGCTTCTTATGTAAATTTAAAAATGAAAACATTATTTAGTTTACAATATGGTATTAAAATCAAGAAAACACAGCTTTTTTTATTAATGTCTAAAACATCCAGAAGAACAGAATTTTCTTATTTCAAATGGACACACGATATAATCTACGATTTTATCTAGTATTATCAGAATTATTATTTGACAGAAATTCCGATTATTTTTAGTAATCTATGATCATCATTGTGTATAACTGTCATCCTTGAACGGAGTATAATTATTTAATATGTATATGTGCGTGTGGGCATATGTGTACATATATGCATGTGTGCACACGTGTATATATGTATACATATGCAAACACCGAAAAAATGGCGTGTTCTTAGAGAATAAGATCAACTTTTATATAGCGTAATTTGACACGAAAACAATTTAGAATGTACGAACAATACATAAATGGACTTTGACAAATAATTCATCGTTCTTTGTATGAATAAATCGCGTTTCATAAATAAACAGTTTAAAGTCAATGATAATGTTTACATTTTTATTTACCCATACAATTATCTTTCTTTTACGCATTGGAATGCTCTCGATTTTAATTTTTAATTTATAATATCCCTTGAATGCTAATAAATTCATTTAATTACAAAATATTAAAATCGGCTTAACATTAAAAGTGATTAGCAAAGAAAAATTTGAATGCTCGTGTTATTGTGTGTGCTGTTGAATTTCGTTAAAAATTAATCTTGTACATAAAAAGAGTAAAGTAAAAAAATGAAAACTTTCCCAAGTGCTAGTAATGCAAGACTTCAGATCTATAGCAATTTTTCTTTTATTGGCTACTTGTTTTTATCTTAATTATTTTATTTTGTTATTTTTGTTATACTTACATTTAAACAGAAAATATTTTTTATAAATAAACATCCCGTTGTACAATTCTAGGATATACAATTATACCTATTATTCATATATTTTAATTTTTTGCTTTTTTAACAAAATTTTGTTCTTTAGCACAGTTGGATTGGATCTCTACCCGATATTTCACAAAATTTATTTCTTTCAACCTTAATCCCAGTAACATTACTATGTCATGGTGTTTCATTTTCAACAAAAGATACAATTGTCTGCCTCGTGTATTCTCAGCTTTTTTTTTTTTTTTTTTTTTTTTACTAATGTAGATATGTATTATGTAAATCAGGTGTTTCAACAAAATTTCTCAAAGTTTGACAAATATCTTGGATAATGGTTGTTTAAATTCTTTTTATGCAGAATGTTTATATCTTAGTAACTTAAATTTTATTTTTGAATTTTCGCAAATTCAAATTCAATTTCTTTGAAACATTCCGTATAAGAGACTATTTTCCTATAAACTTGTATAAATCGTATTCTACTTTAAACGACATGACTATTAACTTTGAATAGAAAAAAAATGTAAGGCCTTGTTTTTCGTATTTAATCATTGTTTTTTCAGGTTAATGTCATTCTATGCACATAATTTTTTATCTTGATTGAATGTTGTTAACTGGTTAAATATTGTAGATCATGTTAATGCATACACCTTATAAATTTAAAGCCTCACTGGAAGGATAATTGTATTCACTTTTAAATTTATAAAAAAAAAAAAAAAAAAAAAAAAAGTTTAGTGAAGCTTATCGTTAACATGAATGTAATGCTTTAAAGGATTATAGTGATCTATACTTAAATTCGAAAATAAAAAATTTATTTAAAAAGAATTCTGAATAAGTTATTTGTAGAAACTGTACTTATTAATATACTATCAGGAAGGCAATATAGTTTTTAATGTCTCTGGCAATAAGTGATTGTACAAGTAGATTTCCATCAATTGTTAGGTCATTAATCATAGATCTTTTAAATAAAATTACTATATATTTAATTGTTTTCTAATTTATACTACTCCACTTGCTCGATGTTATAAGAGCTCAAATTCCCTTGACAATTCTTAGCATGTACAGTAATTCTATTCTTTAAAAACATTTTGTTCTATCAATGTAACACATATATGCCACAGAGTTTAAAAAGCTTTGTTTTAAATGTACATTTCTTTTCAAAACTATATATCTGTAATTATGCAAAAATTTATTGCATAAATTTAATTTAATTTCATTCATACATTTTAAATACTAGGGTAAAGGAATAAATTATTTGCCCACTTAATTTTAATCTTTTGTTTCCTTTAATTGTAGAAACAAGAATTTTATTGAATATTACGATAAATATCTATAACATTGAAAAGAATTACAATTTCACGTGTATCTTACATTTTTTGCACGAATAAGTTTACTTTATAAATAACACTTTCAATATTTACAAAAATTCCTAGTATTATTATTATGATGTACTTATATGAAAATTATATGCGGATATTCCGCTAAATATTCAACTATATTGTTGTTGTTGTTATTATTATTATTATTATTATTATTATTATTATTATTTTCTTTTATAAAATTGCAATTATTATAGTTGGAAATTTTCAACGACAATGTTTTACTTAAAATCATAACAGAAGAATTGCGATGAAAATGGAAAGGATTTTGCACTTTGTCCGTAGTTATCATAAAGTATGGGTGACCTTAGCGGTGCAAAATATATTTAAAAACTTAAAGTATTACGAGTTTAAATGATGATTAAGAACTGTTACAAGAAAAATCTTTTGAAATTAGTCTTATGAATACAGAATTCAAAAATGATTTATTTCTTCATGGCTTAAGAGAACTTGAAATACTAGTCGATGGAAAATAACAATTTTCCGAAAGAGTATGGCCATGTACGTCTCACCGCAATTTTAAGCTGTGAAATTTCGATGCTTGCTTAAATAACGTTTTTTACAATAAATAATATAATAATCGACACTCTCCGTTCAACGCAAATGTATAAATAAAAAAGTACGCATATTGTCTCCTATGAAGATGTAGAGTTTGCCGAAAGTTGCGCACTTAATATCGAATGTGGTTGTTGTTGCCCGCTACTGCAGCGTTAAGTGCTCGCGGCTGTCTTCTAGTCCTAGTTTAAAACAGACATGAAACATCAAGAAAGAAAGAGAATTTGTGTTTGCATTCGGAGCGATGAGGACAACTTGAAGAATCTTGAGCACAGAGCAACAATATACCATGCAAACATTCAAGTACGACCTAACTCTGCTTGCATAGAGTGCCAAAACTACGTTAACAAGTATTTTATCACTATTTTAGTAATCTGATTAAAAAATTGATAAAGACAAACTAAGGGAGATTACCGTGTACTTATAATCATATATTACATGAAGCTATATAAATAAATATTATGTAAGTGCTACAATTTCTTAGCCAGTTTTTGTTCCAAACTGAATTGAACAGTTTTGCTCAAGTTAAACTATAAACAAAGTACTAGAGTTACAAACTATTTTACAAAAAGTATTAAAATTTGCATATTTACAAAATTACGAAAATCAAATGAAAAAAGCAAAGTAGTAATTAACTAATAGCTGCGCCTTGTTTTTAATTCAATTTAAATTTACTACATATTATGGTACTAAATATGTAACGAGACAGATTGAATTAGTGCTGAATTGGTCTAAACAGAATTTTTATTAGTAGATTAGCACCTTTGGAAAGGAAAATCATTTAAAGAGTATACTTTTCTAAATGGAAAGCATTGCGAAGTGGGGAGAAATTTTAAAGATATTATTGCAGAAATGTGTTTGAGTCATTATCGCGGTTAGCTACAAAATTGTCTGCTTCATTACGCAGTTCTGACTGCACTTGAAAGTGCAATAATTTTTTCTTATTATCACTATGTATTTAAAAAAAAAAAAAAAAGTTTAGAAAAGGCACTCGTAGCATATCTATATACACATATGTATAATTAAAAATTCTTAACAACATTACTTGCGGTAATATTCAGGTCATTATTAAAGTATTCAAATTTATTTAAGTTTTGTCACTTATATCTTGCAGAATTCGATACTTTTTTCTATATATAAAATCATGCCACAATTACAGAGAACTATAATACTGTTATTACATATTGACAGAACTAATTCGTTTATGATATATTCATAGGATATGGCAGTGTTATTAAAAAACATTCACACGAAAGTTATGAATCAAAGGTAAAAAAATTTATACGTTTCTTCGCGCGACGGGTAGTTTCTAAAAACGCGCAGACCGTACAACAAAAAATTGACAGTATCGTGCCAAAGCCGCAAATTAATTGCGCACATAAAAGTTAATATTCGTAATAAAGAATTTTAAAGCACAAGTAGCGACAAAGAATCCTAAATAATTCAAATACAAATAATACAAATATGCACTACAGATTAATTCGATGAGTATCATGTACCTCAGAAATTCTTTTTTTATAAAATATTTTTTTTATAAAATTTCACAATCATCAATTAAATAATAAATTTTATTGCAAATATCAAAACTTAGCATTATTATAATTATTCAAATACATCTGCGATTGACGAACAGCAGGTACATGATCCTTTCTTGTAGAATCACAAAATAAGGGAAGACTACGACTGTAATATTTATTTTGCTGATTAATTTAGTGTTACCTGTAGAGATCTCGTAGAGTTTGATCTTCTCGTGACGATGCATTTCGACATGTATTTAATTTGTTCTCGAGAGCCTGCATCGGAAAAGGTACAAGTTAATTCCAATAATACATAGTTTTCAATCAATTGGGCAGTAGCAAATATAGGAAATTAATTTATCAAAATATCGTTATTAGCAATGTTATGTTTGAAATGTTAGAGAGCATAACAAAGTCATAAAAATCGAGCGGTAAACTTTGATAAGACATGATTAGGAAATGAAAATGATAACCAAAATGTCAAAGTATGCAAACTTAAGAAAAAACAAAATTAAAACCTGCGTTGTGTGAAAAGGTGTAAGAGTAAATTGAAAGAGCATCGATCTCTCTACGTTGCTATCAGCATTTCGTTGGTCTAGATTGTGGTCTAATTGGAATTGGAGTGTCTACTTGAACTGACGGTGTTTTTGTGGTAGTGGAAGAAATTGTTTTCTTTCCACCAGGACAAGAACATTTCACCCTCCTACAGTCCATGCAGACCCACCTGTCAAGCTACCAATTCACCGAGCTACAATACACTTCATGTTCTCATAATCATTTACTCTTAACAATAGCAAATATTCAATTTAAAAGTTTTCTTTGATAATAACACCAACAATAATTACGAAAAACAAAGCAGTGCTACAAGCTCAATTGATTACATGCTATTTACTACCAAAAGGGAAAAATGCTAAAATCATTACTCGATTAACGATAGGAAATGTTATACTTACCCCAACTTTTCTCATGAGATCACCGATCATATTCATAGCAAGTATTCTGGTGCAAGGTGTCAATGTCGGTGGACTGACGTTATTGTTGATATTGTTACCAATCACACCCCCTATGCCATTTCCAACTAGTCACAAACAGTAAAAACAAGATACGTATTACTATTCAACTACAAAAACACAAGTGAAATAGACAAAGTACACACAAAAGTTTCAACAAAAAACTCAGGCACGATAACAAAAATTTTTAACTTTATTGGAGGATGATAAAAAATTAACACAAAAATATAAATACATCTCAGGAAAATTGAATTTGGTGATTTATTAAAAAAATAAGAAAGATATATTCGATTTGCTTTTCTTTCTCATACATGAAGTCGGCACAAAAAAATATTTTGTTTTACGCAAGGCGTTACGCATCTTACTTTTTAACGGTGATGATATATTTGTTGTGGATACTGGACTTGTAGGGGGAGTATGCGTTTCCAATTCGAATTGCAGTTTATTACTGTCTACATGATTACGAACTCTCTCAACGGCAGCAGACTTATCGTTATCAGGTTGATGTCGTACTTGAACTTGAATTTCTTGTTTTAGATCTAAAATAAATACCACGTGTTTAAGTATATTGTGAAAATTCGTTTTGCAGGTTTTAATTTAGGTATTCGTAACGAACCTCTAATTTCATCTTTCAGTCGCTGAACGGTTGCCCTCAAACTATCTTTCTCATCTAATTCTGATTCAAGTAATGCAGTTTTTTCAAGAGCTACATTAAATTTTGCTTCCATTTCTTCTTCCGTTACTTTGCTAACCCTAGAGTTGAAAAAGAAACAATGGTATAATCACGAATAAGTTTTGGCAATGATATTAAGCTTACCTGTGAGCTCTTTCTAAATCATCATTTTTTTGTTCCAATTCCCTAACATATTTAAGTAATTGATCATTTTGTATTTGAAGATCTTGAGCTCGAGATTGAAACATGGAACAATCTACAGCTTGCTGATCCAATCGACTTCTCAATTGTTCAATTTCTGATGCCAATCTTGAATTCCTCTGACGCAATTCACGATTTGTTTTATCAGCTTGTTCCAAGGAGGCTTCTAACTCTTTTTCTAACATTTGTGAATTTTCTTGGAATTCTTCCAACTCCCGTTCCACATCATCTTTTCTACGTTTGAGAAGTACATAGAGAACGTTTTTTTCATTTTTGCATTATTTGCCAAAGACTAGTAGTTACTGCAAATGTATTGTAATTTTTAAGTCTTACCTCTGATGTAACTGATGAGCAAGATCCATCCAGTATTGGATCTCATCATCTTTACTATTGAACTGAGGTGGAGGATCGATTTCCATCATTTTAAAAGAAAATCTTTAATATTCAAAACTAGTAAAGGAACTGCAACGGTAGATGCAGACTATCATAGGCTATGTAGTCAGCATCCACAGAATAGCCTTAAATTTACGTTACAAGTCCTCTGACATACATTTCCTGCAAATTTAAACAAACAATCCGTAAAATAATATTATTAGAGCGGAAAAAATAGCTACACGAAACGAATAATTTTGCGGGAAAAGCACGTATAAAATGTACTTAAAAGCCAAAGAATTTCAGGAATTAATGGAATGTGTTTCAGGGCACAAGTTGTACCTGTTTATGTACAGGTACAACTTATTTCTTAAGAAAAGTAAGCAGCGTCTTTAAGTCGCAGACGAAAGTAGATGCGAAAGGAATAGCTTTAAATGTTTGAGGATTAGAGTAGACAGCAGACCACAACTATTGCGTAGACGCACCAAGCATAGCATTCAATCACGCGCACATTGCGATTCTTCCAACTGACTATTTTTTATGTAGAAAAAGACCTTGAGTGAGTAAGAATGAGAGAGACAGAGAGCGAAGAGCGTAGAAAAGTGAGAGAGAGGGGGAGAGGGAGAGGGAGAGAGAGAGAGAGAGAGAGACATGACTGACATGTGCCTCTACGGCATTTAATCAAATGAGTCACATTATTACGAGTTTACGATATACCGGAAGACATTCTTAAATAGACGAGCCAACAGAAATAAATAAATTATTCGCATTTAAAAAGACTGTGCGAATGCATGGCACATCTACTCACTGATAAAATGTAAGATCTTGTTACACTGGATGATTAAATGGAAATTCGATGATTATATGTTGCCGTACGTATGTCATGTTACTCACATATTCATAAGAAAGTGGTTAAATTGCGTCAAGAAAATCTGTTTATAGAGCTCAAAATGGCAGACGCCAAAAAATGGACACAGAGAAAAAGATGGCGTTACGCGTACCCGCGTTGCTTTACGCATGCGTTTCATCTACGTCGATGGCTTTTACCTTTCTATCATCTTTTACATGTCCTGTTATTCGTAGATTTTGTAAATAAAGTGTGGATCAAACATCGGTCCGCTCTATTATTAATTGTAATTGTTCTCTTCTAAATGGAAGCAAATAACAAGAAAAATAAAAAGAAGCAAAATATGGAAAAACTATAGATTTTAATTTTGTATTACTTGACTCTTTATTCCCTTTTTTGTGCATATGAAAAGCAGAGATCTCGTTGTAACTCACCAAGTCCGTTTTTTCCTTCTAAAACTAAAATGCCGTATATTCACGCGCTCAATCCATACTTTGCAATCTTCGCATAGCACATATTATTTTTAAATTATACATTATTTGAAATGATTCGGTATAAATAAAAAAACTTCAATCACCGCTGACATGACATCATTACAGCTACTGCATTATATTCTAATTAACTATATCGCAACTTATTTTTACGGTTTTTAATTTATTCCAAATCTATCGTTCAAATCTTCGTTTCTCGTGCTCTTATTTGTTGACGTCTTGGAGTGTAACGTTTTGAGTGTTCACACGAGTTTCAGTTTTTGTGCAATTCATAAATCAACGAGATACTTCTCCTAAGCATTTTGAAATATTTACTTTTCGTTGAACGTTGAAACTAGAACTTTTCTTACGTTCGTCATCTACTGCAAATTTACAATTAACTCCAGCAACACTTCGAAATTACCACCGATTTACTTTTAAGGCGCTCATGCGCACTTGTTTTAATAATGGTCGCATAAAAAAAGAGACATCTAAAGTTTTCAATCGGTGCCGTAAAGCACGTAAAGAGATAAAGAATAAAGAATATTATAAGCGTTTGCATACTTTGTTTAAGTATTACGCGTGATTCTCTTAGTTTGCTAAAATGGTAAGTATTTTTTATACGTGGCTGCACGCTCTATTATAATTATAAGTACAAAAGAAAATATTGTTATGTGGCGTGAAAATTTTCATTCTGCGGAATTTACTTTTGGGCTGAGCCGGTCAATTGGCTTACTAATTACTGAAAATAACTGTTTTGCAATGTTTGTTAATGTATCTTAATTATAATACAATCATTTTATTGCATACTAATTAACGTGATTTTGGGCGAAACAACGGTAGAGACGATGGAAAGGTTTTTATCTTTATAACCTTATAAGGATCGGAAGATATCGCGATATCTTCGCATCAGCTTGCCATGCGGTGTTTCACTATCCGCGTTTAAGAATTTTTTGGATAATAATGTACTCGAATATTAATTTACTTGAGTGTATGGCTATTTTCATCTCATAAATATTTAAATTATTAGTGAACAAATTCATTAATATCAATTTTATTCTAAAAGTTGAAATAATTTTTCAAACCAAGTCATAATATAAATAATGGCTTATTAAATAATATAATTAATATCACATTGTTTAATGATATTACAGCCGCCGCAAATTATCCTCCTTAAGGAAGGGACAGATTTATCACAAGGCAAGCCTCAACTCATTTCAAATATAAATGCTTGTCAATCTGTCGTTGATGCTGTTCGTACAACACTGGGCCCTCGCGGCATGGATAAACTTATTGTGAATGATAACGGTAAAGGTACAATTTCTAACGATGGTGCTACAATTTTGAAACTTCTTGATGTTGTTCACCCAGCAGCTAAAATATTGGTTGATATTGCCAAATCTCAAGATGCAGAAGTAAGTCTGTTATTCTGAAATAGTTTCCTTAAAACTCGAACGAATTTTTTATTATTATTGTGATACTTACTCGAAACGAAAAGTATCATTATTAAGTTTGAGAACATTATATGTAATTCCAAGACTGACATTTTTGTAAAGAATAAAAAATGTCTCATTCAAATTTCTACAGTGCGCATATATTTCTTTTATTATTTATAATAAATTTTGTTTTGCGATAATGTCGAATATTGTTTTAGATTGGTGATGGTACTACCAGTGTAGTTCTACTTGCTGGAGAATTCCTTAAACAGGTTAAATCTTTTATCGAAGAGGGTGTACATCCTAGAATTATAATTAAAGCATTTCGAAAGGCAATCCAATTAGCCATAGAAAAAGTTAATGAGTTAAGTATTCAAATTAAGAAAACCAATACTCAGAGTATTAGAAATACTTTAGAAGAATGCGCCGCTACAGCTTTAAATTCAAAACTGATTCATCAACAAAGGAAATTCTTTAGTAAAATGGTGGTTGATGCCGTTCTTATGCTAGATTATCTTTTACCTCTAAATATGATTGGTATTAAAAAGGTAAGATTCAATCGTTTAATCCGAATTAAGTGCATTTTTTTTATTAAATTATAATAAAACGACAAAAGTTTCAACAAAAAAATAGACACTTACGAGTAATGTATTATAATTCAATTTTCCAGATCTCTGGAGGTGCTTTAGAAGATTCGATGCTTGTAGCTGGTGTTGCTTTTAAAAAAACATTTTCATACGCTGGTTTTGAAATGCAACCAAAAACGTATACACCGTGTAAAATTGCTCTACTTAACATCGAATTGGAATTGAAAGCAGAACGTGACAATGCAGAAATTTGTGTAGACAATGTTGCAGAGTATCAGAAAATTGTTGATGCAGAATGGCAAATTTTGTACGATAAACTGAACAAAATTCATAAGAGCGGCGCAAATGTAGTACTATCCAAATTACCTATTGGAGATGTTGCAACACAATTCTTTGCCGATAGAGATATGTTTTGCGCCGGTCGTGTACTTGATGAAGATCTCAAAAGAACGTTGAAGGCATGCGGTGGAACTGTACTTACTACAGCCAATGATATTAACGATTCTGTTCTTGGACGTTGTGAGACATTTGAAGAGAAGCAAATCGGAGGAGAAAGATTTAATTTCTTCTCAGGATGTCCCAATGCTGAAACTTGCACTTTTATACTTCGCGGTGGTGCCGACCAATTCTTAGAAGAAACCCAAAGATCATTGCACGATGCTATTATGATCGTCAGACGCATGATTAAAAATGATGCTGTAGTTGCTGGTGGAGGTGCTATAGAAATGGAACTCTCAAGAACATTACGAGACTATTCTCGTACTATTGCTGGAAAGGAGCAACTCATAATAGGTGCTGTTGCTAAAGCTTTGGAGATTATTCCAAGGTACGAATTATTTTAATTATTAATTATTATTTAATTAAATCATTTACATTGTCAATGGACTGGAAATTCTTAGGAGCACGTGTATCAAAAGTGAAATGTTAAAACGATTATCTTACTATTTCTAATTTTTACAGGCAATTGTGCGATAATGCTGGTTTTGATGCAACCAAAATACTCAACAAACTCCGTCAGAAGCATCATATAGGTAAATGTTGGTTCGGAGTTGACATTAACGAGGAATACATCGCTGACAATTGGGAAAATTGCGTTTGGGAACCAGCAGTAGTCAAGATTAATGCGTTAACTGCAGCCTGCGAAGCAGCTTGCCTTATTCTCTCTGTTGACGAGACCATTAAAAGTCCAAAAAGTAATACTGGTGATGCCCCACAAATGATGCCTGGTCGTGGCATGGGCAGGCCCATGTAATACTTTTTATTTTTTTCGTTTATTATTTCTATTATCGAAGCTGTAATGCTAAGCGCCGCCTACTTTTCACAAACTTACACATTCAATCGATTGTAAGCCGAAAACTTCTGTAATCTCATGTAGAAACGGATTCTTGCTTTGGAATATGAATTAAAACTTATTTACGTAAAAATGATAAAATATCGAGCAAAATGAAATGAACGCAAATGTCAAGCTTTAGGCGAATTTTTGTAATAATTATAAGCAAATCTAACGTTTTATAAATTATAACCGTCTCTTTAGATTTTCTACTTTAATCACGTTTTTATCTGTTTCCAATTTCTATGGTTATGAATACAATGAATAAATGAAAACTGTTTTTAAATAAAATGATTGCTCATCGATGCTTTTAGTTAATTTCTTTATTTAAAAACTAAATTATGTAAAACTGGTTTAATCGAATGAATTACATATATTTAAGTCTTTTTCATAGTTTTGTAGGCGTTTAAAACAAATAAAGAATAACAAAAGCCTTTTTAATAATAATACATACGTGGCAAGTTCAGTAAATCAAGTTTATAAAAATTAATTACTAAATAAGTAAACAGCTCATTGGGTAGGCGTATGGTATATTTCTATCAATGTTTTTACCAATTGAATACGGAATAATAAACGGCAATTCTAATAAATTTTGGTTTACACAATTTCTAGATTACACAGTACGCATAATATTCTTTCACGTTCTTTTGAAGAACATTACACGTATACATTAACATAATTGTATTAAAAAAAACTTTTCTAATTCACGGCTATAAAATTAGATCTTTTACGTTCCTACAGTATTTTCATTGACAGCAATAACGAGCTTTTTTACACTTCTTCGAAATGATTGATTCTTCGGCACAAAGGTAATTGTATTCTCTATCAACGCTTAATTAAAATTAAATTCGCATAACAGGTCATAAAGTAAAAAATAGAATAGCGCATAAATTTACCGAGCATTAAACAAATTTTCTTTAGTATTCGATGCGATTGGTTTCGTTTCTGGATTTATAAAAGTAGATAATAAATAAACAAACGAATAAATAGATTATAAAACAATTCCATTTCCATTTAATCCATTTAAAGAATGTGATGACTTAAATCTTTACGTTCTTTTATGCGAAGCTTTACTCGCTAATCGAGGGAATTTTCTCATAGCTTGTGCATAATTCGAAAAGTATTGCAAATTATTCGGCTCGACTGTGTGCCAACAAACGGTTTCGATCAAACAAATATTTACATAAATAAACAGTAAAATTTCACATTAAAGTTTAACCTACTTAGAAGGTTTGCTAGTCGGTTGCGTTGCATTCATATCACACGACATATACTTAACATCAATAGCCGTGAATCCGGAGTTTAGTCACAAATCATACTATTTTCAATCGAGGATTCAAGATCTAATGGGAATTTAACGTACGTCATTGCAATCAACCGTACACAAGAATTAGAATACAAAGTTGAAAGTTTTCGAAAGTAAATTACGAAAAAAGACGAAGTAATCCAAATCCAGTATCCCGCGATTTTTCATCATAAAAAGCAAATTCAATCGACGTTTCACGTTGCAAAAGAACGTTTCGTTCGATCGAATGACACGAGAGTACCCTTGGAAAACGTATCCCCGATTATATAAATAACCATCATTTACAATGCACGTATCGGCAGCAGTGCCGATAAAAAGTAACGACAAAAAGTAATCATAACGTTATTGCTAAGTGGATAATCGTTTCAGATGGAAAGAGCGCTCGAGGAGATATTTGAGAATGCCGGAGTACTCTCCAGCACTCCATCGTTATTGTGTAAAAAAGAAAGTAAAACGTAGCCTTAACGCGAACAACTTTCGTTCGTTCACATTCGAGCTGAAACGCACGGGACAGGGACTGCGGCGGTGCAAAAGAGAAGGAAACCCGAATACGATAATCGGCGGGTGACTGAATTATCGGAGGAGCCGAAAGAAAGGCGAAAGGAATGCCGGGCAGAGTTTCTCTCTTGCAGCGGTGGAGGAGCTCGTGGAGGAGCTCGTGGAGGAGCTCGTGGAGGTGCGAGAGAGCGCGAGAGAGCGCGTAGCCGCAGAGTCGGCGGAGGTTTGGGCGCAAAGCGGAAGCCGGGCAGAAAATCAGCGGGAAGTGGCGCTCGAACTCCGTCGCGGAGCCAAGCCGAAGGAAAATTCGAGGCGCTGCTCGGGGTAAAAGATCGCGCCGCCCGCAGGAGTCGCGAAGGTGGCGAAGGAGGTCCGACGTCGGCTCGTGTTCGCGAGCGTTCGGCCGGAGTCGCCGCTGCTCGGCTCCGGGTTGGTGGGGGTCGCGGCGCCTGGGACGGAGTCTCCTCGACTCGCAGTTGTCCGACCGCGCGGACTCCGGACTCAGTACGCGCCGCGCCGTTACGCCGGCAACTCGATACGCGAGCGCCTCGTACCAGGTCGTCCCTCGCGAGCGTCGCCGCCAAGAGGTGGAGAAGAGCGGCAGAGGCGCGGAAAATTCCAAAGTTGGACGGCCTCCTCGCCGCCGTGTCTGGGTGCGGGCGCGCGCGCGCGCGCGTGGATGTGCATCGAGTGCGCCGAGAGGAGCGCGCGACACGTGATTCCTACCGCGTGTAAATAGTCGTACGCCGCTCAAGGACAGCACGTGGCCTCCTCCGTTGGTACACACACCCGCGCACCCGCGCGCGCGTTCCCGCTATGACGATGCGCCGCGGCTTCTACTCCCCGCGGCAGCGATAACGCGCTCCAGTGAACTCGCGGAGGCGCGCGGCGACGGTTGCCGAGATAACGGGCCAGTGCTGTTTTTCTGCGTGTTTCGTTTTCCTCGAGCGGCGGGAGTAAAGTTGGCGCTCGGAGGAAGCCTCTGCAAAGGCTCGCGGCGACTCGTCGTTGGTTTCGCAAGAGCGCGGGGGTCGCGGTGAGCGGGCGCTAGAGATACAGAGAGAGAGAGAGAGAGAGAGAGAGAGAGAGCGATAAGAGGGTACGAGTCGCTCGCGGTCGCGAGCACACGAAGCTGGATTTCGCGGAGAGCGGCGCTATGATGGAGCCCATGGCGGGCGGCGGGGGCGGAGCCTTCGAGCTGGACAGCGGCTTCGAGCCGCAGACGCGGGCGCGTTCGAACACGTGGCCCTGCCCGCGACCCGAAAGCTTCCCCGACGGTGCTAAGGAGCCCGCGGGTGAGTCCGGGACGCCACCGCAGCAGACGAGCTTGGCCCAGACCGCGGGCGGCCTCCTCCCGGTCAAGAAGAACTCCTCCCGGAGGAATGCTTGGGGCAACCTCAGCTACGCCGATCTCATCACCCAGGCGATCACGAGCGCCCCCGACAAGCGGCTCACCCTCTCGCAGATCTACGAGTGGATGGTGCAGAACGTGCCCTACTTCAAGGACAAGGGCGACAGCAACAGCAGCGCCGGATGGAAGGTGAGTCGGCGGTGCGCTCGGCGAAACTCCGCGCCGGTCGAACTAACGTCGATCCCGATAATCGTCAGCAGAAGCTGCGGCGCGAGAGAGAGAGAGAGAGAGAGAGAGAGAGAGAGAGCAGCAGCTCCATATAAATAAAGCCGACTCTCCGATCGGCTTTCCTCTCGCAAAGTAAATAAATAAAGCGGCGCCTCCGTTGGCGGCTGCTCGAGGAGTTGGCGATAGGTTGGCCATCGGTTGGCCATCGGTTGGCCATCGGTTGGCCATCGGTTGGCCATCGGTTGGCGATAGGTTGGCCATCGGTTGGCGATTAGTCGGCGGACACGCGGGAAGCCCCTCCCGCACTTGGAAAGCGAACGAAAAGGAGTCCAGGCGGCGGTCGGCCGACTCCGGTTGCGCCCCGCTCGGGAGATTCTTTTGGTGCGCACACCGGTTTTGGCTCGTCGGTTGCGACTCTCCCGTGTATGGAGGTGCACGTATTCCGTTATTCTCGCGCGGCGATCGGGGAAGAGTAGGAGGAGGAGGTAGAGGCTCCCTTTATCGCGTCCCGTCGATGCCCCTTCGGCGAGGAGCGGACGAGGACGGCTTTTCCCGCGGCGGCGAGGCTCCGTTCGCGATTTCTCCGGTGGAATTCGAGCTCCGGGGTGACGCGCGGCCAGTTTTCGCGCGGCCGCTTTTTTCCTTTCTCTCCTACTCGCGGACACTCTTGCGCCTCGCCGACGCTCGGGACGGACGCGTCCCTCTCACTTTTGATCTCCGCCAAGAGGCTCAGCGCCGCCGAGCGAGAGACGCACTTCAAGGCCGAATTTGCATCGGAATTGGCCCGCGATGCACGGCCGCGATGCATGGCCGCGATGCACGGCCGCGGACTTTTCGAGAAGGGGTCCGGGCCCCCGGAGGCGTCGCGCCATCTATCCCGGTGATACCGCGCCCCTGCGCTATTTATAGGCCCCGCGTGTTATCTAGGCGTCCGTTGGGCCGCGTCGGGAGAATCGTATCGGCCGAGCGGCTGATAAAGTCCGCGAAGACTCGTCCCCGGCGGACACGGACTCCCGTCCAGCGTCGGGCACCACGCGCGTCCTCGGCCAACGCATCCAGCGAAGTAACGATAAACGGCCGCGATTCTGGTGCTCGACCCCGAGAGCTTTGCCGTGCGGCCGAGGTCACCGGCCCTTTAGCAGCTTCTCCTCGCTCGAGGCTCGATTTGTCCCGGGCCACGTCACCCGGTGCGCTGCTACCCCCGCGCCCCTACCAAGGCTCCTCAGCGTTTGGTAATTTATGGACAAGTTTACGTTGACACTCTCGGACACAGTCTTATCTCCGCTTACTCATTCGCGCCAAACGAATAGACGCGTGTGTTCGCACAATCGATGTAGAGGTGACCCGAGTAAACATCTTCGGTATTTCTCGAGTTATTGTTCCAGCGAGCGTTTGGAATCCCCTTTGAGGCTTAACGTCTCTAAATCCTCTGCTATAACGTCATTTTTACACTGTTTTTCGACTTGAATTCTCAAATATCTTTCGCCTTCGAATAATTTTCAAGGAATCCCTGCGTAGGTCGGACCGTTTACCCAGCGTTTACCCAGCGTTTACCCAGCGTTTACCCAGCGTTTTCCCAGCGTTTACCCAGCGTTTACCCAGCGTTTTCCCAGCGTTTACCCAGCGTTTTCCCAGCGTTTACCCAGCGTTTACCGACTATTTTCTCTCCATCAATCGTTAGCCGATTACATTCGCTTATTTATTTACTTTGGCCTAATGGGGACTTGTACGATAACCAATTCATTATAAAACCATCGCAATTGTATAATTTATCTTTTTTCTCAAGGCTTCGACGCTCCTAATCCTGGCATTATTATCGCACCGCAACGTTACGATTTTATAAAAAATTACGCGAGCTTTTAGGTTCTCTTTGGTGCAAGGAAAAGTCGAAATGTTGACGGTATAAAATGTACTTGTCATGCACGCACCTCCGGGTCGCACCTCGAATCGTACTCGAAACGATATAATTGCGCACGATTCCCTAAATTATCCTTTTTCGAGTAGACCTTCGTGTGACGCTCGCACGAGTTTTCTTACAATTTAAGACGAACGCGAGGACTGTACTTGTAATACTCGTCCGAATTATAAACTTCTGTACTCGAACATTTATACCGCAGCATTAAGAACGTGCTTTAATTCTCGAAACACGCGAGTATTCGAGTTAATAATAGGTAAGGTTAAGGGGGAATACGCAGAAATTTTACTTTTCCAAAGGGAATGATTACATTTTTATACAGGCGGTACACAGAGGCGGTACACAGAGGCGGTAGTTGGGTACATTACCAAATTCTAGATCGGTAAGGCTAGCAAGAGCGTTGGAAGGTTGTTTATTATTTACCAAACTAAAGATTACGTTAAATTACGTGTAATTCACCCCGATTTTCACTTTTTATAATCAACTTCTCACCGATTACAGGTGAGTAGATTTTTAAGTTAAATTTTCATGCCGTTTGTTAAATTTTCATCACTTTTGTTCGATTTGAGTTTCACCTCGTGAAATCTCACGTTATCGACAAGTACAACTTTTAATAAAGGCATTAGCTTACTCGCATTTTATGACGCTTAATTTACATCGCCCAGCATCTCGATTGGCAGCGACTTGCGTGGATTTCTCGTTAAAAGAACAAATGTTATTCAACGAAATTTATTCTCATCTTTGAATTCATTTTTTCTCGATACACGTTCAGTTGTTCCTTTTTCACTTGGAGTGAAGCGAAATCTAATTTATCCAGCAGAAAAAAGTTTGTATTTATTATCGATGAAAATAAACGAGATATTTTATTACTTCGTGTTAGAATCGATTAAAAACGATGTAGAACGTAATGCACTACGAGTGAGGTAATAAAATATCGTTACAGTTGATGAAAATGTCAGCTTGAAAGGTTAACAACACGGAAAATAACGTTAAAAACGTTTTCAAACGAAATTTTTTACACGCAATTTAGAATATGAGTAAGTATGCTACACCTGTACCCAAACATAATTCATGCGTAATATTAAATGTTTTATGTCTTTTGTTCCGCACTATCTGTGATAGATATCACTGTCCCTTTTATGTATCTCCGATTAAGATTAAAAAAAAAGGCAGTTAATCCAAGTGAATTGAAAGCAACGTCATGATCATGGTCATCAATCCTTTACGCTTTGTATCGACCAATTTTTGCGTTTTTTATACTTTTTCCCAACGATCCATATAAACTTGTAAAATAACAAATGTACACATCGCAGTCGTGTGTACATACCGCAACGGAGAACTTAAAAAATACAAAGATGTAGAAAGTAAGGAGAACTCTCATTACTTGTACACAATTGGAGTCGGACGTTTAATCAATGATCGGCCAACTCGTTTTCGTAACTAAGTTTGAGCTTTACGACGAGGTTATAAGGCCAAAATAGATCGTAAAAGTCCAAATAGGTTTTTCACTTTTTTCTTCTTCGGAAATCGTACCTTTTCACGATGCATACGCTTTTCTCCATCGCACGAAACGATGTTTCAGATCAATAATCATACATAATAATCGTACAACAACGACAATTTAAGCAGTTCTTTTTTTACCTTTTTATAAGACGAATTCAAATTTTACACCTCACACATTCGTCGTACAGATATGCGCGTTAGTTGGAGAACTTGAACTATTGCATTAAATTTAATTAGATGGAGGCCCGCGTTCTTGGAATTCTCACAACTAGTCGGTGTCCGATCTATGGGTCAGGCATCGCGATTACGTTATTCGGGTGCCAAACGGGTAAAAGAAAATTCACGTGTTCATCATCGTCAAACGAGTTTCTTATGGTATACCGTAATGAAGTTTAATAGGGTATCTTTATGAGCAAGTTTTAGTTAGACTAATCCAAGTCTGTGCGTTTCGTTCATCGGGATAAACTTTGATTAAATTTCTTTTTCCCTACGATGTTTCAGAAGTTGTCGATTATTCGAGTTCCATCACGACGTTATATTTTAATACATCTAGGTATTATTTGCCCTTCATTTCGTGACTCATGAGCTGCTCTCTCTCTCTCTCTCTCTCTCTCTCTCTCTCTCTCTCTCTCTCTCTCACTCGATTATAAGTTCTTTAAAACGCGGTAACGATAGAATGAAAATACCATCGAATGGCTGATTCAAATTAATAAAACATGATTGTTTTTTTGTAAAATCTTATCGTGTGCCGTGAAATTGCATAACGAAAACCCGAACGTTACGCTTATAAATATTGTAGGTATAAGAACGATACAGTATCGATATCCTTATTGACTATTTTGTCGAGATACAGGAATAATTTACTTTTAAAACGAGCATTTCCAAGGTAAAAGCTGAAATGCGCTCGAGTCACGGGCGATTCAGGGGCGAGAGCTGGAGAATTAGCGTAAAGCAAGAAAGGATCGGCGCTAACGTTCGGGGTTGGCCTTGACTTTGGGCGGGGGTTCGGTTGCGTCGTGACCGCTTGTGCGAAATAAGAAAAGGAGACGCGATTTTTCCGCGACACGCGAGTAATATTCGAGGAATCGTACTGCGAAGGCCGCGAAACACGCGAGTCAAGGATTTCCGCGGTGTCGGTGCGAGTGCGCGCGCGCGCGCGTGTGTGTGTGAGAGAGAGAGAGAGAGAGAGAGAGAGAGAGAGATAGATAGATATGGTTCCGCATTTTCCGAGGCTGATGCTCGTTAACGTGACGCGCCTTGCCGCCAGCAAGGTCGACGTTTTTCTTCTTCCTTCATCTTTTACCCGGGACTCGCTATCCGCCGCGATTTTTCCCAACAGATGCTCGTGTGACGTCACCCTCCTCGACCTTTTCCACGAGAACGACTCCGATAAACGATCGCCTAAAAGAATATCCAACGTCTACCCACTCAAAATTCAATCGAGTGCAGCGCGTTCCGCCTTTGTTTATTTATAACCCGTGATTTTTTTTTTTTTTTTTTTTTTTTTTTTTTTTTTTTTTAAACAATTCTCGCGAGTCAGTTATGCCAATTTTTCAATGCGTGCGCGCGCGCCTTACGTAACAATATAAATATTTCATTTATATATACGTACGGTACTTGGATTCTTTCGCTTAATTAAATACTGAAATTCAATAGCGAGTGTACGTAGTATCGAATGACAGCGCCGCCGACATCTTCTTAAGCGTGACGCAACTATCCTTGACTTTTCTTCGCGATGGACGTTCTCGTATTTATATCACATTTATGCAAATTCTAGCCTTTCGTGCACGCACCGCTTTGGTTCTATTACATTTCCGCGAGCGCGTTGAGCTCCATTGATTTGGACAGTGCGCGTAAATGCGCAACGACCGAACGACCGAACGACCGAACGACCGAACGACCGAACGACCGAACAACCGAACAACCGAACAACCGAACAACCGAACGCCGAGCAGCGATTAAATATTTCCAGCCCAATTCAGGTGGGCGAACACCCCGATTATCATTCGAGCGGTGAGCGTTTATTCCACTTAGCGCGTTGCAATAAATTCTATTCAATTACGATTAACGCAGCCACTCGGTTGACCCTAATTTTACATCACGCGAGAACAGGCGAGAACACGCGCGAGCGTGTAAATACGCGCAAAGTCAGTCTCACTTCCTAATTACTTCGTTACTTCTTCCCCATTAGCGTGCAACCGAGCTTTGTACTTTTGCCTCGTGAAGTTGCCACAGTCGTCAAGAGGAAAGGTTCGAATTACCTCGATTTTTACGCGGACCGCTTGGCCAACGAGACGTCGATCGGGTATCGAATTTCTAAGCGGCGTTGCACGGGAGCCAGGAGCGTTCCTTTGCCGCGACGTCATCCTGGCTCTCAACGAAATATCCCTGAGATTACGCGCCGCCCGAGCTCCACTTGTCGAAGCGCCAGGGTGGAGATCGCGGTGGAGATCGCGGAAATGGGGAGGACGGTTCGGGCCGTTGTAAGCGTTGTAAGGATCCGCGATCGCGGCGAGTCCACTCGACGTTACATTCGCACCGATTCGATCGATCCGACCGAATCGAATCCGATCTCCGGATTCGAGGCAATGACCTCGCGTGCCATTTATCCCCTCCGTCGCCGCGTCGCCTCTCTCCCCATTCCCTTTGCGCTCGGCGGGGAGTGCGCGAGGGGTACGCGAGGAGTACGCGAGGAGTACGCGAGGAGTACGCGAGGAGCGCTTGGGCCTCCGGGCTTTTTTAGCCTCGCTCGCGTGCGCGCGCAGCTCGCCCGACCTTGTCTCCGCGGCTCTTTTGCGCGCTCGCTCCTTCGTCCTCTTCCCCGTATGTCGTCCCCTAAATTCCCCTATTCCCAAATATCATTGTTCGTTCGGCTCCGAGCGAGTGGGTTCGTCTCGCGTCGAGCCGCTCTTAAAGTCGCTGTTAAAGTCGCTGTTAAAGTCGCTGTTAAAGTCGCTGTTAAAGTCGCTCCGAGAGCCACTCTGCCGAGAGTGGCCAAGTGTACTCGGGCGCGCTCGCGTACATTTGCAAGGGAGCGACAAGTTACGTCGTCGCGTCTTGTTGGCACAACTCGAGCGCAATAAACTGCTGCGTAACGAGCAACAGGTTGCACGCTGACCCCCTGCCCCTTTCTCCGGCTGCTCGCTCGTTCGCTTAGCCAAGCGTTTTAGCCCCAAAAATACGCTCGAAAATTGAGTTATACGCCACTTAAGATCGTAATGGCTCGCTTCCTTCGCGGTACTTTGCGCGTACGCGCGTCTCAATTACCGTCTCCGATACGAATCTCTCGCCGTCCAATGGTAGGTGAGCAGCACACTAAGGCGATTATAGATTATCGAGAGCCAGGTATACACCGATGTACGCGCGTGTGCGCAAAGTCGACGGACTTACGGTAAGTTAAGCCGCTATCCCGGAAGAAGTCGAAGCTTCCTGGTTCGTTCTCCAGCGCGAGCTTATTTTTTCATTCGTTTGCTGGTGTCGATTTTCAATTAGCCGGGATCTTTCACTCGTCCCTTTGCGCTCTTCCGATTTCCCTCCTTGAAAAACATCTCTCCCCGATGGGTACGCACGGGTTGCGTACGTACTCGTCCCAAAATCCATAACCAACGACCGAACCAATGACGAAACCGTACTTGAATATTTTCTACGCGCGTTAATCGCTCCTTACCTTTCCATAAGTTCTTCCAGTCGATGGTCTTTCCTTTTTTTTCGTTCGATCCGACGATTATTCGAGAAAGTATTGCTTTCTTGCCATGCGATTATTCGCTGCTGCTTTTACGTACCCGAGGAAAGAGAAATTTGTTAATCGTTACCGAGGTACACGCCACAGCGGTAATGCGCGTAATGCGAACAAATTTTAGCTTCTAAGAGCGCACTCGTTGTTCCAACGTACGAACGACGGGCGCTCGAGCGAAGAAGCGCGCGCACGAGTGAAAGCTCAGTGCGTTATCGGTACTGTGCGCTCGGTTTTTTATCTTTCGAAGTTATAACGTCACTGGCGGTTCGTAGACTGGTTCGTAGGTTTGGTCGCAACTGCCGAACCGACCGACTTATCGGCAAACGAGTCGCTCGAATTAGACCGGGGGAGGGAACGTGAGCGAAAGGGGTGACTCCTTTGCTTCGAAACGATATTTGCGAACTCGAATTACGCCGCTTATCTTGCCAACATTCTAATGAAATCGATATCGCTGCAACAGCCCGTGACGTTCCGCCACGATGAGCGTATCAAAGAGATCGTCAACCGCGAGATCGAGAAATGCGATTGGTAACGTTTTCGACTTCTTAATCGCTGATAAATCGAGATAATACCGAGATAATACCGAGATAATACCGAGATAATCCGATGTGAGACGAAATCAGGTTCAGTTTTTCAAGACGGTGTACTTTGCGTCGAATCCAGATCGAGAACGAGCGTAATATTCCCGTTTGCCGAGTACGGGAAGAGTAATTTGCCGACACGGTTTCGGTAATCGTCCATCGTGGACGGCAATATCAACCAGTGCCTAACCGTTGATGGTGGCGAACTCGTGGTGGCGAAAGTTGCAATCAAAGGCTGATGTTGAAAGGATACGCAAAAATTATGCCGCGGCTATGATTGGCTGCCCGTTAAAGTAAACGCAAGTTATCGACTGTAAATAAGCGTCGTACTGGCGAAAGGCTTTTTTCGGTATAAGACTATTTAGAAATTTCTACCGGATACTCGAAAAACGTCTCTCTAACGCGCACCTTCCTCACCCTACATCTCCCGGAAGTAATTATATTTGATTCTCACCGTGAAACAGCTCGGCATTTTCACTCGGATTTGCTCCTTATCGCCGCTATATCGTCGCTATATCACACGGCTTAAGTGGCTTTACTCGAGAACTCGTGTCTGATGTACGCGACAGAGAATGGACTAACGCTTGAAACTAGAAATTATTGCAGCGCGAGGGGACGTCGATGAGAACGCGAATTTTTAACGAATTCACGCACCAACGACGTATTAATAATGATTAGACGGGAGTCCATTCGAGTATTTCGCTCGTAATGCGCGTAATCTTGGAGGAAGAAAACGAGGAAGAAAACGAGGAGAATTGAATTTTTCAAACAACCTCATTCTTACTCTTATTCTTTATCATCATCATCATCATCATCATCATCATCGTCATCGTCGTCGTCGTCGTCGTCGTCGTCATCGTCATCATCGTCGTCGTCGTCGTCGTCGTCATCGTCATCGTCATCGTCATCGTCATTATTATGTTTTTTTTTCTTCTTTTTCCTGTGGCGGTACACTCTCTCCTCTCGTCGCGAAGAAAAGTCTCGTCCAACGACGGATAATGTAAAGATAACGTTATTAGCGCAAGTGTGCGCTCGTTCTATTTTAACTCGAGATCTTTCGCTTCTTTCGATATTGCTCAGCAATTATTTTTATTGCCTGGCACGCTTCGACGCACACCAAACAGAAACTCCAGTCGGGCGATTTTTTCGCGGTACTTCGTTAAAGTACTCGTTAATGTACTCGTTTGCAATACCAACACCGTTAGCCGCCTTGATCGAATGTAGCGGAATAATTGCATCGAAATATACCGCGGGAACGAGACATTGTGTTCTACGCCATTGTCGTTGCCGTCATTAGCATCTTGGAAGCTTGCAAACACGGTCGGTCTTTACGAGCGAAGACTCGACCCACTCGGAAGTACTCAAATCCTCGGGAGTTGACGCGTTTGACCGCGAAGCGACGCCTGCATCTCGCGCAGCACCCCAAGCATCAAAAAACTTGCCACTCCGGGTGCAGTCAAGAGGAGAGATAAAGAGGATCGAGCGAGGGTTTCGCCGTTTGAAAAGGCGGCGATACGCGTCTTCTCTCACCGCACCCTTAACGCACCATTAACGCCTTCGAGTCGACCGGAGGTCGGGAGGAGCTGGAATCAACTTTTCACCTTGATTCATCAATTTCCTCGCGGAGCTGGTGAACGTTTTTTCGAGGGCCCAACACCGAGAGATGGATGACCACTCGTTTATCGCCGACGTGGTTGGAGCTCGAGTCGGAGATGATGAAGATCTCCTTAGCCTCCGTCGACACGCTCGACTACGTCAGCGGACTCAATTTTCACGATTCCCGCCTCGGCAAACGATCGCAAGGCAAACACAGTCACCCGCGCACCGAGTCGCGCCAACTTTTCTCGCCACGCCATTTTGCCCTTTCTCGCCTCCACGGACCAATGGGCTCTCGTCGCCCCGAGCACGTGGCCGCGAGGTTTTTTGGCCTCGTCCCACGAACGCGGATGCGGCTGTCGTCGCGCGTCACAGCCCCAGGCCCTCGTACACTTGTTCAAACGAACGTAACCGATTGCCCGCGATGACTCAAATCGAGGCGGACGCGATAAGAGAGCGACGACGAGACTCCTTCCCCGCCGAAAATCTAAAGCAACGCTCCCCCCCTCGACCGACTCGTTATTAAACGAACGAGCTCGACTCCCCGCTCGCCTTGGGATCATCGGGGCTTTCGGCGAGCGATGATCGTGGCCCGCCGCCCTCGGCAGACGATCACCCGCCTTTCTTCCCTCCTCGAACGATTAACCGGGCGAACGACTAGACTACGCGGCTCTCCAATATCATTAGCCTAATCGGGTCACGTTGCTCTACGGAGCAGCACTTGGTTACTACTTGCAGCAGTCGTCGTAAGCTGTAACAAGTCGTAAGCGCGTTGGACCGCCTCTTCTTTTCCAGTTCTTCAACGATCGGTGCCACTACCATTGATTTTCTTCCTCTTCGGCACAGAGTTACCGTCTCATTACCGTGATTACCGTTACCCCTCGCCTACTGGCTTCACACGGGCGATGAAAGAGCACGGAACCGCCGTTCGCTCGCTCGCTCGCTCGTTCGTTCGCTCGCTCGCTCGCTCGTTCGTTCGCTCGCTCGCTCGTTCGTTCGCTCGCTCGTTCGTTCGTTCGCTCGTTCGTTCGCTCGCTTATTTCGCGCTTGGAGCTGTAATCGCTGCCTCGGTTCTATCTTGTCCATGTCCACGTACAACGACGCGCGTAACAACGAGTAACGCGCATCTTAAAATACAGAAATTGCTTAAACGTGCACTGAAATACAGAGAGGCATATCCGCATCGGGGTCAAATGACATTTCGAATGCTATTTTAAACGCGTATCATTGCGTAGATGTTCACTCGGTGTCGCGGGTAAAAAATTTTGGTAGCCTACTTTACCGTAACAGGCTGAGAACGAGCGAGTCACAAATTATAATTTCCTTTTTTTTCCTCTCTCTCCTCCCCCCCCCCGCCCCCGCCCAATGAACGCACTCGCTCCAGCTTAAGTACCTAATCTAATATTTTAGATGAGCAACTCGGGGAGCGCGCGGAGGTCGAGACAGCACTTTTTACGCTTTAATATTTACTTTCTTTACGCGATTAACACATAAAAGCCATACCGAATGTCGAAAATCTGAGGTCGAAAGGCTGGCGCCAATTTACATAAATAACTTCTTCGAAAAAAAGGCTACGCGTACGTTATAAATGCCAGTCGATATTTTTATTTATATTTAAACGGGTTCCATATCGAAACGCCTAGAGTCGTCGCATCCGTCTCTTGCACAAGCTGGGGTTACCCTTTATCTCCGATGGTGCTTTCGCGTCGACGGTCTGGCACGCGTGTCTATTCTCGCCCACGTGTCCGGCCTCAACGAGGAACGAAAAACGAGAAGCGAACGAGACGAGTGGCAAAATCCGATGCACTCGCTGTACCGCTCGGGTTAGCGAGGCTGTCCCTCGCTCGACGACCCCCGCGAGGTGTCAAACGAAGCGCCAAGGACTCGAGCTCGACGTCGCTCGTGCCGATTTCGCTGCGGACGATCGCCGACGCGACCGAGTGACCCAGGGCTAGTGACCGACGCTAATCTCAGCGGCCGACCGCGCACTCGGCAGACTCGGTGAGCCAAAACCGTGACGACCCCGACGATTACGAATCGCGTACGCGCCGCGTCGATGCGCTCGACTCGTTGCGCACTTGGACCGCATCGGCGCGCACCTTCCGCGCCGCCTGGAATAACTCGCTCGCTTGGACGCACGCGCGTGGGTCGCGCCCTTACTCGACGTTCGCGAGCCCGAGACCGGCCACCGAGGAGGTTCGGCCCGACGATCGATACCGGTGATTACGCGCGAGGTCGAACTCACGAAAACGACCTCGACTCGCTTGATCCGGGAGCGAGGGGACGGAGCGAGTTTTTCGCGCATCGGCGCGGAACTCGGATGTCGACGCGGCAGTTGTTACGGCGCGTGTACACGTGTCGCTCGTTGTTTAAAAATTACCGCGCTCGCGCAAGTGCAGCACGATACCAACAAACTTGCTCGAGGTCTAAAGTTAGCTGACGCGCGCGGCTTGCGTAACGATGACGCCAAGTTTGCTGGCCTCAGGCCTCCCTCCTTCCTCGTTGGCAGCGCAGCACGCATGCACGCACGCGCGCGCGCGCGATGACGACCGAGTCCACGAGCGCCTATAAGGCACGCCAGTCCTCGCCGAAGAACGCCTCGCCTCCGTTAATTCCAACGAACGTCTCGCAGCCTAACGCGGCTGGCACTGTCTGGCAGCCGCCGACGTCGTTGTCCACCACCAGCCGACGATCGCTCATCGAAGCGAGACGCATCGGGAACGCACGGGAACGCACGGGAACGCACGGGAACGCACGGGAACGCGCACGCGTACGAAAATAACGAGGGTGTACCGTGGGCAGACGAGCGCAAAGGAAGTCGCGCTCGGTCAACCTCGAGGAGGAAAAGACGACGCGCGTCCTCGCGACACCGCGCGCACGCGAGCTTCCTCTAGGTGTCGCGGTTCAAGGACCCGCCGGTGCAAGTCGGCGCGCTTAACTCTTGCCTCGAACGCGATTAAATTAGAAGGCTGAAGCTGCCGCCGGTCGAACCGAGGAAAACGATCGAGCGCTACTCTCTTATCCTCTCCGAAGACCTTGTCTCCCTCCTTTACGCTTACTTCCCAAAATACTCGTCTCTCTCTCTCTCTCTCTCTCTCTCTCTCTCTCTCTCTCTCTCTCTCTCTCTCTCTCCACGACTTCGTTGCCTAACGCACTGTATTTCACTTTCCTGCGAGTTTGCACGCGCCCTAAGCTCCAGAGAAATAAGGAGCAGTCCGCCTTGGAGCTTCTTGCGCGTCAGAGCCTCCGAGTCTCCGATCGCGGAAGAAGGAATGCCGTCGATAGGATCTAGGATTGGGCGCGATGCGACCTTGACCAACTCGGCTCCTTTCATTCATTGCGCCGCGTCTGTTTATTTTATTATAGACCGGCTCGAGGAGGAGGCCGCCGAGAGAATGGACTCGCTGGGGAGTGGGCTGAGGAGGGCGAGGAAAAGTCCTCGACAAGCGTTAATAAAGAAAGAAAAAAAAAGAAAACAAAAGACGAAGAAAAACGAGCGAACAACTCGTTTGGTTGGCGTAGACGTCGAAGCGACGCGTACGCGATGCATCGATGCATCGATTACGCGCGAATCCCGATTCCTGGACTTTGATCGTATGCTTGGAAAGCAGGACCTCCGCCGCGTCAGTTGGACAATTGGCAAAGGTCGCCGATGACGGGAGGCGCGAGTAGCACTCGTACCCGTTACGCGGTTGCGTAACCATTGCGCAGTCGGCGAGCACCTCGACGATATTTCATTTTTCGAGCGTCGCTGCCATAATCGTGGGCGCGAATAGGCGTTGACTTCTTTAGAACGCGCAGCAGGTGTGACGAGTACGGCCCAAGTTAAATCGGTCAAACACGTTCGCACGCCTTTAGCAGAACCACCTGATTACGCATCGTGTAAATGTTACGTGCGTAAACATTTGGTTGGAGGAAGTCGAAGGAAGCGTTGAAAATATCCTTCACCCACTGAGCGAGAATCGATGTCGGCGTTTATCATTGAATAAATTAATTATTTTCGAGTTACGCAAACTCTTGCACAAAAGAGTTCTCTCGAGTTGAGATACTCCGACGTTCGTTACTACGCGTAGACGTCGTATCTCTGTGTTTCGAAATCCAGTTGTTGCCACGAGTTTAAGTAAATCAGACTTTTCATCGCGTACGAACTAAAATTATGAAAAATGTGTATCGGCAACCGAGACGAAATCCCGAGTTTTGTCTTTCTCCGTTTTTCTACTCTTCTTGACGCAAGAAGGAAAGTCAGACGGGCCGTAATATCAGCGTGCGTGGCGTTACGCTGTTTGACGACGTAATGATATCGCCAAGGGGATACACCGATAAACATCGAGAATCTCGAGGATCCGAGGATTAAGAGGAAAAACCGGGAAAGCTTGCACGACGAAAGCGGTTGAAATCGATCGAGTAAAACGATGATGCTGAGAAAGGCTAATGTGAATCCTCCACACCCCACCAACCCCCTCCCCCGCCGCCTACGCCGCCTACGCCGCCTTCGCCACCTTCGCCACCTCCATCCCCAGCCATAAGACAGGTAGCGAACGTACATCTAGTTCAAGCGCGACCAATTTCATAATGCACGCCAGACGCATACAGAAATTACTCGAAAGCCAAGGAAGACAGTCGGTTGATAACATCTCTTTTAAGTAAAATGAAATCTAGCATAAATTACGAAGAAAGAGTTGACAGTTCTGGAGATAAAAAGCCAATTGTTGTGAATTTGTGACAAGTTGAAAATTACAAGAAACTGAGAGATAGAAGCCATACGTAACGTAAATACAAAGAGGACGCTAAAAACTAATTTAAAAAACGACTCGTACTTTTGCAAACATTTGAGCTTTTCAAAGAGGGCAGTTAGAGAAGTGATTGCAAAGTACGTCGAGTAAACTCTGTTTGCTCTTTCTTTTCAGCAAACTTTCTCCTCTAATATATTTGTAAACATCGTCGCGTAAGGAAAATGTAAGCAAATCGACGAATGAGAGTTCATTTGATATTTGCCTCCGAGCTTTCTCTTACAAAAGCTCTCCAACAAATGCGCGGTACTAATGCTGGAGCATTGAATAATTAGCGACGGCGGCGGGGGGAGGGGACGATCATTAACGCGATGCGCAGCCGAAACTCGCTCGGTTATCATCGGCGGTATTCCAAATCTTAATTTGACGAAATAAAAAAAAATAGAAGAAAAAAAACCACGCCAGCGCGATGAATACGAGTGAGTGTGCGCGGCTAAACGCACGCGAAAACGTTTGTAAAACGGTCGGGGAAGCATCGTAATTTCTTTTATCCAACGATAGCCTTTGGCCTCTGCCTTATCGCGCGCGAAGGTCGACTGCGTAAGGTAAGCCATCGGACTCCGAAAAGGAATCCAGGTGCGCCGCGACATTTAATTACCATCTCTTTCGAAATCGAGACATCGAGAGACGTCGGAGCGGCGACTCTACCGATACCCTCTGCAAGATGGCGTACGGCCAACGCGGTTCCGGCGCCAACGGGAGACGCGCACGGCTGTCTTCGCCGCGTTCGTCCTTGGGCGCAAACAGAGCGAAAACGATGATGAAAAGGACCCTCGCCGCGGCGTAAATCCTTACGGTCGTTACGGTCGTTACGGTCGGTCGTCGCTTGCGCTTCTCGCCACGCGGAACATGGAATGACGCTGCTCGCTAAGGTTGCCTCGACTAGGCAACCTTGGGCCATGTGTTCCCGGTGGCCTTGTCGCCGTCAGTAGCTAGTTGTTGGAGTCGGTGCGCGCGCTGATAACTCGGGTCGCGCGGTTACGTAAGCGGCCCTCGGCGTCACTCGTGCGCGCGCGCCTCTTTGGAAAATTCACCGCAAACGGCACCTTCTTTCTCGAGTCCCGTGATTAGTTATCGGCTGGCGGCGAGCTTCCCGTTAATGACAAAGGTATACACAGTAGCCGGAATAGCATACCGATACCGTGACGTTATACGCGTCTAGACAGAAGTTTTATTACATCAATCCCAGACGATCCTCTCATTGCTACTTTTGGAAAGTTTCGAGCGCGTATAATTTGTTGCCTTTTTATTTATTCGACGTTGACCCACTCCTAGCTTATCGATGCGGTATAACGCGATGTTGCGCACAAGTAACTTAGCGGCCGAACGAGCGCATTACATCCAGCGTAGATTCTATTTTCGGTGGGTATGGCATAGGTAAGGCGGATGCGTATGCGCATGGAAAGCAAAGGAAATGAAAAGGAATGCAAGAGTGAGAACCAGACGAGAGAGCGAGAGGGAGAGGGAAAGGTACTAAAAATAAATGCGACGAGTTATCGTGGCTGTGGATGCGCATCAAACGACCAACTCGGACTCCGATTCCCATCCGACTCCAGCCGAATCTCGTCCAGTCGCATTCGTTTCGATTTTTTATGAAAAGAGCAGCTCGTCCAACGGAATATTCGTGTCCAACCGTCGTATAGTACTACCGCGAGATATGCATTCGATTAAAACTCGATCGAGCGAGTTATTTAAGGAAATAACTCAACACCGGTCGCTCATCGATTTACCATCACCACCACCACCACCACCACCACCACCACCACCACCACCACCACCACCACCCCCCTCGAAACAAAACGCCAATGAAATAAATCGGAATCGATGATCGTCGCGTCCTCCGCTTCATATCGATCCAATACATTGTCCGTCAACGAAGAAAATTTTCCACTTAGAATTGCGCCGCGATCTGCTCGCGTCCCGTCGCGACTTACGGCAAGAAAATTTCTGGCTGTACGACGTCACGAGCAATTCCTAAGTACGTCGGCAGACCTTTAACCGCAACGAAACCGTAACCGAATCGCCCCATAACCCACCGACGATACGATATCTCAATGGATAATTTAATAATAGGCAAACTCAATTTCTTTCTGTTACAGGTAAGAGAACATGTGTCGGATATGACGTAGGAGTGACCGAATAGACGAAACCGTGAGTATAAACTCGCCTCTAAGATTTGATTTGCCGCCTGTACCGCCTCTACATATAGCGACCCTACCCTCGTCTTTTTTCTCTTGCCTTCATCGCCGTTTTGCACGTAAATGCAGCGCCAGCGGGGGCTCGTGAAATATCGCCTTCATATGTCACCGCAATGACTTTCTTTTCCTGACACACGTGACGCATGAAAGCCACGGCGACGATGAGCTCCCGAGTCGCATGCGCGCCCTCTTGAAAAATACAAAATATTCCACTCGATTCGGCCAAAATCTATTTTCCCGAGCGAAGGCCCACCGCCGCAAATGCCCGTAAACTAGAACTTCCCACCCTCGCTCGATTGGGGCTGCTTAAACCAGCTTAAACGGCTACTCCCTAATAGAACCAGACCAATCCAATTAGCGCGAACTTTCAAATTAATTAAATATGGTGAGGACTATTCTTTAAAGGCTCTCTTCGAATACTTTTCATCGCTGACACGATGTATTTGCCGGTGCAACGCGTTCGATTATATTCTCATGTCCTTAACGATCGCTGGCAACCACTCGTTTTACGTCTTCTCTCGATTGGCTAACGGAGTAATGAATTCTACGAGTAAGGGATAAAGGCAGACATCTTGCACTTTGAGAGCGATTTTCAGCGATGGAAGAGTAAATTTGGCGCAATTTGGGAATGCGGTAGAGTCGGTGAAACTTTGGCAGTTGGAGAGAGTTGGTTGTTTCTTGTGCACTGCTGCAACGCGTGCAAATGCGAGTATTTAAAAACAAGAAAATCGAGGGAGAGCAGGTTTGAAACAAGGGGATAAGGTAACGTAATAATTTAGTCATCGCCGCAACGATGGCGAACTACTGGCGGCTCTCGAAATATCCGAGGCTCCTCCTGTCGAGGATTCCGAACCGCTGCGTCTCGTGCGCTACGCTCACGGGTGAAAAAACGCTGCCGAACTCCGATTCAACCTCGACCTTTGAATTCTACGCCCGCGAAGAGGCGCACAAGCGCACCGCATTTATTGCCGCGCGTTTGCTCGCGTACCGTGATTGTGTCGGATCAGCCGCGTTGCATCGGAAGATCGACGCTATTGTAATTCGTTCCGCGGTTCCGTCCCTACCCTCTCCTGCACTTACTCCTCATCCCTCTTCGATGTTCGCACATTCAGCCGCGTTCGCCTTCGATAAATTTGCTCGTCGCATCGGGCACTTAGCAGCGGACTCGTGCTTTTCCGATGACGACAAGCCAAACGGGCAAAAGAAAGGGAAAAGAAAGGACCACTCCTCGTCCGCAGCTGCTCGTGCATGCGAGTGATTCATGCGCTCTGTGCTGCATGTGCACCACATGTGCGAAAGAAATTGACTTATCCGAGCGCGCTATTATCGCGTAATTATCTGTGCGGTTTCTTTTTTAGGAATGTTCTCCGCAATGAGCTCTATATTCAGGCCTCTCGTCTGTGCATCGCTGCAAGCGTACAATGTCACTCCACTTCTTAACGTTTTTTCTTCGTTTTGTTACTCGTCGTTTCGTACGCTTCCTTCGGCTTACTCCACGCCCTTGCAAATCTATCGAGATAGGTAATTCGGTTTTTCTTTGACGCTGCTCATTAATCGATCCAACGGAATTTTCGTTTTCGGTGAAAAGTCCTTTGACGTTGTGAGATCGTGCAAAAGTCTTAGAAAATGCATCTCAGAAGTGTAGCGAATGAAGTGGCATATTCTATTAGAGCAAGAGCAAATTTGCATGCGACTGCGTGTGCTCGTTGTGAATAAGTGCTGTGAAAAGTGGGATGGAATGCCGATTATCCGAGAGATAACACTAGTCCTCGCGCCTGCAAATGAGGCAGATACAGCTTCTACGTTCATACGTAATTTATGATTTTGTATTCGAATTCGGGTGTACACTCGTAAGGTTACGCGTATGCACGCTCGGTGAGGTAATTCAGGATAAGATTCGATTGGTTCTCGGTTCAAACGCTTTTACGCCTTTACACATCACGGTCCACTTATAAGCATTGAAAACAAGGCTTATTGAGTTTCCGTTGTCTTTGCATGACTTTTCCGCGAGAACCAATTAGGAATAACTTTATACAAATTACACCTCGTGGACTTTCCGGTAACTGGTCGTTACCGCGGACGGTGTCAATTCGTCATTCCAGCGAATATTTTTGTCAATTTTAAACTTTGGTTTTTACACGTACGATAAAAGTATGCAATTCGAGTTCGGAATCAGTGATATCGAAACGACTTACAAGCGTTGATTAAAGTTGGCTAGCTCGATCACTGGTGTGGCGATTAATATGGCAGCTTCTACTGACGTAATATTGAGAAAACTGACATGTACGTGGAACACGACTTATATTTCACAGATGTAATCGCGATGCTTTATCGCGATGTTCACTCAGTGTATATTTAATTCCGTTCGTTCGCTCATTTGTATCGCAATGCTAAGGATTTTTTCCTCTCAATAACTGTAGCTTTTAGTTAGGGAATAACGTAAGGCTCGCCTTGATCGATAATTTACGTTGTTCCTGAAATATGTGCGCGCTTGGGAGGTAATAATAGCAAAGTCGAGATCGGCATTAAAAATTGATAAATACCGATAAGTTTTCGTTCGATTTCTTTCGATTAATACGAAACGGGCAGTTATTTTAATTCTAGGACGGTTTAGTTGGAATTGACGAGTTGGTTGGTAGTAGAAGTTCGCTTTAACTCGAAGGCAAGTTATGTAACGGCCGATGAAACCGTAGCGGTTACCCTTGGCGAAACTTTCGACCGGGAATACGGTAGGCCCGCGAATAACGTGTTGTTTGTCGATCGATCAACACCCCGACGATCGCGATGAATTCGGGGATTCGTCGATCGAACGAACGAGGAGTTTACGTGAAAAAGAAAGAGAAATGAGACTCGGCCATGGAGAAGGCAAAGAGAAGGAGAAATCCGTACGGACGAGGGAAATTTCCACTTCTCGTATGGTTATTCTTATCGATGTATCGTAGGAAACTTTAATACAGCGCGAACTCATCAGCGTTTCGCTATGCGCACATGGGAATTTCTACCACATTTTTTCTCTCGCTATATAGAAGGCCTGTCGATAAGTAGTGCGCGAGTCGCTTTTATCAGCGAAGTCTCAGCCGGGGTTATCGTGCCAGACGCACGGTTACTTCTCGCGTCCTTCGACTGCCAAAGGCGAACGCTCAGTTTGCCTGCGAGTGGCTCGTCGCCCTCTCCTCCCCTCTCCTCCCCTCTCCAGCCCCCTCTCCATCCCCCTCCCCCGCCCCCGCGCGCACGCACGCGCGCGCGCGCACGCACGCACGCACCCCACAACCATGCGTTTGCCGCACCGAATTTACCAAAGCATTTTTTAATTTATTGCGCTGAGACGTCCACTGGCAATATACGTGTGCCATAAATCTAATCGACTACTCGTTCACGCCTCCGTGATAACTGACAATATTTTCATAATGACGACACGTATACAATCTCTCCTCTACCTTATTACTTATATTATTTACAAACGAGCTCAGCCATTAGAACTTTTGCAGTGGCATTATTAGTTTAAAGCTGCCTCCTCGTCGAAGCTACAATTTTCCGATCTTCTCTCGTAACTTTCAATTCCTTCGGCACCGATACTCGTACTTGCAAGCAGTCTTAGTAAGATTTTTCTCTCAAGAGAAAAATTACGTCGTTCGATTCATTTTTTATTATTATTCGAGTAAATAGTCACTTGAAATCGATTTTGATGGAACGTTGAGCGTTGACATATTAAAGGTCGCCCTTTCCATGCACGATGTTAGATTAAGTATCAGTATTGTATAAATATATTTATAAGTGAATGTTACTACAGAGACGATGTAGCACTTTTTCTGATAAGAAGAGCGAGAAGAGAGCGAGAAGCGAGCGAGAAGAGAGCGAGGAAAATATAGCAATGAGAAAATTATAATCATCGTATCGGAAACGTTTTTCTACAAGATCTACTTTTTTCCTCTTTTCCTCTAATACAACTCGTTAAGCATATCGATTTGAGTGCAGGGGAAAATATAATAATAACAACAAGGCTGACTTTACAAATTCGTCGTCGATACAAATTATTTCATCCCGTCGTCATTGTCATGCACTTTCTTTTATTTGTGTATTGTATTCTGCAAAGTGCACTCGCAACGTAATTATTACGAATCGAAGAATCTGTTACAATCGACGTATTTTAAAGGAACTTTATGCCTCCATTTAAATTATATTTAAAAAGTACCATCCTTCTTTAAACGAGTGTCTTTTCATCGCGCGATACCGATGATTACTTCAAGAGTAGTTATGTTTTTCCAATTCGCGCAATTGCTAATTTCTAGTGCCTGAAAAGTCTTCAATGTTGACTCGCGATGTAAGAATTGTTGAATTTTGCTTCCCTCGATTTCTCTCGATAAAAAAAAGTCCCTAGATGCATATTCAGATGGAGCAACCATCGAGGAACATTTGTACATGCTGAGTTTTTTCGCAATCGACTCCAATTACGGTCAAGTTCGAGTTCCTTCTGAAATATAAAAGTTGGGAAAATTTCACCGAGAACTAAAGCCTTCCAACGAATACGCCTCCAGTGTACTCGTCTATTCGCAATTTTTCTTCTTCTACTCTTATCGCATTAATATTGTACCATTGTCGCGGACTTTACCAGGCAGATCCAAACGGTGTTGCAATTTTTCATCAATTTTTTCATCATCATTACAACCGGTACGACCCGCCTTTTGGGCACAATTATGCCCTAATCGTTCTCAATGTTGTATTAAAATAATGAGAACGACGCGCGATATAAATTCGCTTCTAATAACACGAGTAAGCCGTTAAGTTTGATATTGAATTCAGTTTCAGATGCGCTCACTTTAGTTTCTGCAAAGCAATTTTCCACAATGAGTGTTAAATCGAACCGCAATTTGAAATGGTTAAAGTTTATTCTTAGCACTGTTAAAGACGTCAGTAGTAATTTTACAGACATCTCTCATTTTTCTTTACTTTTATTATTTCCTTTACATTAGCGAACTGGCAGTCATATTCCACGTGGAATAACAATAATTATATTTTAAATCCCGAAACCGGATTTCAACCTTTGAAAATGTTCGCTACAGCACTGCACAGTTTTGCACTTTTGCATCGCAACATTTTCATTTAGCGACTACGGTATCGGCTAAATATGCAGAGGAAACTCTATACTTTGATATATTTCTCCTCATTGAAAAGTCACGAGCCACGAGTGCTTACGATACTTGGCTGGCTTGCGAGAGGCGCGACAAATGGATATAATATTTTGAGTACTCAATTATGCAATTGATTTCTCCCAATTACCCAAGGTTCGAGTTAAAATAAGAAAAAGCCATTGCAAAACGTAACGAGAACGTGCCTTGTAAGCTTCCGGATATTAAAATTAAGCTTCTCTCACGAGAGCGAATCGCTGCAGATGTGTAAGCGCACGTAAGACATACGAGCAGCTTTATTCGCGATAAGCGAATGCGAGCGTCGCATTTATTTTGATACACGCGTTATCAGTCGCAGGGGCAAATTAAAAAACGAGAAATTAAAGAAGCGATTTAGGTGGTGATTTGCCGACATCGTAGGAAAGAGGAGATCGTTTTGTTTCGGCAAAGCCGGCACCAGTGCCAATTTCCGTGGTAACGGTCACCGGGTGCGAGGCCCGCCGGAAGCCTCCTAAAGAGGAGCGCAGGTCTCGGTGACACGTGCGAATAGGGGGCAACCTGTTGCCTTGGCGCCCGCGCACTCGGGGAACCTTCCGCCCCTCGACCGAACCGAAGGACTCGGCGACGGGTGCTGTTACCCGCGAGAATGCGCTCGCCTCCCCCTGCCTCCCTGCCCCCCCCCCCACCCACGCCCCCACGATGGCCGACGAGTTGACGAACTGTTGCTTCTGGTAAAACTCGCGTCACGTTCGATTCGTGAATTGGCCACGCGGCTCAACGAGCGACGTGGCTCAACCGCGCGGCTCGATGCACTCGAACGCCACATTTGTAAATTGTAAAAAGCAGTGCGCACCGATGGTATCGTTCTTTTTTCATTTGCATGGCTCGGGCACGATTTTCCATTATCGGCGCTTTTTAATGTCACGCCCAATACTTTTAGGGAGCAAAAGAGACGAGGCGCGCGGAGTTGCCGCGAGTCTCGTCGTGCAATGCCGTCCGACGACTTCCCCAGGGTGTTCAACCTTCCTCCGTCGTATGCATCTCAATTGATAAAAGGAGCCAGTCACGGGCCCCCTTCCTCTTTCTAGTTCGCACGAGTCTAATGAGAGTCCCAAGAGAAAAAGAAATCGCCACTTCAACCGAAGCTGTTTCGACTCCCCGTGCTTTATCGACTCCGAATAGGCGAAGGAAGGCCGTTGACGTAAGGAGCGTTAAATCGAGCGCAACTATTGGGTGCAACTATTGGGCTGCTAATGTCAGAATGAGAGTAGTGGGAGAAGAAAAACGGAACGCGCACGAAAAGCGCGGCCAACGTTCCCGGCCAACTGGGAAGGATCCAAGCTTGGCGAAGAGTAGCGGCTGATTACAGTGCATTACGAGAGGAGGAACGCCTCCCGAGATGAGCGTCTGCGCGGTCCCCCCTTATCCATCCACCTCGTACGTTTCCCTCCGTTGCCCATATTGCCTTCCGTCCCGCGAATATCCTTCGCTCCCTCGCAGTCGCCAGTTGCTTTCTCCCTTACCACCGTCCCCACTCGAGCAAAAGCTTTCGCGGATAGAAGGTCACTGGGTCACCGAGTCGCAAGGAGAAAAAGACGCGCGGGAACACGGACTGGAAAATCAACTTGGTTTGACAAGCGCTTCGGTAAAGCGTAACGCGATAGGCGATTACATCGCCTATCCGTTAATCCAGGTAGCGAAAGCCCATTTTTCCCATTAGCCGGGAGCCTAACAAAGTTATAATTCGCTGTAACGGAGTAAATTCCTCGTTGCCTCGAAATAAATGCCGGACGAGAGGGCGTTCGTTTATTTGCTCGTTTCATTTGCTCGTTTATTTGTACTTTACGGTGGGCAGGTCATTAGCGTTCGATGTACCGATAATGTGAATCCGAAAATAGTACTTACGGCTTGCTATTTCTTTTCGCTTTCGATGCGTCGAAGGACGCCCCTCTGAAATAGCATTTACAAACGAACGCATCGTGCGACGAAAAGTCTTTGCGACGTCGCGAAAAGAAGCGCAGTTGTAATTGGAGGAAATTTAAAGGTAATTTAAAGGTAATTTGAAGGTAATTTGAAGGTAATTTGAAGGTAATTTGAAGGTAATTTAGGGGCTGGGAACGCAACGAGGCTCCTTCTCGTTGAAAGCTCAAGCTCCGCTTCACCGACAGCTCGTGACATGTTCAGCATAAAGCCAAGCATTAATTCGAGCATTAATTCGAGCATTAATTCGAGCATTAATTCGAGCATTAATTCTTAATTCAAGCCCCGTTGCAGGCGTGAGTCATATCCAATGTCATAAGTAACGAGCGATAGAAGCTCTCCGAGGAAGACACGAGAGGAATAACGCAATCGCCCGCGCAGCGGAAGCTTCGCGATAGCACTCGCTTGCAGCTCGGCAGCTTTTCTAGTCTTTTTCTTCGGATTCGCCAGCGACGGGAGCAGCGACGGGAGCAGCGACGAGGAAACGAGCGACTCTCCTGAGGTAGAGCCGCTCGCCTACGCGCACCGTTCTGGGACTTTGGGCCGCGTATGAAAATAAAAATAGAGCGTGACATTGAAAGCCGCGCACTTGGATACGCGCGGAAGAGTGCGTCACTTGGTTCGTCAATTGGCCCGGGGCAGTGGTTCTCCGTTTTCTCGATATATCAATTCGACGCGAGGTCGTACTCACGCCGACAAACTGCCTCGTCATACACCCCTCCTACTCTCTCTCCCTCTCGAACGCGCTCTCTTCCTGTCGCTCCACCTCATTGTCATTTCGATCGAGTCGTCTTTGTCGCCGAATCGGCTGAGCGACTCGCTATTAAAATGCGCATTTTCGGATCGGGAAAACGAGAACGGGAACTCCTCCCCTCGCGTTCTTCGGTATTTTCTCCTTCTCTTTCATCCGTATCTCCCTCTCCCTCTCCCTCTCCCTCTCCCTCACCCTCTCCCTCTCCCTCTCCCTCTCCCTCTCCCTCTCCCTCTCCCTCTCCCTCTCCCTCTCCCTCTCCCTCACCCTCTCACTCTCTCTCTCGCTCTCTCTCTCTCTCTCTCTGGAACTCGCCTCGGCCGATTGTTAAAATCTGCCGCGATATCGCCTTTCGGCGACGATCCAATAACCGCGCACGAGTGGCGCAACGGTGGCTGGCTGGCTGGCTGGCTTTTCTTTGCCTTTTCTCGCTTTTTCCTCTTTGACTCGGAGGGACGGAAGAGCGAACGCGTCGCGTGCACGGCTTACCTTCGACCGCTGCTGAGTGAGCCAGTGCGCAGTGCCATCATTTTTCCTTTCGAGTGCTACGGGAACTTGGGCTTGTTCGCCTCCTACTGCGCAACGGATTTTACGCTGTCGTTATCGTTGCGCTGGTGCATTTATTCCCAAATCGATCGCGAGTGCGTTTGATAAGTCGATGGAATTGTTTGTTCGGGATTTGTCGCGGCTTCGTTGAAAGGAATACCGTAAAGACGCTGGAATTAGAAGGATGGATGGTGATGGTGGAGCTGGCGAACGGCGAGACGTCCTCCGTCGTTCGAGCAACTCCATTGAAATTTGGCATTTCGGCATCGATGCGCGATCGCGCGTTAATTGCGTTAAACGCGTTAACGCGATTGCGTTATACGCATGGCGTATCGTTGTTCAATGTTCCTTACGCAATCGCGTCTCGGTGCAATTTAAAATCCCGCTACGAACTTTTAATTTTCATAATTTCGTAAAGAAGGCCTCGATAAGATAGCACCGAGATATTACGGTATATTCGTAACTTTTGGATTTTAAGGCGAGATAAGATAGCCATTTGGGTATAATGCCTTCGATTTTCTCAATAAGAAAAGACGACTTTAGAATTTAGTCAGGGGAAAATTCCAAGCTCTTGGAATACGCTGCGGTGACGTCAGGCTCACTTGGCGAGCAGATAATTTTTTCAGCGAAATTAATACACCCGCGCGTTCGAAGGTATCAAACGAGGAATGCACGTGTATCGGTTTGGCAATTGGAGATAGTCTATCAAGCGTACCGATGGGAGTACGTCGTGCTCGTTAATTCCACGGGTACTTCTCGATTCCACGACTCTGATCTCGCTAATTTAACGTTAATCGTTGATCGATCGATAATCGGCCGCTCGGTGCGCTCGGTGCGCTCGAATTATTGGCACGGGAGCGACGAGTTTGCGCAACGCACTCTCTCGTCGTTACCGCGAAAATTGCGCGTACGCATAAATTATCAACGCCGCGATCTCAAAAGTCCTCGCTCGTCCCTAACGGTGTCACAAGCGAGACTTTGCTTTATTCTTTAACAAATTTCGCGAACGCGATTTTTATAAATAGACGCCGGCAACGTACGGTCGCTTTACAGAGTACTACCAACCTCACCGACTCATCAGCGGGGACGATCCTTTGCGACTGTCACGCGACCGAGTACGACGTGTAGCGAGTAGTACGGGAAAGACCTGGAAATGGTCGATTAATTTGCATTACCGACGAATAATGTCTTTAGCTTGCACCGCCGCGAACTCGCGTTAAGCCATTTAAGACGCTGTAATTTCTTGCCAGGGCTTCTAGGCGCGTGTCGCATTGCGTAAGAGAAGGTTAAAAGTAAAAAGAAACCGGAATTCGCCGTTGCGCGCGTCTCGGGTCTGAGCAGCATTCGAGTCTCTGAAAAATTCCAAAGACGGAAAAATCAGCCGAGTGAGAAGTTCCTCGACTCGTTTCAAGCAAATGTCTCCGTAAATGGAGCAAGAGCCTTTCCTTCCCTTCCCTTCCCTTCCCTTCCCTTCCCTTCCCATCCCGATAATCATCGATCGATAAGAACTTTGAGGAATCCCGCGTATTGCGAATAACGGCGTGACGGCGTGTGTGCACCCACAGCCAGTTGGATCGTAACTAGCTCGTTCCGGATCTTGAAATAGCGCTCGCGAGATGATATAGCGTGGCGGGCGCTTGCGCTCTCCGAAGAATGCGAATACGCGATCGTCAAACCTTCCTCGAGGGCGACGTTCGCTCGATGTCGTCGGGCGAAAATTCCCGATACAACTTCCCGCGCACCGGCTTACGTAAGTAAGCGTGTCCGGTTGGTTTCGTGGCGGAAGTTCCAAGTCGATGGATCGTTTCGTGCCCGAGGCGCGCGACTTTGTCAAGGAGGCGCTCCTCCTTTAACTTGGTTTTCATGGTTTTCATGGTTTTCATGGTTTTCATGGTTTTCATGGTTTTCATGGTATTCATGGTATTCATGGTTTTCGTAGTTTTCGTAGTTTTCGTAGGGGTAGGCCGGCAAACCTGTACCCGCTGGGCGATGGAGAGGCGAGAGTCCTCGGCGTAATTGCGGCTGTGTCCGTGTAAAAAGCGTTTGCGGATCGATCTAGGCCAGCGCCTCGCCAAACATCCCCGCGAACATACGAGCCGTGTGCACGCAAGGGTGGTCCATCTTCGCCAACGTTGCAAAACTGGACGACGATGTTGAATTTTCATTCCATCCGCGTACCGGACGCGTTTATTCCCACCTCGAGCTCAGCACCTCGACCGCAACCAGCGAATCCTGAGCCGTCGAAATTCGCTCGATCGCTCGTGGCATTTTTGACCTTCGATTCCGGAGGCTGCCGAGACTATTTTTGTTTCACGCGGGCCATTCGCGTGCATTGCTTCTATTTCTCTTTTATACTTATTCTTATCGTTTTTAAATCTAAATTCTACTTCATCGTCTGCCCCCGAACTTTTGCAATCCCTTGAAATTGGCCTAATTTCGCCTCGTTATGTGCTAATTTCCTCGTCAACTGCGAGTACTTAATCGGGGGCGGGGAAAAATGTACGCGCGCACACGTAGGTGACACTTTCTTCAATTACAGTCTACAATTACAACGAATTACAGTGAATTGCAATTTGTGTTTTTGTTACGGCGAGTGGCTCGCGTCGACGGTACTAAAATAATACCATTATGTTTATGAGTTTCAAGTTCGCATTGTTGGTTCGCTAGGAAAGTTTACCCGAGACGTGCATTTTTCATTACCACGTTTCGGTACGCTAACGCGATGTCCTAAAATGCGCAAACTTCAAGCGCATTTGCATTCATGAATATTGGGATACCGTTGATACATTCGATCGAAAGTTTCTCTAAGAACGTTACGCTCGAAAAAGAAACGTCGACAAGTTTTTAACCAGTTCTTAGCCATTTTTCACAAATGGCTAATTTATGCTTTACATTTCGTTGAGCGAGACTTGGAAAAGTGAGATGCTTCGGACGACAAATGCATTCGAAACTGTTCAACATTGGCAGGGCGCATTATCAAATAAGTTCTTCGAATTTTATATACCGTATCACCGTATCGAGAAAATTGCAAAAAATCCTAGAGGAATATAAAAGTTAACGCGTCCATTAGGAATGTTTCGGATGTAAAAGGCGAAATAGCCGAAATAGCGAGGCTCGTAGTTTGTTATCGACTCGAGCCGAGAGAATTCGTGAAAGAAGTGAGAAAATACGAGGTCGGGGCGCGGATTACAAGCCCAACTCTCGTATTCACTCGTTGTGCAGGCGCATCATCGAGTCCTCGATTACAGGATTCGGGTGAGGAGTTTGGCAACCGTACGAATCCAGTGGTAGCGTCCAGTTGTGCTAAATGTTTACATCGTCGAGCAACGGGAGTTTACAGGATCGCTTAATCTGAACTCGGTCATCGAGTATTCCCAACAGGCAATACGTAATACATCGAGGATGCGTACGAATGCCGCAGCTATTCTCGTAAAACTACGAGCTGATTTATCCGGAGCTCGTCGTTGGCTGAGTCGTTGGCTCGGAGTACGACCCCACGCAATATCTAGAACCGGTAGGTAAATTACGAAGGTGCAGCAATCGTCCGCTCGCACCAAACCTGCTGTTTGTACCGTACGTGTACGGGGAGGATGCGAGCAAAAGCGCATTCGTGCAGGACTTTGCGCAGAAGACAAGCGACTCTTCCGTTGAGATTGCGATCACGTTCCGCTTACTTTAACAAGGACTTTTTGAGGTTACGCTCTCCCGTCAGTTTTTTGCGGTTGGTCCTTGACCGGTTTCAAGGCAGATTTCATCCGACATCCGATTTTATCCGACTTTATCCGATTTGTGGCTCACTTTTTGCAGGTGGATTCGACTGAAAATTAGCCGCGACGAATAGGCGCGTCAACTTGGTTTTCCATCTCTTTGAATCGTCCCTTTGTTCCAAGTTATACTCGTTGCCCGCGATTTGCGAGTCGGATTCTTTTTAAAGAGCATCCGAACGCTTTCCTTGGGTTTATAGACCATCAATCGATTCGAAGCTTCGTCGCACGGAAATTGAACCGACGCGGCTGCGCTATGTAGTAGTGTTTTTTTAATTTTTTAAATTTTTATGTACCATTATCGTACTTACCTATTACATTTGTATTGACAAACGCGAATCAAGTACCGGCAATTATGTGCTTTTAACATTGCAGCCGGGTAGCGTTACCGACGTTGTAGACCATCGGGACTGTAACCATACGGATCTTTAAGTCTCGAATTATTCGAATTATTCGAATTATGATAAAACTGATGACAAAAAGCCAAAAAGCCAAAAACCAAAAACCAAAGAGGTAACCGTTTCCATTTGCCACAGAATTGAATAAGCCGAATGAGATTCGGCCCAGTGCTCTTTCTATCGCGTGGATAATGCCATTTTTAGTTAAATATTTACACTTGTTTGAAAAAATTCACGTCGACGGAAATACGGAGGCCGTCACGCTCGGCAGTTCGAGCGAGGATTTTCAAATTGTATTGAAAAAAGAAAAAGGAAAAAGGAAAAAGGAAAAAAACCAAGTTAAAAGTATAATTAGATAAGGAATTATGCAAAGTTAAAAATTCGTAGTAAAACATCGATAAAAAAGTTTGAAAGGCATCGTTAATTTATGCACGTGATTTAGAGCTATATTCTTTATCTATTCAGCCAGTTAATTCTTGGAGAAATAAAATGTTTTCCTCGAAGCGCTTCGACGGCCAACGTCAACCTCTATTTCTTTAATTTTGAATTTCTTTAAAAATTCGCCTCTAACGCAATAATCGCTCGCTACGACATTGTTCAGGAGCGTTCGGACATGCGATCGCGATCGCCCTCTTCCACGAGCCCAACGAGCCTTCTTCGTCCCTTGACATATGGACGCCTAAATGGTTCGCGCCTCGATGTAAGTATTCCTTTTTGTCGCGCGAGTCGCGCGTAGCAACGCCAATGCACGGGAGTGCAGGAGACACGTTGACCGAGGTCGGTGCGGCTCAAGGTTAGCAGTGACGTAATACGACATCTGCCTTCTTCGTCTCTCCTCCCGCGCTCCTCGCGCTCTCGCTCGGCCGCTCCGACGACTGGGCGCCTAATTTTTCACCTTTCACTCGTCTACGAGAGCTGCTTTCCGTCGGGTCTCTTAGGGAGCTCCCGTCCCTCGTATCCACGAATAACGGCCCGCCAGAATTACGGGATCGATCGGTTACGCGGACTGTACTCGCGACCCGCGAAAACGTCAAAACCCGGAGGAGCCGAGGCTGCGGCCTAAATCATCCTTTCCTCGTTTCGAGTGTCATCTTTGCGGCGCTCGCAGCGTACATCGAAACGACAAAATTGAGGGTTCGGCCGTACATCAGCCGGTGGGATCGAATTAACGAGCCTCAAAGGCCGCTCGAGCGCCTTCCCCGCAGCCAACGACTCTAGGAGCTACTCTACGCGCACACTCGTAAGATCCTTGGCGCGCGCGACTAATCATTAATTCCTCTTCGTTTTTACGCGAATTATGACGGCGTAATTACGAAGGCGATTAATTTCCAGCGAGATACGATGGCGATCAGCATTGTCGAGTCGAGAGAAGGAGAAAAATAAAAGAAGAAGAATAAAAAAATTCACAACGGCGATTTCCTCGTTTTTCCTCGTTTTTCCTCGTTTTTTCTCGTTTTTTCTCGCGGTTACGAGTCGGCTTACGCGTTGACTCGTACGGTGCGCGGAAAAATATCTGCTTTATGTAACGCTTCGAGCACGATCCCATCGTCGTCGTCGTCCCCGGTCCCCCGTCCCCCGTCCCCGTCCCCCGTCCCCCGTCCCCCGTCCCCCGTCCCCGCCGTCCACCGTCACCCGTCCCCTTAAGAGCCGCGCGTCGCAAGATCGAGCGGACGCGTGAGGATTTCCCGGCAGTGCTCGCCGTGTCCGAGCCCTTGGGGGATCGCGGGTCGACGAGGTGACACTGGTCGTGAGCTCGCGAGCGCTCGGCTTTTCCACCTCGGCTTTTCACGACGAAATCGACAGCACTGAAATCCGAACCGCGGACACCTCGCTCAGCCAATTTGGCATCGATGCTATTTCTCTTTCTTTATCTTAGGACGCTAATGTCGCACGAAATTCTAAACGCAGTCTATGGAAATATGCCAAGTTCTTTTTCCTTTCGTTTAACGAGAATGCGCTCCTCGATGCGTGACGGGAGCATTAGCGTGATTATATACGAACCTCTTGGGTACCAAGGCGAAGTACGTATTCTCGTATTCTCGTATTCTCGTGATCGCAAACTATGAATACTTTGGGAGAAGCTGACGCGAGTTGGCGTCGATGGCGTCGATGGCGTCGATGGCGTCGAGGACGAGGATCGGACTTTGATCGGAAGCGAGTCTCCGGACTCTCGCGGAACGTCGAAATCGTCGAGACCGAGACACGGGACACGAGACACGAGGTCGGAATATCCAGGCGACCAGCTCGGTCTTTTGTTCCTCGGGAGGGACCCGCAGCTGCCATTTTTCGTCATCGCGGACGACGTCGACGCTCGGGATCAGCGTCAAGCGCAAATAATTCGGCAATAATAATTCCGCGTTGAGTGTGCAAATTATTAGCCCTTTCGTCGGCAGTGTCGTGATTCTAATTAAAAGCGATAACGATTCGCGAGGATTCGACGGCGAGTAATAAAGATAGCCGCTAACGGCCAAAGCAAAATATCGTTACGAGCGAACGAGTCGCCGGATTTTATAAAACTGAGCGGGACTTTTTATTATTAACGTGAGCCTTTTCTTTATCGGCGCGTAAAATGCGATAGAGGGAAATCATTGGATCGTATAAGCGAGCTATCGATGTCGTTGCCGCGGCGCTCGGCTCGAGGTAAGAGGGTCGTCGAGCCGCCGAAAATCGGCGCTTCCTCGGGGATATTGCGACCTGGCGCGTAATTCGGCCGCGGAGAAAGCGCTCGACGGGCGGCTGAAGGGGCGGGGGTGCGCTCGGCCGTGCTTTTGCCTCGCGAATGCGCAGATATTGGAGGCTCGTAATGCGTCGTAATTGGAAGCGACGCCGTTGGAAATTCCAAAGCGGGCCGAGGCAATTTCTGACGCCCTCGCCAATATCGTCCGGCTGCTCTCGCTCGATAGACTTCATTTATATGCAAATTCGATCGACCAGGAGGTACGCGACCAGTCGCTCTCTCGAACAGTCCCGTGATTCCGCGGTGGAAAGCGCGCGCCTCCCCCCCCCCTCCCCCGCCGGTGGATCCGCTGATTTCCCAGAGCGCGAGCCGTTTACAATTTCCAAAGTCAATCTCAAGTTTGATTTTCAATCGGAACGGGTGGATCCGGTAAATACGAGTTATTCGCGATCGGGCTCGGGAAAGAAAACGCACGCACGAGCGCAGCGTCATATACACGTATATCCTCGTAATTGGCGAAGTGTGATGGACTGTGTCACGCCCTGTCTAACCGCTTGGAATGAGTTCGCGAGTCGTGAACGTGATTTTCGTGCTGCTCGATAAAGGCGATCGCACGCGTGTTACGGATGTGTCGCCTCGCTCGAAATCGATTACCTTCTTCCTCGAAACGAGCGCTTCCGCTCGTAAATTTACAAAAAATTACGTTTCTTTGGCAAAGGTCAAGGAGGCGGGGGAGGAGGAGGAGGAGGCAAAAGACGAGAGCGAAGACGTGGCCGACAAGTGGTTGTTCGAGTGGTTGTTCGAGTGGTTGTACGAGTGGACTTATCGGAAAGTAGTCCACCGGCCTTACGCTTAATTGCGCTGTAATTTTGCATAGAATGCGGTGCGCCTGCTGGAGAGGAAGAGAGCGGAGCTGAGCCGCGGACGCGGGAACGGGTATCCGGTGGCGGAAAATCACGACTGCGCGCTCGCGAGTACAGCTGTTGGAGAGTAAGGAGCTCGATCTCCTCGATCGAGTCGAGGAGATAAGGGCGCGTGGTGGAGGTTCGTTCGGCTTCGATCGAACGAACTCGATTAACGAGTCCGTCGGAGGCTAATTTGCGCGGTACTTGTTTTCGACTCCCGGTGCGCGCCGTTATTCATTCGGGGACTGCGTGCGCGATCGCACCGACGAGATAACGTCCGTGGCCACTCCGTTGTTTCGCGTGTCACCGCGAGTCTCCTCGCAGCGGCCACGAGGAGTGGGAGTTTATGCGTGGAGTTTACGTCACGCGTGGGCTCTTTCGGAGTCGAGCGTACCCATCGTGGACTCTGGCCTTGCGTCTGGTCGTACGCTTTCGTAACGCAGTTCGATCAACGTCGTAGCGCCGCGAGTCGCCCCTGATTTATCCTCCTTTTATTTTTTTGACCAATTGCAATGGTAACGGACGGGTCAGTCCGCGGCGTGTCCTTTTGTTCTGCGCTGCGCTATCGGTAACGTGACCAACGACCGTTAATATTAATTATTTAATTTAAATGACATTAGAGTCAACCGCGCAAAAAGCATCGGGAGCGTAACGGTCAAAGGTGCATAAATTTACTTTGCTGAATTTTATAGGGGCATAAAGTAGATAAGCGGTTTTAAGTAGATTTTCGTCATTTTAAACGATGCAGAAGCTCGTAGAGCCTACGAATTTTGCCTTTTCCTCGCTTCTACACCTCTGGTTACGAGAGCAGTTTTAAATTTTATGCATTTCATCGACGGTCGTCTCAATCAATGTTTTCCAAATTTCTTCCTCAATTTTGCGTGATTTCCAATGGCGCTTCCCGAGCGGAGTACGTTAATTGTACGCGAGTAAATTCGCATACATACGTAAAGTTTCGGTTATGCACCGTAAGGGAACGTTTAAAATTATATCGTTCCAGCGAACGAACGATCGATCGAATTTTCATTCGAGTAAAATTAATGCGCGAAGGTGTATGCGAGTAACTTGAATCGAAGTCGGTGATAATTCACGTAACCGAGGACATGCTCCGACTTTTGTCGGTTTGCCGGACTACGCGCGTATTCTCGCGTCCAAATGAAGAACGTCGAAGAAATTCCATAATGCGTATTCCATCCGCGCAGTTTACTCCGCGCGCAGTTACGCAGACTCTAAGGATCGGGCAGGGTTCCTTTGAAAGTTGAACCTCTTCTTATGATTCGTTAAATACGACGGGATGAAGCGCCGGTATGATATACGAGGTTTGCTGCGCATTTTACAGTCTACTCGCGCGGTCTAAATTTGCGAGGTTCTCGGACAGCGCGTCGGAGATGATGGATCAATGTCAACTTCTCGTTGGTCTCCGGACGATGCAGTTGGACGATTTTGTTTCTAGTAGCGCTTGCTCTCGTGCTCTTATTCCTTTCTTCCGAGGATTTTTCAAAAGGGCGCTCGATTTCCTCGTCTCGTTATCGCATATTCTAATTATTTCGCAACGACGTGTTTCAAGTGACGCAATTTAAAGAGTAAGGTCGGCTTGTTCTTGGAGAGGTAAAGAAAAAACGAAGTAAGCCTTCCATGTTTCCCGATAGACTTGGATCATTTTTATTCGAATGATTTCATTCGGTCATCGCTTGCCTCTCCGGGGCGCACGTATTCAGGCGCGATTAATGGAATACCACGCAATGATGGAAGAAAACGCGTTGATATCAGAGTAGCAGAAGATATGCAAAGGACGCTTCTGCGTGGTACAAAAAACTGCAAATACCGGTTGTCATCGAGGCGTCGCGTTACGTCGCAAAGTAATGTTTCTACGAGTGGCGCGTCGGAGATTAGAAAATAAATTTGCCGCTCCGCACCGGGGCGCCTTTTTCAGGTCTCGCCGAGCATCCCCGAGCATCCCCGAGCATCCCCGAGCATCCCCGACACCTTCCCGTAGGAATTCGTTCTCGGTCGGTCCGCACTTTCCCGTACGTGTGCGCGCCTCACGAGCTCTGCCGGCCGCTGTTTGTCCGGCAGTCCGGGAAGCGGAAACACGTCATTGCTCTCGGCGGAATATCGCGCGTGAAAAAGCGAGAGCTGTAATGAGAGGAATGACCTTTGAATAAATAAGTCGACCCTGAACACAGCGAGCGCCGCTGCCGACGCCCGGCTATTTTCGTACTTTTTCGGTCAGCAATGCGCGTGACTCTCGCCTTGCGCTTCTTTATTATTAACCCGACGCCGCGACGCCGACGCCGACGCCGACGCCGACGCCGACGCCGACGCCGACGCCGTAACTGCAGTTCGCAGCCCCTTCCCAACTCCTCGCATCCTCTCAAAAAAGTCCCGGCGCCTTTATCCAGAGCCGCGCTGACGTTTCATGGCTACTCCAAGGAGTCAAGGAGTCAAGGAGTCAAGGAGTCGCCTCCCTCGTGCCTGGTAATCCTACGTCCTACGAATGTTTCTCGCACTTGGTCGCACTCCTAGGACGTCCCTCGATTTCCCCGAAAAGTGATTTCGTCGAGACGGCGATGGAGGATCGAAGTTAGGCATCGCATAAGAACGCGGGGATGTACGAAACGGTGAGACGTCGCTGCACTCGATGACCGCATTGATCGAGGTCTTGAGCTGAGAGAGATAGACATTTAGCGAATTTCCTCGGGCGTAGGCTGGGCTCGAAGAGGGAAATTTCGGTCCATTTCGGTCACGCGGTCCAGGGTAACAAGGGAGGCCGACGAAAGTTGACCAGCGACCGTTACCTTCACCATCCCAAGTACTTTCGAGTGATTTCGATTCGATCGCCGGAATTTGCGGTTGACTCTCTTTCGTCCCTTCGTTTCTTGCGCGGTTGACAATTGGTACACCCTCAGACCTCCACCTCGGCTGGATCCTTAAGCTTGGTGCAACGAATTTGGCGTTGCACCAAGCTAAATGCCGGTGAAAGTGGTTAATTTCAGTTTTACGAGGTCGATGCACGCAAGATTCCAGAAGCGCGGATGTTACCAGAAGTGAGCAAATTTTTAATCTCGCGGATCATCGTTCCAAACTTCGAATACCCTTGCTATTACGCTGCGATCACTTCTTTACGGAAACATTAAAGCCAGTTGATTAATTTTTGCTCGCTTTGGTGTACGACGTTGGACACGCAAACGCGCATTGCTCTAAAAACTACGAGCAGGAGATTCGGAAGGGAGAAGGCCTCGCGATCAATCGAGCAAACGGAAGCTTTATGAACTTGGGCGCAACGAACAATATGAAAAGGGAGAGGCATCGCGTCGAGGTGTGAAAAATCGAAGCGAGACGCAGATGTGCTTGTATATTGCGAGTTGAGAAATTGCAGGCTGGAAGCGGAAGTGCAAAATTGATTAAATGCAACGCGAAGTTTCGGAAGTAAGGAGTTAATTAGGATCCTTGGTGTTGCTGGTTATGCTAGGTTATGCGACGCTATCTAGTCCGCTTACCGATCGCTATCGTTATTCGTGTTCTCGTGTCCTGCTACATTTCGCTCGTTTCTTTTTTTATATTCAGTCGTCGTAGACGGTAGATGTAATTCCACAGATCGCACGTTTCTGCTTTTAATAGCTTATTCGGCACGCTTATTAATGTGGCAGCATAGATAATAATTTCGTGGGTAAATAAAAGTAGAGTACAGGAGGATTTCCTTAGAATATTCATAAAGCATAAAGTAAGTAGCGCATAATGGACAAAGTGAACCAATGGTACATTGGTACATTGAATCTTCTGCAATAGAGATGAGTCATATTTTCTATAATTTGGCAATTGCCCAGAATGTAAGACGAAGCGGGTATAAAATGACATCGGTTGTCGACAGTTGACGTAGTAAGTTAATCGAATGACTCGAAAGAAGAAGCAGTTCATTGACGCGATTCGAGATTCCTGAATAATGGCAACGATAAAGAGCGATGCATTGAGGAACGGCGGGAGGGGTGGGAGAGAGAGAGAGAGAGAGAGAGAGAGAGAGAGAGAGTGAACAATATATAGATAGTCACTCTCTTGCGCGAGTTGGAAACGTGAGGAGCCTGTTGATGTTGAGAGGTGCGCTGCCTAGCAACTGGTGTCCTCGCGACCTCCCACTTTCTCCTCGCATCGTCTCTCTCTCTCTCTCTCTCTCTCGCTCCTTTATTCGTAACTCTCTCCCAGGCATACTTCGATCCGTTGCCACTGTTCCCGCTACTCTTGGTCTCGCCCCTTTCACGTGTGAATCCAGTCCTCGTACTCTCTGGTGGGACGTCAACCGCGGGCAACGCGGCGATCCGCAACGGTGTATATCCGCAAAAGTGGTTGCGCTCGGAAACAAAGTTGGGCTCTTGTTTGGATCGCCACGCGAACGTCGCATCGTTGTTCCTCAGTGGGATTGCGCGTGCATCGCACGTACGCGCGTATAAATATTCGTCTATTGCATTTTTGCGCGAGCCTTCGTAACTTTACAATTTTATGCAATTCCCGCGGAACGCCTAGTAAGCGTTTATTTCCGTTTCATCGGCTCTTATCGGTAATGCGCTTGAATTATTTTCCGTTTAAACACGTAGGTACGAAAAATTAGGATTCGTGGTTTCGAGCGGTCCCGTCGGTGTACCCACGGAGTATTCGCGCGTGCTAATGCACAGGGGCGTACGCGTTACGAATCGGAGGGTAGGGCAGTTATTGGGAAATCGGAGCTCGATAAAGCCAGTGGGAAAGCGTCGGAAGCGACGGACAAAGATGAAGTACACCGCGTAGATCTACACGGTAATCGAGGACTCGGCCGCATCCTACGGCTGCAGGACGTCACTCGCAAGACGATCTCCCGCAGCTGGTCCTCGTAAATTAGTCGATCGTCTCCTGTCTTCCCTTTCGTCGCACCTTCTTCGCTTCCCACGATGATCGCTTTGGTTCATCTTCTCGTGCCACGACGCAATGTTCATGCGCACGCCGTCGTGGCCAGATAAAGATTTATTTTCGCCGTAAAATGGGTACGCGGATTTATCGAAAGCAAAGTTCGGCCGATAAGCCTCGCGGGATTCATGTTCGAGTTCATGATAGCTCGTAAATATAATCGATCACACGAACTAGACCAGCTGCTGCTGAAAACTACGCGTGATTCTTTGAAATCCAGCTTTTACGTGTTTCGGATAGGCTTTGACTATTTTAGTGCTTTACTTGTAGTGACGTTAAAAAATATTGCCAACACATAAATTCAATAAAAGTATAACACGCCTTTTTTTTTTATCGATTAAAATTGCAAAGCGAACGCTCGGTTATTTTATTCGATTTTATTATTAAAATGTCCCCGAGTCGTCGGGGACATTAACGATACTTGCCGATGAGCCCAAGGAGATGTAATTCGGTGTCGCTCGCTTTTATTCATCCCCGAGGCGTTTGCATTAACCAACTGCGCTTCCCAATTACAATTCGCGTTCGAGCGCAATTTCTCTGAAAACCCTCGGCTAGCCGTTTGCTCTTGTGACGCGAGCTGCACGAGATAATACGCAAAATAATCCGGGAGTCGGTAGCGGTATCGCGAGCGACAAACCCTCCAAGGGAAATTTACCTTCTAATCGGCTCTCGAGAAGGTTTGCGCGGGAGACGAGAAGAAGCGCGAGGCAGATAAATGAACTCGCGGCGGGTCAATGGGGATTTATCGAGCTGAACTCCTGTTGGCATGTTCTCGCTGCCTAATTCAACAGGTGGTCCCGAGCGAGACTCTCTCACGAATTCGTGCTCCGCACTCCATCCTTACCTCCTCGCCCTTCGGAACTTCTCTCTCGCGCACACTCGCACGTTCCCCTTTTTTCGCCTTACCCCACGTCGTGGCTCCTTGCGCCCTACAGCTGGGCACGGGAAATCCCTTTCGTTTGTCCCTTGACAAACTTACTCCAAGACCTCCATTCGCGAGCTTTTTAATTGCCTTTGTTAATTGTGGTAAATCTGTTTTTCTTTTTTCTCCTTTTTCCTCTCCGAGTGCGATCGGTGCCTCGGGTCTCGCTCTTCGTACCTTCAGGCCCTTGCGCGCACGCGCGTACGCGCGTGCCTAAACAGGTCGAGGTAAAGTTCAATGAAAATCCCTTCGAAAGAGAGGCGGAGGAACGGGAGCATTCGTGGCAACTGGATCGCGATTCAAAAGCGTTATTGTTTAAACGAAGGGGCGAAAGGATGGTAATTGCAGGATTGCGCGCGGGATCTAATGGCGATGCGAAAGTGCAAGTGCGGCAACGAGAAAGAGAAGAAAGAGGGCCGTGTGTGCCTATTGGAATGGCCGAGCGAGCGAGCGAGCGAGGGCGGGAGGGAGTGAGCGAGCGAGGGAGAAACGAGCGGACAACGAGCGCCGAGGGGCGAGAGGGAGGAAAGGTTCCGGCGGCATCAAGGGGAATCTAATTGAGATCAATTGCGGCTCAGCCGGGGTCAACCTACTGCCAACGCGCGAATCCACGAGAGCAGAAGAGAAAGTTTCAGACGACGAGAGCGACAGAGACCGAGCGCGAATAAGAAAGCGCGGGGAAGGCTGAGGAAGGGAGAAGAAATTGTAACCTTACGTAGGCACGTTCGAGCAAACGCTCGGACGCATGTGATATCAGCAGAGACGTACTGCATTCGTACTCGCCTACGCGTTACTTTGTTCGTCAAGCACTATTTTATGTTCTTCGTCTTTATTCAACGAAGGCGTCGCATCCTCGTTATTTCGACTAATTTATACATAATTATCCTACGAATTTTGAAATATCGACTAGTCGTGCGTCTACGTGCGGCTTACGCGTTCTTTCGGTACTCGATACTCGACGAGAGTTCTCTCGTAAATTGGAAGAATAAAAATGTTTGTTTTACGCACTACTTGCCGGGATGTTAACAGTTTTAAAGAATGAAGTTAAATATAGCGAGTGCAGTTGCCAAGTTTGAGCGCAGGCTATCGTAGTAGTTCTTACGTAATTTATTAACTGCCCAGTAAATCATTTAGAGTGGAATGCCTCTTCCATCGGAATCGAAGAAAACTTTTATTCTATAAAAGGCCGATAGAGTCGTAAAATTCAATCACTACGTGAGCGGTAATTTTCTTGACTCAATTAATATATTTTTATTCTTTATCTCCGTAATTCCTCTGGAATATTTCGTGAAAATAAAGCGAGGCTTGATGTTCGTTAGCCACTATTGTAACGATACACGCATACACGCATTACAGGCCTACTTCTCTCTAACGGTAAACTAATAATATATCTATCCGATTGTACTTTTACATATTCTTTCCGTATTTATACTTGATATTATCTTATTTCCATACGTTTATTTTCACGGCTTTTAGAATGGTATTAAAGTCAATCTAAAGTACTGAACTTTAAGAGCATAATTCGCGTAGCGTTTTATCACAAATTTTATAAAAAGTTTCATCGTGTTTTTTGCATGCTCTAATCTAATAACTCGTGTACTCAAAAGTGATTTTAAACTTGTTAAGCGCGTTGGGTTTCTTAATTTTAAAAGAAAACAACGCACAGAGGGAGATATTTTTTTGTAAAAAGAAAGAAAGAAAGAAAGAAAGAAAGAAAAAAGTAGAGTAGTTCTTTTTCCACATATTTCACCTTTCAAAGTTATTTAAGTCGCCGATGCAAATAGAATTATCGCATTTACAAGATTTTAATCCGTAATTATTATACGCGTGAAGGAATCGATACTTTTTTCAGCGCTGAAAAAAAATCCACGAGCTTGATCATACTTATTCTTATACGTATTATATAAAAGTTTCAAAGATGCTTATCGAGATCTAAATCGCCATAATTGTTCTCTTGGTACTCTACGTCGAATAAGTAACCATATAATTCACACTGCGAACAGCTTCTAACGAATTATTATTATCCAGGCTCCTTTGAAGCGTTCCTTTGAGTTTAGTAAGTATTTATGCCGTAGCTAATTAAGTACCGTTTCCCAATAAAGGATACACACCCTCGAACGTGTAGCTCGGTGTCTTGACAAAATGTTTCGGATAATTTTTGAGTCTTGCCTGAATTACATTTAAAAGTACATCCTCGTAAAACGAAGCATCGGCATTCTTTACGAAGTCTATTGAATAATAGAAAGAAGCTCTTCGTATATTTATCATTAAACGTTAACAACTTTGTGCGTGGCATATTCGTGGTCTTTGACAGTATTGTTGTTCAAGACCGCCGCCAAGTTAAGGGTTAAGGGTTTCTTTTTTTTTTTTTTTTTTTTTATTAAAAATATTCCTTAGACCCTTCAGCAGACTTGGTACTTGGATATAAGTAGCACCTCTGCCAATTATACGTTACTCCCGTGGAAGCGAACCATTTGAAAGCAAGTTCGTTCGCTAAGGTTGAACGGGAAAAGGAATTTCTCGAGTTCTCCGGATGAATCCTAGTGGTATCTACCAAACGAGTCACGTTATGCCTATTATACCGTCTGGTTTATCATACGTGCAAGCTTTTCCTGTCGCGTACACAGACCATGGGTTATCTTCTACCCGTAAACGACATTCTTCTAAAATCTATGGGACAAGTTATGCGGAATGTCGACGATTCCAGTTATAATATCAGTATGACTTATAGTTCAACGTCTGCTTACTTCAAGCAGATCAGGATCGTTCGATTTTCATCCGTAGCCAGTTGACTCGAGTAAATATCAAGGCCTCAATTATTTCACGCGAATCATTGCGTAATGGCACCTGCTCACCGAAAACAATGAAATTAGGCTTCGAATTACTTACAAACTGATCTCTGTACGCGGTGGCGTGGGCGCGATCTTTCGAGACTCTGAAAAGTGCGTTTACGGACGGTACACGAAGAAGTTCGGGTTCGTATCGGAAACGCTTAAAGATATCTCAAGAGGCCGTTACTTTACTATATCTTTGTTGATACCGAGAGGCGCCATTTTGTAATAGTTATTGTCCTCTGTCACGTCTGGCGGATAGTTGCGAATAATCTCCAAAAAGTTCTTCACAAAAATCCTCAAATCCTCGAAAATCTCTCGGCAGGTAAACGATTTTGCATCGAATTCAAATCACAGTTGTACATCGCGAGTTAATAGGCGCGCGTATCTTCACTTTTTATACGATATTTACCGATATCTCACATCTCTTTCTAAAGAGAAGCTCGACCGTAAATAATGTGCAGCTACATAGAAATATCGAGAGTTCGTAAGCGGTATGGAAAATTTTACGACGCGGAATTAAGTTAAAGTAGAGGATTCGAAGTTCTTGGATGTTCCATACAAAGTAAAGAATTTCGCGAGTCACACACACGCCTGCAAGTGTGTGCCTTGCAGTACATATGGATAGGAAATGGAAAATGAAATTTCTGACACGTTAGTACAGTAATACCTGGCCTTCGCAGAGCAGAGATTACATTTTCAACTTGATTTAATAAGCGCTGGCTTAGATACTACTTTGGAATCTATATTTTCGCTGAGTAAGGTTAAATTTTCTTCCACCCGGAGAAAACGATGACTCGAAGCGTATTATTATATGCAAATATTTGATGCTGTACTTTTACTCGACTTCAAGGAAGACAAGAGCAACTATCATATATACAACGGATTTCCTAGATCATGTAGCGAAGAGAAGAGCTTAGTTAGGGTTGCGAAAGGTTGGGCAACCATCGTTGGCTCGTTTTATTCCCTTCCCCTGGGCCGCTCTACTCATACCCATACTCGACTCCACTCGTATTTGGAGTGGTGTTAGCGACTGGCTCGGTAATATTGACTTTCGTATGGACTGACGCTGATAATAAACGCGAAATGCTTTTTCCAAACGTTCGCCCTGTAAGAGGTAAAAGTAACGATCCGTTCGAGTTAACTTGACGATTGTCCCTCTATTCCATCCTATCGAGAGGGTAACTCTTTAGCAGCGAGCAAATTATTGCTTCGGTTTGGTAAGCCTGCATCGATGAAATTATTCGATCGCATTCGAAAAACAAACGCAAAAGAGATAAAAAAATCAGCTGCAACAAATGCCCCGACTTTCCCTTTTTTTTTGGATAAGTGCGAGAACATCGATTTGCATTGCAATTTGTCGGAGCGGGACGATTCATTTTAATAAAGCAGAATATTGAGTTCGGTACCTCGAGGTGTAAGCTTCGGACCGTGCAACACGCGTTTGGACAATTCTACAGGAGTACGTGTAATCGTGCACAGAGTTGTCCAACGGTACACTCGGGGTAAAATTCTTCTCGGACTTTTGTACACGACGCAGCGCCTTCGAGAATGTTGAAAATTATGGAATACACAGCGCTAAGAATTCAATCGCAAAACGTAAGTCGTCTCGACTCGTCGCCTTTGAAGATTGATACGTTAAAGTTGCCTCCTCGACAAAGCAATGAAAGAATCTTCGCGTGTGATTGAATTGGGCGTAATCCTTGGGGTGGAAAACCGTCTCTCTCTCTCTCTCTCTCTCTCTCTCTCTCTCTCTCTCTCTCTCTCCGTCTTTTCTTTTCCCCTTGTGCGATCGAAGAATCACGTTGAAATTTATATTCAACGGGAAATCAGGCTAATTTCGCCCTAGTTAAGTGGTCGCCACTTTCTCCCCTCTTGGCGTCCCTTCGCCGATCTCAGCCAGCGAATACGCGCTGGATATCTGTTTCATCCAATCCGGGTACACGTGTCTCGCGGTCGGGCAGCAAGGAGTCAGCGCATGTCTTAAAGTTCGACTTGCCAAGGACTCTGCAACGGAGGTCTCGTGAAATTCTTTAAATTGACAACTGAAGATCGATACTCTCTTTTGAGAGATCGAAGGAGGGAGAAGAAGGCGACGAGGGGCCATCCAAAGGGAGAAAGCAAAGACGTTGTCAGGAAAGCCGGGCTATAAGCTGGGAAAGTAAGTTAAAGGGAAAAGCCGACTAGTTACTATGTTACGAAAACACTCGAGGGTAATGGCGTGCCGCAAATAGTTGAACGAATCTTCCTCTTTATTCTGCTTGGCGATGCCGCTTTCGCTCGTTGCTCGTTGCTCGTTGCTCGTTGCTCGTTGCTCGTTGCTGGGGTTCTCGTGTCCCTCGCCCTTCGCGCCCTTTTGCCAACTTCTTCAACTTTAAGATGCATAGTTATGCATCCTTTGCGCTTGAAATTACGAGTCCAGGAAGGGTTGTCGCGCGAGCGCCAGCCAGCTAACAATTTAAAGGCAAAATAACTCGCGTCACTTCCATTCCTTTCTATTATTTATAGCTAATAATAGTCTGAGTTACGTGCAATGACCTTTGCCTCATTTCTGACACTGTTCTTATAACTTACGATAACGAGTGGCTTTTAAAGTGCTTTCGCAAACTGCACGTGTAGGAGTATTAAACATCAGTCCGTTGAACTTATAGTTTTCGTAGGTATCGAATTAATTTCCTTTCTTATTTCAGGTACGTTGCGCGTTTGCCAGTTTCTTAACTGGTCACAGCGCTGGTAAGCGACAAGTGGGGCGCGATGTCCGTGCAACCGCTCGATTAAAAGCCGTAAATATTTCTTTGCACGAGGTCATTCGTAATCGAGGAGTAAAACCAAGAGTGCGAGTTGGCGAAATTGTTGGCATTTCATCCTTATTCGAAGAGTAAATTCGATTTTGCTCTCTTCGATAGTTTTTCTTCAAAACGAGAAAAAAAGAAAAAAAAATGAAAAAACAAAAATTATCGATTTACAGTCCACTTGTGATCGCGTTCGGTGTATCGCGTTCGGTGTATCGCGTTTGCCCGGACGCGACGACGGTCCATCCGACGTAAGACTGCGCAATAACTTTCACCCCGTGGATTCGTAGGCGACAATTTTCGAAGGAACGCCGATTTTTACGAGAGAGATAATTCGTTGGATAACCAAAGGAGCATAAAGTTAAATGATCGGTGCGTCAGCTATTAATAGAGTGTCTCGGTGCGTAGAAGACGAACACGTTCGCCAGACGCGAAATTCGATTGGCATAATTTAAAAGGGGAAGATTTTTAAAGCTCGAGCGAGTCCCGCGCTTCAGAATTGAATAAAATTTTTCAAGGCAATTCAAAAGTACTCGCAGCTTATCCAGAGCTGCGTTCGTTTGAGGGTAATTTGATTAGGCATGTAAGGAGAATTACGTCGTTGATCTCGATGCGAGCTTAAAAGGGCCAAGGAAAGAGGCGTCCGGATGGCCAGTGGTGTAAGTGCACGAGGTAAGAGCGTAGGAATCAAGACCGCGTAGGGCGGAGTGCGTGTAATTAGACGGTAGACGGGGTGCAGTAATCGGGCGTAAAGACGTGCTTTTTCACGTGCTCTTCGTGATTAAGAAAATCCATGTCCTCTGCCTCTTTCTTTATCGGGTGGGAGGTACCGATCGTAAGGAATGTCGGCGGTACGGTAATTAAGTAAAAGGGTAATTGAAAGCAGGGCTGAGTAATAGAGGTGCAGAGGCTGGATTCGAGAAGAAAATTAAAAGGCTCGCGAGTGAGAGAGAGTGGTGGTGGTGGTGGTGGTGGTGGTGGTGGTGGTGGTTGTGGTCCGTAGGTGGTGTCGGCTGAGCTCGAGGAGCAAGAAAGAGTTATAGAAGTTATAAAAAGGTAGATAGAGCGCTGGCGGCGGAGGGACGGGGAGTTGGACGTTTAAGGGATGGGGTGGGGGGGGGGTGGGCACACCGGGGGCTAAGTCAGGGAGGTTGTGCGCGCTTGAGCGTCAAGTGGCGGAGGGTAGCCGGCGCCACCGCGGCACTGCCGTCGCCGCCGCGACGCCAGGCGCCACCAGACTTTGGGTTTCAGATTAATGGATCATTTTTCTTCCCTCGACTCGCAGCCTCTCCCGCCCCTCGACTTTCTCCTAGACGCGCGCGCGCGCACCTACGTCTTCCTTTTCCACCCTCTCTGTCTTCCTTCTTCCTTCTTCCACCTTGGAGTTTTCCGCAGGCTACGCTACTCAGCACCGCTCTCTTGCGGAATGTCTGCTCGAGTTTTACGTTTTCGCGACTTTGCAAAGCGACTTTTGCCCTCTCCCTCGCTCTCCTCCCTCTCTCACTCTCTCTTCTCTCTTCTCTCTTTCGCAAAAGTTGCGCGCGAGAAACTCTACCTATCGATTACACTTTCCTTTCGTTCTATCCGCTTCCTCTTGCTCTTTTTCTTTCTTCTGCACTTTTTTCAGAGTAAGTGCTCGATGTGCATTTTCCAATGCTGCTTGTTCTGAAAGAACAAGAGAAAGAGGGTAAGGAAAAATCCTTGGTTGATAAGAGTCTGCGCTGGCGCGCTTATGTCCATAATAAATTGATGAGATTCGCTCACGGTTGATCGGACTGCAGCGCGGCCTTAGGGTCGGCATAAAGTATCTCAGGGGAGAGTGTTTCTATATATATAAATATATATATATATTTATATAAAACATGTAAGTGTGCATGCGCGCGCGCTTACGTATATACAGCTTCGGATTACGAATCGCAGAATTTCGACGCGGTTTCTTTTTCTACTCCCGCAAAGGGGAGCTTCGATTTATTCACCCACACATCCTCATTTTCCCTCGCACTTTCTTGTTCTTTCCCCCCCCCCCCCGCCCCCGCCCCCGACCGCCCCACCCCCCTCACACTCTCTCTCTCTCTCTCTCTCTCTCTCTCTCTCTCTCTGTCGATGAGCAATATCGTCTACTGTCGGCGCCGACGCTATCAAGGCGTTATGGAAATGCCTTTCTCCCACCGTCCTGGTAGATTTCGAAAATTCGGCCAGATAAGCGAGTGATTTGTCCCTTTTAAGAATACAACTTTCCACCTACGAGAGACACTACGAGCGTATGCGCGAGCAACGGGGATTTTTACGAGCATCTCCTTACGAATCTATTTCCACCGCGCACTCATAATTCCTCGTTTTTTTTTTTGCCCAAATTTACACCTTCGCTTCGATCAATGTCGTAAACCCTTCGAGCTCACCTTTTTACAAGGCAGTAGAGTTGCGTCAAAAACTCCCCCTAATAAAAAATATTACCTTTCTACGATTAATAAATTTCATACGCGTAAAGGTGCGGCGATCTGTTGTTCAGATACGTAAAAAAATCGTTTGGTTACTCAAAAAGATAAATTTAATTTTTATCTTCTATCTAACCTTGAGCGTGGAATAAGACGTTTTCTCGTTTAAGCTACACCAGAAAACTAGTTTACGTTTTAGATAGATTTACGTTCAGCATCGGTTGGATTCATTTTGAGGACGTTCGTTGTGCAACGAACAAAGTGCAATTTCACGATTAGGCCAGCAAGTGTTGGTTCGAACCGAGCAATTACCGGTACAAACGTGCTCCCGTGCGACGAAAGCTCGAAGACGATGCACCGTGTATTAGCTACAAGTCAATTGCAGTTTACGCTCCGCGTAAAATTAATCGCAATGCCCGATATGCCCGAGCCAAGGAGGTGGTCGTGCGTTTGCACCGTGGCTCAGTGGACGAGCAAAAGAGCAAAAGAGCAAAAGAGCAACGGCGACGACGGTTGCGGGGAGCTACAAGTGCGAGCGAACAAACTCGAGAATGCGCGCGCAGGCATAAGGGCGGCGACGTCGGCGCAATTATTATGCTAATGCACGCCGAGGATAAAAGCTCGGGCTAGGCGGTGGCCTCTTCTCGTCCCGTATCTTCCTAACCCTCCGGTCGCTGCCACCGGGTGCGTGTCGTCGTCGCGCTCCTTGCCGTGCTATATTATTAAATGGATTCCCAAGGCTACCGCTGTCCCCGTCCGCTGCCCCCGGACGGATCGATATTTATCAAATTGAGTCGTCCGCTAATGCGCGAGTCCCCGTGCATTATATACGGTAACGTGCACGACCGTAGGCCTCGATATTATCTCGCCTGGAATCCGTACGTCCGAGTCTTGTCCGTCTCTTTCGTATCGTCGTATCGTCGTATCGTCGTATCGTCGTATCGTCGTATCGTCGTATCGTCGTATCGTCGTTGTTCTCCGCGGATGCTCGTGATGATGCGTTCGGCCTCAACCGGTTCTTTCCGCATCTTCTTTCCCTCCGAGCGTTTTTAACAAGAGTCGCGAATACGTGTCGAGCGATAACGAGATTCTCGCACGCTTTACGGATTTCTTGTCTTGGACAAATTCTCGTGGATGGCAATTGACTTGTAGCGAGTATGTTGCGAGTACATCGTTCGGTGGATAACGTCGTTGAAGGTGGCGCGGAAAACGTGGACGTAAACTATCGACATGTTTTATCCATCGATTAACATTTTCCTCGCCGAGCTGCAAACTATTGTCAACCATTGTTCATTGGAAATTTATGTATCTTGTTTAACGAGCGAATTGCCGTTACCGTTAACGGGCTGCTTAAAGGCAAGTGCGCATTGGCATTAACGATCGCGCGAGTGCCGAGTACGTCGAGTACGTCGAGTACGTCGAGTGCACTCGATGACAAACGAATAAAGATCGGTAAATAATTCACGAGTATCCTTCAGAAGACCAGCAGATTTTCGCTTGGAATTTGTCTTATAGTTACATTTATTAATTCGCAGGAAGCGTCGCTGCCGTTGGAAACGTATTTTATAAAACGACACCTTTTATATTGTACACTTACGTTGGTGAACGAACGAGATCCGAAGAATTCGTTTGAAGAAGGAATTTCGTTCTTCTAACTCGGCACGAAGATTTTACTTGGACACTTTTGCGAATAGTATCGTTAATTGTATCACGGGCTAATATTTACCGAACGAGTTAAGTAAATTTGCTTATACGCGTCTCCCACGTGTCTCGAATTTATAACGCTAGACGTTTAAAATGTGCATCGAAATAGTTTTCTCACGTAACGGTTCGATTCAAATTTCAATCGAATCTACAATTTTAATTATGCACGATACACGAGCCTTATAATATTATCCAAATACATCCGATCTTATAAAATCATGTTGTTGCTGTACGTAGTTACGTACGTAGTTCCATTTATATGTTAATTTCTGGACCCGCTGCGTCGAAAATTATCTAGTCTTACTGAGGTTTCGGTATAATACGGCGAGACTTTAAAGACTCGTTAAAGTATTGTACAGTATCGTCTTTCGTCGAGCGGCTTTCCGCTCCGAGCTATAATGTACAATACACAATAAACAATACACAATATACAATATACAATATACAATATACAATATACAATGTGTAATATACAATGTGTAATAGTAGTAATAAGTAATGGTTACAACGAATGCTCAATCCATACGAAGCCTACGCGAAATTTGGGGTTCTCGTAATCCCGGAGGGATTGTAAATAAAAATCCGGAAGAAGGAACGAAGGTTTTCAATATTTGATTTCACGATTTTTTCGACATTTTATTTTTTATAACTTTGGACGGTAGTCGAATGGAATATTAATATTTGAATTTTGTTTGAATTACGTACCACTGGCGCATAAAACTGTTCATCTAACCAACTGTTCATTGTAAGCAACTCCCAAGTAACTCCTAAAAGGATAATAAATCCTCGCATGGTAAACATTTATTAGCAATACAGATCGCATTTGTTAAATTAAAATTTCCAGCAATATTAGGTATGTCGCGTTAACTGCACGAGCGAAAAAGTCCAAGTTCTAAGGATGAATTTTATCCATTAAAATAATAGACCCGTGATAAGGTGCATTATCCTGATTAAACAAAACTTTCTTTTTTCCCAGTCCAGATGCTTTTTCTAAAGTTTCTCGTACAGCTGATCGAGCAAGTTTGAGTAATACTTTCCATTTATTGCTGTATCTTGCCGAAGATAATAGATAAGCGGAGCATCTTGTCAATTTCAAAATACTCTCGGCATAGATCTTCCAACCGATTGAAATCCTTGCGCTAAGTTCCAAGTTGGCTCGCCTTGCGCTATCCGTATTTTCCATCGCGATGTTATATTCGCGCGGGCAACGTAAAAGCGCATTAAGCTCCGGTGTACTTATAGCAGCCGGACGCAAAAAATACTCGATTGTATTTAAAGAGCACCTGCGTTGGATTTATGTACTCGACGATCGCGCAATTGGGACGACATCTATCCCTTGGACACGTCTTCCTTATTCGCGCGTAATTCGTTAACTCTTTCTAGGTACGCGGACCATCCGTTATCTCGATTAATTGGATTAATTGGATTAATTGGATTAATTGGATTAATTGGATTAATTGGATTAATTGGATTAATTGGATTAATTTTCTAAGACGTCACAGCTTTTCGTCTATCCAGACGTTGTCAGTTTTTACTACACGCGCGATTTTGTTTGCCTTTTCCAAGATATGGTTAAGCTGCTAAATATAACGAGGCATCGAAAGTAGAATCGGTGGTTAGCTTTTTGTCGCGGTACTGTAGTCGGCGATTAACAGCACTCGGTACGCGAGTCTTTTGTCGTATTACCGTGGTTCTTTCATTTTCGGCGAGGTTTGTCACTTTTTCACTCGAGCAGACTTCGGAGATGACGTTAACCTTTAAACGTAGTGTCGTAATAAAATAGAGGAATAGATTCGGGCAAGACTACTGTCGATCATCGTCCGATCGAGGAAGGATATTCTTATCTCTCCAATGGTCGCAGAGAAGAAACAAGTACAAATGACTTTTAAAAGAAATAAATCGCGGGACTAAAATTTTCACTCGTAATTCCATTTTAACGAGCTCTTGAACGTACGTTAAATACGTTAAAACACTCTTATTTCGAAGAAAAACATTTTGGATAAAAATATCGAGCTCGAAGATAAGAATCTGATGTATTAATTGAATTGTGATTGTCGCGAGCGTTATCAGGAAAGTCCAAATATATCGCAGTCGTACTGGCTCTTCTTCTGCGTTTACTTCGGGGAAATTGGCTGGGAAATTTTGAACAAAGTCTAAGTTGATCGGGGCTTTTTGGATGCTGGTACGAAGTACGGCCGATACCGTTGAGAAATGTCGCTTAATTCTTATTTTCTGAAACTGGGCCATCCTACTGTTCGATTCGAGCAGTTGTACACTGTAATTGTGTCGTGCCACGTAACCTTCAAACTCCCTAACATTCAAACGACGTATTAACGGTGCCTCGCGTGGACGAGACCCTTCGTAAGATCACGGGACGAGGTCTCGTCGCTCAAGGCTCTCTCGTCGAGATCCACCCGGAGATCGTCGGGCGGTAATTGATAAAGAGACGCGACACTCCAAGACGCAAACGAGAGCGAGACCCTGGTATGTATCCTGCATCGTGTATCGCGGACACGAAGCCGCAGAGTCGGCCGGGAAAGAACTCGGTGAAATACGGTTGATTCGCGCAAGCAGAAGAAGAGGGACGGGGGCCAGTCGATGCGCTTGTGAATTTTTCAACGCGGTGCGCCTTCCTCGAGCCCGACCGCGTTGGATTCCCTCGAATTTCCATAGCGCGTTGGCCGCTCGCTCCCTTTCTCCCTCGCTACTTTCCAATTTTTCACGCCCGTCGGACATATATATATACATATATGGATGCTCGGGCGACGGGCCTCTGCTCGACTCAAGGATTGGTAATTCACCCGAGCTGCGGCATGATGGATGCGCCCGGTACACCCGCGGCGTCGCGACGCCTGGCCACCTCCGTTCCCCCACCCCACCCCGCGTCCTCGCATCTACTTAGCTCTCTCCGACCACCTTTCCTCGAATAGCTTCCCTCTTTCTCTTGGCGAGGAGACCGTCTCTTTCTGTTTCCGCGGGACTTTTCCCAATACACTTAGGTGACTCGCGCTTTCGTATCGACAAAGATAAAACATCGTATGATGGACCCTATCGCCAATTGTACAGTATACACTTTCTAATTAATGTACTTGCGCTCGATGTCGCGATTTTGTTTTCGCTAAAGTATCGCTCGCTACCGGCCGACTAACAATTCTAGATAACGCGATAGTTAACCCTTTATTTGCGACTAGGAGGCACAGCTATTTATAGCCGTCACTCTCGGATTATCTTGTAGTTTCGAATACTCGCATTTATTCACGTAGAACAATACTTCCGACCTACGGTCTTGGTTACTGCTTAATGACGAATGAAGCGTTAAAGTGTACACACTTAATTTTCCAAGAGAATTATCACGACCGGTGGGTTTTCCATTTTAGTTCTCTCTCTCTTTTTTTTTTTTTTTTTTTTTTCCCATAATAAAGGTAGAATTTGAAAAAAGAGTCAACAAAAATAAATAAATAAACGAAAAATGTAAAATGACGAGCAATATTTTTACAGCGATTGACACGAGTAAGTAAATTTAGAAAGATGCACATGGATTCACGTTTTTTATGCAATAGTATGAAAGTTTATTAGACTTATACCTACACTTCAATCAATCCACATTAATGGATAATTAATTTCTATCATTCTTTAAGTGGAATCCAGCTCATTTCAAATGGAATTTTATTCGTCATCATTTTATGTACAAGGAGAACCTCTAAAGATACGTAAATGGGTCATTTATATTCTAGTACGTAGTTTAAAAAACTACTTATGACATCTTGCGTACGCTTATTTATGTCGCGTCCAGTAATTACACGAAATCGTGTTTTATTCTTCGATATTAGGACCTTGGCTGACAAAGACAACTCAATTCCAACGAAGGTTCATCCTTAAACACGCGTACAGTTACTTGGTGTATTTTCGAAGACATTAAATTCAGTGCGTTCGATCGATGTAACTCGAGTTTGCCGAAGAATTCGTTATTTTTTAATTAGAGCTGCTGAACTTCGTGACTATTTAATTTTTTCTTACAATTCCATTAATGACTCCTCTCGTCAGCAAGATTCGAGAATAAAGAAAAACGACTTTATCTGTGTGCTTTTGAAACGCGATAGCGCGACTTCCTTTTTTTTTTCTTTTTTTCTTTTCTTTTTTTTTCTTTATATATATAGGCATTATTATCAATTTGATTGCTTGCGCAACTTGAGATTCTCGTATGATTATAGGCATTCGGGCAATCTAATCTAGCGAGGGTCGCGAAACAGCGATCAGCGGACATAGAAGAACAACATTAAATCTCTTCACAATTTATTTTTAATTGACTGATAATTTATTTCAAATAATTATAATTTCTTATTAATTCAATGTAGCATGCGAAGTCGCATGCGTTCAATTTATGGATGAATTTATGGATAAAATGACATCTAACTTCGAAGAAAAACAGAACGACGAGTACCGATGGAACAACCGAACGCTCCTGTTTTTATTTAATCTCAATCAATGGATTCTTTTTCATAAATTCACGTTTTTTCATCGGATTCGTCGATCGAAGTAAAATAACGCAAAATCCATCGTCGATTTAAACTTCTACCGAGACGTAAAAGAGTAGCATTTGACGTCCAGGCATCTAGAATGCATCACTGTATCCACGACTTACCAGATTACTTACCATTCGCATGAAAGATCAAAATGAAAGACAGCGATGGATGATACAAATTATTTAAGCAACGAAAAAATTAATTTCATCGTTCCAGGTGCCCACGTGAATTCATTCAAGGATGAGTGCGTCCGCGTGCGTATCTTCTATCGGATTTCGGAAATTATGAAAACGATTTAAGATTGCCAATCGCAGAAGCGAAAAGTACGTTCCTGACTGTTCGAATCACTTACGTTTAACGACGAATTCTTAAGTTTTCGCGAGTAATGGTTTCATCTGATTTTAGTTCGTTGCTCTCTTGCGTCATACGTAATTTGTAAAACGAGCTTTCTTAATTATTTCCACGTACGGATCCGTACCATTTTCTTAGTTACTCCTTCGCGACGTTCCCTGCATCCTCTCCAGCGCTGCTCTTGGGCGCGTAAGCTATTAATTTCCAAAGGGATTACCAGTTCTCGCACTACTTACGTAATTTACGCGAAATTACTCGTTGAAAGGAAACGCGCTTCAAGCTTCGAAGGAGCAAGCAGCCTAAATCAGCCTAAAGCAGCCTAAAGCGGCCCAACGTATTTAGAAAAGATAGTACTTTTTGCGGTCTCGGTTTTATAGCTTCGCTACTTTATCTCTTCGAATCCGCTGTAAGCCTAGAGAATTATATCTCTGGAGTTGTATTAGAACAAAAGATTAAATTAGAGACAGTTAAGCGCGAAGAGCTGCGAGGTGTTTTTCGTTCCAAGTCCGCGCATTCGCGAAACTTCTTTTACGAACGCGAGAATTAAGGCTTTCGAGTAAAAATAGAATGTAATAACGCACGATAATATGATTAATGGACGTAAACGTTATAAAGCGTTGGAAATCTGGCTCGGTGCTTGACATTGAAGATCGCTTTTGATCGGAGCTGAGATTGGCGATTATCGCAGAGCTACGACCTCGTTGCGTGAGCTCTGCACAACGAGACTTTTATCAACGTCAGCGCATACGTGCCCCCACGTCCACAGCCAAAACACGCTATTGCGGCTGCTTCTTGCACTTGAGCTTCTCAATTGGATGCATTACCAGACTTGGAGGAAGTCGCGGCTATTACGCACTTCTACCTATCATCCTATTTTCATCATATTTACTTCCTCCCTTGCTGGGCAATAATACACGGAACCTCGTGGCACACTCGGTTGCGTGCCCTATTTTTTTTGAAAATAGTGTCGTGCCCTGGGATACTTTGATACCGACACCTTGTTCGTTTGACTTTGGATTCGTTACGGAGGGAGTCTCTCGTCGTTAATCGTAGGAAGCTGTAGCTAGAGATCGATTTCCCATAAAGCGCGGGAAAAATTACAAGCAGTTTTCCATTAGCCACGAATTAGATGCGAACGCGCGGGAAATAGCCGAGATCGGATAGCTTTGTGTCAACGTAAAATATAAATCAGCGGTGCGTATGTTCAAGGAAAGATCAAAATTAGCCAATCGACCTTTATTCTCCTCATAAATCTACTATAATATCATCTGTGTGGGTGCTTTTCGAGCTTTCCAATGAATTCCACAAGCTTTTTATAACCCGAGGCGAGCAGCCAAACTGATGATGGAGACATCAGCGGCTCTCTCTCTCTCTCTCTCTCTCTCTCTCTCTCTCTCTCTCTCTCTCATTCCAAATCCTTTAAACTGAAAATTGATCTTGAAAATTCATCGCGTTTCCACTGTCGCTCGCTTGGACTCTTGGACTCTTTACTTTCGCATTCGCGGGATCGTCGACGTTCCTGCATAATATAAACGCGGAAAATGATGCCCCATTGATCGAGGAATCAGTCGGACCAGTGCACGTTAAGGTTCAGCGGCTTTCACGTTGTACGGCGAGCCATTGCATAATTGACGCTCTAATGACAATTGCGCCGATTGAAAAATCATTTATGCATGGGGTCGCGCATTCGACCAACAGTTGTCGCGTAATTGCCGTGGCCAACCTTGCTCAGAGGCTCCTACTTTTTCCCTTTCACGGAGAAAATCCAAAGGCAATTTTTTCCCAAGATCCACGCGCGCACTTTTCGCTTTCGTCAAAAGAAAAACCTTTTAATCGCGAAATAATGTTCGCGGATGAGCAACTCCTCCATCCCAGTTCACGTTAGATGTGGTGATTCTCTTTGGTTTGTGAGTTTCTTTGGTCGAAAGTCGCTTATCGAACGAATGAAACCGTTAATCATATATCTCGCTTATATAATATTCCACGAACAGCGAGAAGTAGCGCTTCTTTAATGTACGTTTACATTAAAGAAGGATACGAAATCCGAATGAAATGAGAACACGGAGCATTTTATTAATAAAATGGTCACGAATCCGATGAGAAAAATGATAAGACCGCAAGCTCAGACAGCGAACCTGTAACTCCAAACGTAGGATGCGGTCTATGATGAGAAGACAAAAACCACGTCCGGAGATATTCGAGCTAGTCTACGTACAAAGTTAGTTGAACATACGGACTTGCCACTTCCTTCCGCGTTAACAAAAAATATGTTAGCGAAAAATATGACAATCCATCCGCGATAATGATACGATTCATTATCGCGGTGAGTTTTTACTTTTATTTCACGCGCTAATGCTGAAATATTTATGCCCGTGTATTGGCGAGTTTTCCTTTTCGAATTCGATTCTTGCGCATTTGCGTACGTATTTGCGTACGTATTTGCGTACGTATTTGCGTACGTATGAAAAAAGTACTTCCCGTATGAAACCGCGAGTTACCCGCATCGATCGTTCTTAAATACAAACATTTTACAAGTTAATCCGAAAAATGCGTAACGTCTTCAACTCATCGAATGGCACACGGACAATGAAGTTTACCGTAAAGTCTATGGGAATTTTCCGCGCGTATAAAAATAGCAAATAATATAGGTAGCATCGTAACTACGTGCAACGAAATTTCATTAAAAAGGCAAAGTTTACTTTTATACGGATATTTGAGAAACTTTCCAGTTTTAATCGACGTACCTTTTCCCAATACAGCGAAAAAATTTATGCTGTTTTTCTCGACGTGTGCGTGCTTTTGCACGTATATCCTGGCTTCGAAAAATAAAGCACTTTTTCATTTCTACGTTATGCGTAATGATTAAAAGTGTACTATTGTTCCGTTTAGTGGTGCAAATTTTATAAAGATTATTCCATGGCGGATGGAGACGACGTTACATCTTCGTCACTTCGTGGTTATTGGCGTTTGGAATTCCCGAGTGATTTAAGAGTTAATTCATTTGTTCGCCTAGCCTATTCAATTCATTTATGTACATTTAAAATAACTGCGAACATTAGAGTCAATATAGTTTGACATAAGTTACTAGTAGTTAAAAATAAGTATAAATTTCTTTGAGGAAAAGTATTTGAATTAAGAAATTGCAGATCATTACTACGGACGGCTTATCATTTACAGAATTACGATGAAAACTAAGCAATAAAAGTTGACGCTTCTAAAGCAACGTATTACTTAAAAACTCGTTTAATCCAATATGAATGGCTGAAATGTTGAAATACGAATTCGAATCTCACGAGTTGGAATATTGTTAAAGCAAAATGTTAAAGACAAAATGTTAAACGCTTCAGATCTACTTTTTGATATTTCGTTTCTTTGGCACTTTTTCGTACGTCATACGCGTACACGAAATCCCTCAAGTCTTTCGATAATACGTATGTTTTCTCAAAGAAATAATAAATGATACAAGGTTTGAAATAGTTTCAAACGCTAAAGCTCTAATCGATTCGGACATAATTTCAATTGGTCGTTAATAGAAAGCTTTTCTTTAAATAACTTTGGAGTTCTTTCAAGAAAACGAGTTCGATTATTTTTTGAAAACTTATTCATTAAATTTCTCGTATCTTATTTTTATTATTCTTTCATTACAAACTTCAACTTGTTTTCTAAAGAAATAATTGAAATTGCTTTTACCGTTATGAGTCTTCATTCCCTAGAAATCAAAATTAGTGCATAAAATATTAACGCATAGCGCGCATAAAGAAGTTTTTAAGATAAACGTCTCCTTGATATTTTTACCACGAACGTGCTTGCGATAGAGAAAAACGAGGATTTATTTTAAGCGTAAACCGGTAAAAGAAATTTTATCAATCCCCAGTCGAAAGTCACACCGTTTCACTCGACAAGCAAGAAGAACAAATAATAAATAGCAATTGTGCGAATATATGAAAGCACGCAGCATTTAAGTCGAATACGCGTATTTAAGCAAAACATGTCCATAGCAATTAGATTTTGGTCATACGAACGTAATTTCCGTGGCGCACCAGACGAAAAGAAACGAATCTCAATTACTTAATTTATTCGACGAATATTAAAATTAATACGAATGTGCGGCTACGATTTTGATCGTTTATCTTCCTGTACTGTATTATTTTAACAAACTTTATATTGTTATCGTACTTGACGATAAAGAAATGTCGCGCAAAGTGCGTGAATCGAGCGCCATCTATTTCCGCGAGATTTCATTTTAATTACCCACAGTTGTGCGTTTTATTTCATAAAAACCTATCAGGATCACCTATTTTTTCACGTATTCGCTTTGACGTGTTTAAGATTTACATTAATAACGCTCGGTTGGTAAACAAAAGCACAAGGAATTTATAAAATAATGCTATTACATTTTAAAAAGGAAATTCTTAAGTTACTTTTAAGTCCAATGGATAATGAAATACTGAAATCGTGTTTGAAGTTTTAGCAGATCGAAGAATTAATTTTTCTAAAATACGTGCATCGTGTCAAAGAAAATCATACGAGCTTTCAAATGGAGTGTTTATTTTCAACTTTGTACACACACACACACACACACACACACACACACACACACACACACACGTTTTATATCTATAGGGAAATACGTGTAACCGGGAATAAACAATCCGATCGAATGTTTTTTCATTTTCTCGTATTAAAAAAGAACTTTAAACGAAGTGCTGTAATTGATAATGTAGCTTTTTAATATTTTTCAACGGCGTCTTTCTTTTACATCAACAAAAATGTACACTTTTGTTAAAATACTTCTATTCTTGTGGAACGTGAGTTCCAACCAAATTGTCTTCTAAAAAAGAATATCCCGTAATATATATTATGACATTTATTAAAAAAATCAATCGCCTACAAGTGATTTCATTCTGAAAATGAAATTTTTTCCTATTCCGGATGTCACAATACTCCAATTTTCATTTTAGTACTCGTATGAATTTTATACAATAGTGTGTTGCAAATCTATTCTCCTTCTAGGTTTCCAATATTATTTGTTTTCAAAATTACGAGACTAATCGTATGCTCGAAAATTTTATGAATTATATCACTTTAGGTTATTATGAAGTTCGCACATCACAACACCTTGGAAAATTTATCAATGCAGTCGCCGTATACGTATATGCCTGCTTGCGATAATTTTTCAATTTCTGTTTTAATTCGATACACGTGTTGGTTATGAAAAAATTGGTTAAAAAAATCTGAACAACTATACAAGATTTGAAAGTGGACGTACTTGGAGATATCAATAGGGAACATGGGAAGATCTTTCCTCACGTGCAGCGAAAAAGGAAGCAAAATGTACGCGAGAGCGTTGATTAAATGTATTAAAAAGGAAAATTAGCCAACTTAGTATCGATAGAATTTGCACTGTAAGCAATGGCAAGAATCTCCAAGAAATAGCAAGAAAAATTTGACGTTTATGTAGACATCGTTGCGTACTCGTAAAAGAGTAGTAGAACGAATTTCAGCATAATTGAACTTTAATATCTAAGGACTAGCTATTCTTGTCAAAGGGTAAAAGGCAGTTTTTCCGGGTATCATAATTGCCGTATATTTCTGATAAAGATTCTAAATAATATATAAGATCAGATATACTTATGTACCCCAAAGCAAAATAAAAATGGTCTACGTTTGAGATTGGTTTTTCTAGACCATCTTCCATCAGATATCTATGATCATACGAAATCGAACACTTAATTCTTAATATCTTGAAAATATTATTTTTCGAATTATGTCATAGGTACTATCGACTGATTGACCGAGGTCCACGCCCCGTAAGGTTGTTGCAGAACAACCTTCTCTCTCTCTATCTCTCTCTCTCTCTCTTTCTCTCTCTCTCTGTGTGCGCGCGTGTGCGTGTGTGCGCGCGCGCGCGCGCGTGTGTGTTCTATATCTATTTATCAGTCGATGAGACCGTCGAAGTCGAACCACTTTGCATGCTTAGGAAGAAAGCAGATGCTATGGCGCGTGTATCTGGCAGATTTAGGGAAAGTAAAAGAAGGAACGTCGACTATGATTGGTAGCGAGAACGTAGAAATGTAGTTAAAACACAGCGAACGAACGGTCAGTTGCCTTTCTCTCGTTCTCGACTTTACGATTGTCGTGGAACCGCGTAACCGCGTAACCGCGAAAACACTCTTTTATATCTACGTACGTGTGGTGCTATAACCCAATAACCTCTCGTGCATTGCGTGCGGTGCGAGCATTCGTCCGCGTGTGTGCACACGTAGGTGCACTGGGTTATCCTAACGGATATTTAAAGCTCATTCGAAGCGAGAAGCTCCGCTTGGACAAGAGGAAGAGAAAAACGTAAAAGAATAATTGAAGCTGATTGCGACTTAACTATTCACGTACACAGAGAAGCTCTGTACACGTAGAGGCTCTTGTCTGCAGATGCGCTACTCTTCGGTATCAATACGATGACTTACTTTTCTCAATGTACTTTCCTTTTCTTCCAATCACAACTGCATCTCCACTTTGGATTTATTTCTTTTCTCCGTTCGCCTTAAAGAAATAATAAAGTTGAGAAGCGCTTCTCTTAAAATCCTTGTAATCTTGAAAAGAGATAAGGAAAAATAGGACCGAAAAGAGTGCCCAAGTAATAGCCCAAGTAATATATCTGGAGAAATATGCACTTAAACATTATAATGGTTAAGTATAGAAAGACGAGATACAATTGCAAATATCAGCCGTAACCATTTCACGTAGGAGAATTACTATGTATTGTTTAGTCTTCGTTTTATCGATTGAATAAGAGAAAAGCCAAGGACAAATACGAGTAATGTAGAGCTACAATTTGTTCAAGTACAATTTGCCTCTGCCTTCGAATACATTTCGTGCGTCGACGCGCGAACAAGCTGTCGTTTTTTGCCCTCGAATATTTTTCTTTTAAATTCTAACCTTTATTTATTTTCTATCACGAAGAAATTCTAACCAAGTTTATCCCCGTATTGTTTCAGAATTCAATTAGACATAATTTATCGCTACACAATCGCTTCATGCGGGTACAAAACGAGGGTACTGGTAAAAGTTCTTGGTGGATGATCAACCCTGACGCAAAACCAGGAAAATCAGCGCGAAGAAGGTAATGCTCTTACAGTTGCGCTTAGCAAGATTAACCGTGCATCCTTCAAAATGGATTTACTAGAAAAGATGTTGAGAGAATTTCTCGGGAGAAATAAAACCCGATAAATGAGCACTTAGCCAATGTATTGAGCGAAATAATGATTGTACAGGGCTACATCGATGGAGACGAGTAAATTCGAGAAGCGACGCGGTCGAGTGAAGAAGAAGGTGGAGGCGCTAAGAAACGGAAACCTGCAGGCCGATGCAACTCCTAGCCCGAGTAGCAGCGTCAGCGAGGGTCTCGATCTCTTTCCCGATAGTCCGTTACATCCTGCCAGTAATTTCCAGCTCTCACCTGACTTTCGGTACATTGACTCGAGTCGTTATCCACTCGACGTTGTCGCGTCTTTATATTTCTCTTATCATTGGCGATCGGCAAACGTCGGCGTACCGTAGCGTCTAATTGCTCTTCTTGTTTCTCTAGGCCACGAGCCTCGAGCAATGCCTCCTCCTGTGGAAGATTGAGCCCCATACCAGCGGTCCTTGGCGAGCCCGAGTGGACACCAAACTATGCATCTTCCTACAGTCCAGAGCAGCTTGGTGAGTCCAGAGATCAATCCACCGCAATCTTTTTTTTCGTATTAACAAAGTCACCTACCGTTGTCGTGCTTATCTTAACCTCAGCAAGTATGAAAATAAATTGGATGGGATTTGTAGCCGGGAGTCTAGCGGAGACGATGAAGCTCGTACCAGCCTACCAAATATACCAGACGTCGCCGTCGAACCATCAGCAGCAGTCCGGTCCACCACCCTCGTACTTCGAAGCTCAGTACCAGAGGAACAACACCCTCAGAGGCGCTTCTTCGCCGTATGGCTTGCCACCGACTCCACAAGCGACAAACCAGCCGAGATGTTCGCTGCATCGCTTGCAACCCTGTGCCTGCCAAATGGTTAGCCCGACATTCTTACTCCTTCGACCGATTCATTTCCAAAGCCTAAATCGAGCGAATATAAGAGAGTGACGTCTCACTGCTCGATCGCGCGATAAAATATCTTTATCGCGTAACATCGACATCGTTATCTCGTCGTAACGCCAACGTTGCGACGCATTTGAATTTTCACCCAAAGTAACGAGCATTTGCATTGATCTTAGCTGCGAGTTACAAAGAGACTCGTAAATTTGAAAATTTGAACGACTAATTATCGAACTTGGTTATTATTCACTTACTGAGCCGATTTCGATCAATTGTTGTACAACTATTGCGCAATGTTGAGTATCCAGGCAGAAACCTGGAATGATGACGAGCTTCGGTTATTGTGAAACGTGAATTGAATAACTGTTGCAGCAAAACATCAGCCTCGTATCAAATATGTCGCCATCGTATCAGCAAAGTGAACCGAGTCCATCTATAACCAGCCAGCAACAAACCATCCAGCAGTATCTCATGCAGCAACAGCAGCAGCAGCAGCAGCAGCAGCAGCAGCAGCAGCAGCAATCAGATCAGCAGAAAACGCAGCAGCAGCAGCAGCAGCAATCACAGCCTCAACAGCAGACACCAACAGTCCAGGTACAGCCCCAAGTACCAAGTGGACACAGTCCACCCGACTCACCTATTCCTAGTACGATGATGGGCCAGTTGATGGGGGCGCTCAATAATACTGCACTGCTAGACGATCTAAACATCAACATTGAGACACTGCACGGATTCGATTGCGACATCGATGAAGTAAGAGTTACAAAATATTCAATTTAAATACAAAGTATTCGCCGTCAACTCAATCCGTCGCCAACTCAACTCATAGGCGACACGCACCAGATGCGCATTAACCTACACTTAAACGCATGCAACGAGACGATTAGATGGAATTTGGCGCATTATTATCGCCCTAATTAACCCACTGATAAACTATATAAATATACGAAGTAAAATTGCGGCTTCGTTCGGCTTCGTAACGCGTGTAAAAGTTCATTCGTTTTCCATGTTCGAATTATTAACGAGACTTGTACTCGGGCAGTAAGCGTTTACGTATCTCTCGTGAAAATATCATTGATTTGCAATTAATAAAAACGTCGAAAGCATAAAAAGTCTGGCGAGTGATGAAAACGAGTCGAAGCTTGCATCATTGTTTCAAAGAGGAGAAGAAGAGCACTCGTGGCGCGATACGATTGTCGTTAACGAGAAAAACCGAAGACATCGAGACGATTCTAATTGAATAACCCAGCGAAGACTATGCGCGAGCCCTAGATGGAATAGAAATTCCCATGTTGGTGGCAATCCACCCCGGATGAGGTAACGGGGAAAGTAACGAACGGAAATGGCGATGTGTCCGCAGGTGATAAAGCACGAGCTCCTGATAAACGGCACGCTGGATATCAACTTCCAGCAGGGCTCGATGGGCTTGGGCGTGAGCGGCGCGGGCGGCGTCCCGACGTCCGAGTGCGGAGGGGCGATCGAACAGCTGGCGGAGACGACGCACCACCAGGCGGCGGGTAACGTGGCCGGGGTCGCGAGCAACGCTGCCTCTGCCGCGGCGGTCTACGCATCGACCAACGCCGCCACACCAGCGGCGTCGCCTTCCTGGGTTCACTAGCAGTGGATTCCACTGCCCTCGACGCCGCCCTTGTCGAGTGAGCAGCCAACGTCCTACGACTTTGCCAGACTAAGGCCTGCCGGTAATTATTCTTAATTGCACTCTTGATTTATCCGATCGATGAACGATCTCACCGTCCGTTAATGAACCGTCGACCAATCGTTGGCACACCAATCGACTTATCTCTATCGCCGGACGATCCCCAGTAGAAGCCTGCCGAAAAGTCCTGCCAACCGAATAAACATGGTTCGATGACCACAATTACGTCGCTCGGTGCTTTCTTCGAATGTGCAACTCCTGGATATTCGGTACGATTGTTGAAAGGTTCGAGGAGAAAGAGAAGTACCGTAGCTCGATTCGTAGACTCAGAGTTGATTGATAAAGGAAATGCGAGTTTGTCCGCTTGAGAAATCGTTCGATAAGCAGATAGCTGTACGAAAGAGTGCGGGAAGGTAAAAAAAGTTAGGAAAGAAAGGTGCGAGGTGAAAACGGAACGGAAGACGGATGTAAGCAGCGGAAGAGGAAGGGCGGAGAAGGGAGGAGAAGGGAGGAGAACGCATCGCAAGCTCGCTTTTCTTTCGGTTGCCGGCAACTTTATAATTTTTGTGACGCTTTTGGGGAATGAGAATCCCGGGGGATGGGAGTTTAAGGTAGTCTGCTGGCGCCTCTGACGTCTGCCGAATAGCTGCTGACTTCCAGACTCTTACAGTTTTCGGCTAAGTGGTTCCCTTTTACCGAATCTCCTCCTCCATCTCCTCCTACAACTCCTTCTCTTCCTTCTGCTATTCCCTCGCATGCCCAGCGACAAAATCCGCTAACCTTCTCCTTCCGATTTCATACGCGCAAAAGCACATCTTCGTCCTTACGGTGAACTATCGCAAACTCTTAAGGGGACCGTTGCCTTAAGTTCTTTTCCTTATTAAAGCATCTGTAAAAACGCGCATAACGCTAAAACTTTTTGGAGAAATAAGCAAGTTCCAATGCAACCTACAGCATTCGAATAATGTACTCGAGAATCACGAGATGTCTAAAGGTCTCAGGGGCCTCTGGTCATCTTAATCTTGATTTTCGTTTAAACGCTGCTGCTGGCGGATGCTAATAACTCGTTGTTAATATCACAAAGTTGAGAAAAAGTTGCGCAAGAAAAGAATCGGGACGGATTACTGCAAATTATTCAGCTTTGATGTACAATTAATATTTTTTACATAATTAAAATTATCCCTTACACACTTGCATAAGCGTTTTCGGAATTCAAATTATATAAAAAAAAAATGGCTTGCTGAATACATTTTATTATTATTTTTTACACGTTTATAGAGAAAAAATTGAGGTATCATTGTTTATTATTGACGGCTTGTGCGCTGTTTATCCGACTGGTGAAACGCGTATTTTTTCGGCAAGGAAATAAAAAATATTTAAAAAGTCATAAACAGTCGTGCGCTCGGAGCAGTTTGCGAACGATAACGATCGACGTACCTACGCCCGCCCGCCCGCCCGCACGCACGCACGCACGCACGCACGCAGGCACGCACGCACGCACGCAGGCACGCACGCACGCGTAGGTATGCGCGTACGCGCGTATGTACACACGAAGCGAAGCGCAGTTGAGTGAAAAAAGCCGTAGATTCGTCGCGCCCAGCGGCAAAGAGTCGCGGCTAGCCGTCGGCGTTAATACCGGTGGTGCGGTCCTTTTTTTTTGCAATTTCCGGTACTGAAAATATTTTTCTCAGGATTAATAGGACCAGCAGATTTAGTCGAGTTTTTTTCCCGTCGATCTAGTCCAACTTGTAATAACTCAAATGTGTAATACGATTTCAAATGATTTCAAGTCGGCACGTGAATTGAAAGCACAGCGCGTGTACTCTCTCTCTCTCTCTCTCACTCTCACTCACACACACACACGCACACACACGCGCGCGCGCGCGCGCGCACAAATTGTTGAATTAAATTCTGTGCGTCGCTTAAACGAGCTGCTCGCCACGTAAGGGTCGCGCCGCCAAAATCAGGTGATCGCATAGGACGCGTTGAACGCGTTATTCGTCGTTTCGCGAATTAACGCAAGCCAATCCTTTCGCGTGAAAAACGAGGTAATAATGTCAGAAATCCTTGTGAATTGTCGTAACGCCGCTTTGCATTTACACGCAGTTGCGAATTGATCGTGGTGCTTACTTTTATAAATTCATATTTTACGTTCGAATGCTTATCTTCGCGATAGAGATACATTATTATTAAATAAATTTTGAAATGCTCATCTCTACGTCGCGCAGCACAAAGGAAAATTATGATAATATCTTTATAGAATTTAAATCAGATTTATATTAAGCATACGTATTCGTGTAAATTTATTGTTTTTCCTTTTTCTTTTTTTTAAGTAGTAACGAGAGAGAGAGAGAGAGAGAGAGAGAGAATCGACTAGATTTCAGCGTTTTATATTTTTCCTTCGATGATTATAACTAGAGATTTGTCATCGGTGGGATTAAACTTTAATTTATTCGTATTTAACAAATACAATTTATTAAAATTCAATAAGTTTTTGCGATGATAGTTCCAGGAATGATTGCATTTTCAAGCGCTATTTTTTAATACCGAGTCACTTGCAGAAATTTTTGTTGCGAAAAGCTACTATTTTAAAATGCTGTCGAGGGGCGAGAGAGAGCGAGCGAGCGAGCGAGAGAGAAGAGCAAAAAGTAAGCGCGGAGAAGTCTTAGGACGGAATGGACTCAATTATCGTTCGATCGGACCACGGACGACGGGGCTTCCCAAATTGTTCTCTTCAGTCTCCAGGCAACGCCTCGGGAAAATCGATTACGCTGCACACTACTTTCCATCCTCTGGCAAGCAAAGTTTTGCCTGTGAAAAAGAGCCTCCTGGAAAATATATTAATTTTTTTTCGAGTTAAGAGTTCATCCGTGGACTTTTCCTTTAACCGTGACAGCTAGACATTTGGCCCCCTCCTTCTAAGTTATCGATATTTCGTTGGGATTTGGTCTACGTGCTCGTGTAGTTACTTTTAACGCTATGCGTCCGAAAGAATCCGTCGTATCGCGGTGCTCGTAAAAGCACCGGGTTTTCGATGAGCAGCGGAATATAATCTCTAAACCGATTAATTCGTAATTGCACGCTCAAGTATGTGGAGCGCAAAGTCTCTCGATGGACGATCGAAACGGAATCTCGTTACGCGTTTTCCGAACGAGGATTTTTCCGTGTGCGAGAAATTGATTATCTTAATCCGCAGTGCTACGACGCGAATTAGATTTCAATAAAAGCAATTTCGGTAATTCGTGCTTTATAGAAAGCACACCGACGGTACGTTTTCGTCGATCAACGTACATTCCACTTGTACCGTAACAGTTTGGAAATATTTAGCGAAACGGTGTCGCAAGCTACGCGAGCATTAGTTTTACGTTACGAGAGGAATCACGCAGCCGACGTTACGTTATAAAAATGCAGCAACGGCCTTCATAAATATTTATAAATTTATAATTATTTATCCGTTGTAAAATCGTTAAGGCTCATACGTAATCCTTTAATCGCTTAAAACCATCTCGATTGTGATAATACAGGAGAGCAACGTGTCACGTGGCGCTATTTACGACCGACAGAATTATAGTAAAACGCGTGCAGTGTAATTTCTGCATAACCTTGTCCAAGTCAAGAATTATTTCTTAAAAAAGACTTGGCTTTTTAAAGAATATCGAGAGAGAGAGAGAGAGAGAGAGACGTTGGAAAAAAGTTACGAGTGGGAGGTTTTCGATTGCTTACAAATTTCTATTAAAATAAAAAGTTAACGCACGTACGGGTGGCGTAATATTACTCTCTCGTTATTACTATTGTCACAAATATCAGTATAAAAAAAAGAGTGTTTTTAAAGCGAGAGTTTCACACCCATCCCAGATAACTTATCGAGTATATCTGGAATAATTATTTTATAAATTGCCAGCTTTCCTCCTACGACGCGAAGGTCTACGCATAAATAATCTGTAAATTTGTTTATTTCTAAGCAAGATTATTTTATTTCATCAGGCTTTTTGCATTCGCTTCGTTTGGTGAAAATATTTTCGGTCTTTTTTCTTTTGCACGGCCGTTAAAACAGGCGAGAAGATAGGCGAAGCGGGACAGAAACGTTCTCGGCTTATAAATTTTTTCGGTTGACACTCGTTGCGTCTTGTCATCATCTTTCGCGTAAGCAAGAAAAAGCGACGGAGGAAGGGAAGTTCGCGTTGACCGCGATGGGAGTGGTTTCGCGAACCAGTCGGCCTCGACGATTCTTTTCTTCGTAGTGTCAATGCGGAATGTCGCTAGGTGCTGCGCAGAATCTCTCGCAGTATCTTTCGCTGCTGTTGCCCCCCTCTCTCTCTCTCTCTCTCTCTCCCTCGCGCTCCCTCGCGCTCCCTCGCGCTCCCTCGCGCTCCCTCACGCTCCCTCACGCTCCCTCACTTTTCATCCTTCCAGCCATCGATGTATATCTGTTTCCTCGTTGGAGTTAAAGCACGCCAGTACGGACGAGGACGCGATGTATTCCCGATGCTTTCTGACATTACCGAGATACTTCTATATTTATTGTATTTCGAAAAAAGAAAAAAGAGAACGATCGCCGAATCTAATTCTTTCCAAGTATTCCGTGTAGATCCGTCGTTGCCATTACCACAAGTGCCCTCTCAAGTCCAGTCCATAGCTGTAGCCTTACCGTTGATCAACGTACTGTATTCCGACGACATTTGCGAGGCTACCGATTTCTTTGACCACCGTGTATTTCCATAAGAACCGCGTGGCGTCCTCGGTGCGTACGAAATGATAAACCGTGAGTTGCCGCAGATTTTGTTTAAATAATGAGCTTACGTAAACTCTAATGACACCTAATCTAATTACAAAAGGCCAGCAGCCACGAGAAGAGCGTTGCATTATGAGGCTGGTATACGCGATAGTCGCGATAGTCGCGATCATCCCCCTCCGATAGAAAGTGGAAAATTTACTTTATTCATTATAGCAAATTATCCGATACGATTTTGCTCACCTTCTTGTCGGGCGATGCGAGCTTTAATGTTTAGCAGGGAATTTCGACGATAGGAAATGATCGTCACCGCTTGTGCACCACATCATGGTATCGCTTTTCGAAATAACTATTAAAAAACGAACAAACCGTTAACGAACCAATCGGTCGTCATCTCAGCGATCGTAAAAACGTCGCATCGATAAAATGCCGCTTACATTTGAATCAATCTATAATAAGCACGTTATTAAAAGAGGAATTTGAACGACCGTTGAACGGAACATGACATTTTGGCAATATTTACCCAAGCCACAAACTTATAAATTACAATGATAAAGGAGATAATTCGGCGATAATATTTTTAAAATAAAACTCTCGTTCTAGCCGTTCGACTTTGCCGTATTCGACACGAGGCAACGCGTTTGACATTCGAACGAATGTATTTTAAAGGTGACTATAAATTATTTCCGTGATTTACGACAGATAAGACTCGACAAATATATCGGCCGTTCGCAATCATAGGCAAGAATCGATGTAATGTTAACGATGTAAAAGGATGGATCGAGGTTTTATTAAAATGGCCGCCTCGCTTCCAACCCGAACGTTACGAACCAACTTTTCACCATTATCATTATCATTAGGCGTGGTCCTCTTCCACGCGGCAGGATCCCATCGGTAGTCGTTCCATCGCGAGCGCCAGCGACGTCGACCAACTCCTCGAATTAGCGACCATCCCCTGTAAATCGGTGATAATCGAATTTTCAGTGATTTAATTTTCTGCGACGAGTCGCGGGGGAGTGGAGCGCGAAAGGCCGAGAGGCTGACGAGGAGGAGAAAGAGCAGCAGTGGCTGCATAATGAGAATAAGCGCGTAACGGTTAAGTACGAGGAGGAAAGGAGCGCGAGCGATCCTTGAATTATTCATCAGAAACGCACGCTCGGATGCCTCTTCGGGCCCCCATGATAAACGAAATTTCCCTCTTCCCCTTCCCTCGAGCCCTCTCCCTATGGCACCGCCAAGCTAACACGGCCTTTCCCCGCTAATGCCCTCGCGCGTACCCTCTTGCTTCCTTTGTCACGGGATTACCAGGACTCGAGTACAAATCGCGAATTCGCCTCGGATGCAACTAGAGACACAACTATCGTCAGCAGGCCACGCGACTTATGGTCTCGTCTCGACGAGTTTCCCCGAGTCCCTGTTTACGCAGATCCGCCGAGCAGCGAGCAAAAAGTCGCGGAAAACTAGTCTCGGTGGCTTCCTATTTAAATAACAAGTGCAAGCGAGGAAAAAAACGAGTACGCCGGTGCTTCCGTTTTCTCTATTATGCTCTGTGTTGTGCAGCCGTGGCTCCGGCTCTCGCCGAGTTTCCCCGGTCTTTCCCCGAGTCTTTCGCGAATTTTCCAACTTTGACGTCCACGTCAGCTGAGCAAAGAGTGGCTGCGAGCGAGCGAGTGGCCGAGCGAGGAGAGACGAAGGGCCGCCTAAAAAATGTTCGATATCGCAGGCGCCGCGGAGGCGCGGGAGCCCAAGTCGGATCGTGAATTTCGGGCGGTCGGGGAAGACGAAGGGCAGCGAGGGCGCGGAGACGCGTACGCGAGGGGGTCGGTCAGCGTCTGGCAGGCGCTGACCTACTTCCACTGGCACTTTCCTCCCTCGCCCCGCAGCATCGTGCGCGACGGTGCACGAGCGCCAGCGTCGAGCCGCGGAGTAGCTTTACGTAAGTAAGGCTTCATCGCAGGCGCGTGCGTTCGGTTATTCCGCGCCATCGACGCCGGGCCTCTATCGCTTCTCGGAATGCCGAGGCCCGTGATCGCGCCCTCACCCGGGGGTCGGGCGAGTGTCAAAGGTCCCCGGTGCGCGGGGCTCCCCGGCTACGGAGCTACGCCACTGCGAGCGACGGATTCCGAGGTCCGTTGGTAATACCGGTCTTATCGAGTCGAGTTCGCTCGTTTTTCTTCTTCTTCTCGCTGATTCGCTCTCGCTCGGGATTCTTTCACCCGTTAACCAGTTCAACTAGCCGATAATGCGCGATGTATCGCTGCGCGCATGCCAAGCTTGATAAGCGGCCTCGATTAATTCCGATTAAAAAGCCGAACGGAGGAAGTGGCGAGAGGCAGCCGCGATGCACTCGAGCCAATCCCGGCAACTTGGATTGTTCTTTGGTGGCGCGCGAATCCCGCCTCGGGGACGCCGGTGTCGGCCAGCTAATAAAGAACCGCTGACAGCGACTCGCTGCTGCTGCTGCCGCGTGCTGCTGCGCCGTCGACGTTGCTGCTGCTGCCGCCGTCGACGTTGCTGCCACCACCGCTACCGCCGGAATTTAAAATTTGATTCAAAAAAATTATTCTAATAAATTCATCCGAAAGGAAGGAGTCCCGCGGTAAGGAGGCGCCGCCGCCGTCGTTGCCATCGCCGCTTCCCCCGGCAAACGAGGCAAATTCGATTGGACGCCGCCTCCACGCGCTCTGTCCTCCCTTCCATTTTCACCTTCGCGAGTCGACGCTTCGAAGGAGGGAAGTCGATAGGGAGCGAGTTATGCTAATGCGACAATAGCCGAATGTCAATCAGCCGGCAACTCGCTTAACTCGGGTCCGACGCGTCGCGAAACTTCCTCGGGAAATTATTCCGGAACTTGCCTTCGCGTTCACTCGCCCCTGGCTTCGTTTCGTTCGGAGTTGCTCGAGCACCGCCGACTGCCTCTGGTGGACGACGTTAACCGGACAGGGACGCTCGATCGTCTTTCAACTCGCTCGCGACTTTGCTCTAGTTTGCCTCTCCGAATGCGATGCGCCGGGAAACTCGAAAAATCGGAGTTGACGCATCATCCGAGCTTCCTCTATGAAAATAACCGTAGCCTGCGTTAACGAATACCTTCACGAACGATGCATTTCGTGAACGATGCATTAAACCAAGGCGATTTCAAGCTTTCAACGAAACTCGAACCGTTTGAGAAATCAACGATTCTCAAACGGTCGATGAATTCGCGACGTAACTCGCATCTATTACGCACTCGCATCTAAATAACTTTCTAAATAACTAAATAACCGACTTTAAGCGCGGGAATTTAGTTCGGAACTAGCATTGTTAAAACGTCTGTTGAGTTACGCATTACGGATTATGGGTAGAGAGAGAGAGAGAGAGAGAGAGAGAGAGAGAGAGAGAGAGAGAGAGCGAGGTTAAGCGTGATTACGCGTTTGAAATCACAAAACTGAAACTACATTTTTCTAAAGACGATTCAATTAGCCTAGGATAAGAAATTTTAACGCCGCTCAGCGTGTACCTCCGACTCTGACTCCGACTCTGACTCCGACTCCGACTCCGACTCCGACTCCGACTCTGACTCTGACTCAATGCCGTGCAATACGCAGAGTAAATGATATCGATCGCGTACTCGCGCAGCAGTGACGGTAATCGTATTTCCGTCCGACCGCACCGAAGATATCCAATTGCCAATAGCCAACTGTACCACTGGAAGCAAATCCAACGACTCGCTTTTAAAGGGAGGCGAGCAGCTGCTAAACGAGCGAGTTCATATCCCCTCCGGCGATAATGAAATTCAGGAACTGGAGCAGCTAACGCTCATCGAGCCGCCAGAGTTCGACTGGGATTTTTTCGCGATCGCGCCACGAGGTGTACGAGTTTTCCCGGAGCAGCGGGGGAATTGGCTCTTAAAAATGCCTGCGCCCTCGACTGGCGCAAGTCGACACTTAATCACCGCGGAGTCATAATGGATTTGGAGAACGACGCTGAGATACGAGGAGGGAGCTTTAAATCCCGGCAGTAAATAATCGAGCAACCGAGATTCCTCTTCTGGACGGGGGGTGGGGGAGTAGTAGGCGAAGCCGGAGGAGGAGGTTGAAGTTGTGGAAGAGGAAGAGGAAGAGGAAGAGGAAGAGGAAGAGGAAAAGGAAGAGACGAGGCGCGAAAAATGTATCATTGCCAAAGGAGCGAGTCCAGCGCTGGGCACTTGTTGCGCTCCTGCTTCTCCTGGCATCTGCCTGTCACGCTGTTTACACGCTAAACAAGCATTTACGCCGTCGAGCGACTTACCCGGCCAAACTGCGCGGCGGCGCCTCCTCGCAACCCAACTCCTTCCCACCCCGTCGCTTCCTTTACTACTTCGCACGCCTCTCTAGCTTTAACGGATCATAAAGCTCGCCGCTTTTTCGCTTTTCATTTGGTTAGCGCCCTTTGACGGCTGATTCTCCCTCCCCATAAATTACCATCGACTGCTCCATCCGCAAATACGACCTCACCTCCCCCCCGCATTTGCGCCCACCGACGACACTCGAGCCATCCTTTCCCCAAACGAGTACTCCTTTAACGTCTCGGTACTTGGTTAAACTTATCCTTTTAATCGATCATCGGAGGATGATCGGTGCTTCGGTTCGTGCGCGTCGGAAAGCCGCTTTTCCAGGCACGTGGACAAGCGCGTTAACGATGGTCGCTCGGGCGAGCGAATTATAATCATTGCCTACCCCGACGCCAACTCGTATTCCCTTACATTCAAAAGAATCCCTTTAATATTCCCTTTAAAAGCAATTGCATCGAATTCCGAGGATCTGTGTGCTTGGGAGGATGTGGTCTCCGATTTCTCGAGCGGCAGAGGCAAGAGACCGAACGAAAGTTTTTTTTATCGGTAATCGAGCGGTGCGCGCACGCGCGACATCGTAACGCGATATTCTCAAGACGTTGACGCAGCGATCGTTCGATCGACGAACGCGCGCGACCATCGGCGCTCTACACTCACAATCGCAATAAGTGCCCAATTGCAATAATCGCTTGCTCCGCCTGGGAGATTCCTCTCCCAGGTAGTGCGCTCGCCCGGAAGAAGCCGTCGCCGCCGAGTGTCGATCTTCCGAGCGGCTGACTCCCCGCTCAGGGACAAATATCTTTGCTCACGGAGCTCGCACTCGTCTCAAGCCGCGATATGCAATTGGGACGGCGATAAAACTCGGCGGGGGTCTCCTCCTCCTCCTCTTCCTCCTCCTCCTCCTCCTCCTCCTCCTCCTCCTCCTCCTCCTCATCATCCTTACGGCCAGCCGAGTTGCAGTGATGCGATACGAGGGCGCGCTCGGGCTCACCGGGCTTTGCGTAATCGCGTCGGAAACGTCGGCGCCGCGCCTCCTTCCAACGCCTCCGTCTTGGGCACTTGGGCTGATACCGGGCCTGTCATGGCAACCACGATCCGTTCCCCCCGGCCCTCGTTGACGCTGCCACGCGTCGCCTTTCCCTTCCCTCGCGTCTACGAGGCCGACGACGCTTATTCAGCCTCCACCTTGGCGCAACGGTATTTTACGACGAATAGCGACGATAACGCTCGCTGATAATCGGGCCGTCGATAGTCGAGCATCGAATTGTTCCGCGGGCCTCCGAATTCGACGCCGACGCGACTGCAAATGTGCGCTGCCACACGACGTAAAAGAGCGCCAGCCGCTGCAAGACCTCCGCTGCGAGCACCGGAGCACCCGAGAAAGTCGTCGGGAGAATGTCGGGAGAATGTCGGGAAATCGGTATCGCGCGCTAGAGCGTCCCGTTCTTATCTCTGATCCTTTGCCGATCCACGTGCCCTTGCGAGGGAAAGGGAGAAAGGACCTTTATCGGGGTGCTTTAAAAGCACCATTCATCAGGGATAAATAACGGCGGTCGATCTTGCGAGATAAGGAAAATTTTCCGGCATTCTGGCGGAAGGAGAGCGGCATAAGGAAATCGCGGATGTATTGCGACGGAGCAGTTAAGCAAGACCACGGAGGATTCGGAAAGCTTGCGTATCGCAGTCGATGCTTTCGAGCTTTTTTCGATTCTATTGCCCCAGCAGCATCCAGCAGCTAATAAATTTTTACGAGCATCGCCGAGCTCCCGGTCCCCCCCCCCCCACCCACCCACCCATCGGAGTCTCGTTCATATTTTATAAGCCAGTCGTTTCTTTCATTAGCTCTTTACTTTCATTTGGCAAATTTTGGTAAAGAAATTTCTGATTCTAATTGGTCGATAAATTTTTATCGAACTGCGTCGTTCGCGCGATATCACCATACGCGCCCTTAAACTCGTACAAACGGTTGAAAAACTACAGCGTGTCAAAGGCAGTGCAACGTATCGATGCTATTCTTCGATGAAATCAATCCCTCTCTTACCACTAGACTTTTCCCGTACATTTTTACGTAAAGGATTGCTGATTTTTCGGGGCTTGTGCCATTTTTGCGCGTACTCCTAAGTAGAAACATTCGAGCATCGTCGGACCTGGTTATAGTCCAGGTATAGAGCATTTGAAAAACACATCAAAAGTGTTTATCGCTTTCTTCTTCCTATAGTCTTCAGCCTCTCCCTCTATCTCCTTTCGCTTCCGTCTCGTACGGCGTACGAGACGGAAAGTTATACGTTTAAAATTGGCGCAGTAAAAGGAAAGACTCGTAAAGTTTATCAGGCGCAAATAAGCCCTTTCTCATATCCCGAAACATCGTCTCGTGTAATGTTCACGAGTTGAGACAAAGAGAGTGGGCGAGCAGCCGGTGAAAGTCTCAACGAGAGCGAGAGAGAGAGAGAGAGAGAGAGAGCGAGCGAGAGAGAGAGAGCGAGAGAGAGAGAGCGAGAGAGAGAGAGAGAGAGAGAGAGACGGGGAAATAAAAAACGTGGAGTTATTCGATTGATCGACTGGATGCAAGCTGGACGTTCACTTGGGCGTAAAGTAGTTGGCACCGATTAAACAAATCGCATTATAAGTTAGTTATTGTCGCTGACTGCGCTGCACTTGCCAACTCCTCGCCGGCTCCCCTCTTTATATTAAGACGGACCGACTCGAGCGAGGGCCAAGTATAAATTTCTTTGTTCCTTTCTTACCTCCTCCCTCTTGTCGACGCCTTTTGCTCCAACGTCCAGGACTGGCAAGATAATTGTTTAATTGAATTTATCGGCAAGGCACACTGGCTGAAAATCTTGCTGAGAATTTTGCCGAGAATTTTGCTGAAAATCTCATTAGCGACTTTGACGCTACAAAGCTAACCAAGTCGAAATTCTAATTACGCGCGACGTAGGAGAGATGCTGCAGTTACTTTTAAAAATCCCCTCTCCACTCTTCACCGCGACTCATTGATAGTCAGTCCCTCGACACCTCGACTGCCTCGAAGCTCCGAATTTCATTTTTCGTTTTTATTAAACTTTTCGAAAATTTTCCTTCCTCCTTATCGCTCGTGATTATTCGCTTTAATTATCCTTATCTCGGAGGCGTCCGTCATTACTATCGCGTTGCCATCGGTACAAGAAAGCTTATCTTCTTTTTTTGTCGCGATTGCTCAACTCCGCGTTGCGTCGCCGAAACGGGAGAGTGACTCGGGAGCAGCCGTAAGTTTTTCACTCGAAGCCGTATAACTCATTCATGGGTAGTTAACAAAACGCTCTCGTGTCATAACTTACCGACGTTCTTACGTGCCGCACTATTTCCTCGCCAAGATTACTTTTTTAACGGCACTCCTTTATCTCGGCTACTCTTAAACTGTATAATTTTTTTATAGTAACCGTACGTGTACCGATCATTAACCGTACGTATCAACGTTTAATCTCCGACCGACTCGCAGCTTTATCGAGCCTCTTTTCGAAAGCAAACATTCGTCTTTGGGTATTATATCGTTAGAAAGTGATAATGTGGGAAAAATACCGATGCCTCGTACGTGGACCTACGTTTTTTAATTATCATCCATCGTTGGCTCTGCGTGTCTCTCCTGAGTTACGGCGCGAAAAATCTACGTTCAATTGGTCCGAAATGCAAAGGCGCGTGTGACATCGCGGTGAATGGTTGCGCATTTGTCAAAGAAGCATTATTGCGCGTAACAGACGCTTTACGCACGATTCGTAAACCACGTAAAACACAACGCGAATTCTCACTGAAATCGAACGAAGAAATCGAGTGATGGCGGCAACAGTCGAAGTTAGGAGAGAGAGCACCGTCCGTATTCCCTCGGTGCGAACCTCCGAGCGTCAGGCTCGGAGGGTCAAAGATCGTCCCTACCCCTCGTGTCGAAGGACAAAGTCGTAGGTAAGGAGAAGAAAAGCCAAAGTGCAGGCGTAACGAAGGAGCTCGAAGCGATCGTCCTCCCGAAGAAAGGAAAAAGAAGGGCTGTGTGAGAGGGGCAGAAAGAGAGAGAATATACACGAGAAGAACGCGCGGAAGGAGAAATGCAAGGAAGCACCGTCCAATATTTCAGAAAGCAGCGGTGGCGGCAATGATCGCCTATCCTCTTTCTTTCTCCGTCTTCATACATATGTATACGCGATATATGTATCTCTCGAGTTCTTGCGCGAGCGAGAGAGCACTTGAAATATTTTGTCGCCAGAGGAGAGAGAAACTTTGGGACTGGGCAACCGAAAGATGCTGACGTAACCGGTATAAAGATGGCGACGACGGCGGCGGCGGCGGCGGCGGTGGGTGAGCTCCGCAACTTTCCTCTCTCTCTCCCTCTCTCCTTTCTCTTTTGCACGTTCTCCTTTAGTCTCCGTTGCAACTGCTATCGGCAATCCCAATGATTTTTTCCCTTTTTCTCGCCACGCTCGATCCCGAGCAAGTGCGTAGCGCGATCCGCCCAATCTGTATGCGATATCTGCGGAGTGAGAGAGAAAGCGAGTGAATACAAGACTGCCACGAGTTTACGAACCCACACGATCACCAAAATTTTCGACACCGTTGCCTTTCACCGTAATCTCTACCCTCGTCCAGGACGAATTTCTCACACAAGCGTAAAACTGCGAGAAAAAATTTATCCCATCTCACTCGTGTACGCACTCGTTATGCCTCACGGATTTCCTCCATTAAGCCGATCACGTATTTTTACGCAAATTTGCCGAATTAGGGAGCGCGACTCGTTCGAGCAGACCTTTTGACATTCCTGCGAGTCGATTCCAACGGGAAAACACGAGCAGCATCTCTACGTGCGCATTCCAATATTTTACATCCCAGGAATACCAAGTAGAAAAGTACAGAATTTTACAGAATTTTACAGAAAATTACAGAATTTTACAGAATTCTACAAGATGCATCGAGCGCATCCGAAATTTTGCTATCGCTTGCTATTAGAGCACTCGGGATCGCCGTTGCCGCGCTAAATGATTTTTCCGAGGTCTTGGCGAGTCCTTCGCTCTCTCTCTCTCTCTCTCTCTCTCTCTCTCTCTCTCTCTCTCTCTCTCTCTCTCTCTCTCTCTCTCTGTATCGCACGCTCACCGCTGGACGCGCAGTGGGAGGGCTCCGGAGGAAGGCAACCGCGGAGAAAAGCGTAAGCGTAAGTGCGATGCCGCGCGGAACTTAAGCCGCTGCTGCCGCTGCTGCTGCTGCTGCTGCTGCTGCTGACTGGCGCCGAGACGGCGCGTCGTGGCGCCTCGCCCGCGGCCACGTGGACCCTCTCTCTCTCTCTCGCTCACTCTCTCGCTCACTCTCACACACGGCAAATGGAATTGCCGCCCGATAGCCCCCGGATTGAGAGGCGAGCTGGAGAGTAGCTAAGTTCGCTTCTCTTGTTTATTGCGCGCTTTACGAGTCCCCAAACTTATATTTATCGACGCTTGATAAAAATCGCGCGGCGGGGTCGCGAGGAGGGCGGCGGCGGCGGGTGGAAGTCAGATGAAGGGGAAGTTTATCGAATCATCGATTTTGCCGAGCCACGTTCAGTCGTTGCCACGTTAGGTGATTCGGGCGTTTACGCGAGCTTTTTCGAGGCTTTTTCGAGGCTTTTTCGAGGCTTTTTCGAGGCTTTAACGTAAGCCGGAGCTCGGGGCTGCAATTAACTCGATCTCGAACGATCGCCCGACCATTTTCAACGGCGTTCTCGGTTCACTGCCCCATTGGAGAACAATCGAGTGCTAAATCACGCGCGCCTAAACGAATAAAAGTTTTCACAACGAGGTTTACAATAACTTATTATAAAAGCACAATCAACGACGTTCCCCCAATTATCTAAAATTTACAGGAGACACTTTTGTAACTGCCTTTCCTCGAGCATTCGTAAAAGAGTAACGACTAGAGTAACGACCGATCCCGGATTCCGGATAAATAAAATACCAAACACTGCTACTAATGGATCGGCAAAGGAAGTTTTTAATTTTTGATAAAAGAGCGCAGCTGTAAAGCATGGAATAGAAAATATGGAGAAAAAAAGGTAAATTCTCGTGTAAATAAGTCCCAGTGTGCACGTGCCAAAAAGCGTTGCAGCTCGCAGCTCGTAATTCTCGCGATTTTAAAAAAATGAGCCTCCAAACGTACCCGAGCGATAAATATCGGTGCGCTCGTGAGAACATAACTCAATTGTAATTCAATCGAGGATTCGCTTTTTTTACGTCCTTATGACAAATCATCGGCCATTTTGCCCGAAATTCCTTCAATACGCTGTCTTTGTTAATAAAATGTTGCGAGTTTTCATCGGCTGCTATCACTGCTATAGCAGTACGCTACTACATGCTCCTATAGCCTTTCTGTGGCTCGGAATTAAAAATTGCTACCTTTTTTTTATTTATCGGTCGCGCACAGGACAAAAATAATTTTACAAAAATTTCTTCATACTGGCAAGGACATACTGTACGCCGCCAAGTTTTTAGAGGCGGATTTTCTAATCGAAAACGCGCTCAATAGAGAGTAATAGAGCCGGCCACCTTGATTGCGGAAACGATTTCGATATTAATGGAATCGTTAAAAATAAGCAATCGTTAAACCGTTCGCTCGATAGACTTATGTTCATTTTCGAAACGTGATGGTACTGTGCTTTACCGCGACTTCTTTAATGAAGGACTCTTAGCATTCGATCGAATGGTCGACCATGAAATATTAAGGCGCAGCGAGACGATGATACTACTGTGTAATTTTCGTATATTATGGCGCTTGCAAATAGGGTAATTCGTAACGCTCGATGTACGCATCAGCGACAGTGTTGTCACTTCATCATCGCCAGCGGAGATATTTACGTTATTCTTTTTATTATCATTATTACCACTGGTGGAACGGTTAACGTTTAATCCCGAGGGTGCGATTTTGAAAGAACTGGAAAGCTACCGTTAATTTCAGGGGGGGGGGGGGTCGGGGAAATTTTTGCGAAAATGCAAGCGCGTCTAAAGGGACGACCACGCCTGGACAAAGAGTTCGGATTGCAGATTTTTCGGAGATGCTGCACGAGAATAGAATAAAATGTAGCAAGCTCAAGGGGTGACGGAGCTTTGCGAGGACTCCATTACCGTTTAGCGGGAGCTTTTCAGCGTCGATGCACGATTCGTCAAACTCGGGCGCCGAATGCAAATGGATCTCATCTCCAACTGCTCGCCCCGAATCCACGACCCGAATCCACGACCCGAATCTATCCCCCTCGACGCCGTACTCGGCAACGGCCCAAGATGACGATACGTAAAGCACGGGGACCGAAAAAATCATCGATCGTTTTCCGCTGATGACGCGAAACGCGCGCGACTGCAATTTTGGGTTATAAGTGCGATTTGCGCGCGTAGGCGGCGAAATTCTACTTAGATCGTCGAATCCAACCGAGCGATCCGACTTCTCGAGGTAGTGGCGGATAAAAGGAAGCGCGAAGAGTTAAAAAGAGCGCGCTGGACAACTGCCAGTAGATCGGAATAAAAAAATCGCCACAAATCAGTGGCGGCGTAGGCGATGGTGGGGGGTGGGGGGTGGGGGTGGGGGTGGGGGTGGGGGTGGGGGGGTAGTACGGGTAATGTTCGTTCTTCGAGGGCGGCGTCGTAGCCTGTCATTTCTACTAAATATAACCGCGCTGACAATGCTTTTCCATGCCGTGTCCCCGTGTGTTTGCATCCTCGTAAACAAAGTAATGACGTCCAGCGTAAAGCGGGCGCTAATTCTGTCCAGCGCGTCGTAAATCCTCGGCTTTTGACCTTTAGTTTTTTCACTCCTTCCTTAATAAAGGAGAGTCGCTGGAAGCGGCGACTCTCCTATTCCTGCTGTCGTTGAGATTTCTTTTTATTGGGAATGCGAGCTCTTTCTTGTTTTTTAAGTAGGACGGGCGGGATCGGTTCACGGCTAGAAAGTTATCCCCGATAAGGGATAAGGATCAGTACCGCCGATATTACGAGTACTATAAGTGAATAACGAGGAAAGTCCAGGCGAATAATGAGCGTGATTTATTCTCTGTTTCAGACGAGCGCCGGTTCGGAGAGGCGAGGGGAGTGCGACTTGTGATAAGAAATAGGAATAACCACGACAGAACGCGACGATATACGTACTTCAAGGATGCCAGTCTATGTTAGTACAATCGAGGTGCATAGGCAGATACCGAGTAAATAAATAAATTAAAGAAGAATACGCGTATTTTATATTAGCCTAAGAATTCTCGATAAGGTGCTCAAGAAAGTGGAGAGAAATAATGGATTAGAGTGCGAGTAGACGCAGAAGAACATATTGGAATCAGTGAACTCGCTAGATGTGTTCATCAAGAAAATAAACAATGTTATAATCGCGGCGAACTCGGGTAGAAATAATGTACGAAAGAGAAACAATAGCTGTTCTATCGTCGATACGACGCATACGTACGCAAGCGTGCACTTCCAGGCATTCGTATATACATAAATTTGTGTACAAAATGGTCGAATGTTTGCCAATGTAAGTGTTTCATCTCGATGAAGGAGTCGAAAAAACGAATCTTTCCTTAGGAGACCGCGTTCACCCTACACCACGAACAATTTATTTATTTTCTTTAATGCCACCATTAGTTTACAACCATTTCTGCCCCTTTCCTCCGTTACCACCCCTTTCCCAGCAACACCGGCTCGTCCCTTTTCGCGTTTCTCAGAGCAGCAAGACGATTGTTCGAACCTCGAACTTAATTGCGCATTCGTTGGCGTAGACCACGCGTCGACGTCGCTTGTAATACCGACCACCAGACCTCTCACCAGCACCTGAAACTCGATCAGCGGCACCCTGGCCAGAGGTCGGTCGCGAAAACGTTCTTCGATTGGAATAGCGCGTGCAAAATTACGGTAAAGTCAGTTTCTAGCGTAGCGAGGCTCGACGTACCTGCGCACGAGAGCCTCGGTGCATGATCGATGTCTGTATCAACATGAAAAATGAAAATGAAAATGAAAATAGAAAAATAAAAGCCAAAAAAAAAAAAAACAAACAAACAAACAAACAAACAAACAAACAAAAAACATTTTTAAACGAAATAACTGTAAATTTTTTCCTTTCGAGCATTCCGCCGGCGCTTCTTCGATCATCGTTCTCTCATCGTTTGTTTTTTCCAATTTATACCTGATACACGAGCTAGATTTATGCGCGAGCAAAGTGTAATTGTAAAATTAGCGTAATTGCGGAAAGTAGAGTCGCGCTGGTCAGTCTTGTTGCCCTGTACACAACGATCTCTGTTGTCGGAAAGTAACCTCGGTAACCATAGTGACAAGTGATGCGTTATATGCCTAAATGATTATGAAAAAATTATATAAATATATAAATAAGCATACGTGTGGAGTGCTTGATGCGAGATGAAAACTATGTTTACGTTACGCTAAATAAATCAATTATATACATATATACATATATACATATATACATATTATTTTATTATTAAAAATATTGCTATCGTTATTACTATTAACATTATCGTTTATTATTGCTAAAAAATAATTATATACGTTACGATTAACATAATTACTACTAAAGTAGATGTATGCGTACGTGGCTTAAGATTGGCAAAAAGTACAGATCCTAGGAGTTGTTGCAGCCGCCGTAGATGTACGTGTGTGCGTGCGTGCGTGCGTGCGTGCGTGCGTGCGTGCGTGCGTGTGAATACTTATATATTATGTACATGGCCGTGAATCGATGGTGGATGACGCTTTATCGAAACGCAACAGCAACACTAAGTTAGGATAGAATACGTACCACTGCATTGGTGAACATCGAAGTTGCAGTTTATGCAAGTATCGAAAGTGAAGTGTTTCCCGTCGGTTACGACTGACGATCTTACGAACCAACTCTTTATTCGACAATAAGCTGGCGAAAATCATTGTCCTTGAAAAGAAAAAGAAAAGGAAAAAAGAAAAAAAGAAAAAAAAAACTTAGAAAAAAGTAAAATTATATTACCGAGTGTAGAAATTGTGTATCAGTATGAGTGAATTAGTGGAGTTAAAAGTAATGCATAATTATAGATTGTCGTTGCATCATAATGGCACGGAAAACTGGTGGAAAACTGCACCGTGTAAGTTCATTAGGTTTTTACAACGAATTATCATTATCAAGATTTCTTTTTTATAGCTCAATTATTGATGAATACGATGAAAGCTTTCGCGCGCGAAAGCTTCGATAGCTCGAAAGCTCGAGGTAAAAAGTCCTTGTTAGGGACATAGGACCCATGAGATTTTTATTACGCACAAACTACGCACTGTAAATATTTTATCATACGTTATAGCCGCGCATCACAGTTGAAACTACGTTTACGTTCTATTCTCCTCGTGTTTTCAGTTTATTACGATCTATTGGATTTGCCCGTGATCTCTTGTTGGGAATGATTAAAGCGCGACTTCCGGACGAAAAGTGCACGGCGTAATAGACCGATTATTACCGATTATTTTTATTAAATGAATAATACACGTGTAGGTTAAGGCTTTAGATATAAGCAGAAAATGAAGTGCACGAACGTGTTTACGCTCTTACGGAGGATTGAAAAAAGTTTAACGTTGTATTGGTGGGTAACCAGTTATTTACGTCTTAACCGATAACTGCAATTAATAGCCAATAATATCGTTATCGCTCGCAAATGGTAAAATCACTCGGATTAATGATAGGATTGATCGGGAAGCCAGAAGAACCTCCCAATTAAGTCAACGCGCAACACTCGGGATAAGTAGAAAATTCGCGTTACACTACCTAAACGGTTGAGGAGAAATCACAAGCTAAGAGCGAGCTTTCCAAGACGAAGACGAGGAGAAAAAAGCAGGAGCTTGAGTTTAGTCGCGCGCGCGCGCGCGCGCTAAAGGAGCGACATCCATTCTGTCGGCAGACACATTTGAGCCCAGGTTGATGTGTGTGAACACGTGCGCAGGACGGTGTAAGCGTCGGGCTTTTTCGTAAAAAGCCCTTTCAAATACGAAGAATAATTAAGTTGTAGGGTTTAAAAGACACAGGGTCTTTTGCGGTCCTCTTCGACAATAGCGCACACACGCGCGCGCGCAACAAGCCTATACGACCACATTTGCCCGCCCGACCCAACTCGATGTTCTTAAATTCTTGTTCGATTCTATGCATTCTATACGTAAACTTGGCCCGTAACTAAAACTAAATCTTTTGCCGTTGCATCTCTTCTCCTTTTCTGCCAATCGGCATTATTTGCAAAAAGGGAAACATTGGCACTACGCTTTGGCAGGCCTATTTACGTGAGATCCCATGGGCACGCGATCATCGCGCGCACACAAACACACACGTACAGAAAGCCATAAACACTGGATTGTATTCCTGCTCAGGACATTGCACACTTCCTAATAACGATTGACCATAGCAAAGCAAATGGCTGTGAATGAGATCCCAACGACAAACGCGAAGACGGACCGCAACTGACGCATCCACAAATCTGTATATAAATGCAATTATGAACGACAAGTAACAACGTATAGATCTATAACAGATAGTCAGCGGTTGATGTGTAGCGGAGAATGTGTTCAGGAAACTCGTGCAGATGTCTCGGTCCTATTGCCTCGCACTCGTCGTGTCTCTCCCGTTCGTCCGTTACACGTGGGGCACTTGTGCTCGGCGGATGGTTCGCCAGCGAAAAGAATTTCTTCGCGCATCCTTGGCCCATCGGCGAGGGCGAGCCTCGACGTTTGTTTAAAAGCTTAGGAGCGGCTCGACGGGGGAGACCCGAGGGATGGAATACAGGTGCGCAACCGAAGCGCGGGAATGCGACTCTCGGCAACAAGGAGCTCGAGGAATATTTAATTTCTATAGCTATCTGTATAGTGTATATTATTTTTTTCAGAATACGCGTCTATATGTGTATGTAATGTATGTCTAAGCTCGCCTGTTATAGACGCAGAGGTGCGCGCGACGCAACCACTGTACTTTCTAAACTTGAGTTGTATATTTAACGTGCGTTCTATTTAATATATGATTCAAGCTTATATAATAAACGGGTTGTATAGAAGCTGCCTTTATTTTATTTCACTTCCTCGCCCCTTCTCATCCTCTAGCTTCCCTTCACGCTCGCCTCTTCTCTTTTCTTTACAGCTACCTAAGTATAAATAGTTGTGATATATTTGGAGAGAGCGCGCTAATTGAACTAGTACGAATCGGGAGGTTTATGCTCGTTTGCAAAATCATTTCCAAGTTGAAGCACATCCGTTAAATAATATTCCATATTGATTCAGCTGATTAATTTCAATCTTCGTTCAATGCCTATGTCCGTTGATGATCATCTGAATACTCTACTATTCTAAGAAATATTTGCATAAACTTTTTAAATCGTTCGTAATTATAATCGTCATTTGTTCATTAAAAAAAAAAAAAAAAAAAAAAAAAAAAAAAAAAAAAAAAAAAAAAAAAAAAAAAAAAAAAACACGAGCTTTGTCGCGTGCTGCATTTCCAATCCAATTTACTATTAAACTCGAAACTAATAACGAATAAACATTTGAACGATTAGGTGACGATTTGATAAAGAATAGCTAGAACTTCAAGAAAGAAAAGTTTCTTGTTGTAAAAATCGTTCGATCCCCGGTTATTGTGTTAAAAAGTTTCAAGTTAATTTGAATGCATTAAATTATAATTTTCGTTAACATTGACAAATGAAATTACACCTCGAGTCTGATATTAAGTTCTTGTAGAATTAAATTACTTTAAATAAAAACGAGTTACCTACCGTACAAGTATTTCCGCACTGTTTTTGCAAAGCTTTTCAGACCGTACATATGCATATACAAGTGTGTGTGTGTGTGTGTGTGTGTGTGTGTGTATCTACCTGGATCGTGCCATTATTTAAATATTTTCAAGAAACGTTCGCCTTGTACTCGTAATTGTAAACTAAACTTTTTTTTCATAAAAACAATACGAAGACGATTGAACCAAAACTATGTCTTTAAAAATGATCACGAAGAGTATTCTGAAAAACTTCTAGTATTATATTGCATATGATTTGTATAGAGTATTTCAGACGAGGTACACTATCTTAGATTGCGATTTTGCATAAATGTTTGAAAGAATTTTTTAACGCAATGGTTTTCGGAATAACGAGGATAAATTTCTTACGCTGTAATTATTGAGTCTTTGACCAAGCGACTCGTTGAACTCGTTGATTATATTAAAAAATATAAAAATTGACGCTTCGGAACATTTATTAAACATCATTGTGTACATCAAAACAACAATAATATAATACGTAATACCTTTAACACTAGCCAAGTGGACGGCTTTTTATAGATTTTCGTTCCTTATAAATGAATTAGTTTGTCAAAAGGTTGAAATTTAGTTTTATCAAATTTACCTTTATCGGGAATAACGCGATTCGTCTAAGTTAAAAAAGTCCCAAAATCTTTTATAATCGTACCAAGGCATTTGCGATATAATTTATCAATTTTCTAGGTGGAAATAATTGCTTCTTAGATTCATCGCACGTCAGGCGATGTGGCATCCATTGTTGTATCAATTATTAAAGTTCTCATCGATATGTTACATATTTTTATTGTAAATGATCGCGATGAAATAGTTAAAAATTATTTGCGAGCCTTATTTACGTAAGATTTCGTAATGGGAGTCGAAGTGGATGGGAAGCTAAATTACCGTCAAATTTTATTTCAACGCTACTCGTGGAAAAGTAGATCAATAGTAAGCCAATAAAGGCAATCATAGAATTAAATGAGTTTGGAATCACGAAAATAGCTAGTAGAAGTTGATAATATTCAATGGAGTGAAAAATGACAAAGAGTCCGAGTGCAAATTGATCGTTGAAATTGCTCAAGCCAAGGGATACAGGTCTCTTGTAATACGACTCCTCGATATTTTTTATGAGATATTCTATATTCTATATTGTTGGAAAATTTAGGCTCGAGCAACGTATTTGTTCTCGTATTTGTTCAGGTTTTCGTGAATGAATGCTGCTGATGCAATGCTCATGCTGTGGATAATGGTGATAGGAGAATACTTGCACTTATTACGGTGGAAAATTTACCAATGGTTTTCATAAGCCCGAAGCTCATTTGTAGTTACACGTTTTAAAGCAACAACTGGAATACGGTGGATACGGTGGATACGGTGTTCCGTAACCCGTAGTAATGAATATATTATGCACTTGATAAAGTAGAAGTCCAATACGGGACAATAGCCTCGTTGGTTAAACAATAGCCGAAGTAAAATAAATAAATTGCTTGGAGAAAGGGAAGCAAAGCCCAGAGGAAACGCTATTGGGCAGTCTGTCTGAAATTTGGCGCACCTAGCAACGCAATATCCGCAGGTGAAAAATTGATACTATACAAAGATGTCACTGCGATTCGGTATGGCGTGTAAGTGTCGAAGCGTCCCTAAAACTTTTCTGTAGGAGCGTCATTAGTCAACGTTGCGAGGAAGAACATTCACATTGTGACGTAAGAGGATGAGTGCCAAAACGTGGTGGGATATAACTACAAGATACAACCACGAGAACCGTCCCACTCTTTAAATGGAACACTAAGTGCGAGGGTGTTTTTCTCCCTCGTCCGCCTCTGCTACTTTCCACTCTACTTGGCTCCCACGAATATATTAACAATGCCGACGTATCAGAGATTCCACGAGGAGTATTACCAAACTCCGCTGCTGTCTTCGTATAGTAATATAGTAATAGCCGTATACCGGGCTTTTTCATAATTATTAGCTCGCAATCCTTCCTTTCTAGAGTTGAATAACAGCACTGTTAAGCGTTTCAAGGGTTTCTTGTCTTCTTTCTTCTATCGACAATTTCATCGATAAGAAGCAACGTCGGGCAATTTTACCTCAGCTCGTTAGGCTCATCATTTTTCATCGGTAAAATACGAATTGAATTTTGCGCGTTCTGTTGTATATTACACGAGCAGTGACGCAATTAGAATTTTCAATTTAGACCTGTCCGATTGGTAAAAACTGCTTTTCCGCCACTTTCAATGGGTTTTTCAAACGTGCATTTTCTTATCACATCTAGCCAGCGAAGAGCTTTAACGTAAACATTGCTTTTGCACGATGTTTAAATTTTCATCTCTTAAGCATGTAGCTCGAACGAAACGGTAGAATAATAACGATTATACTTTGTCAAATTTGTGCTCTCCAAAGTCGCGTGGATAAAGTTGTACACGATTGTTCATTTGTTGCTCGACGATAGTCTTATTTTAAAATCGAAGAACCTTATTTGCGAGATCAAAATTATGAGAGTAATTTTTTAAATACAACGAAAAGTCAATCCTTACGTCTCGGGACATTAATAAACCGGAAAAATTCACGCCGTCATTGAGCACCGATAAATCGTTTTTAATGCCCAACATTCTAACGTTCCACTGAGTTTTACCAATGTTCATCGATAAAACCCAAAGTCAACGCGTTGCAGCAAAAGCTACGTCACGAGGGTATTCGCCATTGAAATGATACCAGTGCTCTCTAGAAATACAAAATTCAATTTGGTAGTTATGACGAGTGGAAAATACCGACTCGTACAGCTGCAATCGGCTGCGAAGACAAACAGCTTAAGCAACCGACGTAAATGCGCGCCTTTTCAATGCCCGAACCTGGAATTCCAGTGGTAGCAGCCGCGAGGCCAGGGATTTCGGACAATGTTTACCTGACTTTTTAATGCGCCAGAGCACACGGATAAGCGAAAGTCAACTACCGCTGACGAAGATAAGGGTAACACCGGTAAATGACGATGGCCAAAAACTGATATGATGCTTCGACCAAACCTGCGGAGAGATACGATTGTACGTAGCGCGCAGCAGTCATTGGCCGCACGCACTCGCGAAAAGTCTCGATAAAGGAAACGGGACTTTAAGGCGAACCGCCCGTCAGCTGAGTAGCATCGTCAATTGGCAAGTCGAAAGTCGTTACTCATCCTTTTCGCTTAACATGCAAATCCCCCTTCTCCCTTTGGCACGGTGCAACTTTTCAATAGTCGGGCGCCCGGCTAAATTGGCAACTCCGTGAAAATAGGAGTTTGCGCGAGGAAAGGAAGAAAGAGCGCAGGGTGAATTTCTTTCAATTTAATTAGGTTGTAGGAGGAGGCGGCAGGGAAGGCAAGTCTCGGGGCGTATGCATGTGCCAAGACAATATGGCGCGTGCCTCGGAAGAGAGGATCGGCCCCTTTTCTCCTTCGCGAAGAAGCCGGCCGCAGGACTAGCGTACGTACGCCCATGGAAATTCTTAATTAAATTCTAGGAGTGCTTTTCCGCAAAGAGAGCGGAAAAAGGGAAAGAAAGCAAAGTAGGACTTTTCGCTCCATCCCGGGCTCCAAGCGCGACTCGAGCGCACGGCGCACCGCATCGACTTCCTCTCACCGCTCGACGTATACGCGCGGAATTATTTTCCCGCAGTTTCCTTTCTCGTCTCATTTCTTCGGGAAAACCCGCGGGGAAACTCGCTCTTTTCGCCGCAACTTCTCTTCTCTTCCGTTTCGCTTGGAGCGCTGCATTGGAGCCGATGGACCTTCTCGCGGTTACCGCTTGGTGGAATTTTTCTTCGCGGCGTAGGTCGCTTTCGTGCATTTTCACGCGTGAAATTTCGTTTCTGGTCGATCGAAAAAGTACCAGTACCACCTATTGCAGTACGTGGTATCGCGATCAGAAGCGAAATCTTCCCCAACTGTGTCATCCGAAACGGACGTGTCGTCATCAGACGTTGTTGAAGCTTATTTTGTAATTTATAGTTCAGTTTACGTATCGCATTCACGTTGTTGCTATTTTTATTAACAACTGTTACGGGTCTTTTTATCGAGTGGTGGTGCTTCGACTAATTATTCATCGGACGGTATCGATGGTTGCAATATCGATAGTTCCAATATCACAAAGATCGAAGTAGTTGTCTTTATTCTAATGATTCACTTGGGGAGATTAATCGCGCTTTACTTTTGAAAAATTCGCTCGAAATCATCCACTCACGCACAGGCAATGTAAAAGCTTTTAAACGTAATAAATCAGAGATATTGATGTCGTGCTACCGTCAACGTAAATAATAGATTAAGAGTTGTTAATCGTGAATTATAAACTTTTCAGAAAATTAATCTTGCGGAATGGATATTCGGAACTGAAAGATGAGCTCTAAGTTCGGCTTAGTTTTTTCTCATTGCAGGACGTTTAACTTTCAAATGATACGGAAGAAATTCACGTGGTGCTTAACCAATTTGGCGTTGAACGTTAAGTGCGACAAATGTTTCGCTGCTTCGTACGAAAATCTTCGGTGTCCGGGTGGCTAACGAAGCAAACAGAAACGTTTGCGGTCGTTACGATTGGTGTGTAATTTAATATTTTCATATCGCACGGAGTAGAAACTTTCAATGTCTATCGGAAGTCGAACGCGATATATAATGAGCCGTGAATTATGAATTATGAATTATGAATTTGTTAATTACTTGCGCCTCTTCGTTATTTTCCGAACGCTATTGTAAATAACGCGCACGCAAGATCATACGCACACGTACAAACATTTTATTCGTTAATTTTGTTAGTTAAATTTCCTATTTTTAATTTGATTGCCTCTTGCTTTTCGAGGTGACTAAACATTATGCGAACTTCGATGATATTTCATAAATAAATTCATCGTTCTTTTATTTAAAAGGATTTCTGACGGAGTTCTCCAAAAGAAGTTTATGATTTGAGTAGCAATTGAAGTAAGATTTTCAATTAATTTAACGCGCTGCCGAGTAATCCATTAATTCAAAATTTCTCATGCGTAACGACAACCGATCAATTTGTTTAAGAAACGCTTTTTTATATTATTTTATATTCTTTTTTATACGCTGCTTTGAACTTGCTCGAAACATGTAATAAAAGTTTATTAAAAATCAATGAAATTCATTTGGACTTACTTTAAAGATAAATGTAAGATTAATTGTAAGACTAATAGAATTTAACATAAAATGTGTTGACTGACAGTACGAGAAGATATAAAATTTCAATATATGCGCATATATTGAAATTTAATGAATTTATTACAAAGTACATTACATTTTAATTCTAACACGTATACAATTCTTTTAATAATTCATTTAACATACATTTTTACTTATTAGAATTTACTTTCAGTAATTTATACAATTTAGTATTTTTTATTTATTACTTGTAATTACTTTTGCTTGCTTTAATATTTATAGCGATATATAACTTTAAAAAAAAAAAAAAAAAAAAAAAAAAAAAAAAAAAAAAAAAAAAAAAATTAGAATTCTTTTAAAGCTAATAATAATAAAAATTAAGCGAATAATAATAGTTAATATTTTATAGCGCTTATATACAATAGTTTCATGTTACATAAGTTTATGAAATGTGCTTCAAATACATTTAATTACTTTGAACAGACGAGGATATTTTGAATAAAAAGTTGTTTATTCTATTGGCAAAGCGGTATCGATCATTTATAATTTGTATTCCACTAAATGTAGCACGAGGTAAAGCTTTGCTCGCAACATTTAAAAGAAAATTTCTTTTTCTGAGCAATAAGAATATTCAGATTTTTATTAATATTAAATGCTAATATCGTTTGAGTGTTTTTAGCATTTGACAAATCACGTTTTAAAAATATAACAGATAAGGTATTTAACTCGAAACGTTGATTATGCTGTAGAAATTTGAAATGTATTTAAAACTTACTTAATTAAGCGTATATAACGAATTCCGTCAATATATATAAAAATATATTTTTCCAGTAATGATTTCTTCCCCTTTAAAAGCTTAATTTACTCTACGGAGGTTTTTCAATTTTGTATATTAAGCCATTTTTATGATTTCTATTCGAGTATAAAAAATACAAATAAATTTTATCTTCTAAATGACGAATTGTAAAGTTTTGACATTTGATAATATATAATTTTACTCAATTATCCACACACACACACACACACACACACACACACACACACACACACACACACACACACACAACTACTTCAACAGCAATCAATCGAATTAATGTTATTAGCATTGCGCCTAATAGACATAAAAATGCTATGCTTCACGAAATATTCCATTCCGATTTCACCAAGCAAGTTGTAATTGTTATTTTAAGAAAATGTCATATGCGGTAAAGTCCGTTAAATGGTATAACTATTTTTAAATGGTTAATGCAGCCAAACGCGATGTTTGCGAATGAACCGGTGAACTATGAACCAGTAGGACCATTCGTAAGCCTCCGAGCGTGTAAAAATTTTCTCGTAATGGTTATATTTTTACGTAGTTCGTTTCGAAATATATCCATCGTCTCATCTTTTTATCTTGTAATAAGAAATTGTGAAAGCTTTCGAATGAGAACAACAAATAATTCCGACAATTTTGACCAATTTTTCCATTATTTTATTAAAACAATCTTGAAATTCTATATGTTATTACAAATTAATAAGAGTGCCTAAGTAATCAAAGACTGTCATTAAGGAATGCCGCCTTTGTATTTGCATGTCAAAATAATTTATTCGGTTGAATTGAAAGGACAAATTCGTCATTTTGAAAAGTGTACTCGAATACGTAGCAAAATTGTACATCATAGAATCTTTTTCATATTAGATAAATATTCAATCATTTTTCATCTTTCGAACAAAAAAGAAAAGAAAAAACGAAAAGAAAAAGAAAAAGAAAAACAATATTATCGATATCGAGGAAATGTACACTATAATGATCTCGTCTCGTTAGCATTTACGTCTACTCCGTTTTTATCTTATTTGTCTTTCTTATCAAGCTGTGGTTTTTAAGGATTCCGCTTCTAGTGATGCATAGACGAGTGAATGTTTTTACGTAAAAACTGATGACGTTGATACGAAAAGGGTCGTTAAAGCACTACTCTCCTAATGCGTACGGAAGCAGCGGCCTTTAAAGGGCTCGATGAATTTCAAGTGTATTTTGTAAAAAATTGACCAGATACAATCCAAATACACGAACGCACGTACGTAAGTTTTCAAAAGGCTGACAAGCCTATTGTAAACGAATATCGAAAGGCCGAGTAAAAGTGTATGAGAATGTACAATTTTACATTGCCGGAATATATTCTATTAATATTGTTATTCGTCTTTTCTCGGATAGTCGAAAAATTGCAAGAGTAAGTCACACGCCGTAACGTAACAATTATCGAATCTATAAACGTTAACGAAACTCGTCAAATGTACACTTAAGCCTCGTTATTCGCATTCGTTTCCCTCGACCAATCGAACAGAGAAAGAGAGACGGCAAGAGTATGAATAAAAAGACAGGCAGATATATTACGCTTTCGAAAAACATTGATATTTTATCGGGGATCCCGATAACTTATCGCAAGAGGCGATTCCGAGTAGATTATCAGGTAGAAGCCGCGATGGAACGACGGAGTTCTTTACCGATCTCGCTCGGTAGATAAAGCAGAGCGCCGACTTTCCAGACCTCACACCGATGAACCAGACGGAGTTGCGCAACTCCAAGAAGTACGGGCCGACAGTCAGATGTCAGCACGCGTCAGAGTGCGGGAGCTTGCGCCAAACCCTGTATCCTGTCGCTACGCGAGAGCTTACGAGGATGATCGCTCGCGCTCGCTTTCGCGATGATTGCATCCGCACTCCTCGTAGACGCGCTCGAGCCATCGGCCTCCGGGCGCTTCGAAGTGCGCGTCTTTCAAAGTCCTCGGCCCGGAGTAAATGCCGAGGACTTGGCAAAGGACGAGCAGCGATGGCCGGCCGAGCGGAAGGGGAAGCCGCGGGCGAAGGTGAGCTCAAAGGTGGCGGCGCATTCCGAGGGGCGGATGGGTAGACGGTCGGCGGTGGGGGTTGCCGTATCCTGGACTCGCGACGCGCAGGATTCGGGCGCAAGAAGCCTCAGTCGGTCTCGTTACCTCTGGCTGACCGAGAGTCACGTCGCGGCGCCAACGCTTGCTCCGGCCATCCGGATGGCAGACCGCCTCGGCGACCGATAGCTGCACGTGCCAGCGGTCCTGGAGGAGCTGCGCGATGCCGGTGCTGGGCTAAGGCGCCGAGGGCCGCCAGGTGAGTCTCACCCCGACGATGCGGCGACAGGGATTTCGGCTTCGGACCGACAACCGGTGCCTCGGCTCTCCGGTCCGAAGCCGCAAGCTCCGGTTCGCTCGTTCGCTCGTTCGCTCGTTCGCTCGTTCGCTCGTTCGCTCGTTCGCGTCCAGGACGCTGGAGGGGGACGTCGATCGTGGACCAAGTTACTCCTCGACAACCACGTCGATCGCTTGGCCTGCCTTGTACGCGTCTACAGCGCCTGGACGCGAACGAGCGGAAGCTCGAGACGGATCGGAGCGTCGCCCGCGAGCCTCTCCGAGGAATCCGAATCGGGCGACCGCGGGCGACTCCCGTCCGAGCGCGAATCGCCGTCTCGGGATCGCCACGGGGGAGCGAGTACGAGGTCGCGTTACTGGGGGCTGGGGCTGGGGGCGGGAAAGCTCGGTTCTCAAAAGTCGCATTAAGGCACGTCGACGCGCTCGCTGTCTGAGCAGCGAGTAACGAGGCGCAATTGGGTTTCAGGCGAGGAGGCAGTGGCAGCGGAGCGAGCGCTCGGAGCGGAGGGAGCGGAGGGAGCCGACAACCGAGCGAGGGATTATGGGCAAGGGTGACAAGAGGCCAGGCGGCCAGCGCAGCGACGGTAAGTTCCAGTCTTCGCTCGCCGTGGATCCTCTTCCTCCAGTTGGCAGCGTCTCACCCGCGCGACGCCTGTTGCGTTTTGGCACCGGTCCTCGCCCGTAAGAACAAGGATCCTATCGTCCTATCGTTGCGACTCCGCGTCGCTCCCGCCCACTTTTTGCGTCCCCTTTAGCCGTGACAAAGGCACTTGCCACGTTTATCCTTCGTACTTGCTGCAGTTCGCTCGTTTAGTTCCTCCCTCTCGTTGCGCTTGCACTCGCCCCAAGACTCGTGCGCTTAACTTTTACTCGCCAACAAAGGCGCGAAGAAGAGCAGGTTTCTTTTTCAACGGGGAAATGTAACCCCATTCGTTACGTGGGTTACGTTTGCCGTAGTATCGTTGTTCGTTGAACGGGAGTACAATAGCGGCCGAAGTTTACGCGCGATAAGAGAAGTGTACATCGTTGTACGTCGTGTAACGTGCGTGGCTCACGAACCTAGTTGAAGGACTCGAGGGAAAGCCCGGACTGATCCGACGAGCTGATTCGAGAGTCTCGTCACTTTCCTTGAACTTTTTTTAAATGGCAGCTTTATAAACGTTGTCGGTTGAAAGTAGATGTGCACGCACGCTTGAATCGTTCGTCGGCTTGAAATCGTAAGCCTGAAAGGGGAGCCTCTAGTTACGATCCTGCGATTAAAATAATAGTGGCGATAGATGTGCGTTAACGCAAGCAAGAACGCATTATCAACGATGCGTAGCGAGAGAGAGAGAGAGAGAGAGAGAGAGAGAGAGAGAGAGAGTGAGAGGGCGGCGAGAGGGAGAGGGGCGAGACAGTGGCGAGAGAGGGTGTGAGTGGGGGGGGGGGGCAATAAATTTTACGTACTCTTATGGCTTAAGACTTTTAATATTGTTTTCGAGTCACGTGCCATCTTTAGTCTTGATTAAAATATTATATTTACTTGCAGTTAGGTTTTTAGCGATACATTTGGTAATACATTTTCCATTTATAAATTACAATTTATAAATCCGCGTAACGTTGCATCCTTTTTTCAAACTGGACTCACAAATCTATCGAAAACCGCAAAATAAAATACTCGCTTGTGAAAGTCACGCTTGGCTTTGTTGCGGATCCGCTTATAACCGAGGAAAACGATGAAAAAGAAGGAAGGAAATTTCTCGATCTCAATACCGCGCGCCTCGGTTAAGCCACGATATAGAGACTAATTAATTATCGTTGGATGCTAAGAGAAATACCGGCGAAAGAGCGTTTGCCCAAATTTGAAGCAAGGAAGCCGTTAGTGAGGGGAAACGTTAACTAGATTGAATTCGCGCGTTCGAATAATAATGTCCTCGGAGGCGATGCGCGCTAGGCTCGCTGTCTCTTCCAAAGTCGTTCGCGACTCGTTGCTTTCCTCTTGGTTTGCAAACTCAACCGCTGACGCATCTGTCCGTTAAACACGGAAGCTCGTGGGGTTGTTCGACTGCTGCCCGCTCAGGTAGAACTCCATTATCTCCTTATTGGCGGTTTTGACTTTTTGGTCCGAGCAGCGATCGGTATCCCAATTGGCTCCCGGGCAGTTGGTTCCTTCGAAGCACATCCTCAGTCGTTTGGGGTTCATCGCGTTCGATCGATTGCAGCAAATGACGATGGACCAAATGCATGCCTTGGGACTCTCGACTAGGGATTGTCTGGTCGGTGGAGCTCGTTGAAAGTCCTGGACTTCTATTCCCTTTTTGAATGGGCCGATTCCCTGCAACGATGCGCGCAGTTTTATGTAGTAGTTGAAAAACGTAATGTGCCACTTTTACATTTTTACTTTTCTTTTCGTAAGGCGCTACGTATCGCGCGATTCGCCGCTTATCGCGTAATAACGTAAATAATGCGCGAAGGCTTTTTTCACAACGACGATTAAGCCCGGAAAATCTCTTTCTCGGCGAGTGAGAAGCGTTAAAAATTACGTTGATTCATTTTGACAGTGACCTTGTTTCTTAATGTAACGTAACGCGTAATGTAACGTGACGCGTCGCAAGTGCCACTTGCGATAGACTCTTACTTGCTTCTCGTTGGATTTTCATGCGTAATGAGCGAGTGTTACGTAAATTCGAATATTGCACGTTGAGAACAATTCCGGTGAGATTGTTCACCGATTGATTTAGATACTCGAGCGTCACGCTCGTCGTAAGCGCGCGGAACGTCGAACGATTAAATTTGCCTTAATTGAGCTGGTGCTTACCGGAAAATCTATATCGGTGTCTCCGAAATCGTTCCTAGCGGTTATTTCTATTGGAGTTGTGCGATCGGTGTTGTTACCGTTGTCGTTACCGTTGTCGTTACCGTTGTCGTTACCGTTGTCGTCGTTGTTGTTACGGTTGTCGTTACCGTTGTCGTTACCGTTGTCGTCGTTGTTGTTACCGGCATTGCTGCTACCGTTGCGTATCATTATCGTAGCACTTACGGGTAAGTTCCGTAGACGCTCCTCTTCCTCCTCGTTCCTTTGATTGTCGGTCAAATATTGCGATTGGCTGTTCTTGAATTCAAGATACCTACAAAGTTGCGAGGTACCGAGCTGTTAAAGAATTTAACCAAGTCTCACCTGTGCTTTATGTTATTGTAGAACTTCGTTTTAATGACTCTCTGCCCAATTAAGATGCTGGCAAGTTTATTGGGCTTGTTTTTGGATTGCGAAGCGTTGCGTTTCGTTTTAAATGCTAATTTTTTCATTTGCGTTTTGCGTTCATCCGAGTGAAACGTCTTATGGCAAAACGCGGTCTCGTTGGCGTTTTTCACTCGCTTTCTCTTGGTGAAATTCCTGTTGCTTTTAATGTCGAAGTCGGACGTCGAAGTCACCCGCGCGAAAATTTAACGAGCAAACGAGTTTAAAATCCTATAGGATGGCCAACGCTTTTACGCTCGACAAAGCGAACAACATTGTACTCGGAATTCGCGCGTCAAAAGAGCTCGTCAATTACGAATTGCAAGTCTGAATTTTGGCGTCTCTTACCTTTCCCGAGTTTCGTCCTCTCGTCTTCTTTGTTCCTGCATTTGAGACACCTGGTACTCTTTGGGAATATCTTGTCTTGTCGGAGACCATTCTTTCCCGTCGACGTTGTTTCTCCGTTCGGGTCGTCCTTGCCGCGATTGCCCGCGAGTTTCATTGACCGCCGGGGTACGCGGCACCTCGTTCTCTCTGGGTTTCTCTTCCTCCTGTCTCGCGCGTTCCATCAAGATTCTTCTGTTCTTAATTTCCGCAGGTGTCATAGCTTCCGGTCGTTCACCCCACCGAGGTCCACTTACTGACTCCACTGGCTGCTTCCTCGTACTCGGATGTCCCGAGGTTTCCTCGGCGTTCGCTTGCGGTTGACGATGTCTATTATCGATGCGATTCTTTTCGTAGGTCTCACTGGGTGTTGGAGGCCGTTGGAAGTTGCGATACCGATGATTTCGCATTTCGCTTCTGATAGCTTCTTCGGGATCGAATATTCCGTATAGTCCCGTAGGTCTCTTTGCCTCGTTACGTATCGTTTTGCCTGGCTCGCGATGCTCCTCTTGATGCGGAGTTGCGTAACGTTGACTCGCAATTGGACTTGCTTTGATTCCTCGAAGTTCCTCGCTATCTCTCCTCATTTGTTCCTCGTATCTTCTTCTTTGCTCTTCGTATAAACGCTTTTGATTTTCAGCTTTTCTGATCTCTTCATTTTCGCGAGCTCTCTCGTCCTCGTCGTTACCCGGCTGATTTTTATCTCGATCATCCTCGTGTATTCCTTCTTCTCCTCTGTCGCGGCTTCTTTCATTGGGAAATCCACGCAATCGCTCTTCCTCCTGCTGCCTTCTTCGGTACTCTTCTTGCCTCCTACGCGTTTGTTCCTCGGGTTGACCTCGATGTGGACCGCGGTGGTTTCTCTCTTCCTCGATGCGTTTCCGGTACTCTTGGAGACGCTTGTCCGCTGCGTCTACCGGCCACCTTTCATTCGGTCTATTTGCTGGATCTTCGGGTCTTCTTTGCATTGGTATTGCAAGGCTTGCAGGAGGCTGAAAGCGATGACGATTCCTTCCACCAGCAATTGCTATCGGTGTATTTCGGCGAATGTAATCTTGTAATTTTCTCTCGTTTTCTAAGTCTTGCTGCGAGCTTTTCCCGTCATTCCCCCGGTTCCTATTATTCCCTTTTGCACGCATTAATCTATCGTGCTCTTCGCTCGTGCGTTGCCACTGTCTCAATCTAGCCTCGTGAGTTTCGTCTTCGCTTGCATGAGGTTCTCTATTTCCATCTCGTATGTTGTACTCGCTATTTGCCAAGTCATTGCTTCCACGTTCTCTGTCGTTCCTTCGTCGTGCCACGTTGCTTCTTCTTTGCTCTTCGTCTTTCCTTCGTAGCTCTTGCTCGTTTCTTCGCTGCTCCTCGTCTCGTCTCCGTTGTTCTTCGTCAATTCTTCGTTGTTCGTCTTCGATTCTACGCCGGCGTTCGTCGTCTCTCTTTTTCTCTCGCGCTTCCCATTGTCTGCGCTCTTCTTCCACGATTTTCTCTCGTATATCTCTCACGTTGTCGTTATCGTGCACCTCATAATTCGTAGGATGACGATTCTTCCCGTGATGCCGATATCCATTGATGTGCTCTCGTTCGTTGTCGATGTCGCGCTCGTTACTCTCGCTGCTCGCTTGGTCATTCAAAAGTAAGCCGTCGTCCTCGGCGAACCCCCAGACATCTGTTTCTGGGGCTTGACGGGACCACAGCAGCTTTCGCTTCGAGTACGTTAAATCGCGTTTTCTCCTTTGCGGTGGCATTAATTCATCGGTATAGCGAAGAGAAGCCGGCACATCGCCCCGAGCAGAAGAACCTCCGTGTTTTGGAGGTATTTGTTCTCTTACTTCGATGTCTCCTCTTTGCGAACGCACCGTTGCTTTCTCGTCCGAAGTATCAATTCCCCAATATGTCAGTAATTCTCGAAGGGACATCGTTGGTACTATTCGTTCTTTAATCTCTTTCGTGAAAGATCCATTGTTTAATAAGACACTTGACCTCTTCCGCGGACTATTTTCCAGGTCGATCAGCGACTCCTTATTCGTCCGATCGTTGAAAATACCTTTTTCGCCGTTGGCATGGATTTTGCCGTTTAACCATATAGTTCCAGAATTTTCTTCTAGCCAATCGCTTTCTAATTTAGTTATGTAAGTAACTAAGGGACTGTAGCTTCGGTCCAGGGAGGCATTCCTTTTTAAATCAAGGAAAATAACGTAATCACTGTAGCTGTCATCCAAACTTGGAAATTCTCTTTCGTACGGGCCACCTTGAACACGCGAAGAAGAAAATCATTGCGAACGATTTGAGAATTGGTTTAGTCACGGATATTCGAGTTTAGCGTTTAAGAATCTGTGCAGGCGTGTACACTGGATACGAGGATGTGTATTTCGTTATTAGGAAAAAAGAGTTGTAGCTCTGAGAAAAATGTGCAACGCCCTCGGAAAGATTCGGCATCGGAATATGGCAGAATAAAAGAGCACTGGGAGCTTTGATTTTAAAATAGCTTACCGTGATCGAGAGCAGATCGCAAGGGAGACCACTTTTCGCTCTTTTGTTTGCGGACAATCACATCGTCCGTTGGCAGACCTTTAAGCGGTGTAATTTGATTTTCCAAGTCTTGGAGCTTATAGTGTGGTATTCGATAGTGATTTCGTTCCGAGTATTGATCGAGTGACGGATAGGGAATCGCAAACCCAGTGGAGAATATTCCCACTATAGCTACTAGCCAGTGGCTGATCAATGTCAGTGTCATGTCCAAATGTATTCTGTAATCAAACAGCCTACTTGCTTACTCTTTAATTGCCTTTAAACACATTACGTAGGTATAAATGAATGAGGGAGAGCGAGTTTGAATAAGCGCGTATACTACGATGCGTTTTATTCGTATGGCCAACTGCGTTGTACGCTTAAGTGAAAGCCTGATGTACCGATCGACACAAACACGGATTTATATAATTTTTTAATTTGTTTGCTTTCTGCAATTATCGTTATTCCATTTTTTTTTTTTACCAAAGAAAAACTCGATCGATCGATTATTTTGCTCGGATATTGTTTTCGATTCATTGTATTCGCTTCGTCCACGTACATTATAATTGATTTCTGATAAACGCGGCGTCTCCAATAACTTCAACGACTTACGCGGGGATAAAAATAATACTATCAATAAATTGATGGGGATTGGGAAGTTTTAAACATTTTTACGTCTATGAAATAGTCCAGCGTTCGTCGATACGCTCGACTCGATGAAACGAATGTGCACTTTACCTGTGAAATTGCATTTTCTCTCTACAACATTCTTCAAGTTTTCGAGCCTTACGTTCGACAGCTGGAAATTTTAAACGCGCTGCACCGGTGCATTGCAAAATAAACAAAAATGCTTCGTTGGTGCATCGAACGCTCGTGTGTCACAGTGTGCAGAACACAAGCGCAGTACTGCACACGCTGTTGTTCGATTTAAACCATTTTCAAAGTCAAGCCTCGCATTCTTAGGAAATCAAAATTAATTACCACTGTAAATTAAATGCCTTTCCATCATTTGTTTAAAGAAAATTTCTCGTTTGACATTCCTTGTAATAAACCAGTCATTGCTTTTAATTCTACTTATCAATGTAATAATAAAGTATTAACGCGAAGAAGGAAGTTATGGATTCGGTCTTTAATTTATTTATTTGTACACTTACGCATTAATTCAACAATTCATTTTTCTTGGCCTGCGTTTTCATACGTGAGGTATACAGTCTCTCTATCTCTCTCTCTCTCTCTCTCTCTCTCTCTCTCTCTCTCTCTCTCTCTCTCTCTCTCCCCGTGTGTACGCACATTAGGACGATAAGAGAGAAAAGTTCCGCGCTGCAGAAAACGTAATATTGAAAAAGAGGCAGCGATAGTAGACGGAGTCTCGAGTAAATAAGACTTTTGCGACGTAGCATTCATGATTACAAATTTTATGATAATGAGCAATCTTATGATACTGGCAGCTTGAAGTGCGCCCAAGTGACACGAACGACGAGAACTCGTACTCGGAGAATTTAGCTCACGAGATTCAAGTAATAAAGATACTCAAATCGTATCCGAGAGCGACGGAGAATTTGCCTAATATTTTGACTTTGCAAAAACAACGAGACACATCGGCAAACAACTCCTGAATCGAGCGAGAGTCGTGCGTGCAATTGTCCGCGCGTTTAGCGTGAAAAAACAAATGAAGAAAAAGAGCAACGGACGAAAGCGAAGCACAGCAGTGACATTACAAGCAAAGCGCGTAATCAGAGATCAGCGATGAAGAAGAGGAAGACGAAGAAGTAAGAGTAAAAAAGCAGAGCGAGTGTCGCGTGCGCGTGAAATGGAAGCCGAGCCCAAGTATATGCTGATGACCCGCGTTTAAGGTTTTATCAGACGCTGCTGAGCTCTTGCATATTTGCGACAATCGCTCGTCCGAATCGCCGACTCCTCGGCTCGTCGGCTTAATAAACGCCCTTACGTCATCGGTTTTCGCGAACCGACGCGTAGTTACGCTCCCGAGAGCAGCTAAGCCTCGACGCTGTCGTCTCCGGTTGCCGAGTGTTTGCATTATCACGTAGAACGAGTATTCCGATACTGCGGACGCAGCCGCGCAAAATTCTTTCGAGATTTATTATTACCGGGATCAAAGATAACGGCTCCTCTCTTTTGACTCTTTAATTACTCCCGTTTTTTATGGGGATCTCGTCGCTTCCGATGCCGGTGTCTGCGCGCATAAAGAAAGAGTCATCGATAACGGGAAATTCATGGCTACGCTAAATTCATCCAGCGAACGTAAAAAGACCTATGGCTTATCGGTTTCGAATCTCATTAACGCAAGCCATCGATGACATTTATCCATACTCCCAAATATTTATCATTAATTTTCAACCAGCCAAAGGCCAATTTTTTCATCAAATTTTAGAAAAACGTGCTTGTCGAGTCGGTTATCCATTGGATACGGTACTAATAACATACGGGCTTTTACTTCGAAAACAACGGCTTACCTATTTAGCCAACCTCCGATGAACCAACGATTACGAAACATTTAAAACCTCGCAAGGAAACATTATAAAAAAGCTTTTCCAAGATGTTGCGCTCCACCTCGGCAAGATGAATTAAATGCTGAAAAGCCGTTTCTCCCGAGCGAGCGAGCGAGCTCGAAATCTCGATTTTGAAAATTCTCTTCAAAAACGATCCGCCAGCTAACGAATTTAACCTACGGAATTTCAAAATTCAAATAACTATGTTAACGCAGCATCGTATCAACGTCATCGGAGGAACAACGACCGGCAGCCCAATAGAGAATTTAATTAAGAATCGGCGCGTACAATGTAAACTGGACGCTCGAGCGATCGTTTGCTTTGTATTGGTAGAAAAAAGGATCCGGATTCCAGCAACGCGAAGGACTCGCTGGCGGGTGCGTGGGTACCTGCCAGCGAGTAAATTCTTCAAATTTCGAATTTCGAGAACTTGAAATTCCGCTCGAATCTTCAGTTGGAGTTCGTTCGACGACCGAACACAGCAACGACGCCGTACGGGGCAAAGGGGGACAGTTGGCTTTCCACCCTGCCGCCTTAATGAATTGTACTCGCGTAAAAGCGCAGGACGCGTCGGTGTCCTTCGAGCTTAACCACTCGCGTATCTGTGCATTTCCCATTTATCCACAGTTCGATCGATCGTACCTCGCGCGCTTTTTCCCTCTTCGTTCGCTTACACTTGTACACGAGGATCACCTCGCTTTCCCAGCAGGATTTCCGACACCCCCTCCACTTCTTCCCTTATCGACGGTGCGTCGAAAAAACTGATTGCCATGGCCTTTTGCGTATACCGATCGCGTTACACGCTGTAATGGACGATTCGTCGTTATCCTTCATTATTACGAACGTATTAAAAGATCCTTCGTGAAAAACAGTTCGGGGTTGATTATGCGTCCGTTCGTGAAACTTTTTACTGCCCAAGATTTTTAAAATTACCGAAGCTAATGGACCGAAAAGCTGGACTTTTTACGCGATTTCATAAGTCATAAGAACTTCGAGCGAGGCTCGAGAGTTCAAAACAACAATTCGAGACTATTCCATTATGTAGCGCGTGTACATGTAATCGAAACAAAGCATTTATCAGAAAGAATTACGACGTGGGATTGCAAACGTCATTCGCCGCAGTTTTTGTTTACGTCAACAAATTCTACAATCGCAAAGTCGGTGCAGCCGGTAACGCGAGCTGACTTTTTCGATAAGCATTAGTTTTCCTTAATTCTCTTCTCAATAATTACAGCCTCGTGTTCTCTTTCACGAGGTAGATAAATATATTTCAAAGGTAGGTATAAGCGAGGACAAAGGATTCCAATGCGATCGTTTATTTCTCACGGAATAAAACCAGCTCGTTACCCGTGGAGCACCAATTCGATACACTTTTCAAGTCGTATGCGCATAAAAAAGAGGAAAGCGGTGAAGAACGCTCGCATCTCCAGGGTGAGTCGAGTTACGAATAGTTCGTCGAGTCGTCCCTCCGACTTTCCGTACTTCTCAGCTGGTGCATCGATCGACCCCACGTGACACACTCGGCGGCTAATCTGGAGACCCTTTATGCCTCGTACTCGCCTCCTTTCCCCTCGAGCCGCTAATCCTGCGGCTCATCCTCGCACGGTAGACGCGGCGAACGTCGGGATCATCGGAGCTTACGGGTCTCCGGCTTCGATCTCCACTCGCGCGAATCGCAATGACGTCGATCGACGCAGGTTTGCTTATCTCGAGCGAATGCGCTCGTCGAGGTAGTTAATGGAAGCGCAGAGGTAGCGAAGACGCAACGACTCTTGGTTGCTTCCCGCGTTCCCGGTTGCAGCACCGCCAACCGATTCGGCGAATCCTGACGTAAGCTCCTCTTATCGCGAACAATGCCAGTGATTCGCGTTACTCTCTCTCTCCCTCTCTCCCTCTCTCTCTCTCTCTCTCTCACTCACTCACTCACTCACTCACTCACTCACTCACTCTCATTCTTTCATTTCTAGCGCCTTAATCTCCGAGTCGAATCTCTCGTCATCTCCTCGGCGAAGAGATGCCGTGGATCGCAAGCGAATTCTAGGCCGCTCGCTGATGATAATGAGAGCTCACCTCCCGGCGCTCTTTATTAACCGCCACCTCGAGAACAAAGAGCGCTATGCAAATCGCGGATATTAATAGCGAATATGGAAAGCGGGAGTACTCGCGCTCGTTAATCTCGTCGCTCGATTACCGCGCGTCTGTGTGCGCGATAACGCGCCGGAGGTTGGCGGATGATCCCCGCTGGGGCGCAACGTCCTTTTCCCGGCTGCCTCTCAATTTTTCCCTTTTCATTTGTCATTCTACATTTTCCTCCATTGTCGTTTTTCCTTTTGGCTTTGCCGCGGTCTCGTGCTCGGATTCTTTCGTCTCGTCTTCTTGCCGAGGAACGATCGTCGACGCAGCACCGCCTGCCCGACCTTAAGGTAAATAACGGTTGCCCGCGTGCAAATGAAAAGGAGGCTGTTTGCAGAGAATAGCCGAACTCTCGAGAAACGCACTCCAGGGAATATTAATATCGGGTGCCGTCTTCCAACTATTGCTTATAAACGGTTGCTCATACGAGGCGGTAAAAAAATTAATTGCGGCGGAGATAAAACTCGGGTAGTCAGAGTCGGCTATAAGTTTTACAAGCGGAAATAAGTGGCCGTTCGATCGAGGAGTTTCGCAGGTAGGGCAAAGGTCGATCTGTATTTGTCGACCTTAGGTTCGCTCGTCGTCCTCGCTCGACCTACATCGCATCCTTTTCGGGCGCGCCACTGAATCGCGTGTTGCTGCGCATGGCGTCGCGACGCCGCCTCGCATAAATCGACCGAGTGCTCGCCATCGTCTCCCTGGACGCGCGCGCGTGTGCTTCCATCTCGTCTCGTCTCGTCTCGTCTCGCCTCGCCTCGTCATGCCTCGTCTCTCGTCTCTCTCTCTCTCTCTCGCGATCTTTCGAAAATCACTATTTGTCGCGCGAGGCCTGCAATTGGACATCGACTATAGCCAAGGTCGCGAGCGCGCCCCGCTATCATCCTTTCGCTCCTTCGGTATCCTTAAAATATCTCGGAGCGTAACCTAATAACTCGCTCGATAAATGACTCGGCTATGATATCACTGTGTCATTCAAGAGAAGATATACCGGCTATTATCGTTGAATATTATCTGCTAATTGCACCTATTAAATTGCAAATACGAAATACTGGAACCTGTTGGTGAGCTTGCACTCGAATGCGCTTCGCTTTATTCCTTCCTTCGGTTATTTGACTTTGACGAGTTCGGACAAAGTTGCAAGTGCTAGCGAGGAAACACTTATCGGAAATGGAAATGGAAAATGCGACTACTTCTCTTCGCAATGGAATCCTCTTTTTTCTCGCATAAACTATTTTCTAAGATTATTGAGTCGTCGAGACGGACTCTCGTCGAAACGTCGGCTCTCGTTGCTTGTACAAATACCATTTACTCCGCGCGAATGGGACTGCGACGAGGCTCCGCGGAGACCTAGAAAATGCCGATTGCGCATCGATTGTCGAAGACTCGAGCGGAGAAGAGAATAAATAAAGTCTTAGCTCCAAATCGCGTAATGAATCACGCGAACAAATATGCGAGGAAAACCGGAGGCGCGTTACCATAGCCTAGCGGCGACATTTAAAGGACGACGGAAAACGAATACGGCCGAGTAAAGCAATGGGAGAGAGAAAAAAAGAGAAAGAAAGGGAAAGAAAGAGAAAGAAAGAGAAAGAAACGCGAAGAGGGAGTAGGTAAAAAGACATTTATCGTTGGGTGTCCCGTGATTTAACCGAGTCATTAGGTTGTCGGCCGAGTTCGGGGCGCATCGGTGATCGTTCGACGCCCGAGCTATTGATTTGCAATATGATCGGTGGATCGGCGGAGTTCGCCCACGGCCACCCTCACCCGGGTATCGCGAAAATCCTTGGGATTGCTCGCGGGGTTGCTCGCGGCCCCTCCTAAATCATGGCGGTACTGCTCGTTAATCATCGAACCGCCTTTAGAGACGATGGGGAATTCAGCCGCGAGCGTAGATAGCGATTACGTTTCATCTTGCAGCTTCTTCGCGTTTCTGCGTACTTGCGGTGCATGCAATACGACCTTTCCGCTGACTCGTTGCTTTTCATTCGGGATTTTATAATGTATTTCGGCAAAATACCGATGGCTGTTTTCGTTTAAATTAACATTTCCGGGACGAGATAGACAGGGCTAAAGGAATCCGCGGGCCAAATGTCTAAGTCGTTTAGGAGAATCGTTCGGTCTTATCCGCTTTTCAAAGCTTTTATCCTTGTGAGTATTTAAAAATCGAGTACACATCCTGATCGTACGATCTATCGAGGCTAGATGCAAGAACGCGAATTTGATTCGAATACGTTGAAAGGAAAGAAGAATTTTTCTTTTTTTTCTTTTTTTTATTTTTCTTTTTTTCTTTTTCTTATTGGATCCAGAGTTTTCAGGACTTGTTGCGAGTATTAATAATCAATTTACGATTCTCAACTCTTTTCCCTTTTTCAAAGATGTCATTCATTTTCTGTATTTACCTAGGCAAAAACGGCAAAAACGGCAAAAAACGGCAAAAAGCAAGCGAAAAGGCATAAATAACCGTCAAACAGCTGCAGTTTCGAAAGTCGAACAATGTGTCGCGATACGCCTCGAGTCGCTGCCTCGAGAGAATTAGAAAATTCATTTGGCTGTTAGCCATCGAGGGCACAAATACTTTCACGGGAGTTCGAGAAAAATGTACCAACGAAGAGACTTAGAAATTTATAATTTGAGACGTGGAACAACGCGAGCACGGAAATGGCATTACAAAGTTCCGTTTAAGAACGGCACTTTGGAAGATGGGCGGGAACGTCGAGTCTTTGGAAATTGCGAGATCGTCGGCAGTTTAAAGTAGATGCAACGGGCGGCTACTTACCAGGAGCGGTTCTCTGGAGCCGGCGCGGGTCAATTCTCGTGTCCGTGGAGACGATGCCCACGCGCATTTCCCGGGGCTAAGAGTGCGCGCGCGGGAGGCTCGGCACCTTGCGCAGCACGACGTCGTCGCGTCCGAACATCCTCGCGATTTATAAACGCGCTCCGCGCCTGAGCGCCCGCTCAACCCCGGTCGACTCCCCTCCCTCGCCGTGTGCAGCCCCCCCCCCCCCTCTTTAGCCCCGGACAAGACCTCGTCCAGTTCCCGCGGCTGCGGCGGCTCGCTCGGATCGACGGGCTCGTCCGCGGGGGATAATACGCGGACGATAATCATCGGGACTCCATTATTCCGATTCGCGCTCGTGCCTCCATCATCACCGCGATGTCATTTTCTTATTTTAGACAATAGGCGCCGAGCCTCGCCGTCCTGCGGAATAGCTCGCTTTCGTGGATTTTCCGCCGCGGGATCGACGCTTTTAACGACGCGCGCCTCTCGCTTTGTGAAATCTGCGAATCGAAATACTTGGCGCAAGGCGTCACGTTCTCGCGTTTTCCGATACTTGTGCTTGGCTGCCGCGAGGCTAACGCGTTTACTCGCAAGCCTGAGACAAAGAGAGATTAACGCGCGAGAAGACTTGGGTGAAAAACCCTTTGGCCGCGAACCGACTCTGAACAAATGCATTTTTTCCGATCCGATGTACCTTACGCCTTTCCTCTCATTACCGGCCGCTTATTCACGCTGCGCTTCATCGGTACTTCATCGGTACTTCATCGGTACTTCATCGGTACTTCATCGGTACTTCATCGGTACTTCATCGGTACTTCATCGGTACTTCATCGGTACTTCATCGGTACTTCATCGGTACTTCATCGGTACTTCATCGGTACTTCATCGGTACTTCATCGGTACTTCATCGGTACTTCATCGGTACTTCATCGGTACTTCATCGGTACTTCATCGGTATAAATGTACAAGTCGGATTCGTTAAAGTAAATGGTAGCTTCGCTTTTAAATTGTGCGCTCGGTGTTAAAATATACGAACGAACGACCTTTTAAAAATCTCGCGTCTCTCTGTGCGCGCGTCCGAGAGCGAATACTCGTAATTCGCCGATAACTCGCTTGTTTCACATTTAATAATAAGCGTGCGCTTGGTTTTGCATTCTCTTTCATTTTGGGAGCTGGACTTTTTGTATTAAACTTTAGCCATTTTGTAATCCATTTGTCAAAAGTGTTTGCGCGTTAAAGACCAAGTTCCGCTTGGCCGGATGATCAAATGGAAGCCGAATACTGGAAACGCCCGTAAATTAAGAATTAAAAAATATTTAATACGCCAACGATGAAGAACAGCTCTTAAAGTAGAGCCTCGGTCGTTGAGAATAGCGCAGGTGAAATTCAGTTAATAGGAATTGAAATTAAAATTTACCGGGAAGTTTCCGAGGAAAAGCAGTTTTATAATATTATATAGCAGTTTTAATAACCGCGGGGGGAGACGCGATACGGTAGCATCCGTTGATCGCGTTGTTTGCGCTAGTTATTTCATCCCTAAGATCTATAAATATTTGCGAACGCGTACTTTTGAGTATTTTACGAATGCGATCACTCGAGAATTGTTGGTCGTATTCGGATGGACATTACCGCTAAAAAAATCACCGCTGTGAAAGTGGAATGGCCAAGCACGATTACTTTAATTCCACTACTTTTGCCCGCGTTCACGTATTCTAACCTGTCGCGCGAGAATCGTAGAATTTTAACGAACCAACGGGCCTCCTCGCCTCAAAAATCCTAACCGATGAACGTCCGCGTAATGAGAAACAAATTCAAATAATATCGCGTTCGGTAGAACAATCGAGCTGAAGCGATACCGTGTCAAGCAGTCGGCGAGGTTTTCTTTTGCAATTACGTCTCGATTGATCCAAGATCAAGGACAACGGATTAAAAATACGAAATCTGAACCAGCGTAAGCCTTAATCCGTTTAAAGAACCGTTCAAAGAGCGCGAAAAATCTCGCGGCGTTTAAAAGGCCGTACACGAACGAGTGTGTCATTAGAGCCAATTATTTGGTACGGACGATTTCGTTTGGTCTTCCGCGCGTGCGATATTTCAAAGTCTTTTATTAGCTACGAAGAGGAAGCGCTCGTTCGAGTGGCATTTTCATTAGCCTTTGTTTTTCTTTATGATATCGCCGACGACGACTTTTGGAATCGTTCCCCATTTGCTCGTGCGGTTTGCTCAAAGCAACGACGCGTTTCGAAAACGCTCATCACCGCCATAAGTTGCGTTCGTTATTTGCGGCTATTTCAACCCAAGGGTTGGACGAGTCACGTATCACTGGTCTGATGCAATTACCATGCTTAATCTTTGACGATCTATGCCGAGTGCGTGCCGAGGCTATTCCGCATGTGTTCCGTATTGCCGCCAGCGCACCCGATACTTCAAATTGCACGTGCTACCGATTACCAGTTGCGAGAGCTTCGCGGTTCGCGCTTCCGTGGTTGCCTTTCTACAAGTGCTTTTCACTTTGGAGAAGTACGTTAACGCTGACCTCTACAAATATCCAATACCGTTCGGCTACCATTCGGCTTGTCTTCACAGGTATGCATTCTCAAGGCCACGTACATTCGAATGATTTAATATACCGCGGCTTTTGTCATTGACATTTATTATTACAAGGAGATTTATTTGAGAATTATTACATGATTTATTGCAAGAAAATTTATTATTAGCCTATTATTGCGCTCGCGCACCTGCGCGTAATTTCACACGGTCTTTCGACGAGAACGTTGCCATCGCCAGATCGTACGTACGCGGTTGCTTAGAAAGCTGTCAATAAGGAGTAACATTTATGAGATAAATGTTAGCCGTGAGAAGAAATCGCTGAAATGGCGAAACATGGCACTGGTGAGTTCGTTGTTGTCGAGTTCTTTCTGTAACTTGTTTATCGATAACCATATTGTCGTCGTTGTTGACGAGTTATTTCGGTATTTGGTTATTTTGCGATACACGATTCACGCGCATGCGCACGTATTACACGCGCACGAATTACAGAACGTATGATTTTAGAAATACACAAGCCTCGTATAGTCTTGGAGTAAGAGGTGCCTTTGTGCCTTGCGAGAGTACATTTCACTCGAATGAAAAAAGTGTGAGCAATCGCTACTTGCAAAGACCGGTAAGTCCTTATCCTACTGGCGCGAGGAGTTTTCGAGTACTTTATGAAACGTATCATTCAATTATCGTACACGCTGCTCGTGACATTTTTTTCATAATTGTGCAGGAGACATTAAACAAACATTGTGCGCTTGGATATTAAATGTTGAAATTACGTATCATTGTTCACTGACCTACTCTATGGATCTGCCGTACAATCTCTTCCTTTGTACCGTGCTTTATTTTTTTCTTTTCTTATCTTCTTCTTCTTCTTCTTCTTCTTCTTCTTTTTTCTCTTCTTTTTTTCTTCTTTTTTTCTTCTTCTTTTAAATTACGTTTGAGCCACACTTTCGTTCAATAAAGTACATGTACAAAAGCTTTATCAACTATTTACTGAATCAACTTTAATCGAATGACAAGCGCACAAAAGAGCCTCCGTTAGGCGCGAGAGAGCCAAATGCTCGCACGGAGTTCTTTGGCCAATTTAATCGAGATCCAAAAATAGTGCACGTTCATTTAGTTCGAGAATGCCAGTGCAATACCGCATGACGATAGCGAGTATTAGGCAGATGCAAGATTGTAATATTTCAATGCTCGATCCTAGTCGATTGAAAAGTTGGTGGAACCTACGAGCGAGGATACGTCCATGTGATTTCCCCGATCCGAGAGATCCTATTACTTCGTTTGGTTAGCAATGAATTTCCGACGCAATCGTCTCTCTTCGTAAGGGCTGAAAATACCACGAGGATGTGTAATTGCAACCGAGGCTACCTTGATTATTGGTATTATTGGTATGAAAAGTGGAATGGATGCCGCTCGAAATAACGTCGTGGGAAACGGTGGGAAATTTCTCGCGAAGCTGCACTACGGCGCTGTGACGCGCAGTTGAATTACCCGAAAGAGAGTACATTCGCAAAATAGAAATATACGGAGCGTTGGTTATCATTGCGATGCGCGAGAAGAGTCTCGTTGACTCCTTTGTACATTGGATAAGCTTTTATCAAGATTTCGGACAATTTCGCCTTAACCTCGCTCGAAGCACGCGCCAGCTAAAGAAATTGCGATTCATTGCGTTTCACGTAGCGAATGTATCCGAGTATAAATTGTTATTAAATGCTCTTTACCCGGGTTTTCGTGCGACGAAAGTGATTTCGATTCGACTGGAGAACAGTCGAATTGAGAACAAAATTATTGAAAGTAGTTACGTACGCGGGAGCTTAATATGTGAAAAAGCTTGCGAGTTTTCCATTGTACGGTGAACGAAAGCAGCAGCGAAAGCAGCAGCGAAAGAAAAATTGAGCTTTGCGGGCGCGGAGGGGAAAGGCTTGTTATTGTCTCACAGGTTCGCGCATTGCAAGCTTTATAATCGGATTTTGTGGTTCGTTGGTGCAGAGGTCGGATTTTTTCGATACTCGAATTATCTTGCGCGTACATCCCGTGATCCGACCGAAAATAAACAACGCTTGCCTACCATTAATCGACATCTCGCATCCTTGTTCAAGGCGATATTTATCATAATTCGTTTGCGCATTTCGAAAAACGAGTTTCATACATTTGTGTATTACACTTGGACCAAAGGCAATGTTTCTCAAGTATCGCTTGAATATATGAAACGCTTAGCTTTTTCCTTAATGTTTTTTGAACTGATATATATACATACATACATATACATACATACATACATACATATATATATATATATATATATATATATATATATATATATATATATATATATATATATATATATATATATATATATATATATAAATGTGTATATATATATATATATATATATTAGCTAGATCATATCGCGTACGTACGCGAGATAAAGTTCGGTATAATTCCTACGTTATTATTCGCTGATATATGCTGAAAGAGTACGAAGGACGATAGAAAATTCACAAGCAGCCCTTGTTCGTACGTTAACTACTTAAATACTACAAATTCCAAGGGAGCAATTCCAAGGGAAAAGAGCATATTTCTAATGGAGTAACTGCAGCCCTTGATGAGCACTTGCCTAATTACTTTTGCATCCAATTACATTCGATTGCAATCGGAAATAGCCAAGTGTTTTCGTTAATTTTTGACGCTCGTTTCAACACTTTTCCAAGTGTTGAAAATCCCGAAAATGATTTGTCATTTACTAAGAATATTTTGTTTCTTCTATATTTTAAATACACGTACTAGTGAATAAATCAATAGCATCCCGTTGGAAATGATCCGAAAAGCTGAAAATTGCTTTTAAAATTAAAATTTGAAGAAGAGAAAAACCTCCCTAAAAGTCTCTTAAAAATAAATTAGAAGGGATTTGTCTTTTTTCCCCCTCCTTTTGCCCTGCATTTATCCCACCCTCACTCTCTTTATTCTTTTTCTCTCCTTCTCTCCTTCTCTTTTATTCTCTATCTTACTGTCTGTAAAATTCTCTTTTGTCGGTCGTAAGAGGTAGATGCGCACAAAAGCAGCGGAAAGTGCAACGGTGCAAACGACAGGCAATTGGTACGAATCTTGTCCAAAGCCTCACTCGTTAAAAGTCCTTTTAACAAAGAGTTAAATAGTTGTGCAATTTTCACATACTTTTTCATTCTCCTAAGTAACGTTTTCTTTTTTTCTTTTAATCGCTACACTCGTTTATTTTCTTTCCGTTCTAACGATCGTTTTCGCATTTTCTCCTCTTTTCAGCGTCACTTTCTCCGTTCTTCGACTTATTCTTTCTTAACGAGAATTCCTACTTTCTTTGAACGAGCGCAAAGCAGCATTTTCCTGCAACTAGTGCGATAGAGTGCGACACAATACGATACAATACATCGAGTAGAGACCGTTGTAATTTAAAAATCAGCTCGACGCCAGAAATGACGCTTTTCGCGCTAACGCCGATGAAAAATATTCCGTTTATGAAGGCGACGTCGCGAGCGTAGAAGGAAGCACACGGAAAATGCTTGCATAATTAAGTTGTAAAATTGAACTAGACGGATATCTACCGAAATATTTATCAAAATGAGCCAATGGTAATTATTAAGCATTTGCGCTTAGCACGTCAACGAGCTGAGCTGACGCAATAAAAAAAAAAAAAAAAAAAAAAAAAAAAAAAACATAATTACGTTTACATAATCGTGCCATGCGAAGCTTTTAGCAAATTGGCTACAAGTAGCCTGATAAATTTACCAAGTACACCTTACGTCAATTTCTTCGTCCGTCAAGTTAATCATAAATTGGGAATGCTAACAACAATTATTCACATCTATTAAATGTACCTTTAGAATTAACACCTGCTCACGGGACAAACTCGTACCTTTCGTTTTGTCGAAAGCTATTCCTTCAACATTTCATTACCTAATGGTCTGATTGAAAAAGTCCTGAGATTGTAAATGGCAATTAGTTTGAGTTTTGAAATGACGAACGCGTACAGCGCATCGACTGATAATTATAAAATAAATAAGAATCACGTGAAATGCTCAGAATGGAGGAAATTCGTTTACGTCCGTGTCTCTAGATTCGCCGTCCCGTGCCTCTTCTCCTGTCTCGAAAGCTCCAATACCGTACGAGAAGTTGAAGAAGTTCCCGTATTCTTTGCTGAGCAGCCGTACGAATTTCAGGGAATGCGTTGGGAAAGTTGTTGGTCGACCGATGGTGCCTGGACTTGGTGTAGCGCGAGCGACGCTGTAATCGAAGGAAGGGTGGCCTCGGAAAAGACACGCAGACGGGGATCAGGGACGTAAAGCGGCCTCGCGGAGGTGCGGGGAAAGGGTTTTCACGGGGCGATAGGCTGGTCGGTTGAAATACTCGGTGACGCGGTCGATACGTTTGATCCGTTATGTAAAGGGGCGAGGCGCACGCGGATCGGAAAAACACGCGTCGGCCAGTGCCACGGGGACGTCGTACGGCAATGACGTACCCTGGAGCTGCGTCGACGGGATAAGTCAGCTTGAGAGTCGCGTGCCACGCGGAGATAACGCACTGGGCCGTCACTCGTTGTCGTGCTCGAGCCAGGGCCTCCTCTACCCCATCGGACCTCGCCCACGGGATCACGACGGGCAAAGCGCAGCATTGTCTGGTAGCCGAGTTGCCGTGTCCAAGTTGAATGTCCACCAGGAGGCCGCTCATCGCCCGATGAGGAATTCGATTATCGTAAGAAGTTAGTTGAGTGCGACGCAACGAGTTGGTCGTTTGTCCAGCTTCAAGTCGAAGTTAAAAGTTGAAGGTCGAAAGTTGATAGTTGAAAATTGCAGGCGTTCTCACTTTGACTCACGTGACGCCTTTCGTTTGGGTCCGGTTCTTTAGCTTCTATTTTCACTGCGTTTTATCTCGGGTGAGGGCGCACAATCTAAAATTAATCCGGAATACGAGTAGCTTTGACAACCTTCGTCTAATGAAATCGACCTCCGGGATGTAAGCTTTGAGGAAAAATCATTTAACGCCGGACTCAACTCGAACGCTTTTTCTCGTTTTGTTCTTATTTTCTAGGCGGTGGAGATTAATGTCTGAAAATCGCGTGCTAAAATTACGCACGATTTGTGATTTTGCGATCTGAGATTTGAGATCCGCGACTTTATTAGGTGTTGCGAGTAACGTCTCAAGGATTATTTGCTCCAATAGTCCCTCGGGTAATAAGAAATCTCGTATTCTTGATACTTTCGGACTGCGTTCGGGTGTTATTTAAGCGACAAGGTATTGCAGATGGTAGGCGGATCGAGGAATTTTCATCATTGAAAGGGTAAGTTGTTCGGGAAATTCAAATCGTCGAGTAAATTACGTTTACAATGTGTACACGTTGGTGTTACACGGGAAGTGCGCATGATTCGGTGGAAAAATTTGAGCCGTGAGATTGGGAAGGATTGGCATAAGGAGGACTGCGACTGCTCGAATTATAAAGAAAACCAGTCCAAGTCCAGGCGAGCAACGTGTTACTTCATCCTTCTGGAATTGGCTGGCCGCCAATTCTGGAATCATACCCCCGCTGTCGACAGCTTGCACCACGTGCATCGAACCGAATAGACTTATTCTCGATTCAGCTGGAAGCTTTGATACGCTTGAAGAAACGCGAACTTTCTGCTCCTTAGCCGTTTCCCAGGTTTGAGTTTTGTTTACTAGTGGATAGAGCTGATAATAAGGACACACCTGCTGCATACAAAGAAGTCGGGAGATCGATGGTATTTAGCGCGGTTTGTACGCACGTTCTCCTCGGTTAAAGGGAAAACTGTTTAAGCGAACCTGCATCTTTTTAGCGCCTTTCAGAGCGCCAACCTTATCAACCTTATCGAATAAGCAAGGATTTAAAGGCAAATGTCAAGTATTTCGCATTTTGAAAATTATTTTCACCGCTGCGCGACATTATTACAGACTTTATTCTCGTTTGAGAATTGCCAACTATGTGCAACGCACATAGCCGTGTTAATCAATAGCTGTTCTTCCTTTGATGCGTCGAGCAAACTAAATTTCAAAGTGCAATGCGCGTTTCTGTTTCAGCGAGCACGAACCTCGTGGGAAAATTCACGCAAAGCGTTCGTAGAATCGTCCAGGATGTCAAGGATGAAGGAACCGCAAGTAAGGGTTATTTTACCTTTTGTAATTTTTGTGCTTTTAAATTATAATTTTTATGACAAACAATTACTCACTGCCTCGTTCCTATCACTTTCTCTCCACTGATTTCCAATAAATGCATACGACATTGCCCGAGTTGGACTATAATTTTTTTTTCTACCTGGAGCATCGCGGAGCATCGCGGAGCATCGCGGAGCATCGCGGAGCATCGCGGAGCATCGCGGAGAATCATAATCATAGGGGTAAACTTACGATTGTGCGAATTTCGAGACTAAACCAGATAGTTCATTATCTCAATGTACCAACAGACGTGTACAAGCTTTAAGGTATCGCTTAATTATTGTCGAAAATTTCTTTTAAATGCCAAACTGCAAGGGAGCACGTACACTTTTACTTCGTGGAATGATCGGTTTCGTTAACGTGTACGAAATCGTAAAAGATCATTGCGCTTAATTGCGCGCACTCTGCATTAACGTGCAATTTTCCGCGAAAACTAGGCTAACTCTCTCTCTCTCTCTCTCTCTCTCTCTCTCTCTCTCTAACGTTGAATATATACTACTTTTGTGGAGCCTTTTCACGTGAATTTTCACGTTGAACTCTCCGTTTGACGGTTAATCAAAAGCTTAACCTCGTCTTACCGCGATCGGAAAAATCTACCGCAGAATGCAACCAATTGCAGAGGCTCACGCGAACCTAATAAATACCTCTCAAAAGAAAATCTCAATTTTAAAGACGTTTCCGTCTACCGAAAGTAGAGTCGAAAAAATATCTCATCACTCGTGTATTGTGAATTCAAGAACAAGATTAAATAATTTAAATAGAGAATCAGTTTACGAAATGTCTTCATTGCGGAGGCAGGCGCACGCGAAAGCAAAGATCGCGCGAACAAGCGCCTCTAGTTGTTCACTAGTTGTGACTCTAGTCACCCCTTGTGACGGACTGTAAAAATGGAAAGGCAAGCCTATCGACGTAGGAGGATCCTTGTAACAAATGCCAGGACTCGTTCTTCCTCGCTTTTAAACTCGTTTACACGCAGAAGATCGAACGAACGAGGTCTTGGACGGAAACCTCGGAAGGAAAACAAAAGTGCGCTGTCGTTCTCGGTCTAAGATCCGTGGTCTAAGATCGCGATTGCGTACCAGTCAAATTCAAAGCAAACACTCGCTCGTTCGTAAAGACAAATGTCCAGTAGGACAAAGATTAATACGACGATGGAAATATATTGGAAATATATTGGATAACACGTTGACCTAATTTGTCCCCGATAATAGCTGATTCCATTTAATTTCAACGCAACGTACAACACGGATTTACACGCGTACGGGCAATTCAACGGTGAAATCATAACTTAATTATTACCATCTGCTGTTAGCACATTTAAGCACTTGACGCGTTGCAATTTTATTACTATACAGTGAACAGAGTTTCATTCGCGTAATTAGCGATGAGCGGCTGCAAAATGTCAGCGTGGAAATTGCAAATATCGTGCAATTATCGTGCAATTTTTCCACTGGCGTAGCTCCGTCGATGCGGGGATTCGCAAACAGTCCGCAAAACTCCTATGAAATCGCGATCAATTCTTTCATTTGCAGCGGTGAACTTGAAGTTTGGTCAAAGTCGATAACAATATCCGTCTCGATTACTTTAGCTCTAAGAGTGCAACGATAAAGTTTCATTAGAGCAAATGAATAACGAGGAAATAAAGGCGAGTTTATAGCTTTCGTAGGAAACTCGAAAGTACGCGGCACGCGCGTGATGATACGTGATTAGAGCTTTGAGCAAACAGAGCTGGCGTTCAATAACGAGGAAGCCTCGAGAGATATAATGAACGATAAAAAGCGCGCTAATAACGACGATGACGATAATCATGGTAACGATAACGATAAAAACGATAGCAATAGTAACGGTAACCGTAACGGCAATGACGACGACGACGAGGACGAGGACGAGGACGAGGACGAGGACGATAACGATGACGATAACGACAACAGCAGCAGCAGCAGCAGCAGCAGCAGCAGCAGCAGCAGCAGCAGCAGCAGCAGCAGCAGCAGCAGCAACAGCAACAGTCATCGTTAGAAAAAGGCCGAGTGGTATGGATGGCGAGAGAACGGAGAGAATTAACGGACGACTGAACGTGTTACAGGCGGACAAACGAAGGAGGAGGTGATCGAGACGAACGAGAGGCTGAGGGCCGTGAGGATTCGCCTGGATGGCAGTTACGAGACTGCGAAACGTGCCCTCGTCGAGCTCATGCGCAAGTACACCGACAGCAAGCAAGTACGCAACGTCTTCGAGCGGTACACCCTCCTTAAACTTATGATCAAGGTAATTTCCCTCGGTGTCGACTACTCGCTGCTTCTGATTTACGCCGAGACAAACGAGACGCGATGAAATTATTTCTCCAGAGCGTCTAGAGAAAGTGTCATCTCTACGTCTCTTTGCGTAAGACGTTCTTGCGCGGTCAAGGTTCTTGGAAAGTGCTCATCTCCAAGATGTTAAGGGTAGAAGCTCGGGCTTTATTCCATCGGGCTAGATTCTAACGAGAGCAGCAATTTGCCTGGACATTAAAGCTGGCACTACCGATATTTTTCACAGTCGCGTAAATTCACGTCGTTCTATGGCATTGCTTTTATAATAACATTTATAATCGGAAAAGCGTCCTGCTCCTGTTGATATTGCGCGCGCAGCCGCCAGTCTCCCGAATATCCGTTTATTCGAGGTCTTTACGTGGCTACTTACGTCGTGAAGAGGTTGAGAAGTCTAATGGATAAATTACGACGTCGTAAAGAATTACAGCGAATTTCTTCACACGGGCGTTATTTCGGCCTTCACGCGGCATCCACTCCAACATCTCGTGGCTAAAAACGGCAAAACATCGGCCAACATTCGTGTCATTGTTATTAACGCGCTCGGTGAATTTGATAGAGAACGAGGTGTAGCCGAGCCCCAATGTTTCGTTCTCGTTCGAGGAAAGTCCGCACTTTCTCCTTGGCGGTTCCCTCAAAGGACTGATTCCTTGCGCGATCATTAACGGGAGGCTCGCTCCGGTTATCCGCGGATACGCGCGGATATTTTCGCCGATAAAGTACTCGTTACGCGAGCGGGAGAGAGTAAGTGGGCCTGTGTGCGCAGGACGTGATAAAGCTGGAGACGCAGTATTGGACGCTGGTGGACATTCCGCGGCAGGAGAAGCAGGAGACGGTGCCGGCCTTCGTGCTGCGCGCCTGCACCATCATGGAGAAGTGCCACAAAAGCGGCGAGAGCGTCAAGACCACGGCGAGGCTCGCCGAGGAGGCCGAGAGCAGGCGCGAGCGCATCGAGCGCCTCGAGAGTACGTAAGCTCCCTTGCCACCGCCGCCGCCGCCGCCCACCCCCCACCCCCCACCCCACCCCGCCCTCCCGCCAACGAGCTTTCTCTTCTCCTCGCACCCTCGCGCGCGCTTCAAAGGCGGGCCTTTGCGTCGAGCGTCCGGCAGAAACTCGATGCTCTTCTTCTCCGTGACCCTCGCGCGCCAATTCCCCGACGAAAGCCAGTGGGGCGTCAAGCCGAAAGTGTGCGCGGGTGTACGTGCGCTCGCTATCTTCGGCGTATAGTCGCGTTTAGTTGCTTTTTGAATGGGGCGCCGTTAAAGACGAGGGTCCATCTCTCGATCCATCTCTCAGGCCTGATTGTGCAGAGAGTTTGGGCCCTCGACTCGGCGGAGCCTCTTACCGCGTTCGTTTGCGTTTTGCAATAGGGCGGCGACGCGGGACGAGGTTAATCAGCGATAGGTGCCTGGATTTTCGGCTCTCGAATTATCGACAACAAGTGGATCGTGTAGATCGTTCGTAAAACGAAAATGTCGTTCCCGGCGATCTTGACTACTTAATTCGTCAATTCGTCAATGGGTATATTACCAGTATATTAACCACGACTGAAGTTTACAATTTTCTATCGCAAATAATTCACGAATTATTCAGATGCGTTTATCCTCGCGTTCGATTTAAAAGACTACGTTTCCCTCGGCATTCTCATGAACGTCTCATAACATTTTACGTCTATTATCGATCGCGATATTCTTACAACTATTTCCTCTGGTTGTTCGATTATTCGATTATTCGGCAAGAATTGCAGCGCAGCGTAGCGAAATGTATGCTGCCACTGGGATGTATTTGTAATTAATGCAGGCCTCCGTCGCTCAACGCGCGAGAGGCCCTAATTTATCGACTCGTAACGACGGTTGATTCATTCGAATGCTTTAAAAGACTCATTACCGAGATGTCTAGATGAAAGAGGAGCACAATTCTCGATAATTCTGCGTCCGCTATCTATATCTTTTGCCGATGCGGCTAATGTGCGCGGATCAATATCAGCCTAGGATTAATTATTCTACCAATAATTCCTGAAATTTTGAATTAACCTCCTTGTAATCCATAAAATTATCGGTTCCTTCGTAATGTATCGTTATGTAGAAGGTAGTTGGCTACGACGCGCACGACTTCGAAGGAAAATTGCCAATAAAGCGCGCGAGAACGCGCTTATTATAGCGTAACGCGAGGAATAAAAAGTATTTGTTAAATTTTGTCAAGGCGTTGGCTTTCTCATCGAAGCTAATACCAGTGAGTCGAAGATCTTACGATATCTCCTTCGATCGCTCGAAGGGGAAGCAAAAATTTTTTCATTTAAATTGCTCAGCTTAAAATTTGAGTTCTTACCGTTGCATACCGCCCGAGATTTCATTCGTTGTTAATAAGGAGGAAAATTTTTCTTCTCTCTGCGCATTTCGACTCGGTTAGCGCAATGTTCGGGTGACATCCGTAAGTCAGAACGTTCGTTTAATTTTCCACGTGTCGCTGCTGCAGCCCGTCCGACTTACTCCTCCGCGCACTTCTTCGGGCGGCCAAGACCGTTCCAAGTCCAACTGGAAAACTTTCGGCCGAGAAAGAGAAAAGGAAAAAAGTGTCCAAGGACGATACTCGAAACATCCCGGCAACGAGCTGTTACTCGAAAAATTTCACGGGAACGCGGACTTCGGGAAAAGGAGTAACTTATTCGCTTGGAAAGCTTCCAAGTTGACAAATTATATTCGTAATATTTCGAGAATTGGTCTTCATACTGGTTTATTTTGGCCTTAATTCATCCGTATTCGTTATTCTATTATACCCGTAATCATCGAGATTAAACTAAGACTTTCGTCATTTTGACGGCTCTGATAATCGCGAACAATATCCATCGGTATACGATTGTTTGGCCAATGTTTGTTGCGTACATAATCTGGAAACGCGGCGTTTCTAATGCTAATCGTTTCTAGTGCCAATATTATGATTTAGCATTTATTTGTAAGACGCTTAGTTCGTTATTATATTAAACGTTGTACGAAAATTCGTAAATTTCGTCACATTTTTGAAAGGCAAAATAAAAATAAAGCTTAGCTCCATCCGATGCGATTCTTTTGTAGAAAACAAAGGACCAGACGCGTGCTCGACATTTTTCACGTTCGTTTTTTCGTAACCTTTCGATCATTCCGCCTTTTTATCATTGCACGTATGTGCTTCTCGCGTCTAATCGAAAACGTACGAATCGCATAAACGGGACTGCGTTTCTCATTGAAACAGTTGCACGATCGTCTCGACCTTTTTATTTTCAGTCCGCTGTAAATTGTAAGAGCCCTCGAGTTCAAGCGAGAATTACCACGTTTGCAGAGTGTATTTATCGAGTCGGTTCTGGCTGAAAATGGATGGCATTACGACTCCCCTAAAGAAAGTAAACACACGGTAAAGTAAGCTGCAATTTCCTAGCGGTATATGTTTGCTCTGTAAAATGTGCAAAAAACAAAAGTACGCGAGGAAACATTGGTAAAACATTACGTATGGGCTCCCCTTGGCTCCCCTCGAGTCATAACCAGTCTTTTTCATAAAAATGCATTCCGTCGAGCGCGCGCCAATTGGCCGTAAACAAAATAATTCAACTCGTGGCTTCCTTCCATTCGATGTCCAACACATTCGATGTTTAACGCACCTAAATGTGTGTGTGTGTGTGTGTGTGTGTGTGTGTGTGTGTACACACACATATATACATATACACATGCATATACACATACACATACACATACACATACACATATACATAGTCAACGTCAAACGTTTTGCGTATTTAAGATATGACGACAGCCCAGATCGAGACGGAAAACACGCAGATGACCAATGATCTATACAGACTGCTAAAGAAATATACCGGACTCAGAAACCTCATTCGAGATCTCAAGGTATTCCTGCGATAATTTCATTAACGCCAATAACTGTGCTCGCTTTATAAAAAGCCTTTACAAATTTAATGTCCACGATGAAAAAACGCGAATGAACGCACGTACTATTGAGTTTTTGTATTATTATTAGTGGTGACGAGTACGAGAACGATCTAGAACGATCTATTTACGTTTATTCGTAGCTGTAACAATATTCGAGGCGAACAAACGGAAGGCTAAGGAGGTAGTAACGGGACATAAAATGTTTTAGGAGGAGTATAATAGCTCTAAGGTTTACCCGATAATACCGCGCTACACGATGCTAAAGGATATGATAAAGGACATAATGCACAATCCGGACTACATGGAGGTGTGCCACGAAGTTGACGCATAACGGACAACGGACTCCTTCCGTCGCCGTTCGCCTCCAACCACTGCTGCAGTCCTCAATAAGCGCGACCCTTTCACGCTCAAGGATTACATCCCTCCTTCCATCCAACCTCGCTTCTTCATCCTCGCGATTGTCGATCGCGCGTTCCTGAATTTCCTTGATTTTTCCGAATTTCGTTAGGTAGTCCACTGCGTTCCCGCAGGTACAAGTGCGCATCCGTATTCTTGGGCATTGAAACCTGTCTAATCGTTAACTAATAGCCTTTTTGTTGTTGCCTTTTTGTTCTATTATTGATGTAACGGAAACTTGTATTTGTGCGAGTTGATATCGCATGTACAAATGTCGTTGTCAGCATGTACGTGATTCTTGCCGTAAGTTGTATCCTAAGCCGCGAGTCCTCTCGGCGCCCAGGGTACCGAAATAACCAGAGAACCAGTAGAGTATTTGTAATTATAATGATTAAAACGCGATCTGCGCAATAAACGCAACCTCGCGAGTCTCTCGTTCGAGATTCTTATTTCGATCGGCGTAGCCGCTTTCACGTCGAGACACAAAATACGAGACACGAGTACTCGTGATATCGAGGTTTAGGATTTTGTAGTAACATAGTGAGCTAATGTTGATGCTCGAGCCATTGAACGATTCGATTCGTCATTTTCCTCGAAGACGTCGCGTATGCCATCCCCGCCCCCCGCCCCCCGCCCCACCACTTATGTAAGCAGTGGATAACCGGTGGTATATGTTGCCACGATTAATATTAAAACAAATAGTATTAAAAGAAATATTCTAGTCGTACGTGTGACTTTCATCGCTTGTAGCAAATGTTGACGATGAACGATTCTCGCGATGAACGAACAAATTGAATACCACTGAAATAACACTCTGTACCACTGTCGACTTATTCTAATATTTTGTAATCCATTCGTGGTAAGAAATAAAACGATCGCGGAATGAGCAATCGATAATTGTAATTTCCGTTCGATATTTACCGAGATAAAAATAAAATGCGATTGCCCCTTTTACGATAAAATACTAAAATATGCCCTCTTTGCGTGTATTTTATTATTACGCTGTTATACGAGACTTCTTTCTACGTACATACCCGTGTGGAAACAGTCGCATAATAACGATAATATAAAGATCTCTGTCTCTTTACCTAAAATGCAAAATCTTCCGTATAAATACCTCAATAACAAGGCATATTTTTCAATGGACCTTTCTCAAGTTTTTTATTGCATTTTCTTTAAGTGAGTATAGTATGCGTGCGAGTTCCTACTATGACTTAATGATTCGCGATGGCGAAAGAAACGAGGCTGTCAAGTTATAAAGCCGAGTTTTTTTAATTAAATTTGTGCAAACGTATTTCGTTCATTCGCGTTGCGAAAATAATCGTATGAAGTCTTTATACGTAATTTCTCATTTTTAATTTACGTGATATTTTCTTAAAAATCTTTATACATCCGACGCACTTCTTACGCTACGTTCGTGATACTTAAGTTAGAAATTATTTTTCGAAGGAATGCCTCTTTATTACACTACCGAAGCTGCTGGTCCTAACGTTAACCATCGACAAAATTATTGATTTTGTCACTTTACGGGACTGTTCAGAGTGTAGAGAAATTTGGAAAAGCCACGACATAAATGAATTAGGCCATCGAAATTCTGCAGACAGAGATTATATAATGATATTTACAATTGTCAAGCATCCAAAGATGATCACTTGAATGTTAAAAATGTGCCATGCAATTGCGAACGTACCGTAAGCACCATATCGATGTTGAGCAACGTTTCATACTTTTCCTGTGTTTAAATATATATATATAGAAAAGTTTAGATTATTCTCTGATAAAATAATCAAATCAGCACTAACCCGATGAAATGAATTATTAAAAGAACAAGCGAACGTGGAAAAATCATACATTGCGAAGAGTATAAAAGCTGCAATACATCAAGCCCCTGGTCACAGTTCACAAGTGTATTAAAATTCTGAACTAAAGCGCAACTTAATTTAAACTGCAAAGTAACCGAGCAATAACGAGGACAAGATATAAAACTTCTTTAGCGCTCAATTTTTTTTTTTTTTATCGGCTAGTAAACGAGGATTATCAAACGGAAAAGTACTTTTGTTTGTAGTTCTTTGTTCAATAGTCGCTATATGCCTAGGTTTCACAAATAACGTACTTTATCGATAAATAATTTGAGCAATTCATTACTGCGAATTCATAGCTATTTTTAATGCCCAAAAATGAGACTTTCACTCTTGCGCGAAGCCTTTTAAATGACTGCATTTAAATGTTTGTATATTTGCAATTACAAATCTACGTGTCGCATTTCAAGTGAACGTTTGCGAGCACCGCGAACAACTACTTTATAAAAGCGAATTATATCCTACAGCTCATTTTTATGAAATGTACGCGTATGTTAAATATCGCTGTATCGGTGGAAGCCGATTTGAAAAATAAGAGAGTTAACTTTTAAATCCAATGGAATGGGAATTAAACCGAATGATCAACATTACTGCGTGGCACGGAGGGGTATGATTAAAGTGCGAATGTCACGTTGCTGCAATTGGTCGTGTACTTTTAAACATGACCAATGTAAATGAGAGACCGGGACGGAATTAACATCGATCGGGATGTTACAGGACTCGCAGCATCTTGCACTGACAGGCTTGTATGTTACGCTTATCAATTTTGTCAATTTTCAGTGGTAAAACTAAAATTAATTCGTTACGAGGAACAAGTCGGTCAGAATTAGCCATTAATTTAATCCGATATCATAAATAATTAGCCACTCGATGAACGCAGCGATCAATCGTATTAGAAGCATTGACAATTGAACGCCGCGTAATTATTACACATGTAAGTGCGCTTTTTTGCTCTAAAAGAAAAAGAATTCCTACCCGGTTTTTCTAGTAAATGTGAAAAAAGTAAATGTGAAATGAAATTCGTACGATATAATTAATGTACCATTTATGCGAATAATTAAGAGAAAGATCAGAAGTATTGTATAGCATGTTATATTAAAGACATACTCTAATGATAAATTACTTGATGCAATGACTTTGAATTGAAAAAATAGCCAGCGTGCTCGCCTTTTCGATGGAACAAGGAGAGTGCCAATAGATTTGAGAGCTTATATCAAAAGTTATAATATACGATGAAAGAGAATGCGATGAAAAGTAATAGTGAAGTGTACGAGCGCAAGCAAAGATCGCGATAGATAGTAAAAAGTGTGTGACCCCTCGCAACTATTTGTATGCGCTTTTTATATCCGTATATGATACTACGTACAGTGGGTAGTCGCGAGATGTCAATGAATATAAGAAGAGGAGAATTAGTGAGATCCAAATTTTATCAACGGCGATTGCTGTTATCGCGTCGGATAAACGTGAAAAATAAACCTCCGACGTTTAGCCACACTGTATAAGAATAGCAATTAGTGCTTCGGTCAAATAATCGTGAGAGTAAATCTAAAGCACGACGATACAACGTAACTCAATTGCTTGCTCAATTACCGTAAAGTACTTTTACTTACATTGTTCATTAGGTAACGCGCGCTCGTAAATATGCTCATGGAAATTAAACGAAACGAACGAAAACGCAGCCAACAAAGCCAAGTCTTTAAATTATGAATCTATAATATAAAAGCACACGAGGAAAATGAATAATAAATTATCCCATAATAGAATTGTTAATTCAATAAGCATTGGTTAAACGCCATGTTTACGTATTATTTGTTAAGTTTCGCCTAAATCATTCTCAATGTTAAAAATCCTAATGCTGCTTTTACTTAACGACTTGTAGTACGTGTGAATTTTGCTTTTTCAGATTTTCGAGAAATTAAACGATGTCTGTTTAACGATGTACTAGTACATAGGACCACAAATACGAACTTTTTGAGTGAAAAGAGTAAGAAAGATGCTGAGCTTAGGTGAAAATTAAACCTTTAGAATTATTAAGTCAATGTTGTGTCTAACGTGGATAAGATTCGACCAATCTATTTGTCTAATAATAAATGTAACAAGAATTCTTGTATTAATATACTAATAATATGCCTCACTGCTCATTACTCGACATATGCATCTCTTGAGTTTTCACATCTTTTAAAAGGCACATGCGCGTGTTAAGATTTTATTCTTTAGGTCGTTGATACGTGTTCCGTTTGATGAGAAGAATTATCAACTACGCTGCATAATCTAATCAGGATAATGCAAGGGCAAAGAAGATAAAACGTATTCGTTCGCGAGTTTTTTCTTCTCTTCCGTTCTAACTTCAACACTCGCTACATTGTACATCGTCATACGTGCGTAACTTATAAGATGATGTTACGTAGTGAGAAACTCAGTTATTTCCGTTATGTTTTATATCAAATTAACGCTCGAAGATCGTATAATGGAAACATGTAGAACAGTTCCGTTACCGTTTAAAGTGACATGATTTATAAAGCGTTATAAAAAAAATCTAGTTGTTTATGTCGATAAAGAGAAAGTTTTATAAACATTAAAACGAGAATCAAAATTTTATGCTAATGTCGTACATTATACTTATAGTGGACGTGAACTTTCCAAAGAATATAAAGCAAATTGATTCAATAACTAAGCTAAACAATAACGATCTTATAAGAATGGATATTGGGCTTCGGTACCAATTAGTTGTAGTAAGTGGTGAAAAAATCTCTTCTACTAGAAAATGTATTAGATTTAGATAAACTAGAATTATCGACGGCTAAAATGCTAAAGAAAAAAGAACGAGTTTTAACTGTGGCAGTCGTCACATTGTTCGGTCTCTCTCTCTCTTTTTTTTTTTTTTTTTTTTTTTTTTGGCAATCAAAAAGATTCTTTTTACGTAATTTTAATCTTTTGCTATAAACTTAAACAGTTTTATCGTAGTGATAATATCTTAGACGAGTATTGAAGCACTTATAATAAATGTAATTAGGTAAGCTGATAAAAACGTTAAAATAGCCGACTTAATTATAATAAGAATTACTATGTTATAAAATGATAACATTCGATTAGAAGTTAACTGGTTGAATTATTCGAGAAATGAATCTTTATGAATATTGCAATTAACAAAAAAAACTTAAGATAATAAAGATTCACGAGTTCATAAAAAGCAAAGTTGTATTGACGTTCATTATTACCGACGATTAGCGCAATATTCTCGAAAATTATGCGTTCGATTGAAATGATGTTATTACGTTTGTTGTGGCGCTTTTTTCTTTTTTGTAAATTAGTTTATTACATTTTTATACTATAACGGTTAATTGATATTGATTTTATGTAAATATAATTTGTACCAAAGATTGTATTTTAATGTATTTTTTCTATAATCGATTCATGAATAAAAATATTACTAAAATAATAAAAATATGCGTATTGTCATTTAGCTTACTTCAGTTTTACGGATCTTGGGTGTTTTTACTTTTACGCAATCTATTATGCATTATTTGTTATTTGCGCGTTATATAACAACAACAACAACAACAACAACAACAACAACGACAACAACAACAACAACGATAATAACAACAATAACAACAATAACAACGATAATAACAACAACAACGATAATGACAACAACAACGATAACGATAACAACAACAACGACGACGACAACAACAACAACAACAACAACAACAACAATAATAGTTTTGGGTGTACTTGTACAATCGATGGCAAAATTCACTACTACGAGTGGGACTGTTTCATGAATACACTGATAAGAATCTGCTTTATTCCATCGCGTATCGCATAAAACAAATATTTTTTCGACATCGACGCAACTCAAATGTCAATATGAATAAAACGTATTTCAGAAATACTTAAATTTCAATTACATTAACTCAGAGGCTGTATTTCGGATAATTACGTTTTTCTTCGCATAATGATTTTACTCGTATGATTTTTCTTCTTCTTTTTTCTTGACAAACTATTAATAGGCCTTAGAAATAGGCGTTAAAAACAAAATTAGAAACGATAACGAAGATTAGTTGAACTGATAAAACTTTTATATTTATACGTGGTATCTGGTCAACTATACGGTATTTTTCCTTTTTCCAATGTGTTCCATCTTATCAAAAGTAGTCCCTCACATAATATTTATTATGCAACTTCAGAGCTATTGCGCGACAACGCATGATAATAAAATTCCCCACCTCTTATGTGCCTTGAAAATGCTAAAAATCCGAAAAAGTATGGATTTTATAGGAAAGCATTGTAAAACTAGCCGGAGTTGTGAATATATCTTTTTAATTGGTCGGTCCAGTTTTAGGATGACAGTTGCCCATCGATACACGCATGAACACATTGGAATTGTAAAGCGCACACGTACAATAAATGCAAATAAACAACAGTTTCCATTTATGGTAGCTACTTAGGTATCGTATATCTTAGATGAAATCTAGAACAAATATTTATGCTAGCGATTCCGCTCTGTATTTCATACACTACAATCTTCGCGTTTTCTTTTATTCTAATTTAGTTTCAATCCGAATGGTTTGAATGTACGCCTTGGATCAGCTGGATCAGAGATATTGCGTACTTAAAATATTTATCACGCAGAAAGATATTATTTTAAAATAGACCCTAAAACCGAGTTAAACATTGCGGCCTTGTTTTAAAAAAGCATAAATTGTTGTTCTCGAAGAGCTTTCAAGAATTACGAGTCATTATGTATCATTTTAAGTGAAACTTTTTAAAACTTTTTCTCAAAGGAATAAACGAGCAACGATGAGAATAATTGTAATAGATTTTGGCATTAATGAGAATAATTGTGCGTACATTTAGAGGAATAATTGGAATGACCGATGCGCGATACTTAATAGCTGTTGCGTCGTATCACGTGAATATGATCAATAGCTCGGTACTTAGAACTCGGTGATTTACGAACCATTTATTAGTTGAGACATTTTTCTCCGATTCAAATCCAGCGGTTCGCGAGCTTGATGGAAAACTCTTCGGAAGTGGTAAAAATGACATTCGAGATTTTATGCGAAGTAAGCTGTGCAAACACGTACTGCATTTATCACGCGCAGCATTACAACTAAATTAAATGTTACGACTGCTCGTGAATATTTTGAATTTGTTAACCATCCTTTTCGAGCAAATAAATTTATGGGTCGTTTACGAATTACGCTAATGAATTATGACATGCATTTACGCATTATACGTAGCTTCTACCTGCGGGCTAATACGCGTAGGTAATTGAGCTCGAGGCGCAGCACATACCGACGCTCCTGACGTAATGATTATTAAAAAGAAGCTACACCTTTTTTATATCACCATTTATATCACTGTTCCATTTGGAATTTATTGCCGCACTGTAGCGAACTAGCAATTTAAATTATATAGTCAGATATTGGTACAAAAAACAGAGCCTCGCTTCACCTATTTCTTCTCCTATTATCCGACGGTAAATTATCAGATTTCAATACAAAAGGAATGAATGCAAAATTTTCATTGATGCATTTTATGCATTTTTTATTTGTTATTATTTATATTTATTATAAAGGAGCATAAATCTGCTTTGTTTTTTTATACTTGCAGGTCTTTTAAAAGCGTGATCTTTTATTTTATCCTTTCGAACGCTGGTTTCCCCACAGATTTATTCAGCACTGCTGTGAATTAATTATCTTTGATAAAACTGTAGATATTGAAAGGATAGTCAGCATTAGGAATGCCGATAGTTATAAGCTTGAAGTTTATAACTACTTATTATATTTACATCGTGAAGCAGACTAGATAATTAAACGAGTTAAAATTGAAAATTTATCGGTACAAGCGTATTGAAAACCTTAACGAAACTAACAAAGACGTTTGTTAATGAGATGTAGCACATTACAAAATTAACATATAAAAGCACAATGAGCTCACACGCTGACTTTTATTTTTATAGGTGTAGATGAGTTAATCTGAATAGCGTTTCCTAATTAATAAACGCTCATATTACAATAATTTCACAAAGCTGCGTCTATAAAATAATTCATAACGAGTTATAAAAATTATAAAATTGTATTGTAGAATATTTAGAATGCTTAAAATTCAATAGTAAATCTGCGTTTGTCTTCAATTGATTTTCAATTGAATACTTGGCTCTACTCATCAGTCGGTAACTCTGCGCTCTGCATCGGTGGGTTATCATCCTCGGCACGAAGTGCACTATATACGTATATTCATACGAGATAATGCATTTGAATGTGTACTCGAAGTTCAAGATATTTTACGCTGCTTAGATTTTAAAAAGAAATTAGTATTGTTTTCAGTGAGGAAGTTTGCTTGAAAAACTTGTACGATATTTATTTGTGAACAATGATGTTATAAAATGTTGTAATTATGAAGGTGTGGATGTGAGATGTGAAAGACAACTAAACCACGTGTAATAGCACGAAGTATAACCTTAAATTATAAATAAAAGGTTATCACGTACTATGCGAAATAATTCAATTATTCGTGAAATGAATTATGACGACGTATCACGACGAAGTAGAAATCGAAGACTTTGAATTTGACGAGGACGATGAAATTTACTATTATCCGTGCCCGTGCGGTGATCAATTTCAAATAACAAAAGAAGACTTACTAGCTGGTGTCGAGGAAGCTACTTGTCCTTCCTGTTCTTTAGTTATTAAAATTATTTACGACAAAGATAGCTTTATTGCTAAATTTGAAGAGATACTTAAAATTGAAGATAAAGAACTAGCTAAGCAAACCTCGTAAGGTGAATGTTATTTTACTTATTTTTGTATCACAAAATTTCTAACCTTAATTCGGCAATTTTTAGCCAGTATTGCTTATTAAACGAGATTATCAATATTAATAAAACAATTGCACAATGGACTCTTGTGTACCATTGTAAAATGAGTATTTATTTGAGAATTAATTCTCTTTTAATATTATCTATTATCTTGTATTAAAATTAAGGTTCATAAATTATATCAATGTTGCCGTTTAAATATTACCGCATATTCTAGTACGTACTTTTAATTTCTGCTTATACATAATAATTGAAAGTGAATAATTGAAAATTAAAAACTTTAGCTATGAGCGGTCGAGGTAGAGGAAGAGGAAAACCACTGATATCTCTTGGTGGTGATCAGTTGAATTTTGGTAAGTCTGAAGTAGCACCGCCAATATTACAACCACCGCCAAGTTATCTACCACTGGAATACAAGCCTCTTCCAACAAATATTTCCAGTGAATTGAGATACTTGTTACAGTTAAAAAAGGATTTTGCAGAGTATATGCACGAGTCCCCAAATAATGTCTTACCGATTGTAATAAAAAAAGACATAGAAAGGTACTCGGATCGCTATCAGGATTTATTATCGGTGAAGCAGCGATACGAAACAAGATACGATTGGACTAGAATGCCAGCAGAATTAAGACCACAACCAAGAAAAAGAAAAGGTCATAAACACAGAGAACTTGCGAGGAAAAAAGTAAAGGAGATCGACATCGAATCAAAGCTCCAAGAACTCGAAAAAAAAGAAACAACGCATCAGAGCGATGTAGAAGAAGATGAAAAAGACGAGGATGACTCCGAAGAAAAAGATGTGGAGGACAAAGTAGACAACGAAGAGGAGGAAATTGACGAAGAGATGGACGAAGGCACAGACTATGTGAATAATTACTTTGACAATGGCGAAAATTATGAAGACGACGAGGAAAATCTTGACGACGGCGCAATATTTTAATATAAAGCCCATTACTTGTTAAATTGTAAATATAAAATAAAGTTCAATCAAAAGTTGGAGCAGTGTGTGAGAACGTGTAAATTAACGTTGACGTAGGTTATCAGAAGATAAATATTATAAATAATGTAGGAAGGAGGAAGGAAAGTAATAAACGCAGCGGTTTGATTGTAAGGCCGATTCACAGAAAGCGTCGGCATTTCTTTATTACGAGTATTTCAATTTCTATTAATATATAATATATATTTATATAATATATGTAGCCATAATAATCTTCAATAATATAATAAATTATCGTCTGTTATGATGCATAGAGAGTATAAACGAAGATCGACGAATATTTACCGAGTAAAGGAGCTCTATCTAAGCAGCTCCGGCCAATATATTCCTTTCCTGCGCATTCCTTTCGCTGAATTTCTCACATTATCAAAGGCATTTGCCTTGCGCCTCGTCGGTGATCTTCCGAATTTTTCGTTCGTCTAAAACATTTGCATAAGCTTTAAATAAGGTCGTTGCGACGAAAGCGAAAGGATGGCTTAGCCACTGTTTGCGATCGCACCAATGAAACGGCAACAAAGTGATTAATGATTATCCAACTTCTTTTAAATAGTTATTCTCTCGTTTTCAAGCCTGCTGACGTGTGCAAAAGCGTATTTAATCGCAACAATAAGTTATAATTTAATAATCGAAACGTGGAATAGCGCTCGATTCGTCCCTCTCACGCGAGAAAGGCGGAAGCGTTTTAACGCACGAGTCCACGTCGGCGTCAAAATATGGCGAGTCGCGCTAATACGTATCGCCGATCTACGATACATTATCACAATAATGAGTATCTCGACGTATCGATATACAAAAAATACACACACTTGCCGACGCGTTATCTAGAAAAATCGGAATGTAAATTACCCAAGGCGTCGATGCAGTACCCTGTATGTAAAAACGTCTCGTCTCGTCGTTTTCTCTATTGCTCTCGCACGCATTCACGCACATTCGCATTCGCTCGATCGCTTTCTGTCTCGCTGCAAATTAACGTAGTCCAAGAAGCTATCTAAATCTGTGGCGTTTGATTACTCTACGTTCGATCCCTCGCCTTAAGCTAAAACGGGGCTAAAGTACTTAAACACAATTTATCTTCTCTTCTTGTCCTTAATTACTTTCTGGGTAAACACGAAGCGTATACGTTTAACATAAGCACGTAAGTTATGCTGTAAAAAGAGAACACGATATATGTATAAGCGAATCTACAAGCCGAAGTGTTTAAGGTTCATTATTCAGAAGCACACGGAAGGTTAATTGTCATGAATTACTTACACGGCCGTTATTTTCAAAAACAGCGGTATAAATGCTACTTTAGTGTTTCATTTAAACGCGATAGCGCGTTAAGAAGGAAAAATAGTATACTGGACCTCCTTTTCCGTCGTTTTCGAACAATAACGTTGTACATGCCATATTGGTTGCGATTGTGCTTTTGTATCCGCTTTCTTAAACCTCTCTCGCTAAGAATTCTTTCTATCTCTTACAACATCTAGGTTTTCCCGTATAAATTGTAAATTAATAGCAACATGTAGTGGCAACAATTTAGAACCGAAACACTTGTAAAGTATAAGTATATGAAGCTTTTAAATTGAACGAATTAGGAAGTTTGCTTAGGCGTACACAGAAAAACTTGCAGGTCCATTGTTTACGACGAAAAAACTTCATCGCTTATAACATTTATCGCACAAATAAATATCTGCATAGGAATTATGCGATTATTTTTATAAATATACTACAGAGGCTGTAAATCCAGCTCAAGCTTTTTGCATATTAAACTACAGGTCTTCAAAATGAGGTTGTTGGCTTCTATAAATTTTACGCGCACGACTGTTCCGTTGATAATTTAACATTACCCGCTGCCCACGTAGAACATTGACATATCAACTTTGTGTTCGCGTGTAAAATGAATAATTGTAACTTTGAACGTAAATTCGTTATATAAAACGTCAGCCAATTTTCCTCTGAAACAGTGGACAAAATGTAAAGAGGAATAATTAAAATGCGTCTATTTGAAAACGTCACCTAGTCATCGCACTTTTGGTCACTCGGTGTGAACAAATTACATTTACAGACAGCTACGGCCTACTCGCGGAGGTTTCGAGGTTTCGTTAAAAAATGGGTTAAATCCTTGTCCACGCGCAAGGATGATGTCTCGATGATAATGATGACGATGAAGATGATGTTGAAAACGCCCTCTCGAATTTTCCTATATTATCACGCAATATTATGTATGTACAAAGGCTTTAAATAACGAATCGTTCGTTGTACTGCCTACTCTCGTGCTTCCGTAGCTTGTTATTTTCTTTTGTTATTTGTTTACTTTGTTTGTGTATTCCATCGAAGTATATCGCATCGAAAACCAAATGAAGAAGTTTTCCGCGGTGTCGCGATGTTTTGACGCCCGCGACTCGCGTCCAACGCAAACGCACGATAAAACGCTTCCGCTTGCACCAAGTACATTCTCAACATCTCTCAGCCCTTTCACATTTTCACACAACCCTCCGCCTTTCGCCCCTAATATATATATATGTATGTGTATATATATATATATATATATATATATATATATATATATATATATATATATTTGTGTCTCGTTCGTAATCGACATAATTATAATATGGTAATATAATGCGGTCTATCTATTTGTATTATAATCTCCGATAGTCTCCGATTCTTTTATCCTCTCTGCTCGTATTTTGTCGATTATCCTTGCCTACTTCGGGTTTTTCTTCTACAAATAAAGTAATCGTTAGCTCTAAATCCTCGTCGTATAAAACCGAGTCTTGCAATTTCTCATTGTATTTTTCCTCGTAGTTCCACATGCTCTCTCGTCTTTGTTATCTTTTTATTATATTTGTTTTCGTTTTTACTCTTCACTCCAGTTCCAAGTAGCGTTGTCATTATTGCAAAGTATTTAACGTTTCTTCCCCTTGATCGTTAATTAGGTTTCAGCTTTAGATTTTACTTGGACATTTCTGTAGCCAAATGTTAGTCACCTACTGCCCTAATTTTGCCCTCTTATTCTCTTCTTTTTATTCTTTGTAAGTCTAGAAATAATATCGCATACGCGGTTCACACCGAAATCCGTCAAGGCGAACGCAGGCTCGGACGTAGATTAACTTATTACTTTGTTTTTCAACTCCAGGGGGATAGAAGATAATTTACCAAAGCTATAAAAAAAAAAAAAAAAAAAAAAAACCTTTCCGTCGTCTTTAAATTAATGAAGATTTTAACTCGTCGACTGAAATTTATATTAATAATAATAGGTAATCTTGGAAGACAATCAACTGTTTTGCCGTAATATAGTAAACAATTTTCTTCAGCGCGTGAAATTCCAATTAACTTTGAGAAATTATACGATTATTTATAATAGAAATAAAAATGCCTGCGAAGACAATAAATGACCATCTCCAGTGTTTCGTTTGTTAGGATTGTCGTTTATTTCTAAAGATTTGAGTCTTTCTATTTTTTTTTTCTTTTCTATTTAAAAAAGCTAAGATCGATTAAGAGTAACGAGCATTAGGCAATGGACGAAAACCGAAGGCTTGTAAAGCTAATTATTTTAAGTTCGAACGGGCAGTGTAGACGTTTGAGATACTTTCATCAAAAAATTATAAAATATATTGTAAAATTCATTCTATGATTCTACCTAAGAATCAACATACTTGAGTCTCCATTTTCTGAAACAATTTTAATTGCTTATTATTATTGTGTGTGTGTGTGTGTGTGTGTGTGTGTGTGCGCGCGCGCGCGCGCGTGTGTATTTCCAGTTGTCCATGATGTTTTAGAAGCAATAATTTAGTCATCAAAAGAACGTAGAATGACGATATACAATTGTATTTTTATAAGAAAATTGGACACGTTTTTAATCGAAGTCATCTTCACTCGACGAACGTAGCATCATAAAGTTAACCATTACAAAATACACAACATAAATCGAACGATTCGCGTATAAAGTACAGTCTAGAAAGAAGAAGAGAATAAGAACGTAGAAAATTTGGGCATCTACGCACCGACTTGTAAATTCTCCGTGAATTATCGCTTTTTCCGAGCTGGTCTATTTATCCTTCATTTGATTACTCGTTGAGCGTTACTTTTGAGCGGAATCCATATATAATGTCCATCAGTATTGTATCACAATAATGATAATTACAATAATAATAATAATAGTAGTAGATACAATCTAGTAACAATAACAACAACAACAACAATAATGATAATGACAAGGATAATGATAATGATAATGATAATTATAATTATAACGATAACGATAATAATGACAATAATGACGATAATAATAATTATGACGATGATGATAATGATGATAATGATAATAATAATAATGATAATAATAATAGTAATAATAGAAGTTTTGTCTGTCGTACGTCTTGTTTTGTCGGCAGCACATCGACTATATTTGGCTGGTTTCGTCTGGACTTTCGGATTTAGATATCTGGATGTAAAGTTTGCTCGTGATCGATATAGTCATATTTTGCTTGTCAATGATGAAGAATCGTAAATTTAAAGGAAAGCAACAGTGAAGCGAAAGGAAGGGATCGGATAAAGAGGATGAGGAAGAGGAGGAGGAGGAGGAGGAGGAGGAGGAGAGAGAGAGAGAGAAAGCGAGAAATAAAGGGCAATGAAGCGACTCTTATTGTTCGGAACCTTTCCCAGAGCCCCAGAACTTATCAAAGCGGTTGCGCGCCTTTTCTAGCAGATCACTCGCTAACTGTTCCTGAGGTGGTTGTGGAACCGCTGTCATGGGCGCACTTGCCGTAGTCAACACTGGCACTCCTATGACGTCCTTCTTAGCCCTCGACTCGAATTCGAAAATCGGGTTGTCCAGACAACGCGCCTCCTGAGCCAGCTACGGATAGTTGTACCATTAACCATTAATTTTCTGCTTACATTTAAATTTCTAGTTAAACTATTATGCCATACGAAAAAAGTGACGATCGAGTCCACGAATAATCATGCAATAAAACCGATGACTGTGATTTTGGCGTGATTTTACAAGTAAAAGCATTCGATCATCCTCGCCCTCCCGATTACTACTGAAAAGTTTCCTGGATCGATCAGCCGTAGATATCATCCAAGAATACCTCTAACGATACCTTCGATTAACTCGTCATTACGAATAAGTTTATTCATTTATTCAAGACGTGTGTATTTATCTTGCCAATGGGTTTTTTTTATTTCTTTTTCTAACATTATTTGTTTGTAAAAAATATATCATTCGTGTGTTTCTTTCGATGAGAAGTTCAACTCTGATATACTTGCCATATTTTTAATACATTTTACATCCGTTCATGAAATGCATGTACAAGGAATACAGGAATATGATAAAAAAAAATCTTTATGCCTCGAATATAACGGATCACAGTTCCAAATAAGCCTCGAACAAAAATGTAATCGGCTCTTTATTAGATTTTATAATAATTGTCGTTGTAATTAATTTGTCAGAATGGCTGGGGTTGAAGACCAACAGGACTATTCGATGACACGTTCGCCGAAAGACGAGTATTATCTTTGAAAGGCAAGAAACTTCTCCAAACAAACGGCATTATTTAACGGCATTACCTCATTTTTGGCTATCGTTGACAGTGGACTGTCCGCCTCGCCCAGCGAGTCCTCCTGATCCTTGTGGCCGTTCGTTCCGCTGAAGCTTCCCAGGGAGACGCTCTCGCTTTCCGGCGACTTGTACCCCGAGTGCTGCTGATGTTGCTGCTGATGCTTGTACTCCGTTAGCTTTTGCTGTTGGCGGTTTGCCCCGATCAGCTCCGGGGTTGTGGACAGCGGTGCCGAAGTTGCGGTTACTCCGCCCCAGCTCCTTGTCTCGCTGTGCGCTCTTGTCGGTGGCTCCCCTATTCGCATTGCAATTGCTGTCATTTTTACGGATAATACTTGTTCCATTAGATTCTGACGTTGAAATGAACTTTGCCGAGATTCATCAACGAAATTACAACGAGGCTTTACCCCTCGGCTCGTATCGATTACTCGATTCAAAATTAACATTCACTTCGGTCTCTTTATTAATAAATTGAAATCATTAACTATTGAACTATACATTTTGAGAACTACGTCGGCTTGGTCCGTTACTTAATAGTTATTTTGGAACTAGAGAACTGTATCAATTATGTATCTTTCAGCTTATATTTTGGTTATTAAAATGAAGCTCCAGTGAATGATTTAGCGACGCTTTTCCTAAGCATCTTTTTGATTCTTTGCGACCGTTTAAGAGTTAAACGGAGTTAATGAGGAATTTAGAGGCAAATATAATAAAAGTATCGGAAATAAGCAAGGAACCGAATGCAGGCGGTAAAATCTGTTCCTTAAATCGAAGCAGCGCGGGAGTCGCATCGAAGTTGAAATTCGATTTCTGGCAAATCGTGATCGGCGGAAGAAGCAGCGTTAACCAACCTTCCCGGACGTTCTGCGTGACAGTGAAGGTCTTGCCGGTGTCGAGGGGTACGGTCCAGTTGACGGGCTCGGGTGAACGCATGATCATTTGCTCGGGTGACTTGACACGCGTTGGCTCCGGCGGACTCTTTACCACCGGCTCGTCGTTGATCCAACCGCGTTGCTGAGGCTGGCCTGGCGGGTGCGGAAGCTGGCCGTTTACCTGGGGCTCGGCTGTCACTGGAACGAGCAGCCAGAGCTTACTCGAGAGGTGCGCTAGGTCAGTTTCGGTCTTTACCCGCGAGGTCGACGCTCGACCTCGGCCTCGGTCACCCCGTACTTACACGTCGGCGAATCCAAGACCGAGCCCGAGCGGACCACACCAGATTTCAACCACATTACGAACGGTTAATATACCAATAACGATGAAAAAAAAAAGGGAAAAAAAACAACAACAAAAAACAACAAGTCATACACCGGTCTGATTATGCAGTGATACATCGACATACGTACATCAGGTCGAAAGAAGAACTTTAGTTACTCTAAAGAGACACGTGGCAACGAGATACATCGATAATACTGTGAGAAAGATACTGTACTCGCAGATCTCTCCGTTAACTAGCGTAATGTAACAAATCGTGCGGGAAAGCACGCGAGATATCTCGTCCTTGTCTCTTCCTTCCGTGATTTCCCGCGCGTTTGCTTCGGCGCGGGTGTCTTACTTCAAAAGTGCTTCACAAAGTGTTTAAGAATTAAAAATTCAAAAGTGGCTAACGAAGCATTCACAGAGCTGTCGGTCGAAAGAGAGAGAGAGAGAGAGAGAGAGAGAGAGAGAGAGAGAGAGAGAATGAGAATGAGGGGTAGAGAGGGAGAGGGTGCGGGAGAGGGAGTTAGAGGGGATGAGAGAGGGAGAGAGAGGGAGAGAGAGGGAGAGAGAGAGAGAGAGAGAGAGAGATTCCGTCAAGTGTTAGAGAGTACGATGAATGATGTACTAACGTGTGAATGAACGTGCGAATGAACGTGCGAATGCACAAACTCGCGCATACGTGCGTGTGATGCAGAAAGCAGAAGAAAGGAAGGAAGTAGAAGTTTGATAGGCTCGTGGACAAGAAGCTAGAGTGCGAAAATGAGCAGGCACAGGTGCGTGGGTGCGTGATGGGTTGCGAAGATATCTTCGCGCGAAGATAGGTGATGAGAGAAAGCGATGTAGTGGTGGTGGTGGTTGGTGTCGGGTCGTGTTGCGCGGGTAAAGGTAAAACTAAAAAAAAAGAAAAAAGGATACAGGGGTGAGCGTCGATGGTGTTCAGTGGTTGCATGCTACTTACTAGCTTGGCCGGCTTGGTTTGGCCTTAAGGGCGCGGGCGTGGGCGGTTTGGATGGGTGATGGTTGGCGCGAGCTCGCTCCTGCTTGGCAGCATGATGAACCGAATGAAGCGAACCGGGGGCAGCTACTCGATTGGTCGTAGTACAGCTAGCCTGCCGCGCGTTTTGCTGTGCGTTATCCGAGCGTGACTGTGACTGTGACTGTGACTGTGCCTTCGCGTTCGCGTTAGTTACGTTCGTATTGTTCGTATTCGCGTACGTAATTGCGCTGATGGGCTTTGCATGATGAGCAGGGCGATGGGGAGGAGCATTGGTTGCGAGGAAGGCTAGAACATACGACGCACAGACAGCATTGTCAGCGAGCCTCTTTCCATCTCTCCTCGTCCTCCACTTTCTCTTCCTTTCCACTCCAATCATCCTTTGCTTTCGCTCCTTACAATACCGGCCGGCGCTTCTTCCCTTCTCTGGCGCATTCTTAATCGCTCGCGGCGGGCGAGTCAAGATTCCGCAAAATCATGGGACACCCGCGTACCACTTACTACCACGAAGCTCTTTCATCGAAGCTTCTTCCCGATAAGGTAGAATTACTCTCTCCCTTTAGGCTACCCGTCCCATAACAGCCGTCCCATAAAAGATCCACGTGGCTTTTCTTTCGTTTCGCCGTTTCACGCGCATGCCGAGTAATTGCGCTCCAGCCTTCTTCCGTGCGATTTTTACAAACATTTACTTGTATGCGAATGTTTGTGAAACGCTGAACGAATGCGTTCCCAGTGTAGTACGTTCGTCTGCACGAAATGTCGAAATAAATTGTGCAGAAGAAGAGTGAATTTTGCAGTCGAGATTGAATGTGCTAGGCATATTCGAGGGGTTAAAATCAGTGAGCTTTCGGCATTCCTCTTCGGATACGAGTTCATAAATCGAGCTTTCTTCCAAGTGCAACAACGATATTTCACCGTCTCTCGAGTGGATTCAACCGAATCATTACGTTAAATTTATGCAAATTTACCCGAACTACGAAGAAGTTTGCAGCCTCGAATTTACTCGTAATTGGAGTACTACTTGCAGAGTATGCGAAAGTAACGAGTCTACGAGAAAAAGCTGCGCTACATCGCTGCGTCACTACTGTACCACCGCTAAAACACACATGTGGATCTTTCAAGAGGTGCGTAATGCGTCTGCGATAACGACACCTCGCTTACTCGACTTTACCTTTATTTCGAAATTCACCGAGTTCGGCAAACAGTCGGTAAGCGATGTAAGATTTGTTTACGATTATGTTGGATGATTTCGATCGAGACATCGATTTCGATGAATAGCGGTGCAAAACGAAAGGCAGCTACCGTGCATAGAGTTTATCAGCCGTGATTGCATTCGAATTAAACTTCCTTTTTCATTGTTACAATTTTGAAAATACTTTCTGTTCTTATGAACTTGAAGCTCCACTAGGGGTTCGTTGAATTGTATCGTTACGCGACTGACCACCAACTACGTATGTTACTGCTCGAGATGGAAGGATCCCTTACCGATACATTTATGTCTCTAGTAGTTTCAAATTTAACGGGGAAAAAAAAAAAAAAAAAAAAAAAAAAAAAAAAAAAAAAAAAACCCATAAAAACTTTACGTTACGAGGGCTAATCAATTCACGTTTAATTCGAAAATATTCATGTGCGTGCAGTTGTACATGTGCCTTTGTAAGACGTCGCTCGAGATTAAATAATTGAAGTATGGAATGAAAAGTGTAAGGCCAAAATTGATGTAGATGACTCGGTGTGTGACCAGCGATGCCCGCTGGTCTGAATAAAAAGAGAATAATAAGAATACGGGTTTCGGGAGACATACGTTTGGATGGAACCATCGCAGGTGGCTGTTGTCGAAGCCTAGTCGTCGACTCGCTTCTCGATCTCGTCTGGGAACCTGCACCTCTCGTTTTCCAACGCGAAACAGCGCCTGCGAATCCTGGGGATATGATTATTTATCGGGCCTCGAGGGACGATTTCTTATGCGCCAAATCACACTCGATGCTTACATTTTATTTCTAAAAGCTCCGAATCTTAAGCTCGCAAATTGTAAGGCTGCGTAAATGTACTTATTCTCCGTAGCCTCTAGCCCCTTTACTTTTAAATTAATAACTGATATTGGTAAGTCGTGATTAATAAAAGTGCAAAACTCGCTCCTTGAACAAGCATCGTGTGTATTTCAAGAAATAGAATTTTTCAATTTAATTGGGACGCGTTACGTTGCTGTAGGGTTATATTTTTATGTATCCGAAACTCCCCTCTAAAGCTTCGTGTGAAACCATTTCTTCAAGACGTAATATCCTCCTTGTCGTAGTTACTTGTAATAGTTACTTCATTTTGTGTTTATGCGAATCCTTTTTAAATTCATGAATGTTCTATTTACCTTTTATTAATTGAATTTATGTACGTTACAAGCGTTCGATAATGCAATTTAAAATCGATTCGATAAATTTTTTTCGATAAAACGAAGTGGGCACGATACAGAAGGAACCAACGGCACTTGGCTCCAACCGATTTCTTTTTGTGAAGGCGCGCAGTAAAGCTTGCGACAGAAGTATAATACGCTACAACGAAACTATAATTCAGGGTATAAATGTTTACGGGAAGTCAAACATTCTCGGCTCTATTGCTTAGACTACTATCGAAAGATATCATAAAATAAATAATAGAAATGTCAGGGCTCCGAGAAGGCAGAGGCATAAAGATGTCTAGATAATACTTATAATACAAATAAAATGAGTATACCATTGGATTTATCATGCACGTCCCTAATTAAATAGTAGCAGCGTTAAGAGGCCCAACGAGAGTACAATTTAAGTAAATAAGAAAGGATTGCGCGATACAGGTACTTACGCATACTTACGCATACTTACGCACACTTACGTATGCTTATCTTAACGTCGAGCGAGTATTTTGGGTTGAAAAAAAATTATAAACCTCGTGATGTATTTGTACTCTCGCAGGTAATATCTTATGACTTGAACATGAAATTAAAAGATATTCCAAGAACTTAATAAAATGACGTAACGACACAGAGCAATCCAAGTCCTAATGACGCATGTAACACACGAGTTACTTTCTAATCAACTCAGCTTATGCACGAAAATGCAAAAGAATTAATAACCATAACAATAACAATAACAATAATGATGACGATGACGATGACGATGACGATGACGATGACGATGACGATGACGATGACGATGACGATGACTATGACGACGACGACGATGATGATGATGATAATGATGATAGTAGTAATGCTGATAATGATAATAATGCATACATACATACGTACGCGCGCACATAGATGCGCACATGAGTGTCAGTATGTACGAATGTATGTGTGCACGTAAGTAAGATATCGCTGCACTCGACTGCAAGACATCGAATGTTAAGTCCCAGGAAGAAATAGAATTTCGCGAGCACGAAAACTTGCCGGACGCTACTTACTCGGTCGGGGATGTCTTTCCCGCTCCGAGCTCTTCTCCCTCATCTCCTTGTCCTTCTCCTTATCCTACGGTTGAAAAGTACAGTGAGCACGGTTATAAGTGGTTATAAGGTGGACGGAGGGGTTTACGAAATAACCTTGGCGTCCTTGGCGTCCTTGGCGTCCTTGGCGTCCTTGGCGTCTTTGGCGTCGGAGGATGGACGCTGGGGGTAGCGCTTGGGCGAACGACGTTCGATGGTAACTGGACCAACGCTCTGGGAACGTGCGCTCCGAGGACTGTTCTTTGGACTAGACTTGGATCGCGGCTGGATCTCGCTCTGCTCCTCCCGACGGCGCGGCATCGCGGGCTCCAGCTTCTCTCTCGTCGGAGAGGGAAGCAGTGCACCGTCGCCTTGGAATACATCGATCGTTATAGCAGGATACGCTCGGTGCGTTACACGTCTCGTAGCATTGCCACTCCTTTAACTTAAATTACAATCCGACCGCTTCTGCCGGTACCTACTGATGTCTACCGGCTCCGGCTCCGGCTACTTACACACGGAAAGACTTTTCAAGTATCGCAGAGAGTAAATTAATGTCCGACTGACTTGCACTCTCGCAAATTTTCTTCTGTAATCTATCAAATTTATTTAAGCTTTATTTAGGCCGCATCTACGAATTAAGTCGTAGAACTTGAGTTGAAGAAATTTAGAGTATACTTTTGAAAGTTGGCATTTTCACGCAATTAATGCGAGTATATAGTAAATGGATATTATGAAATTCCAGTGTAACATTCAAGAGGCAATTAAATGGGAAATAAAAATGTTGAAAAGTTACCGCCAAGGAGTGACGAAAATACACGCAAGAATCTTCCCAATGAAAAATAGTTCTTGAAAGAGTATCTAGTTCATAGAGGACCACGAAAGAATTCCGTGGTTCTTCAAGTGTAAAAAACACGTTTTTTTCATCTTTGCGATGATATTCCGTATTTATGAAAGAATAATTAACGAGCGAACTTTAGATAAAAATGGCTCGTGTTACAAAACACATTTGCGTAATAAATTTTACTTTTAAACATTGAAAATTAATAAATATCTTCTTGATATGAAACTCCAAGTGTACAAACATTTACGTGTAAGCTATTATTGGTTAGGTAATTATTCTACATTGAAATTTTGTCCTTCGACTTTCAAACGATCTCACAATCATCGCTTACTATTTTGGGTGATTTTACAGAAACGAAGTATTGTAAAATGTCGCGGAAATGTCACCAATAACAAGATGAAGAAGAACATCAGGAATTGCGCGACGAATTCATTTTTGGAAACCGATTCTTGGGAAAATCTTAGCAATTAACTATATCGTTTAACCGTTTAAAAAGCGTTGTAAAAAGCACGTGGACGTACCAGCGCCAGTAGTGCGATCCAAATGGTGTCGTATAAGAAAATCTCTTCGTGCCCTTGAAAGTGCTTTGTCGTTATCCTGCAAGCATAAGCGAAACACGAGTAAGAATACCACGCGTGACAGTGCGAAAAGAGATGAGAAAGAGAAAGAAAGAAACCAACGGGCTTAGAATCGTCGGGCAGAATTCCATGAATGGGACGAGCTTGAACGGAGGAGGGTCTACCGGCCGGTAGGACCACTGTCGCCGAGACCAGAGTAGCTGGACCGACCTTCCTCGTGTTCTCCTTATCTTTCTCCTCCTTTGTAGCCGACCGGGCGAGCGAGAGGGCATTCAGCGCGTGGTTGTTCGAGACACGCTTCCAAAGCGTCGCCTCATCCTCGGTCACCATCTCACCGCCCCAGTCGCGGTGCTGGAAAATATCCAGGATGCCTTAACACTTTTCACCGCCACATCCTCGAAATCAAACAACAGCTCTTCCATCGTTAGAAAATCTCAAGAGCGTGCGATGCTTGCGTTCAAGTGTCGGTGAACAAGATGAATTCGTTTAAAAATAAAGCGATGTACGACTGCTGGTACTTCGCCTATACATACGCTAAATACACTAAGTACACTAAGTACACTAAATACAATAAAGTTCTTTCACGCGACAAAGCGGAAATATCGCAAGTACTAAGAATTTTAGCGCTGTAAGTCGTTCACGGTAGGATGATTCAAAGGTACTTAACCTACAGGATCTTTGCGAGGATACCTTGTACTCATCGGCGAGGCGCTTGAGCTCGCGTCTTAGCTCGATAACCTCCGTAGCGGAAAATGGTCTCTCTTGTGTCTTTCGGAACTTGTTCTCTTGAAAAGGCTGCTCGTTTATTTTCACAGTTCGGGCGCCGCTTTTCTTCAAGGCCATCTTTACGTCGCCGTTGTCAAGCTCGTCGTGCTCGTCGGGATCCGGTAGTGCGCCCTCGATCGTCACCAGTGGCTCGAGTTCCGAAGCTTGAGCTCCGTTGCGTCTGCAATGATCGATCGAGCCAACAATTGTACAATCGAATCCTTCGGTTGAATTCATTTGGTATGCACTTATTATGGCCTCATTGTTCACTTTTGCGTGCTACATCAGCCTTATTATCTTACAAATATTTAGGTTCAAATACGAATAACTTGTCATTAGCAGGGGGGGGTGGTGGTGGGCAGGGGGGGGAGAGAGAGGTTGGGGTTGAGTTTGAGCATCAGAGTCTGGATGGATTAAACTCCTTTGAATATTATTTGGCCGTTTTATCGAGCTGCTTTTTTGGCCAGCGAATAATATTTATCAATTGAGTATTTGATGATAGCGAGTGATAGTAAAGGGATAGTGAAGGGACAGGAACTGCCCGAGTGACTCGGACTCGCCAAAATTGTACTCGCCTGTGATCGATAGAGGCCACCTGGCGCTTCTTGTGGACCGGGACCGGCGCAGCCATGATCGAGCCTTGTTTGAGCGCGCCCATACTCAGCGACTTCCTGGGTACCTGCTGTTGTTGCTGATCGGTGAACGCTTCCTCCTTCGTCGCGGCGACGAGCTCACCGTTAGTCAGCTGCTGTTGCTGTTGTCGTCGCGGCCACGCGAACTGCAGCCGATACTCGGTGCTTATGCGCGTGATCGCTTTGCTCAGCTGAGATGTAGGCAGTGTCTTCGTCACTTCCTACAAAAGCAACAACGTTTATCGCTCGCTGAGTAGCTTGCCTCGCGCTATCGCATCATTTGCAGTTGCATTCGTCATCATTATTAAGCTGACGCTACGAACGTAAAGGCTTACCTACCGCCGACTCGTTTCATTGTGAAAAATAAAATAATAATAATAAAATCATAAACATGTGGAGTTTTGCATGGCAACTAATTGTCGCATAGCTTCCCTTTAGCCTCGTTTTTAAAGCTCGCAAACGAATAATACACGTACACATGTGCGCATACATACGTGCTCTTGTATAAAGCGCATGATTATTATAATTACGCACAGGCACGAATCTAACGACTACGATCAGAAAATTATTACGAGTTGATTCTGTCAAGAGTGAAATAGAGAGAAGGAAGTTTCGCAACGTCTTGAGAATACTCGTACGTAAAGGAAATTTGCAAATTGCGTTTTATCAATGAAACGCCAAAAGTATGTATTTTAAGTAAAGAAAAAACGCTTCCATTGTTAATTCGGCAAAGTTGCGGGCAATTTTGTCGATTCGAGAGAGTCGAGGATAAAGTCGAATGAAGAAAAAGCACGAGGCGCATCATGAGAAGGCGTATTTGAAAAGGGAGGCTACGATACTTTTCGATAATAAACAATATAACTGTCTATTACCTCTCACATCGAAATTGTAACCTTAACCTAATTATTATTAATTTATTCCAAGTATTTAACAAAAGTATAAAGTAAAAAGTAAAGTAAGTTTAGTGTCGTCTATATTCACTATCGTTTATATCGAGTGCTTGAGCATATTTCAATATTATAAAATGTACAACTTCTTTTGAAAATGTCGTTCAGGAATCTCGAATTTAAGCTCCCTGTAAGTAACGAGCCTTTGACTAAGATCCGAACGCGTTCTCGTTTCAAACGAAATCTCCTTAAATCTCCTCTAATAATTGGTTAGGTTACGGCAGGAGTATTTGGTTACGCACTGCGGTGTGGGCACTGAAAGGACCTAGTAAGAATAGGTACATGTGACGTCCCTTGCGAGTCGTTTGGGCTCCGCGCGATTTCTCGTCGTGGAAAATCGTGGAAAAGGGCCAGAATATGAAAGGTCAAGAAATGCAGACGAGTGTCCGATTCGTTTGCAGTGTAATAATAATGATCCTCGCTCTCCGCTAATAATAATAGGCGCGATGGGGAGAGCGGGGGACGGTTTACTCACTCTGACTTTGTCAGCTACGATATTGGAGTCGAGGGCATCGATCCCACCTCCGTTGGCTACATTGGCCGTGGTGATAAATTCGTGCGTTCTGTAGGCGAGCTCCGGGCATTTCTTTCGCCTTGGCAACGGCGGCTCCAAATTCGTCCCTGAAATATCGATCCGTTAATACCACTCCAGTCCGCTTAACGTCGGCTTGTGCGCGATCTTACGTCGACTTTTTTCTCTCTTTTTTTTTTTTTTTTTTTTTTTTTTTTTTTTTTTTTTTTTTCCCTCTTCCTTTTTTTCCTTTTTGCGTCTAAAATTATTCGCTTTGTGCTCCGATGAATGAGATAACCTGTACGATCGTATCGCAGCGGTTCATCGATTCTCGAAGCTCGATCAAGGACCGAATGCATTCGCTTTCAATGCTTTCCAGCGCGAGGATACGCGAGCTTTTTTCATCGAATTTCTCTTCAATTTGTACTTTTCGTGAGATCCGAGATAGAAAATGACTCGCTATTCAAAGCGTTACCGAAAACTACCGTTTCTCCAATTAATCATCGATATGTGCTCAATTAATTTATTACTCATTAATATCCAACGCATTCATCGATATTAATATCGAACGTTGAAGATATTCGTTTAAAATGGACTCTAATGTAAGGCAAGTTTGACGTAGGAGTTAATTGAAAGAGAACGTCTGGTCGCTACTCGACTAATCGCATCGAATCTCCATGGGGTGCACGTGTGTGTTAAGTCGGTAAATTATTTCATAGGACGTTGCACACGTGCACGAATGTCGCGTCTCGCGTTCCTCGGCCAATCGTTCGTTAAGCGATGCAGTCGTTAAACTGGTCCCCATTTCTATTTTTCCTCTCTTCGCATTTGCTTCCGTTGTGTTCGCGAAAGCCTTAAATTTACATCCAATTGTACGCGTAAGAGTACGTTGCATTGGTAAGAGAAAGCGCCGAAATTCAGGAAAATTTTCAAGAAAATCGACCAGTTAAACGCTCATCTTAAGCATCGTTGCGCAAGCCATGCATAACTGTACGAACATCGTGTATCAATAATAAAGAACATGTCACTGCAACTTTCAATCGCTAAAAAATACGATACTTACTTATAAATAGTGCGGATTGGCTGCTAAATTTGCTATCGGTCAAAGACGATTTCGTATATGTATATGCATGTGCGTGCGTGCGTGCGTGCGTGCGTGCGTGCGTGCGTGCGTGTATATGTATATATGTGTGTATGTATATATATATATATATATATAACTACGAGTCAATCGAAGCCTTGAATAGAAGCATAAGAGTATATTTTTGCTTTACCTTGCCTCGTGACCTCGTGTTAAAGAATACGAATGCAGTTAAGGCGGAATGTACACGATAGAGCTCTACGATATTATTACTGATCTTTACCGTAGTTTTTTCACCATCCTGGCTTCATTTATCGGCTATTTCTTTATTACAATTATATCGATGTCTTTTCGCGTATTATATAGCGTGAAAAGTAAACGAATAAAATAAGCCTCCGATTATAAGGACGAATTTCATAAATAAGCCGCTGGTATGCGCTATCTTAATTTGTTGCGTAATAAACCAAAAGTCCTATTAAAATGTGCGCGTATACGAAGCCTTAAAAAGTTAATAACCAAAGTAGAAGGAAAGCTTCGTGCAAACTTCTAAATTTACATTATCTTTGTATAATTTTCAAATTCACGCGATAATCGTTGATTGCTGGCTATTAATATTGTTAGCGCGCATGCAAATACTAATTTACAATGTGAAAAAAGCCTTCGTCGAAACCTATAAAAATATCATAATCATTGAAATGGCGCGTTGCGTTATAACACATTAACAAGACCTTTCCATAAATTGTTTAACAATAATAATCAACTTGACGTTACATTTGACCTTGCATTTAGTAAACGTCGGCAACGTCGGCATTTATAGCGACAACGATCTTAAAATATATCGCATAATAAATGAACGATATTCAAGAATAATATAAATTCTCGTATGAAAATAATAGACTGCATTGAAAAAGCACACGCGTATTTTAAAAGAAAAGAGCGTCATGCGAGAATTGCGATTACGGTCTCTGCTAGAGTAAGCAGTAAGCTTGCATTTCCAAAGAGTGCTGTTCGTGTAACGTAAAAAGAAAATATAACGAGCAAAAAATTGGTCGGTATTATTAAACGCAGAGATAGAAAGCGCAAAATCATGAAAAAGTATGACAAAGAAGAATCATCCTACTATCTGCGTTTCTGACAATGTACCAATAATGCCAAGTTGCCTGTTTTCAATGAGTTGCATATTCTTAGTTGGATTTAACATTTCTCTCAAAACTTTCTTTCTATCTTTGTAATCTATTTAAAAATTCAAATTTTCAAATGCGGGCGGTCAGAACGACGAAAAACAAGGAAAATGGCCGTCACCGGCCATTATAAAACTTTTCAATCGCGTAGCATGTCCGTAGATTCTTATTAAAGAAAGTATCGGTGTATCAAAATGAAAGTTTTTAATGCTTAATTCCTCAAAGATTGACATTTTTTGTTCATTCGCTGCAATTCTGGACTTTGATATATTTTATATTCAAGCTCAAGAATATGTACGTTAATGTCAAGTATATTATTTCACAAAAGTGATCGAAAATACTACGATTGGAAATGTTAATTTAAATCTTTGTTCGACTCTATTCAATTTTAATCGATTACAGTACAGGGTAAAAGCAAGGTATTAATCTAAAACATTTAAAGTTTATATTTTGTATGCACTTGGGTGAACATGTAAATTAGCATGAATATTAGTATCTTTGAATAATCATCCTTTATCTTTAGCCCATCTCTAGAATAGCGAGAAAGAAAACGTGTTTCGGATTAAATTGTCCGTATCGGTGAGCGGATAATTACGTGACGCAATGAAGACGCATTCGAGTAATCATTATCGGCTAAAATTTCTCGGAACATATTGGAAAACCGTTTGAACCGTCATTTAAGCAAAATTATCGACCACGGAGTGTACACTGTACCGTATACTCTGTACTGTATTGACGCGCGCGCGCGCGCGCACACACACACAACAGCATAATGTTGTATCTAGTAGATAGTATTTCACCGATCTTTTGGCATTTGATGAATAAAAAATGTAACTTTTTGGAATTTATGTAAAAAGAAAACCCAATAACCCAAGAATTATAATGGAAACAATTGGTACGAACGATGATATACGAGAGAACCGGCGAACAGCCAATTTCTTGTATCATCTTGTACGTAGCGACACTGTTTTAAAAGAATGTTCAATCAAGTTACTTCTATGAAAAACTCGTTAATGATACATCAGAAAAGGACTTGTGAGAGAAGACAAAATAAAGGAAAGGTAATAAAAAGTGAGGATTTTCAGTAGTAGCCGATTTGCTTAGCCGCATCGCTCATCCTTACCTTCGTTGTTCTCATCCTCGGTGGACTTGGCCAACTGTAGATTCGCGCTCGTATCATTCGCTGCAAAAAAAATTTCGCAGCTGGTTCGTGCCCTCAAAAATCAAGGCATACTCGGTCAAGTAAAAATAATATCCAAGTGAGCTGCTCTGATCGGACGAAAACCTAAGAGCTTTTTCGCGTCCTTGCCGCAGCTTCTAACAATTATATGCACCTAACGTTTTCTTCGCGCAATCGTCAAAACGAAACTAAACAGAAATCATAAGACATTACGGTTAAAGTACGGAACAGAAAAATGTTACTCGAATCAATCATCGAGAGATCATAAAGCGGAATGAAAGTCTGACGTTAAATTCGATTGAGCGCACTTGCAACGGATCGAGGGACTCCTTATTACTTCGATTAACAGCTCTAATCTACGTTCGCGATAGAAGAATAATACTTTTCACGTGGTCTTTAAAAGCGTAAGATATAAATTCAAAGTAAATTCAAAGTATTCGTAAATTTACGTGTGCCTCGTCAGCGGGTTCTCGTATATCAAGGTATCAAAGTATCAAAGTATCAAAGTATCAACGTATCAAAATATATTTAGTAAATGAAAGCGATACGAGCCTAACGTAAAGATAAATAACGAAAGAAAAGAGAAAGAATGTCAGGTGTGAACGCGTGTCCGTGTAGTAGAGCGTGAGTGAGACACAAAAGACAACATTTATTGGAAGTGTAGAAAAAATAAACCGGCATTTCAGTGTATGCCACACTCGCTCATTTTCACTACGAATAAAGTAATAAAAAAATTGTACTCATAAAAATGATCGATATAAAGAAACATGAGGAATTATGTCGAATTTATTAAAAGAAAGAAAGTAACTATTAAGAGTCATCGCTTATCGATTGACGTTGCTCCAAGTTATTAAATTTTTTGCTGTTATGCAAATGAAAACGTTCTCGCTACAATTAGAATTAGATAAGCAGAGAGAGAGAGAGAGAGAGAGAGAGAGAGAGAGAGAGAGAGAGAGAGCGAGAGAGAGAGAGCGAGAGAGAGAGAGAGTGTGTGTGTGAGTGAGAGGGGGGGGGTTGGGGGTGGGATGAGGGTTCAGTGAGAGAGCGAGTGAGAGAACGTGGAAGGGGTGAAAAAATAGTGTAACTGGTGCGATCGATGGGGGACGGGGATAAAACAATAAAGTCGAAAAATCAGGGTACAGCAAAGAGAATAAAATAGTAAAGAATGGAAGATGGTAACGTAGCCAAGAGGACCATTGGGGTGTCCGATTGGCTTAAGTTGACTTACTCGACGGCGGTTGTGGCGCCCGTCGTACGACGGTGTGTTCCTGATTCGGTCCTGTGTACTCGTGCCATGTGTACGTACTTCTGTACTCGGAATGGAGCTGAAACAGATGGCATCGATCGATCTTTACTGCTTCTGTCCGTAAATTCCGTCCGTAAAGCCAATCCATTTACTTTGCGGTTATTCGACATTTCTTGTTTGTATGAAAATCGGATTCTTATAAACTTGAAGGATTTAATAGACTTTTTTACGCGGAAGGTTTGCATCGGTCGTTTTCGGGTAAAGCGACCGAGAAATCGATTTCATTTGTTATTAAGTGGATTTTAACCGTCTTCCTAATATTACAAATAATTTTATTCGAAAGAGGCTTACGCCAACCATTCCTAATAACGTACATTTCGGTACTTTAGCTCCTATTTTATATCGAGTACCTCTTTAAGAAAACACAACGATGGCCTTTCGAATTAATTTTATCACGTTATCAATTGCGTTGCGTTTTGTCATATATCTTTTAGCTTCACTCGTACGAGCGACGTCGTATTTATTATCAAACCTAAGTAGATGTTTGGCTTAACCAATTCAAATATTTCTTTATCGATAGTCAAGTAAAATGTGCGATTGTTCTGCTAAGAGAACTCGCGTGTGTGGAATAGCGAGAGAGACAGAGAGCGAATCACGGTAATTCTTACGCAATTGTTCAAGAGCACAAGTAAATCTATGAATAACGTATTCTTTGATACTAACTTGACTATAAAGTAAGTAAATTATTCGGAGCATTGGAAAAAATTAGAAGACTTATACGCGCTGACGAGCTTCCTAATTCGATAATGTTATTGATAAGTAATTTACAATTAAGTTTTCGTATTTTTGTAAAAACTTAAACTTTTTAATCTGAAGTTTTTGTGTCTGAAAAGGGGAGGAATTCATTTCTATTGATAATTCCTTTCGTTTACTCAAGCTCCAAAGCTCCAAGTGGTATCTCATACATTTATATCGAACCACTGTTTCTAATTATTTCGTGTAATCCCAATCATAATTATTTATCGATGCTCGCACTTTTACTGGTTCCATCGTAATTTAAGATTAAGAACGCGTTAAAACACTTAAATAATTTTCCATTGTCAGGAATTCAATGTTTGCCTAAGGAGCGTAGCGCTAGAATTCAAAATCAAGTACACGAGTCGTGAAGGTCTAGTTAACTGTTACAAATCCCTAATATAAAAACAAATAATGCCAATAATTAGCTTGTGCTTGTTTTGGAAAAAATAATACAAGAGTTTCATAGGTGAATTGGGAGGAAAGAAAAGACAAAGGAGGGAAGGCCAAGTTGAACATCGGGGGCTTCCATAATCTATTTGCAAAAGTGAAAAGCTTCAGGTTCATATACCCCAACACATGCATACTCCACGTACTCGACTACTAATTTCACTCAGAATCTCTAATGCACTTCCATCTATCTCTTGCTGCATCATTGCTATCCTTATTTATTTTACGCTCAAAAGCTGATGAATATTCATAATCGATTAAGTATAATTAAATCAATATTTAAAATCACCTTGTTCTCCGCAGGCTTAACGAGTTCCTTATTTGTCTTTGTTTGCCTTTGTTCGTGCCTTTTATTAAAGTTCGTTGGAAAAAAGCACTGTCATCTCATTGTGTCATTAAAGCGATGGGATAATATGCAAACTGCGCGAAAATGCGCAAATGTAATTTTGACATGTAGCAGTGAAGTAGATCGTTAAGCTCGCGAGCTTATGGCTGAAGCTCGCAAGATGAGGAGATAAAAGCTAAATCGATCAAAAATTCATTGGGGAATCGCTCTTTGTTGAGCATTAATCGAGCTTCATTAGTATATTCAATCAAAGCATTTTGATTTCATAAACATACGCTAAGCTTTCCCGGATTTAAAGTTACGCAATTATTTTATAACGACCCACTGAATTTGTTCTTTAATCGCACTCTCGTTTACAGGCAGTCAAGTACCATTTTTAAAAACACAGTTTCTCGTAAGAGCTAACGTCGAATGTCATATTCGACAATGGAAGTTATGAAATCGTTGTCGAGCAGACGTTTTGCAAATACCAAATAACAAGAGAATAATACTATCTATTCGCTTGAACTCAAATATATGGCGTATCGATGAATGACAACACGTATCCGAAATGCTAATATTTTTCTTTCTTAGAACATTTGTGAATACCGGCACCTCATTTTACAATTGAGCGCCCGAGCTATTGTCTCCAATGTATATTTCTGAATATACACAATAGATTTTAATTTGAATGGAAATAATAAAACTATTAAATTAGACAGGAAAGAAGTAATTTATAATTCGAACGAGGATGAATTTGAAAATAGATGGTTTCAATTTTTATGGATTCGTATCAGGAACATGAGCAACAAATTATGATTAGACTTGGAACAAGTTTTACTCAAATAAGCAGTGCTCTATCGGAGAAATTTTACAAATTCAGAATGTTAAATAAAAAATAATTGAAATTTTACATGATCGTTCCCAAGTGTGGAGGTAAGACGCGCGATAACAGAGTTAAAAACGTAATCACTTTTTTAGGAAAAAAGTGAAGAATTTTTTTTTCTTTTTTGAAGTAGCGACGTCTGACTTGAGCGACAGTAAAAACTTCCATCGGGAAAGGGATACGTGATAATCGGTGAGCCCGTGAAGACGCAGGAAGAAAATCGAATGTCAACTGTACGAGACTGAGACATAAATAATGATCGCTGGATACTCGTTCTTGAACTCACTAGGATATGTGTGCGAGCTAAGTCGCCTAACAATTTTATTAACCTTCTTCCTTTTGGTAAATTTATTGCGTTGTACATCCTTGGCGGAAAAGAACGAGAGTTTGTGATTGGGTGCAGAACCGAGTAGTATGAGTCAATGTACTGGTCGAGAAACGAGAAATAAAGTGGCGCAATGCCGTAACCCCTCTTTTAGTAGCGTATGCGCACCTCTACACTCTTCAAGAGGCAGAAGGTGTTTCGAGTAAACACCTCAGAAAAGAAAAAAATCGAAGCTTGTCAAGTGAATAACTCTTGGTGAATATTTTATCTAAACTCTATCTAAATAATGAGTTAAGGACAAGGAATTGCACGAAGAATCGTACGAAGAATTGAAAGATGCCTCAAACGTAATTATTCAATTTCTTATGCAATAGTGTCGTGGCAACAAAAAGTCATGGCAATGTATACATAAAAAATTATTGCAATCCTGCATATTCGATTTGAAAATATATGGATTTTACCTTGCACCTGTTACTACTTATTTCCTTCGTTTTCCTCCAAATTTATCGTTGATATATCGTAATTAAACATGCGCCTAGTTTCTATAAAAAATCTCTGCAATTGCATTTTGAAAAAATGTAACGACAATAAATACTTCTGAAAAATAGGAAAAAACTATGTAATCGATTACTGTTGATTAATATCAATCATTTTTCGCAATTTATAAGAAGTACACTCACTCGCGTGAGAAATATTTTTACAATCAGTTTTTGTATTTATCGTAACATATCTAAAGTTCAAACGTTTGATTTTGTTGCATAAAATATGTATTAGAATGCCGATGCAACTTACAAATTGTGACAATATATACATATTCGCACTGCAGTACAATGTAACTATGCTTATTCCGTATTAGATTATTATCATTTGTGCCGAGTCTTAAATCACTCGTTTTTATTATCATGACGTTTACGGGATTTAAATTAGATTTCCCGTTTCTAATTTACATTCTGTATTCGTATGAATTTCTCATTTATATATTTTACATTTATATTTACATTTTAGGCACACTAAATTGTAATAGCATCTAAAGTCCTTTTTCAATCAACGCGATTCTTCTTATTTTCAAAAGTAAATTCATCGTTATATAAAATAGTAATAACCAAGTTAATTTGTAATATTTTCACGACTTGACTATAATGTAACGTAGTTTAATGAATAACTAATTATTCGATCGTTTTCGAAAATTTTATTTTACATCGAACATGCGATAAAACATTTCGAGATAGAAGAAACATGCCGAATAAGAAATGAAAAGCGATCGAGCAAAGAATATCAATCGATGAGGGTATTTTTCGCTCATTCGCTCGTTCGCTCGTTCGCTCGTTCGCTCGTTCGCTCGTTCAACGCGGCTTTTGAGATATAAGAAAAGATTTTTCCAGTGGTCGCGTACCGACAGTGGAGGAGGGTGATGCATTTATATCGGCGCATCTAAGTTGGCTGCAGTGCCAATAGAAGCACCCGGTATCTGCCATTCCCAATGACTAATATTTCTGGAGCAAATTATCGAAAATTCATACAAGTCTATGCGAGCACACTATATTTACAGCCTTATTCATCGTTCCATTGATTAGAAGCCGATAAAACTTCTCGGACTTTCGCGAATAATCCAAACCTATCGATACTCAATTGGGCAGAACGAAGCGAAAAATCACAGCGTGTATCAAAGGTATTTGTTGGACGACTGCGCTACGTGAATTTTAAATGGTGTAACCAATAATGTATTCACTCGTAAATGATTTTCATTTTAATCGTGCAGACTTTACACTTTCTGTATCTTAAATTGACGAATGTCATGGAACTCATTGTACGATAGATTTCCCATGAAATAAAACGTAGGTGAAAAAAAAATGTTAGCGTTCTCGCACATCCTCGATACTCGTGAGGCATTATGTAAAACACATGTTCAACGACCGACTATCGTGTCGGTGCCATACTTTCTGTTAACATAATCAGCCGAACATCGAAGCCATAAGGTCGACTGATTTTGTGCTGAATTTCCATAATGAAAGCCCGTCGGGGCGATCGGTGCTAAATGTAAAGTTGACCTTGCGAGAATCCTTGCGGCGTATCCTTGTGAGAACTAAAGATAGAGGATACGCGAACTCGTGTAGAAGCTCGAAGATGATAAAGAGAGCAAAAGAACATGAGAGAGAGAGAGAGAGAGAGAGAGAGAGAGAGTGAGAGAGAAGGGACGAGAGAGGCTCCAGTGTCTACGTGCGCGTTCTCGACAACTCGTAGCGACCTAACCTCAAAGGGTAGACCGAGGCCGTGTCCGGATGGTCGGGTGGCCATAGGCGACGCAGTAGGATAATAGCCGGCGGTAGGAATGACGCCCGTACGTAGTTAATTGAAAAATCAATAGTCGGCGGGCCTCACCTTGTCTATTGGCATGGAGGGGCACGCGCGGCACAGGTTCCAAAAAGAGCCGATCATGACGGTTCTTTAGGAGGGTGGTAGAGGAATGTCTCGGCTCCGTGGCTCCAGGGACTGCAACGACCGTCTCTGTACTTGCTCCGGCTTTCCGTGCTCACCTACTCTCTCCAGATCCTTCTCCTCTTGCTCTCGCTCTCTCTCTCTCTCTCTCTCTCTCTTCAGGCTTGCTTTCGTCGTTATTAAATAATCAAATTAACGTAAGAGGTGGAGCTACTTATACGGGGAATCGATATTAATAAAAACGTGCACGTCAGTCTTTTTGCGACTGCCGTACCCGTTTGTATTGTTAGTATCGATTCCGTACGCGGACCGATTTTTCGCTTTTCTGCAGGTTTCGACTGCATTCGAGGGTGCAATGGGCAGCGCAATGGGGTGGGAGAGGAAATGAGATAATTCAATGTGTACGGGAAATACGAATTAGAGGCGCGAGAGAACAGAGAGCGAGAGAGCGAGAGAGCGAGAGAGAGAGAGAGCGAGAGAGAGAAAGAGAGAGAGAGAAAGTGTACACGGCACAGGTAGACACTCGCACTCACTGCAACTGCCCGAGCGGGATCTGCGGATAGCAGCCGAAGAGGGATGAGCTGTGGGCAGAGAGATCGTCGACGTCGTCGTCGCGACGCGTCGCCGGCAAGACGTGTATCGTCGACGTCTGCCCGTCGCCAAAATCGCCAAGAGCGTTCCAACCAATAACCCCCCGCTTCTTTTCACGTACCCCGAGTTGTCGAGGCGCAGGCGCACCTTCGTAGACCGGTCGATAGTCGCACTCGCGATATCTCTTTCTCTCACCCTCTCTCTCTCTCTCTCTCTCACCCTCACCCTCTCTCTCTCTCTCTCTCTGGCAGTCATTTTCTTCTTAATGCTCCGCTTTCGCGTTAACGAAATTCGCCTATTCATACGATGACATTTCGCGTTCGATCATTTCGAATGGCTCAGAGGAAGGAGGCAGTAAGCGAGGAGAGAGAGCGTGTTTCGGTGTTAAAGGTGGTACTGCTCGCTATTTTTGGTATCCCGAGGTTCGATCATTTTCATAATAATACATTTAGAAAGAGCCACTCGCGTTGCCTCCCTGGACTCGATACGTGACTCTTTTATTAGTTAAGTCAACTTTAGCTTAGTATCCCTTAGTATCTCCGTGGAATGTATTAGAGAACATTCAAATAATAAGGCTAATAAATAATAATGCACAGCCTGCGTAGCGTTTTTACTCTACGGCTAATCAAAGTAATTTCACGAGCTTAGATTCTGGCACTTATTATTTATCGATGTGGCAAAGCGCATAGATTCGAGGAACGAATGCGAAGCGGTAAATACCGTAAATGCACGGACGATGGAGATGCATCGAAGTATAAATATTCCCCTTTGGAAAGAAGCAGTAAAGTATATTTACTATATTTACTGCATTTCAATGACGTGTCGTCCAAATCGCATCGATTGGAATCGAATCGCGTGCTTTTATGAAAGAGCAAGATAGACAGCGGTGAGAAAGATCGAGATAGCGGTCAGCGTACAAGTTTTCAAATGACGTATTAGTAATAGGCACATAACCATTCCGACGACGCTAAAATATTCTCGTTGCTTTTCTATTGCAAAATCTAACGATCTTCCTCTTGTGTAAGCCGGTGGTCTCACGCGCCAATTAATTTACATCTTGCATTTTATAAACCTGTGACGTTAATATATCGATCGTAAATTTACTAGTACTTTATCGGTATTGTATTGAAAGATCGGCCGACTAAGCGTATTTGCAAAATTAAAGTTTGTAATTGTTATAAACAATTGCGCAGCTGTGGGTATGCGGTTAATAAAAGTTTTTGTAAGTCGATGCACATCTCTCTCTCTCTCTCTCTCTCTCTCTGTCAAGGCTCATCGCGTAATTCCTAGTTAACTAAAATTGATTCTCAGACTATATTTTCCTCGATCGCGGCGACCGAACCTTAGCTAGGCAGATCAATTTATTCGACGGCGAACGCATTAATTTATACTTCCTACGCCCCGTGATATAACATTAATAAATGTATATTAATTGGATGAAATTTTTGAATCGTGCAAAGAATGTACGAGAAACTTATGATTTTCGTCATAAATCTTCTCTGGTTTCACCTCAGAAAAGATCTTGTAGAAGGCTCGTATTCGCGAGAATAATCGTTTAACCGATATAAAGAAATTCGGTGTAGATGAGCTTTTTATGAGGTGAGAAATTAATTTTGCCATGTGCATTATTCTGTAAAATTCTTCAATTTGTACGTATAAGCCGAGTGAGAATTCATTTCACGTATTCATAAACGTAACATCCAACATTGAAATCTTTAAAATTACGAGACAAAGTAAAAAAAGGGAATTTCGATGCGATTTCGATAGGATTTCGTTTGTTCGTATTTGGCATCAGTGTTTTAGCATTCATAATCATGGATCCGATCGTGTAATTCAAGGAAAGCTTAGATCTTATATACGTTAATGTAAATATTACGTTACGCTGTTATTATATTAAGGGTAGTAACGGTTAACGTCGTTTGAAAATTTCGTTTTATAGACGAGACGCGTATTTCTAAAAAAATAGGCAACGTTCAGCTAGAGCATCTCATTATTAGTGTGCGCGTGCAAAAAGAAAGTAACGACGAGCGCAATCGAAATAATCTATTAGAATTGCCACATTTAAAAAGCTATCCAATATTTCTATTGCGTACATTCTTTCCATTATTCGATGACGAGTTTTCGTATAACGATCAATTAATACCGATGTTGGCAACTATTATTTTTATTAAATGTATTAATTAACAAAATGGAGGAAAATCTTAATACGGAGTTTACAATGATCTCGAGACTATACTTTTAAGAAAAAAAATGTTTAAAAATCTAATTATTGGCATAGATTTTGATAATTAAGTCACCCTTACTCTCTCTCTCTCTCTCTCTCTCTCTCTCTCTCTCTCTCTCTCTCTCTCTCTCGCCTAATTTATGGAAAATCTTAATTTACGAATGTTAACTTCAGAATTTTTGTAGGTAACATTTCTCAAGGATCGATTAAAATCAGGTCGTTTTGTCGAAAAGGCTCACTGGAGTACCGGAAATGTACTTAAGAATGTAAGTATGTAAATCGCGATTGAAAATCGTTGGTAGTAAGATTAAAAATCACGTGCGTGATTTACGTTTGGTCGTTTCTTTTATATCTAGTACTTGTGAATTTCCAAATGACCGAAGCAGGTGCAGCAAAGGTGAAAATGCAAAATATCTATGTTTCCCAATGGTATAATTATCGAAGTTCAGGTATCAGCAGGTGTGCGTATTACGCAAGGTTCACGTTTCAAATCAACGAGTCAACGAAATGACTCCGCGTGAAATATCGTTATACTTGAAACGAGCGATGATGATAAAAGAAAGAGTATTACAAAGCGTCGATGGGGGATCCATAAAGTCAAAAAAGCCTCGAGAGTACCGCGGTAAAGAAGACAAGGTCGAGGACTACTCGGGCACTGAGAGGCCCGGAAACATACGAGTACGTAACACAGCGAGCGAATCTCTCGTTCGATGGATCGAGTTGAAGTGTCTCTTGGGCAGCCCTTGTTTCTTTCGGCTGAATCAGCGAACAGCGAGTTCCTGCGCTCCCATTTTTCCCATCTTGCTCGCGGTTTTCGCCGAATGACAATTTACCTTGGCACGATCAATAACGTCGCCGAGTGCACGCACACGCGCGCGCTCACGCACGCGCACGCACACGCACACCCTCCAGCAAATTGGTCACGCCTTTGAAAGTCCTATTTTTAGCGTTGCGCGGATCAGCCCGAGAGATCGATGAGCGACGATAAGACGTCCGTTCAAGTTTTAGCGACGCCGCGGCGGATACGAGAGCGATCGCGGGAAATATCGTCCGGGGCGCGCGCGACAGCTCGCAGCGATAATTGCGCTGGCGAAAAGCAATGAGAATACGAATAAGAAGAAGAAGAAGAAGAAGAAGAAGAAGAAGAAGAAGGACAACTGCGCGCATCGGTCACAGAACCCGTGCTCGCCGTCGCGCGTACAGGTTAGCGCGAGCTCGCGACCTAACCTAAGCGGCGAGGGTAGTAGGGGTCAACCGCGCTCACCAGGTGCGTCCTCGGATGCTTCTTGTGCTTGAGACTGGCGCGCTTCCTCCGGCCGCTGCTGGGTTTCTCCTTGCTCGGGGTGCCGTGGTTCGACTTGTTGGCGGGCATGTCGTCGACTCCTCCGCGCGGCGAGGCCACTCGTCTTGGCAAAGAAGCTCGAGCGCACGAGGACGCACCTCACTAGGATTGACCCAAGCGGATCGCGCGCGCACCCGCGACTCCCGACCCTTATCGCGAGCCAAGCATGCGCGCGTCCACCCGGGAAAGCGCGCGCTTCCGTGGTCGCCCCTCCTCGCGCAATTGGACACTCTCGTATAATTGCGCAAGGGTAAGGGGATTAATCGTGTCTTGAACGAAGCTCAACGAGCGCCGAATATATCGCCGCTTTGGACTCGTTTGACTCGTTTGACTCGTTTGACTCGTTTGGAACGTCGGCCATCCCTTACGTTAACCTTACAGTAGCCTGCGCTCTTAGGCTGGTGTTTGAGGGGTGTTTCTTAAAATCTTCCTTTCATCGGACTTGCTTTGACTCTTACCTCTGGATACTTTTCTAGCGCTTGTTACGAAGATTCTCGTCGGCGATGAGAATTTCTTATGCTTTTTTATATTTCCAAAATTACGTCGTTCGGTTCATTGGTCTACTCGAACAATTCATTCGAGTATGCGACAGCTGTTCAAATTGAAGCCAATAATGCGCTTCAAAAACACGCGAGAAATTATACGACTAATCTCATTTCAGAAGTAAATCAGTAATTATATCGCAATTAATGTAATACGATCGACGTGATCGACGTGACGGGGGAGTGATAGGTGTACAGGTGTTAACGCGCTGATTGTCTTGTCCTCGAGAGACATGAAAACCTATGGAATAGCCTCGAGTTATCTGTAAAAATGTCAATTCTGCGAATTCTTAATCTTGGTTAAATGACGCGTTTATTAATGGTAATTGACCAAAGGGAAACGTCAAGTGTCGTAGTATTAGAGTCGTGGAAAAAATTAATGCGCTAACGAGGATTAAAAAATGAAGGATCGGTTGCCCTGAGCAACACCTCCGGTGAGCTCGATGCAGTACTTTGGCAATCCTATTCGCGGACGTTTTTCCGAGAAATTGCGCAAGCAGCATCTCATATTCGAATATTATTCGCAATTTTTCTATTTAAGCACATTTCAGTCTATACCAGCCGAATACTACGAATATGTCATCTTATTTTCGGTTTTTTATTTCAATTAAACTTCTAGTCAATTAAATGGCTAATCAAGCTGCTAAGGCCGTAAATATTTAGCGTTTTGACACTTGTTCAGAAATATGTAAGTACGTTAGCTGTGTGCGTGTGTATCACGTAGTAAGTTGGAACGATCATTTATGATAGAATTGGCAATTTTTACTCGTGTACGAGTTGAATAATTTAGATCAAGGTTAAGGCTTAATGCTTAACCAGAGTTCATCAACAATGGTATCTATTACATCTTTTCAAGATTATGTTTTCAAAAAATTAGTATACCGAGCGCTGAGTCATACATCTATCAATCTATTTTGATTGATTGATTTAAAACGAGAACAAATAAGCACATTTAATGTTAAAGATTTTTAAAATATTTTCACGTATCTATAATTATTTATGTCGTTGAGATAAAATTTATAGCATTGTACTCACGTAATATTCAATTTTGTAAAATAGTAATACTTCACAAGCTGATATTGATATAAATTTTATAAAATATTCTATTACAAGACCAAATTAACGGAACAAGACAAATATTACTTTTAGTTTCAATATTTCATTAGAACTGTAAATTAATAAATTTATTTTATCCGGGACTATTAAGAAACTATTCGAATGAGATAATAGGAAAGAGCAAACGTTTAATATTTACTTGGATAAAAAATCTTCAAGTGCATATAGAGGTGAACTTCTAAAAGCTGACTTCACATTAGGACCTTTCGCTTAAGCCTATTCCACATTAACATTTATATATTTTATATATTTAACATGATGGTATAATTATGTTTTCGTTATTATAACGTATAACTTGGAATGCTAGAGTTATGTGATATTAATTAAATTTAACCTTACAATATATATTATTAAGAATCAAGCTGGGAATCAATTATACTTGAATCACAATTGTGAACATACGTATTTTATTCATCGGATGTGATATTAGTCAAATCTCATCTCTATAAACAAAATATTACATTTTGTTTGAATTGTTGGGAAAATTAGCAAAAAAATTTACACCGTTGCCAAAAAGAAAAATCATTTTTTATTTATCTTTAAAATTATAATATAAAGATTGTATATATATATATATATAGGCTTCGGTTGTAAATCCTTTAAAATTGGCTATTGGAAAAGAGTAGAGATTTACTATGCAATGAATTTGCGAGCAACTCGTCGATTTTAAATTCAGAATTAACAGGTCAGAAATTTGTAATCGTTCAAAACAGTAATACTCCGTACTGGCCATCGTTTCTGATTTAACTAAAATATTTGAAAAATAGTTTTAAAATTAATAGCAACGTGCGTAATTTCGTCTTACAATTAAAAAATTTTTGCTAAGTTTTTTTACAGCTTATATCCATACGAATACAAGAAAATTATAGAACATATTTATATTGAAATTCATGGTAGCAAGAGTCTCAACTCAAGTCTGAACTGCAGATAAATTTTAACTACCTTAACGAGATTACATCACGGAATTAAATCATGTACGTAAATTAAATCGTGACACCCAAGGAACATCCGACAGATTCTATACTTACTCTCCTGTCTACCCTGAGAAACAAGTAGATGAAATTGAGATTTTCTTTAAAAAAAGAAGGTAAATCTTGAAATTGATTAGACGAATGAAACCATAAATTTGATAATGTTCAGGCGTACGCATGGCTCGTAAATGTGTGTGTGTGTGTGTGTGTGTGTGTGTGTGTGTGTGTGGAGAGAGAGAGAGAGAGAGAGAGAGAGAGAGAGAGAGAGAGAGCGCGAATGACGAAGATAAGGAGGCAGTTAACTGCGGTAGAAACTACTTTTATCAACACGCTTTGATATTTCAAGTTAATTCCCTGGATTGTCGCGAGATGCTGACATAGTCGGGACCAGGGCGCTCTTCTCTCTCTCTCTCTCTCTCTCTCTCTCTCTCTCTCTCTCTCGCTCTCATTTTGTCGCAGTAATCTGTAATCGGCAATTCGGTAACACTGGAACGGGACTTGGCATCGGCTCGCGCGAAACCAGCGAGACTTACGGACGGGATACGAGGACGCGTTGTGCTCGTGGACTGCAATTAACGGCGGCAAACGCTGCTCAATGGACAAACGGTACTAGGCGCTCGTAGCGAACTACGAGACGACGAAAGGTCGCGCGGAGCTGAAGAGTTGCCAGAGAGTGACGGTAGAGGAACAGGAGCTGGGAGCACCTGCGTCCGCGTGTGTGTGCATAAAGCAGGACGGGCTGAGAGAAGAACGCAAGAGAATAGGAAAAAGCGGATGTCGCGGGAGTAGCCGCCCTCCGTGTTTTCATCTCGAATGAGAAGGCAAAGCAACGTCCCGTTCGAGTCGTTTTGCGCCTCGAGCTCGAGCGCAGCTAACCAAGAGCCAATGCGATGATCTGAGGATCGCGTAAGCGCGAGCGCGCCCGCTCATCATGACCGTCGACTTTGCCGATTACTTTTGGGTGAGTCCCCGATACTTTTCCCTTTCGAGGTTAGTTTTTCAAAGCCCCTCCCCGTCGTTCGCGCGAGTGCGCGAACACGCATTTTTCGAAGACATCGAGTAACAGCAGTTAAATCTCGGGCTTGGTGATACTCAATCTTGCAGTTATTACCATTGCGTGTGTACCATTCTCTCTCTCTCTCTCTCGCTCTCTCTCTCGCTCTCGCTCTCGCTCTCGCTTTCTCCTTCGTTCTCACTGGCACTTTATCCTTCTCTTTCACACATCGACAATCGCGAATATACCTACTTCCTTTTTGCGCGCTTCCATTCTATCGCTCCCTCATTTTTGTAAGCCAATTCTAAAGACGTCCTCTGGCTTAATAAATCACATTTTACACCAGTAGCTTTTTTCCTTTTATTTTTAACGAAGGTTTACGTATTTTTTTATATTTCAACAATATGATAATTGTGCATTACTTATAATATTTGAATATGAGACTATTCGTCAACTGTCAAATTCTTAATTCGGGCAACTTAATCCTCGTAAAAAATATTACACTACATTCACGGGTTAAATGCATTCATTTTGTGTATAATTAAAGAAATTGTTTAGCGTTTTAGGTAAGAAACTGTTCTTGTACTTTTAATCTTACGAAATAGAAATATTATTTTTCATTCTTATTCAGTCATTTGTTTGTAATATAAGAGAGAAAAAAAAACAGAACGATGAACAAATGAATGATCACTGGATTCAATTCGTTAAAAAAACAAGCCAAGTTATCCATTGTCATAATTGAATGTAGTTAAGCATCGACTCTCGTATCTATTTTCTTGCTGGGAGAGGTAATAATAATAAATGTTGATTGACTCGTGCGTATTATGAGTCTTCAATAGTAGACCTATTAAAATTGAGCTATTATAAGCCAAGTAATAATAATTCCAAGATTTATTCATTACTACAAATATTAACTTTCATTGTACCACGTAATATCTTGATTGCGTTATCTTTAAGAAAAATGAAACAGAAAACAGCATTGTTTATTGTATAAAAAATTACTTTTTTTTGTTAGATCAAAACTGAAAGTTTTATTATATTTTGAAGGGCGAAAAGAATAATGGATTCGACGTATTGTATCATAATATGAAACATGGAGTTGTGGCAAGCAAAGAATTGACGGAATTTTTACGCGATCGTTCGTTTATTGAAGAAAATAACTACAAACTTCTTAGTAAAGTAGCCAAGCAAGCGAGTAATAGCAACAGTACCCAAGGAACGTTTGCACCTGTATGGGCTGCACTTAGAGGTGCAGCAGAAAAACTTGCTGGCTTGCATTTGCAGTTAACTCAAAAAGTATCCGAACTTATTAAAGATGTCTCCAAATATTCTGATGAGCTTCATAAGAAACACAAAGCCGTACGTATCGAATAAAAGTCATTTTAGTACACTAATACTTTAAATATTAAATGAAACGAATAGTGGATACAAAAAATTGTTAACGATGTATGTTATTAAAGTATCAGTAATGCTAATAAAAATAATTCAAATTCTAAGAATACCAAAGCTTTAATTCCTTTTATATAATACATACGCATATATTAGTTTAAAAAATTCTTGATTAACAATAATTTTATAAAAGTTAAAATATGTTAGAATGATATTTTTTAGTATATTTAACTAATGCTGCAATTGCTTTTTGCGTTGGTTAAAACGTTATAAACGAAAAATAATTCTTAAAAAAATATATTTTTTGTCCTAATCTGTATTAAATAAAAGCAATTCTACAATTATTTTCGAATGACTTGTGTATTTTTCACTTCTTTAACGTTTCTAATTGATACTAGCACAATCCATGACAAGCTTATCTGTATCCGCCCACTGTCAGATTACAGCTCTCTTCAATAATCATCCAACAAAAGCGATACCATAACAGCATTCGTTTACATAACGTAATTTTGTTTTTAATTTAGGTAAAAGAAGAGGAATCTTCCACGTTAGAAGTTGTTCAAAGTATCCAGAGTATTACGATAACCCTTCAGAAGACCAAGGATACGTGCTTGCAGAGAGGACACGAATTAGAAAAATTGAAAAAGGATAATGCAAGTCAAAGGGAATTGGAAAAAGCTGAGATAAAATTCAAAAAAGCTCAAGATGATTATAAAACTTTGGTTGAAAAGTACACTACAATACGAAATGATTTTGAGACTAAGATGACACAAGCCTGCAAAGTAAAAGAAATTTATAATATTTTTTAAGTTGCCTTGGCTGTAAATGAAATAAATTTTGTTTGATGTTTAGCGATTCCAAGACGTTGAGGAAACACATTTAAAAAATATGAAGGAATTTTTGAATACCTATGCAGATGTTCTTCAATCAAATCACGAGCAAGTCGGCCAAGTACACATAGACTTCAAACGACAATGCCTCGATATGACCGTAGACAAATTATTGGAACAGTTTGTTCAAAGTAAATATACAGGATTTGAAAAACCAGGTATACTTTCTTACACATTTTCACTAATATTTTGAATATATTTAATATTATTCTCGTTCATTAAGTATCGATATTTAATTTATTTCAGGTGTCATTGAGTACGAAGAGGTTCTGACAAGCTTAACTGACATTACGAGTCAAACGAATCAAGAGAAGAATGTTGAAGCCCAAAAAGAAATTTCAAAAGGAGCAAATGGGGAGACTGGTGTTGCGGGTAACTTACAGACATTAAAAAAAAATCAAGTGGTTAAAAGGGAGGGTTTTCTTACTGGCAGGGAAAAATCAAAGTTACACAATAAGGAGAAGGAGAAGCAGAGTGAAAGAAATAATGAATATGTTCAGGCTCAACAAACTAAAGCCTCTCGTCGTACCACTTCATTGCTCAACCTTTTCATGTCCAACTCCCAGGGTAGGTCTTATTTCAGTCGTATCGATTATCATTTTCGGTACAAATTTTCGGTAATAATAAATAGCTCCAAACATTCGGTTACTAATATTAATTCGCTCATAGAAATTCTAAGCCATTGTTTTTAGTTTGAATTATTTTTAATTATGAAATGTATTTTTTCTATGTTTATGATAAGATTGTTTACGTCAACTTTCATTTGCAACGCAGACTCGCTAGATTATTGTCATGTTCGTGGCACGTAAATACACGTATATCAAAATTATTCCAGAATCTCGAAATGCTTATGTGTTTGTTACGTTGCTTGCGCGTTATTAATCTAACACTGGTGGAGGTCGATTGAAGCTAAAGAAAAAATACAATGGTATTTAAAAATTGTTAGTCATAAATATGTTTTGAAAATCGCTTCTCGTGATAGAGTTTTGTAAGGATCCCTCAAGATTTATTAATGTAAAAGAGCAGTTCAAAAGATATCGTGAATAAGTTAATCGTGATGAGAAAAGGGAAAGACAAAGGCGATGAGTGTTGTTTCAGAGAGGCAAAGACAAGCAGGCTCGGGTTCGGCTCCTGTCACCCCTCAGGAAAATTTGTCTCCTGCTGTTCCGACTCCCAGCATCTCCAGGAACCCTCTCAGAGGATCTAAATGTAACTGCTTACATGTTTCATTAGCATCTAAAACAAAAGCAAAATCACAAACGCTCTCCTATTATACTCCTTCAGAACCACGCTTTTACTTAATTTTCTGTCTACATTGTTCACATTGGTACACTTGAATTTTTCACTAATACAAACACAATCGACACATTTTATTTTTACATCTATGTTCTTCGTCCGTTGTACATTCGCACATTAAAGCTAACTCTTTCATAGAATCAATCAAATTATTAAGCATAACTGTTGAATTTGGGAACTATAACTGTAAGCATAATTTTAAATGAATACAATCTTATGCGACCGATATATAAAAATTAACATGAGATTATGAGAGTAATATTGGCAATAATAGAAAGTAATTTATTTAAATTACTTTTTATTATGAGAAGCCCTATACTCGAAAAATGGCCCTTAAGATCTTTAAGTACATGTGAAGTCTAAAATCTTTCTCTTGGATTACAGTGGTAGCGAGTGCATTAATACCGCCGCTCTGTACTCTTTTAGAAAATCAACGTAGGTATAAATCATGGAATAATATTCTTTGATAGATCGATGTAAACATATTTTCTAGCCATCTAGAGTAATAAAAAACGCTATTTTTTGGCTTATTCTTGAAAGAATTTTAAAATCTCTTTTATTCATGTAATATAATGAAAAAGGAATGCACATTTTTTTAGACGAAGATAAATGTAGAAAAATTCTGACATGTTGTATCTTGGTATAGTATCTTGGTACTTTGGTGCTTTGCATTGCAAATTGTTTTTCTAACAATGTAATGGGTATTCATTGGGCACTGTTACGCAGTTACTTTCTCAGTGTACATACATGTATCATAGTTCAATTCACAAAAACATTACCTATTAAGAAATTTTCTTTTGTACAGATCATTCCAAAACATTTGTCTCTGAATATAATTCTCTATATACATAATCTTTATAATTAAAATAATTGACTGAACTTTCGAATTTACTTTTTTCAAGTTTTTCTTTTTAGAATAATAATCCTCTTTCATTTTTCATTAATGTTGAAATAAATCGGAAAATTTTTAAGTGTTTTGTTTTTTTAATGATTTTCAAATGATTTTTAAATGATTCATGACAAGAAATTTCAAATAATTATTTGGATTAAAATTGTTTTGCAATGGTATAACAATACGTTTATAGAACATGTATAGAACAAAGTCCACATTAAAACTAAAAAGCGTAAGACTTTAAAAAAAGGAAATGGTTGCTTTCGATTTAAATTTTTGCTCAATGTTCTCTGTACAACTTCCTTTACATTTTGTGATAAAAGTCCTGATACGCGCGAAGTATTATATAATTCAGCGAAATTATCGATGTTAGTCGAAGGGAGCTGGACTCGAATAATGTTGATGCACAAGCAAAGAAGTGGCTACTGACGGAGCCTCAGGTGAGCCTTATTTACTGTTATAAAATCGCTGCTACATTGGGCTCATTCTCAATCCATGTATATTCCTTTATTTTCCAAGTGCAGAGAGTCCAGCCACATTAGCGTAATGTGAGTCTTTTTCAGTTGAATTTCCTTTCTATATGTTGGACACTTACGTAAATTTTTAATAAAAAAAAAAACAATATTTAAAAACTGTTTCCATATTGCATATGTGATATTACGTAGACGATAAGAAAATAAAAAAAGGGAAATGTTTGGTGAAATATGAAATTGTTAGAAAAACAATTTAAGCTACAAAATTTTACTTGGTGGAGGTGTCAGGATCTATTCTTTTTATACGTTGCTATAATAGTGTGCTACTAAGCTACCTATATACTTATCTTACTTTTTACAAATATACTTGCTTATTCATTTGCACCACAACTAATATTTGAATTATTGTAATTATCGTCATTGTCATATTGTTGATTAGTCTTAAAAATGAAACCCAGAAATGGCTAGTTGAACTAGAAAAAAAAAAAATATATATATATATATATATATATCAAATGTCTATAAGCTATATCTGCAACAATTGTCATAACAATTAGCCTACTTTAGTCTTATAATTAAGGAAAAACGTACAATTGTATGAATTAAAGACATTAATAATTTTTAGAGCTTATGTGATGTAATTTGTATATGAGCCACTTGATTCACATTGCGCTAAGATGCATTCACTTGGAAAGTAAATTAAAACTATTCTAGTGTGAAATAATAATAGTAATAATAATAATAGCTATAGTAAATTTTTTGTAAAGCAGTTTCAAGAAAGCTGCCTAGTGCGTGAATGAAATTTGATAAAAACAGAGAATCTTGACTTTTAATGATATTTAGATTACTCTTATCAGGTCATTGCAAAAAATTGAATAATAAATGTGAAATTCATTATTAGGGTTTCTTCGAAGCAGACGCGAAAAAAGGAAGGAGAAGAAAGCAAAAAAGAAAAAGGATTCGGTGGAAACAGCCAGCAACAAGGAAGACAAGTCCGACCTGTCAGTATTTCTATAATCAGCAGACCCAGTAATGTTATAATTTTACCATTACGTCACGTAACAATCCACCTTAGTGATACGAGTCGCGATTATCTCAATAGAAAAAAATTACACCTTGTGTAAAAAAATCACACAAAATTAATGAATTCGGTAGAACTTTTATGTTTGCATTTGGTTGAAAGAGTTGCACGAGGAGAACAAAAACTTCATATACAATGATATACATCATTGTAATTCACTATTATAATTTGCATAAGTTGAATGATTTCTACCATTTTATTTTCGTTTATCGTTTTAATACAATTATCGAAAGTTGTCAAATATTTCATCGCGTTCTTTAATGAAATTTATTCGATACTTACTTTCGGTTATTTACATATTCTTTCAACATTTAATGCTTATTTTTATTACGCACTGGGACTGCTGAAAGTTTCAGAACTACTAAAAAATTTCAATTTTTTTTTTTTTTTGCTTTGCTATAAAAATCTAATAGAGAGGACAAGGATCAGGACAATAGAAAATCGGGGACACCAACGCCAGAAGTTGACGAAGATGGATTCTGCATTAAACCAAAGTCGGATCCTTGGGAAAATGAAAAAGGATTTTATTCAAGTTCAGATACTGATTCTGATGACGAAAGAGAAAGGAAGATCCGAGTAGAAATCAAACCTTTAAGTAATGGAGGCGCACCGATGAGCGCAAGCGTTGACGAATTAAGAGCAACAGTTGAGAATCTTTCTTTATCTCCTGCTCCCACGGTAATTATATGTTAATCATAGTATACTACAATTTCGACTAATTAATTAAATGATTTATTTATTTCATTTATATTGTATGCGTGACTTATTATTAAAATATTAAACTTGTTTAGCTTGAGAAAAATATGAATATGTTTTTAATACAGACTTGTTATATTCCTCGTGTACTATGATAAAAGAAAGTTTTACGTATTACCAAGTTTCAAATATGAGTATAATATATTCAAACGATTGTATTCGTTTTTAAAACAGGGGCGAAGAGGATCGAGTACGGATTCAGATCATAATATTAAGAGATCACAGTCTGTCTCTCAACAGTTGGGCGTCAAACCGAGTTCAGATTTATTAAATTTGTTCAATCCAAGTAACACGCCGTCAAGTGCTTCAACTCCAACAGGAAGCCACCCATACGCCCCACTTCAGAGCCCACCAGGACTTTCTTCGTCTCCAATACCTACGATGCCCCCTCCACCTCAATCAGCACCGTTGCATCCTCGATTTCCGGGTAAAATCAATTGTTTTTTCTTTAAATTTAAACTTTTTTCATTACAAAAAGACGGAAAACGTATAATATTAGTATAAAAATACAATTCTTTTATGGTATATTGTACTTTAACGATGTTGTAAGCCAGCTCATTAATGTTTTTGTAGACGGAGATTTGTTTTCCGAGCTTAATGACGTAACTCCAGCTTTACCTCCAAAACAATCAGCAACCCCAACAGGATCCATTGCAATACCACGACCTCCATCGCGACGAGGAGACGTGATAACAACAAGAGGTAGAATGTCTCCAGCGACGATATCAAGAGCAGATAGCGTTGCCAGTCTAGAATTTCGCACGGCTGGTGTTGGAGTTGGTTCTTCTAGAGGTTGGTCTTTTCGTTGCTCGTAGATTGCTCGTAGTCGATTGAAATATGCATTCTGTATGGGGAAATTGTTTCATAGGTCCCTCTCCATTGACTATTGGGTTAGCAGATACAATACCACTAGCAGTAGCTTTTCACGAAATTATTCACTCGTATTTCCGAGGTAGCGATGAAACGCGCTGTCAAGTTAAATTATGCGGTGATATGATGTTATCTTTTCCTGCTGGCATCGTCGCTGTTTTGGCGAATAATCCGAACCCAGCAAAACTCACATTCCGACTGCGAAACAGCAACAGGTTGGAAAGATTGGTTCCAAATAGTCAATTGATTAACATGTAAGTTATTTTGAAAAAAAAAAATTTTTTCCTCCAAACCTGACTTTCTTAATTTAGTTCTCAATCCATACTTTAGTTTTAACCCTGTAATTTACAGTTAGCGTTATCGTATCGGAAGTTTTTAATTTATAGATTCAAGTTCCAGATAATCACAACGCTTTACTTGTGTTTCATGACAATTTCATATCGATCATATTGCACAATTATCTTAATTTTTGTTTTAATTTAAATAGGGACGTTGCTCAAGCAACTGCTGACAGTACACTTTTCGAATTTAACATGAGTGCCTTAACTGGATTATTGAGACGGCAAGCTGAACAGAATCCGGCCGCTTCGTATTTTAACGTGGATATTCTTAAATATCAAATCAAGGTTAAGGAAGGTGCGGGCTCTTGTCCCTTTCAAATAGTTGCTTACTGGAAATGCAATCCATCTCATACTGACCTCAAGGTGTGATATTATAATCGTCGTAAAAAATGGTTAAAGCGGTGACATTAGAAAAATATTATGTCAAATCTTTCTCAAATCGTTACAGGTCGATTATAAATACAACAGTCGTGCAATGGCATCGCCTACTCCGTTATTAAATGTACAAGTGTCGGTACCTATAGATGGAGGATTTAAGACTGTTCAAAGTAAACCTAATGCACAATGGTTACCGGATACAAACCGACTTTTATGGAAATTCACCGAACTTTCGCAGCATACGGAAGGAGCAGGTGTCGGCTCGCTTAAAGCCCGAGTTGAGCTTTCTCGAGGTCCAGGAAGCCAAGGAACCATTTTCACACAGTTCAACTGCGAAGGGACCACTTTGTCGGGTGTCGAGTTCGACTTGGCTGGTCCTGGATATCGAGTTAGCTTGATCAAAAAGAGATACGTATCTGGTAAGCATTTTCAGTTTACTTATAAAATATTTTCATCATAAGAAAAAAAGAAGGCTAAGACTGTAACACTGATTTGATGCGTATATCTCATGAATCTCAACTTGTTTGCATATTGACAATGCATTACGTTCTTATACGATATTATCTTCATTGTAATTATTTTCTCTAAGATATACTTTTTATTTGTTAAAATCTAATAGTAAAATAAAAAAAAATAATAATAAACTTTTTATGTAAAAAAACAAATTTGAAAAAATTATTACTAAGTAAATAATGAAAAAACGAAGCCTTGGTACATTCAATTCAGTGAAACGGTTCTAAAAAATATCTATAGAAATTGCTTTAATACCGATGTATAATTTTCAGTTACTAGCATCTCAGTTTCATTATAAATAAAATTCTATTTCTAATATTAATGTCTGAATATCCAAAAAAATTTCGTATTTTTATAAGTTATGTAAATAATTTTATAATTTCAATAGTTTATTTAAATATAAATATACATAAAAAATATATCGGCCTTATACTTTCGTTGAATTCTTTTAAAACGTGAAATTTGCATTTGCATTTGACATTAAGGAGAGTGTTAATACGTGTCCTCAATCTATAAGAAACGAAATTTGACGTCTATTTTCTTTTTAGTAAAACAAAATAATTTAAAAATAAAATATTAAGCATAATTTTTTTTCACCAAATGCATGTAACGATACTTAATCAAGCTTTTTATGAATTTTTAAACATAGTTTATAACATACCTTTATAAAAGTCGAAGATTTTAACTCCATTCTCCAATTTAATATGTCTGATTTATATGTACGAATTTTTAAAGTTAATACGTTGTTATTTATGATGTAGCATTTTACAGACGTCTTAAAATGACTTAATATCACTTAAAGTAATTTAATATCACGGTAATATTGCTTCAGATTTTCAATGATAAATCCATATGCTTACAACATTGCATTTTTGTTTTTGACATTTTACCTACGTAATATTTTATCATTAAATCACCAAATGCAAAACGTGATAATATAATAAAACGTTCATACGAAAATAATAGCTTATTTATTTTTAATAAGTTTAAAATTTTATGCTCGCACTCAATTTGTTCATATGTTAATTTCACATAGAAATACAATTTCCAATATTTTTTATTAACAAATTCATTGTTACATATGAGCACGTGATATTTATTAATCCACTGACTATAGCTAAATTTTCAACTACTCTCGGTGTAATATCGGATAATAGTTGCACATTGAATTAAAATGTTTAATGCATATAAATAAAAATAATTATTATCTTTTTAAATTACCGGAAGGTAAGTGACGACAATTTAAAATTGAAAATTAAATTGAGATGAAATTAAAATGTAGGTATGGAAGGGATTAAATTAGTTTATGATGAATAGTGAACATGAAATTGAAAACTTTGAAATTAAAATTTGTAATTTTTTCTTACCACAGGAAAATATCTTTGCGATGGAGATGTTGATTTGCGAACACGTTACGCCGCGCCACCATCAAATGTTGAATAACTTCATTTGAATTCCGAGTAAACTTGTACATAATCTTTCATATTAAAATTCTTTTACTATTACAAGAGATTTCTAATTGACTTTGCCATGTCCATAAAAGTTTCTTTTTTATAGAATCTAGAAATGATTGTTTACAGTTGCTTTGCAAGGAAGGAAGTTTCCTTGCAAGATCTAATACTATGCGAAAATAACTTACTTTCACATAAATGCCTTGTTTATTCTTTAATAAATACGAAAATTGTTACGAATAAGGTTGTAAATTTAAGCTTTGTGACTGATATCATAGGTCTTAAAGAAAGGACCTTAAATTTTTTGTAAAAATGTATATTACGCAAAAGAAAATAAATTTTTTATATTTTTTAACCGAAGAAAAATTAAAGTTTTTTAATTTATACATTTTTTCTGAGTGCAATCGAATTAAACGTTTTATATATATGTATGTTGTAATAATAATAATAATAATAATAATAATAATAATAATAATAATAATAATAATAACTGAAGTGCCTATAATAAAATATACATATAAACATTAAAATAGCTTAAAATAAAAATTAGAATAAATACGAATGAAATTGTATTTGAATATGTTTTGTAATTTTTTTTAAATGTTATTATTATATTTCAAAAACTACTTTTGTATAATTCTTTTCATTGATAGTTTTTCTAATTTGCGTTGCATTAGATTATTTATGATCAATCATATTTTCGCTGTTATAATTATATTTAAGAAAACTTAGCCCAGGAGATATAACTAAAACTTGTATGAATACTATATCTAACAAAAACAGATACATAAAGTACAGAATTACAGAACATTAAAAAATTTTATAGTTATGATTTAGATTATTTCAATTAGCATACTTTGTATGAAAATTCAATAACTTTAGATTCTTATAATATAAATTCAGTATTTTGTTTGTTACTTTTTTGTATAATTATTAAATTGTTTATTTTTTTTTTTTTTAATTTAAACTGTGAACGTATTCTATTAAAAACAGCGACGAAAAAATAGGAATACGTCTATTTCTATCCTGTAATTTAATGTATTATATATAGAACCAAAGTTCTAGATTCAAAGATTTAATATAATGTACGATTTTATGGAAATAAAAGCCAAATTAAAAGAAGATAAAATGCTTAAAATTTTTTTTAATAGAAGTATTTCCTTATATGACATTATACATTCATGTTTTTTATACTTCTGTGCACATTCTGTGAAAGATGACCAAAAAGCTTTATTTAATTTTTGAATTTATTACATGATTAACATTAAGATAGATAAAAAATTATTGTATTGAAAAAAACTCAACTATTTGTAATAATAGAAAGACGAAGCATCCAGCACTCTTTCGCGATAATGCACATCTTCGATCCATCGTCGTTTAAAAAGTTACATTTTGTATACGTAGAATTTTTGATAATTTGCAAAATAGTTGTGTACAACGATTATTTATTACGCAATTGGTGGCAAGCACAAACATTGTAATAAAAATAATAAAAAATAAATAATTTCTTGTTATCATTTTTCATAGAAAGTGTATTTGCTTATATTTCAGAGCCGAACTAATAAGAAAAAATATTGCTGCTTTGTATTAATTTACTTATGAGTGCAGTTAAAAAAAAAGAAAAAAATTATATATAATCGTTAGAGTATATGGTGTATATTGTCTATGCCCACACTCTTAAAAAGGGAAGAATCACAGTTACAGACCAGAGGTGTTGATCGTTGGAAAAATATTCTGTATCGAAAACCTTTGGTTTCGAATCGATCAACTAAACTCGTTTTTTCAATAAATTTTAACCCGAAAGTAAATGCATAAGCATAAACTAGGTATGTATGTATATAACATTATGCGCATAAATAACGTTAATATCAAGTATTTGTACCAACGTACACAGAGAAAAATGTACAAACAAAGAACGCACTGACTAAACATTCTTATTCATTATACAATATGTATGATCAGCATGCTGAAAAAACTATATCGCTTTTAAATTTATTTATAAATTAACAGCATCATTCATCATTAAGATTATTAAACACGACTATAGTTTGACGAATAAATCAAAAACACACTGTAGACATACAGTTCGAAAATCATGTCCATCGTCACACTCTTTTTCTTAATATTGTTATCGTAAGCACTACGTTATAACATGAAATATTACACCAAGTTTTTTTATACTGTGCTAATATGAGACTTTTCCTAATTGTTTCGGTAATTCTTCAAAGAATATATCTACTTGCATAAAAATTGTGTACAATTTGTTTTTCTTTATCATAAACAGATTTTTTATAATGAATTTGACGTACTAGTTTTTCATTGCTTTTTTGCATTAATATTATTTCACCTTTTGTATCTAAATAAAAATGTCTATTATGAGAATCGAGATTATACTTGATTAAGTATTTGACAATCATCATAACATCTTGATTGGCACGCAATTCGATCAGAAATTAAAAAAATAATTGGAGATTATGTTGAGATCACAAATACTGCAGTTTAATTCAGCAGTAGCAGTAGTATTATTAATGACTGAAATTCTTCCTTGCCTAACGTGATTTGTAACTACGGAATACACTATCTTTTGTTGTTACTTTAATTATTTGCTTTCAATGTATATATACTAATACATATTACTATACGTATACAGTGATATCGGTGCTTGATCGTTTTGAAAAGTTCACATAAAGCAGAATAAACATTGGCAAAAACATTGAAATAAAATATCTAAGAGGCAGTGAGTGCTCTAGTTAGAGCGTGTACCTTATTTTACTCGGTGTCAAAAACTTTTATGGCGTTTCTACCTATTTTAAAAGCATAAAAAGTGCTTTTTTTTATAAATAATTAAAAAATAATCTTGATTAGTAAATAAATATGTACATTAAATAGAAATAGCATAGAGGCGTGAAAAAAAACGATGCGATAAGAACCGTGATATGGTAATTATAGTGCTATTATTACTTTCATTATACGTATAGACTTGTTTTTGTATCATTTTTCTTTTTTATCACTTGCAATTAAGCGCAGTCGCATTAACAAGCACATTGAAATTCGATGATTGCCAATAAAATTTCTTTGAAAAGAAAGGCAGCAGATTGTTTTTATAAAGTAATTAACGAGACGTTCATAAATTAGAATTTCGTAAAATATCTACACAGTTGCCGCTACATACGAAAATGGGAGGAAACAATGAAAATGATCAACAAGATCACATTTAATTATCTTCCATACCCGCGGAAGGACTCTTGGGTTGTAAATTTAGCTCGGATTTTGAGCAGCTGGAACAAACGCCACCTGAAGGCTCGTCACTGGTCGATCTGGCCTCATCCTGCTTCCTCTGAGTGTCGTAGCTCTCGCAGAGCGATTCGTTCTGGATCTGTTTGACAAGCTTGTTGACGAGCTCGGTCGTCTTGTTATTTGCGGCGTCAATGAGATCCTTGATCGAGCCCTCTTCGCTCTTGCTGCCGGTCGGTGAGTCCTTCTCCTCGGCTATTCTCGGCAACTGACTCGAGTTGGGCAGGCTTATGGCGACGGTGGCAATGTTGATAGAGATGCCATGACTGAGTTTGGTGTAATCAGTACCGAGGGTCTTCTGCGACTCGATTGGTGGTTTCTTGTCGGCTTTCGGCGCGTCTTCCTTGATCTGCAGCCCCTCGCCGCTCTCGTCCGAGCTCTCAGGGTAGGTACTCTGAGCGATAGTGACTCGCGGCGTGACCTTTACCACGCTGTTCGCCAGTGGCGAAATTGACGTCTTGTTCTCCGCCGAGCGCGGGTGAAGTCGGTCGGGGCTGAGAGCACGTCGCAACAAGGGCGAGCCTGGCTCCGCGGACTTGGGCCGACCGTACGTCTTCTTCTGGCTATTGGGTGTCGAGAGCGAGGTACCTATAACAGGGGATAGAATGTGATAGGCGGCGGGCGTTCAGTAGAGCGTAGACAAAAGTAACGATAGTAATAACGTACCTGGACTGTAAGATTGGGTCGTATTAGAGCTGCCCGGCTGGTGCCCAGTGGGAAAGGCGAGGGGACTCGGGCTGCGCGTCGGACTGGCCGGAATTGGCGAAGGACTAGGCGTCCTAGCGAGCGGCGAGAGCGGAATATGCCCGACCGATTTCCTCCGGTTCGGCGAATGTATGTTCTTCGCGGCTGTGTGCAGCTTGTGCTTGAGTCCGTGCAATGTACTGGGTCTCTGGTAGTGTGCCTGGCTTCCCAGGTTGTTACCGCTGCCGCTGCCAGCGCCGCTCCCACCGCCGCCGTTACTGCCGCTGCCGACGACCGAGCCACTCGAATTGGGGGAAGAGTTGGAGCTCGAGCACGAGCTCGAGATACCTGCACGTAGATTTTAAGTTACATATATTTTTATACGACTTCCAGAATTGTTTTTTACGTAATTAATTCTTCAGACCAGCGTATTATCTTTGTAATATTAGACGATTTCGTAAGGTACGTACCAGTTGTGTGATAAGATTCGGAGCTAGGACGGTTCATTGGTGGGGACGGACTAAAATGGGGCAAGATCTCTTGTTGCTGCTGTTGCTGCTGCTGCTGCTGCTGCTGCTGCTGCTGCTGCTGCTGCTGCTGCTGCACTGACCGTGCGAAAGATTGGAAGGATCGAGTCGGAGTCACCATCGATGGAGAGCATATACCTGCTGCCATCTGAAAAAGTATTAGTGATGCAAAGACAAGGCACCATTTCAATAAATAACTTGAGTGAACAATGTTGTTTATTCAATGACCGTTGATTCTGTTTCATACTATTAAGTACCAAAGTAGTTAAACGTACAGGCGAAAATAGGAAAACACAAAAATAAAAAAGCGTACCATAAGGGGTGGTTTGCTGTCACTAGGTAGAATGGGTGCTGACAAAGGACAACTGATACTTAATGGCTGCAATTAAACAAAATAAAAATACGCTTAGTTGCTTTGGCACGGGTGCATTCGTAAATTGGTGAGTGAAATAAAAATAAAAATCAAATCAATGTAGCTATGCTGTCATCGGGACGCTCCTTTGCCTTAAACGTTTAATTTTTAAATACGCTGCAAATTTTACCTGCTGCATCTCTGCACTAGCTCTCTTCGAACTTATTTTTCGAAAGAGTGAAGTTTTGCGTTTTTTGTCGGTGTGATCACGTTTTTGCTTCCTCTGGCGTTGATTTAGGGCGCGTCTCGCCATTTTGCTCTGTGCTAGTTCGCGCTTCCGACCACCCGTTTTGATGCTTGTGTTTTCCAAAGGCGTGCTCCGGAGTGTTACATGATCACCACCACTTAGCATTAACTGAAGTACTTGAGTGTGATACAAGCCCTGAACTGGCTCGCCGTTTATGTGAGTTATTAAATCGCCGGGTCTTAAACCAGCTTCAAATGCAGGGCTAGACTGATCGACAGCCTAAAATAGAATACTCAATCAATGTAGGTGAAACGTCCGAGGAGAAAATTATCATTTTACCATAACTAGGTGATGCATTGTGTAAAAGTCACTATCGCCGTAATACACTCTAATTGTGTGCACCGTAAATCCAAATCCGCATGGACCTCTTCTTATAATTATGGGAGGCTTCAGGCTCGTTACCAAAGGACTTAACTCTCGACACGGTGATGTATCTCGAGACGAAGCTGTAGAGGAGCCACCCGGAGATTCGATTGCTTGACTCGAGGACGTAGAAAGATCGACTAAAATCATATTTTTCATTACGAAATCTATCTTTAGAAATCTATCTTTCGATATCTATCTTTCGACTTCTCAGTAAAAATGCGTACACGAAAATTCACCAGTAGGTATTACTAATGAAAGACCACTTGTGGAAGCAGATTTAATAACGGAACGTGATTTTTGTTTGCCAGTTGGTAACAGTGGCAAGGCAGTGAACGACTCGAAGTAATCTGTACTAGAATTGTGCTTCTCATCAGCAGACTCTTTTTGCGTTGACGTTAAATCCATCCTAAAAAAAAATTAAATTCCATTATATAGAACATAAGCTCTAAAACTTTTACATAATTAATTTCATTGCTTCTAAGTAGCGGATAATAAAATAAACGATTGTCGATGCACAATCAATGCTTTTAATAAATTATTTTTAAAAAGTAAAAGCAGAAGTTGCCTATTACGACGACTCACGTGATGTTAGTGTCATCATCGAAGGAAATACTGAACCTGGGAAGCTTATCGCGCGAATGAGCGTGTCGCTTCCTCTGAATCTGCGGACTGATATCGTCCGATTCGGTTTGCGAACTGTCTGGAGTACTGTAACAGGTTCCCGAATTCGATATTGCTCCTGGCGGAGTCTTCTTTACTGTCACTTGCGAATCCGAGCTCTCCGACGTTCCTGAACTAGTGGATTTATTTAACTCGCTTACTTCTGCGCAGCTCGGTGGTATCAGACTAGCAGTAGCTGTACCCGTATTCAACAAGTTCTTGCCACTTTGTTCAACAAGTTTCTCTGCAGTTCATAATTTAGTTTTTTTTACTACAGTTCATAATTTACTACGATAAAGCACAAACTTAATTGAGTTACTAATAAATTGTTTTTTAATATTTACTTCATCGTTTAATCGTTATACATGCTTGAGATGTGTAAATAATAGATAACGTAATTTATTGATTACGACAATTAAAAATGTGTTTTAATGATCTTAAATTGACAAACGTTCCTACCCGAGACATCCAACTTGGATAAAGATTGCACCATCGTAACCGTTGAATTTAAGGATAATTGAGCCACAGTTCTTTCAAGTTCAGTTCTGAATAATTGCTTCTTTAAAGGATCCATTTCTATGTCTGGAATCAGGTTTGGCGGACGCGTTTGAGAGATCTTGCGAGACTGGGGAGAGTACGAAGAAAAGGAGCCAAATAACGGAGAATCATCGGTGTCATCGGTATCATCTCCTAAGTCGTGATTATAGCGATCCATACGCGCTAGAAAAATCATTTATATCGACTATTAACTTATTTATCTTTCTGATTTAAAATAACCAACTCGTAAGGTTTCGAGATAAGCATTTCGCTTTAAATTCACACTTACTATCAAAATAGCTAGTATCTTCATCATTTGTTAATTGAGGAACGAATTCTGCTTTTTGCCTAAGAAGACTATTCCAATTGACCCCATAAAAGTAAGGATGCTCCTTAACTTCGTGTGAGCCACCGGTTCCTAATCGTTCCCGAGGGCTCTGCTGTAATAAAGCTGTTATCACGCTTTTTGCTTCTGGTTGCACGGGCCAGTCTTCATCATCTGGCCACTCAATATCATCTAAAAGAAAATCATTTCAAACATTTTTATGCCAACGCATTTTTTCACGGAGTAATGTAAGTATTTAAATATAATCTAACCATTTACAGTATGCGCAAAAAGTTCTTCCGGAGTCTCTCCAAAAAATGGAACACAACCAATAAGAAATTCATACAATATGATTCCCATAGACCACCAATCAACTGGTTTTCCATAACCTTGTCGCAGAATAACTTCAGGAGCAATATACTCTGGTGTACCGAAAACTTGCTTATCAGAAAACTGTCTGGTGTCCTTTTCAATATATCCTTCGTACAAGTTTGTAGCAACTAAGAAGTTATTTGAAATAAGTATAATATTGAATTGATCGCTTATAAAGTGCCTGTATAAAATTAATTTTTTGAAAACACTTACGAGACATTAGACCCATCTTACTTAATCCAAAATCCGTGAGTTTTATATGACCCAATGCTGTAATGAGCAAACTGAGAAAATACAAAAAAAAAAAAAAAAAAAAAAAAAAAAAAAAAAAAAAAAAAGAGAGAGAGAGAGAGAGAGAGATTATTTGTAAAGATAACCAATTTAAACATTTCGTAAATACATAAACGATTACGTTTCACTAACTTATCAGGTTTTAAGTCCCGATGAACGATTCCATAACTATGAAGATACTCTACCGCTAGAACAGTTTCAGCAAAATAAAATCTTGCCATATCTGGAGGTAATGGGCCAATATTTTTCAATAGATTTGCACAATCTCCACCCTCTACGTACTCCATTACTAAGCACAGATGTTTCTGTAAATAGGTGTTATTTCAAGAATTTTTATAAAATTAATTTATTACTTTTAGCCGGAAAAACGTACTTTTGTTTCAAAGCTACAATACATGGAAACTACAAAGGGATTGTCTGTGAAGCTCATAATGTCCCGTTCAGCAAATACTTGCTCAACTTGGTTTCTGAGCATCAAGTTATTCTTATTGATCTTTTTCATAGCAAAACGTTGCCTTGTTAATTTCTCTTTAACCAAGTACACAGCTCCGTATGCACCATTACTGATCAGTTTTGATATCTCATAATCACTTTCACAAGGAACTCGATGCTGTAATTTTTCTTCAACTTGACTATTAGGACTTGATGTAGCTAAATCTAAATTTTGGTCGCTAAAACTTGCTGAATCTTCTAACTTATTCATTTCTTCTTGCAATTCTACAATAAAAGTACAAAGGAAAAATGTATTTACGCAATGTACATTGAAAATTAATAATGTAACGTATTCTCGTGAATGTGTGATAACGCATTAGGCTTGACTTGCCTGAAATTGGGTCACGACTCAAGGACAACTTATTTATTATATATTGCGGAATATCCTTCTCTATCCCGATTGTTACTTTTGCTTGACCCTCGGCTTGTTCAAGCAAGTGATAAAACTCTTCTGGATCAAACTCGAGGCACTCAAGCAATCGAGCAGGGCGTGATATAATCAAAAGAAGCTTTTTTATAAGCCCTGTCAATCGTGTTGCTGCTTCTAATGATTTATCTTTCGTCTATGGAAATGGGTAAGCAATTATTTTAGCGTCTTATTAAAATGTATAAAGTAATTGAATGACAAAAGTTAAACCTCTATTAATAAATGTTCCAAATTTTCACTCATTTCATAAAAGTATCTAGTTGTTATAAGTTTCTCTTGCGACTTTTTTAAGCAGTCACGAGCCATTTCGATAACTTGATGATGAACAAATCGTAATATCGGTAACGAATCTTGAGTCATTTGTGTGACTACTTCGTATTCATCAATATCCTTGTTTTCATTGATAAAATTTGTCAAACGTTCTTCCATTTGTTGAGTCGCCTAATGTATATGCAACGAGACTTTTGTTTATATAATTGATAAAATATGTTTTTCTTTATATAGTTATTGCGCGTAGGTTAGTACAACAAATTGATAACTCTGCTATTTTTATAGAATAAACCGATTGAAGTGTATAGTATTATCGCGTGTTTACTTGTGTCAACTGCAATGAGTGAACAAATTAACATTTCAAATTAGCTTATTCGGTAACATCGGATAAACAAGTTTAAGTAAAAATGTTAAGGTTTAATTGTAATTTGTTCTGCAAGCAATCGTCGTTTGTTTTGACGAAGAGAAAGGCAAAGATTTCCACTTATATTGACACATCGACGGATGAATTTAACGACGTTAATGTAACGAAAAGAATGCAGGCGCGCTTTTCATTAAAAAGTAAGATGCCAAACGGTTCCCAAACCGCTGAATGCACCCAAGCTAACTATAAAATCCGGATAAAAATTGAAATTACGGAACGTCTGAGATTTCGCTATAGGGGTTGTTCGTATTTCAAATATAACGTGTATTTGTGGATTCGCTGTTGGAACAAAGCGCACCTTGGGGAAGCGCTCTTTGTACAACGTATTCATCATGACGATCTCGCTGTCGAGGATGGGCGAGCGGCTGGGACTGCTAAGGCTGCGCGAGCGCGGCCGGTGAAGCGGTGACTTGCGCCCGGCTTCCTCGTCGAGAACTTGGCTGCCGGAAATGCCGGTCCCAGGGAAGCCAGGATGAACCGACGAGCAGGGCGTGCCGGGCTTCGAGAAGTGGCAAGATAGCATCCGCAGCTCGTCCTTCGTCGGAATGTTCGGAAGCTGATGAAGACGCTCTTGGCTCGAGCACTGGGACTGCGGGCAAAAATGGCTAATTCAACGTCCTGGATCCCGATTCGATCATTGGTCTAGTAGTGGATATTGCCGTACCGAGACATTGCTAGATCCAGGAGTGGTGCCATATCCACTGGAAGGTAAGCTGGCCACGGACCACCGTCTTCCGTCACCCGAACTCGTCGTACCTCCGCTGATTCGGCTTTTTATACATCCAACAATTATTAATTTGCCTAATCGCCTTGTCCTACCCCTTACGTGTATTACATACAAGAAAAACAATCGAAGGACGTGGCAGTAAAGTTAATACCTTTTAATTGGAACGAAAGCAAAGTGTGGACTGGATGACATCCTGGGACTTTCCAAGGGACTGCCTACTATTGGGACGAATGCTAGGTAAGGATAAAAGTAAGAAATCATAATTAAAAATAATGTAATCTCGTAAAGCAGTATGAAGGTGAAACTAATTCTCGATCACTGCGGATTTTTAAAACGGTTAATATTGCAAGTAATTATAGTGCTGGCATAGATCGCAAAGTCACATTCACGAATTCATAACACTTGCCAAAACATTTACGAAATTTTGTCACGCTACCAAAGCTTTAACAACATGCTATCTATCGATTTTTCGATGTTGTCTCATTAGTCAAAGTCTTAAGTTTAAGGCCGACATAGAACGCAGTCGAATCGAATAAATGATCGAATATAATGATCGTTACCTGACAAGGGAGAATGACATCGTGGAAAAGTCGGAGATGTAGTTGAAATGAAAGATTTTCGATGCGACGCTTTAGCTGCTCGACGTGACACGTTTAAATCTCGCTGTAAAAAATCACAGTAGTGGTTCGCAATTAGGTGCATAAATGTTAAGTGTATCTGTATTATTAATACTCACCATGTGAATAGATAGAGATGGAGCAGATTTCCCTATAATGGAATTACGCATACGTACCAGATTCGACAGTTCAGAGCTCACTGTAAATATTTTATAGGATTACAAGACTGGCGAAGACTACTTGAAATTATTGAGAACATTCGACAAATTTCGTTTGCTTTTCAACCGCTAGTATGTCAAAACGAAAGTAAATAGAGCGCGTACGATAAAAGCCAAGAAATATTCAATTATTTAATTTTAGGTTTTAGGATAAGTTTTTTCAGATCTACATTCCGAATTATTTATCAGCGATTTTTAAAAAAAATCTCAAAATAATTCCTATACAGCGATGAAGTAAATGCTTTCTTAATGCACCAATGAAAATAGTAAAACCTGGCCGAACTGGAGCTTCTTTACTCTCAACTTTTGGTGTCGATATTAGTCGGCGAGGTACATCGGCTTCCATTTTGTTAGCAACTTGTTCACATTCGGGTTGATCAAAAACTAGAACTCGGGCGAAATTGCTATACGTGCGAAATCGAGGTCTGCTTGGTCTATTCCTTGGTTGATCCATGACTTAACGGTTTCCTATCAAGAAAAACGGTTTTACTCATCTTTGTGTAAAAATTGCTTAAATTTTTGTAAAAGTTTGGATTAATTATAATAAACAATGCATGCTTGCTACACGCTATGTAAAATACGCCTATAGGCTATTAACGACTATTAACATATTGTTTACCAAAATGTTGATCGTTAAAGAAGTACACAAATGTTTCTTCATTTTAAATGCAATTACTTATACTTTTTAACGATGCTATTTTTCTTAACAGTTTATACAAGTGACATTAAACGAAACGATCTTCAATCGTTTGCAAATAAATATCTGTACAATGATTAAGAAATTGTTTAGCAAATTGCACGTTAAATGTGATATGGAAAATTAACTTAGATAAACTTTCGTTGTATATTTGACATACACAGATAAAATAATACATTAAAAATGTTGTCATTTATCATAGAAATTACAAAAATGGGTTCATTGCTTTTAATATTACCTAAAATGACTTCTTTCCTATTCGAATGTCATCACGCGACTGCCTTTGATGGATTAAATTATTTTGATGGATTAAAATAATAAAATGTCAACAAAATAGAGGCTAATCGTACAAATTGTTTACCTCTCAATTCTCGACGTCAGCCGCGTTATTTTATTTTAATATTTATTTTTAAAAATTTGAACGTCCAATGTCGTATGTTAATTAATAAAATTGTATATGCAAATCCATATAAGCTGCACTTGTAAAGCAAACAACTTACGTTTCTAAGATCCGAGAAAGTATTAGACTGGAGGAATTACTACCACTCGCATAATTACGTATATTTAGTTGTAAATTGTCTAATTATATACTAATCCAGCAGTTTTTTCTTTTTGTCGAAAGCTTAATGATTTCATCTTCATTTAACGAGTTACGCAGAGCACTTCTCAAAGCCATCCTTTTAGTAAAATAGTTAAAAGTGAATAAAGCAATTAAGTAAATGTCAGTAATTTTTTTACCGCAACCCTAAAGAAATTTTGCTGAATTAAAAAAATAAATGAATTTCTAGAAATGATTCTAGAAAAAATGCAAGACAAATCTTCCACGATAGAATAGAAGTACGATCTTAATATGTTCGAAACAAAGATGTCACAGAACGTGATATTATTTTTTGCGTAAAAAGTAAACAATTAGATGATAATTAGTTCAAGATTTTTAAATTATTCGATAAACGTTAATCCATTATGTGCAGGCAAAGTTGAGATGATAATAATAATAATAATAATAATATTTGAGAATACGGGCAGTATATCTATGTACTTAAGTGGCGAGAGGTTCAACTAGAGTTAATAACTGACAAGACCGGCATCGGCATGAGCCTGCATTCGCACATATGTGTACTCGTTGTAATGTACCATCTATTGCCGCGCGTACATATTTATCTAAACTTTCCACAATCTCGTGAGGCTTTAAGCTTCTTGTTTGGGGAAAAACCTCGAATTCCTTGAGCATTTACTTATCCTTCATTTACACTATAAGAATTTTTCTCAAATAAACTGCATGAAAGTGATCTAGAGTAATAATTTCCCTATATTATATGCGTAGTTTTTTCACTGCATCTAATCACTGTTCCGCTAACACTTAATCGATATGCGCCATTAACTTTTGTGAGCCAATTTTAATGATCAATGTTAAATCTGTGCTTAAGATCGAATCATTTAAATAAGTAAATGATTAATAAATAAATAAGTAAATCTAAATAAAAATGTTGTAACTCATACTTAAGTAAATTATAAATAAATAAGTAACTCAAGTACTTGATTTGTTACAAAATAAATTGAAAATAAAAGAGGTCAACTGAGTTGTCGTTTATTTGTATTTGTGAACGGTAAACACAACTTAAATAATAAAGCGATAGAAAAGTATATTTGAAGAAAATAAGAATTTGACGATCTTTTTACAAAATCCAAAAACATCGAATAACGTTAAAGTGCGATGAAAAACGTGAGTAGGAAAAATTTAATTGCTACGCAGAAGAAACATAAAATAATAGACTTTCAATTTTCTATTTATTTGCTTTTTTTATATCTTTTTTTTTTTTTTTTGTAAATGAAAACAATTAACTTCCTATTTGTAGTTACTTAAAAACATTCTTAAAATTACCAATTACCTAAAAACTGTATTGTCATTGTTGTAGCATAGCCATTGTATATTAATAATGAAAGTAAACTAATTTTAAACTTTTTCTCATTCAATGGCTACTTATTCTTTGTTCGATATTAGCTTTTATATTGATATTCGATATGATACTTTTAAATGAATTATACTTAGAAGTAGAGAATTATACTTTAGAATTATATTTCAATAAATAAAAATAAACTTGTCCACGTTTTATCAATTAAAACATTGTTTCGTATTTTTAAGTAATTCTAGGTGTCTTTTATTCGTTGCATATTCTCTTTCTGTGTAGAATATAAGTAGCAAAATATTCATTATATTCATTCTGCCCTAAAGCTTAAAAAAGTGTGAAAATCTTACTTCTATCACCGCTCTATTTGTAATAGAAGGGACGAAATAAACATAAACTCTATATTGTATTAAATATTTTATTTTATACGATATTTAATGTACTTTTCTGTAATAAAATTATAATTTTAATAATATCTGAATATGGATTTCGCGTAAATAATAAGTTGTTAAATTTTATCTTTTCAAATTAATGTGCGCGTTTAAAATGAGGCGGCTTTTTAATTAAACCTGATACTACTAGCAAAGAAATATATTTTTGCATATTGTACATTATTCTTACACACTTTTTTACAATATCTTAAGCAAAAAAAATTCGCATTTGCATAAAAATTTCCAACGGGAAACGCAATATTTTAAAGACGATGGAGATTAGAAAAATAAATATTAATTAACTATGATACATTGACGTAAATCGTTGATGTATTTAATTATGAGATTATAAAATAATAGGCAAGCACATGCCTTGGGAAGCTGCAAATAATAATATACCGCGGTAGCTTAGCACTAGCGCAACGATGAAAAGCATGAAATATAACGTTTCAAAATATTTGGAAAAATGTGTGGATAAAGTCACTACCACATGTAAATTTTGTTCGAAGCGTTGATTAATATCATTAGTCGGGCTACACGTCCTTCTTCCTCTGTTTTTATACGAAAATTATTGTATAACAAATCTCAAACAAATATTCTTGTATTTTTTAAAGTAAATCTATTATCTTTAAAAAAAAAAAATGTTACATAACAAATTTCAAGAATGTAGTTATTCATCGTGCTGACTTAAAATTAACAATGTCGTTATAAACTTTGAGAAGCGATAAATAGTTGCGAATGTAATGTAATGTGCTTATTATAAGACTCATAAAAATGCTTTAATGTAATAAAAAAAAAAAAAAAAATTATATTAATAACGCAACTAGCTAGAAATAATATCTTTTATTGTTCTAGGTGAATTCAATAATGTCGAGAGAGATTTCGTCTTAGCTTGTTTTTATTATTATGTATCCTTGTTTTTACGAACCTAACCTTCTTCTCGATCCGAAACTCAAGAGTGTCCCAACTCAACGTGTTTCAGTGCGTCCTTGTGCAAATTTTCCGTTATCAACGTAGATTGGTATTGCAAGTATAAATTATGAATCATTAATGTAAAAATTATTTAAACAAATAGCATAAGACTATTATTATTATTATTATTATTATTATTATTATTATTATTATTATTACATCTTACACATGCAAATTGAATCTTGTAGAAAAAACTTTTTTAAGTCAACATTTGAAACATGTTTTTGTAATTATTTAAAATATTTGCACATTTCATAGATTATTGTTTTATATTAAGAACGATAAAATTACTTTTATCTCAAAGGCTTGTGGAAATGTAAAATTACGAATAAAAATGGCAATGCCCAGATTTTCAAAAAGATAAGCATTTAAATAATTTCGAAATAATTATTACTTTAAGTATTTTGTTCAAGCTCCTGAATGGTCAAGAAACATTTTGTAACATTTGAACAGCACATAAGACATTAAATATAAATTAATTTATCTGTCAATGCACAAATTGGCTCGGAGATAAAATAACAAAGGTAGTTGTCCTAAGTTAAGCACTGGATGATAGATATTTACAAATTCAGTCACAACTGAGAATAACATCAGCTGATGGATAAAACTAAATGTAAAAATTACTTTTTACATACGAAAGAAATATTGCCACTATAATTATACCCAAAATTTTCATCAACTTAGGCATAAAAAATCACACCATTTTCTCAGTACTTAAACCTATAAATTGTGATATAATATTGAATCTAAAGCATCAACCACAAGTTATTAGTTATTATTTATGTCCTTTATTTTGCTCATTTTAACTTTCTAAACCTGCTTTTTAACAAAGTTATTGATTAATTCGTACCCAAAATTTTAGGCTTTTGTTCTTAATTTTCTATCTTTTTTGTTAATTTGTTAACTTTTTAATGATTCCCTTCTTTTAAATTCAACATTAAAATTTTTTCCGTAAAATAATACTTTTGATTTTGTACATATTTCAATAATTGAAGTTCTCTTATACACTTTATTATGGTATAATGTAGTTAAATTGTTTACCTACAATTCATCTGTGGTACTTTAACTAATGTCACATATTGAATCTTTCATTATACATCTTTATGGCAATGGTTAGTTTTTTATTTTGTAAATTACACCATCCCTTATATAATTAATGTACAATGTTGTATTATGCGTCAACATTTGTATAAAAGACAATTTTTGAAATTCTTTTGATTGCGAGTATTAAGTATACAATTTTTCAATACGTACCTTATTTAAAATTGACCTGTATTAAAACTATTCTCCTTAAAATTCAATTCCCAAATTTGCAATTAAAACACTTCTCTTTTATAATACCCTGTATTTCAAAGATCTTTTATTCGTATAAGCTATTAAGGTCTTGAAAGTTGTAAAGGTACAGATTTTAGGAAGATTCTTGCAATTAAACATTTCAATATAATTACATTAATCTCAAATTCATTTATAAACAATTAGATAAACGTTTTGGAATGTGCACTTAAATTAGTTATTTTTTTCAGTTATTAACATCCTATTATCATTCAAAATAGTACACTTAGTATACATAAGCAAAAAACTGCTTATGTAACTAATTTTATAATTTCATTTATATATCTGACCATCTATGTGCTATACGAGTTTAAAATTTAATATAAGGATAAATGAGATTATTTATTTAATCACAACTACCTGTCTCTTGATTATTTTAGCCCATTTATTTATTGCATAATTTAATATGTAAGAGTGATTATCCGATAACAGAGACATAATTATCGCTGCTTTGGAAGATGGTTGATTAATTAAATACAATGTCCTTGTAATATCCTAAATGAGCTAAGAAATAAATTTATTTGATATTGTATAGGGAAAATTCAAAATGTTTAAATCGATGCATCGCACAAGCTCCGATCAGATTTTCAATTTAAATTCTAAAGATTCATTTATTAAGGAGTCTTTCGCAATAGAATTGGATCATTCTTTTCCGTTTATATTTTACAAATGAAATAGCAAATGGTAAGTTGCCTTATGAAATGTCACAGCATTGATTCTTGCTTAATTAAGAATGTTTTCTAGTTTATAAATATTAAGTTGTACTTATTTTTGACCCGTGCATTAATCGAAGTAAATTAATTTTTTTCAAGGTTTCTTTTCCAATTATTTACTTTCATGTCCTTCCTACTCGAAGCAAATAACATATAAATGTTGAAAAGCATTGGCATTAGTAGTTTTTTACTTTAATCTACTCGAAGGCAACAAATATTTAATAAATGTATCTTTTCTTTCTATGTTTTTTCTCCTTACTACTGCGAATAAAGAGAATAATTTTTGCCATCGAAACTTAGCAAATGAACTTGTTTTTCTGCTCAATGTACGTATGTAAACATTCAGAGATAGAGCTCCTATTCCATATTTCCACATTACCATGTGTAAACATAATTTAATAAAAATTACTCATTCGCCACGAAGATTGCACTGATTTCGCAAACCGATGGGTACGATCGGGTTCCGATGAATGGAAAATACACGTTTGCGAAATCCCTCAGGCTTTTCTAGCGTTCGAGCGTTGTTCGAGCGTTCGAGCGTTCGAGCGTTGTTCGAGCGTTCGAGCGATATAGAAGCTTTTCGCTCTAACGCGAAAAAATATTGTTTTCTTTCGTAATTTCGTCGTAGCTCCCGTCACGCGCACACATTGTTAAGGCGCGGGTGCGGGAGGAGGGATAATTTACACGCAAACTCACGGCTGCAGGCACATAACGCAGAGACTCGCTGACGACTCGCTGAAACGTAAACAAAAGCGATGGAGATGAGACAGCGATATAAGACGGTGTTTAAGACGGCGAGAGGTTTGCAGCACGTGGATGGCCTTTTTCGAGGGCGCGCACCACTCGAAAGCAAATCGATCGGAAAAACTTTCTCGCTATACGTAGCGGCGTTAGCTAGTAGAGGCTCGCGACTCGATAAGCAATCGTCGACGTACATCGAGACTCGGCAGAAAAATCCCCCGAGGGCCATGGGATCGAATGCGTTGCTCTCGGGCCGTTACCGATGAAAATGAGCGAATGAAAAGGGGATCCGCGCAAGAGTTGACAATCGACGCGGAATTCATCGGAGGCCAGAAAATATGCGTGCGCCTTGGTGGAAGAGGCCAATCGCTGGCAGCGATTGGCAGCGATTGGCAGCGAGCGAGCATTACTCACCTGGACAGTTTGTCTCGGTCGTATCGTGACTAATGGGTGCGTGGGCGAGAGCGAGGGCCGCGAATGCAGCGATAGGTGATGGCTCGGCCAGAGGCTGGAGCATCAGCAGGCGAGGCCGCGCTGCCTCCGGAGCTGCGGCAGCAACGGCTGCGACTATTGAAGAGCATGACGACGAGGATCGACGGGTCGTCCTCGTCCCCGTCGCGTTCGTTGGCCAGGGCCCCTGCGATTCCCCGATAGCAGCAACGCCGCGAGTAAAGCTGCTCGTGGTGGAGCCGCGAGACTGCGAGAATAAAGACGAGCCTGTGCGGGAGATGTGGTTGCGCGCGCGCGCGCGAAATACAGAATGCGCCGGAGCGCCTAATACGCGACTGACGAAGTTCAGCTGCCGCTCGATGTTTGACCGCGATCCCCTTCTGACTTACCGGCCGAGTAGTTGCCGTTGCAGTCGCCGTTGCAGTTGCTCTCGACGTTGCCCTCGCCGATGCCTATACATCGCACTATTCATTCTATTGCTTATAAGACAATAAATGGACTCCGCGCGTGCGCTTTTTGCACAGATCATTATTTGCTGGTCGTTGTTTACTAGATTTGCTTCTTGATATGGTTTACGTGAAAGGAATATTGCTACGAAGGCTTGTTCACGAGTAACGTGGCGCTCGTTGCAAAGATCTCTGCTCGTTCTTGAACATTGGATCTGGTAAACTCTTTCGTAATTCTAATCCAATTCGCGACTTTGTCATATTACATTTGCATATATGTATGTAAAATAATAAGTTTCAGCGCTAATGGTGTTGGCGCTGATCGTCAGAATTTTTTGTGCTATAGTCATTGCATCATTAGTCATAGCAATTTAAAGAAGACAAAGATACCGCATACTACGTTTTAATACAAAAAGTACTTGCAAAAAATAGTCAAGTGCAATTCCAATACTCGGGCATTTATACACTTTTTTTATTCGACGCGTACGCATGCGCACATTCTCTCTCTCTCTCTCTCGAGCGCGCGCGCGCGCGCGCGTGATAAATATGCAACGTGCGTATTGAATTTACGATGCGTATGCAGTTATAAATTTATAAAACAAACCTAATGTAAACGCGTGTCGATCCAATTAACAATAAGCTTGGACCTAAATTTTTAACTTATTAAGAAATGTCGTATTACAGTGTGACAGGTTCAATTTATTTAGAGAAACAAATCATTATATAATTTAAAAGTATCATTGTGTTATTGTGTACGCCTTTTGAAACTTTTTAATATTTTAAATTCGTATCTACAAATTCTTTATTGATTAATGTTATACCTCCTTTCTTTATAATAGACTCTGACAACGTTCGTTTGTTAAGTAATGAATAAAATACCTTGATTTGAATCAACCGTAGCTCTTGCAATCTTACAATTTACAGATTTATTAAAAGAATGATTTAATTATACGTAGTAGGTACTTTTATAGATACAAATTTATTTCACGTATTTGCAATTTTACTGGAAAAATATTCTGATTTTTAAAATATTTAATCTATTCCATATTCCTTACATTAAAGATATTCACCTAACTAGAAAAGTAAACATTTTACCGAATCAAATTAAAGTATTTAATAAAGCAGGTATTCGTTTTTAAGAAAGAATATTATAAAATGTTGTATTTACTATTTTGTTAAATAAGTTTAGCGTAACGTATTAAAATTTTTGTAATTTTGAAATCTCTTAAACAAATATTAGTATACAATCGTATATTTATAATATTTTTAATATAAAACTGGTGGAAGATAAGAATTTTTTGGAGTGACTTCACCTCTCCGACTAGTATCTATAAAAATGTTGTAAATATACTTTTTCTTGTCCTTATATTAAATATTAATATAATAAAAATTATTATTAATCAGTCCACAATAGTATATTCAGCATCGTCTAAACGTGCCTTTGTTTTTGGGGGATTTATGTCTTCAACTTCATCGTTATCAGAAGAACTGAGAGATCTTTTACTTATTCTTTTCGAGATTTGATCATCGCTGTCTTCGTCGCTACTTTCTTCTTCATCATCATTACCATTATCATTATTAACATTATGAAGATTCACAACTGCGGTATTATCCGAGTCTTTAAATTCAAGAGGACCACTATTCACATAAAAACCTCCGTGAACAGTGGTTACTTCTTCAGGTACAATTTCATCGTAAGCATCCGTATTATCTATAAAAGAATCGCTTTCGTCATAACCTGCTCCTAAATCAACGTAATCACTTTTTTTACGATTTCCATATTTTGATTCAAAATATCTAGCTACATCAAGTATCTTCTCATCATCCTCTGTATCATCAAAGGGATTTATGCCATTAGTAATGCTATTCTCATCCTTTTTCTTATCTTTTCGTCTTTTCTTTTCGGCGGATTTTAAAAGTTGCGCATAATTAAATTCAGGACATTTCTCTTCATTGGATTCTGGAAGATTTAGCACAAAACGAAAAGACGGTGCAATCTGTTTAACCTTGTCAGATTTCTTTGATGTTTGACTGCCGAGATCTGCGTTTTGTAAGGGTACCCGCTTAATCTCGGCCATTTTCCAGATCTCTGTCAAGCAATGATAAGTTACTATTACTAAATTTGAAATGAAAAATAATAAAACACTCCAAAATGATATTTCAAAAACGGAAACATAAGACACATTGTCAAAATTGATTAACCTTTTCTGAGGAAGCTAATTCTTCATCTCTAGTCTTTGCAGAATTAAATTTATTACATATACATGTTTTAAAGAATTTTATAGAAAGGTAAAAAATATTCTGCACTATCGGTAAACATGATGCCGAAATTACAAAAAGGTTATTTTTATGATTTGCTGAAATTGACAAACGAGTTTCTTATTCAATAGAAACTTTAAAAACTACAACAGATAACTTGCCGAAACTACGCATGCGTAAATTAAAACGCTGTGGCGGTTCATTCGAATAAACTTAATATCCTTCGGTATATTTCCTGTACGTGCACATGCGAGCTGTTATTTAATTCCTTATCATTTGTCATGTGCATTAAAAGAAAGTTTAGTAACTAACTTTGACGAAAATTTATGAAAATAAGCTTACGGTTTTTAAACGTTTATGGCATAAAAATAGAGAAAATACATCTGTTTTGGCAATCTTTATTTTACTTTCTCCTTGCAATTACAGCCTAGTTTAAACAATTACTTTGATCTTGCAACAGACAATGTATAATGTTGCAAAGATATGAGCGCATATATGATTATAACAGCGCAATAGAAGCGTTTCCAAATTTAGTTCGTAATTTTATTTAGTATTTAGCCTTTGTGTATATACACATTAACAAAGTAGCAAATTTAGTTAGAACGTAATACGATGTATGCTTGTTAATAATAAAAATGAAATGAAAAAATTTGGTTTATTGTAAATTAAGCAAACATTCTTTATACGATGATAAAATATATACATTAAATGAAAGAAAAACTTTGTTATTGCGAATGCTGAGAAAATAAAATAATTGAGGTGCGTGAAATCTAGCTGATTGCATAGTTAAAACTGTAGTCTATTTTGTTTTTGTTTCTAAGTATTAAAAATTCTCAACCCACGTGTATACTCGAAAAAGCTACACAGGCCGTTACATCCATTACTATATATTATTTTTTCTTGGAAAATCGCATGTATCAATATACGAAACTAATATCGCTTCGCTCTTTAATTTATCCGCACCCTTTCATTTTCACTCAATTTTTTCTTGAATTTTTCACTACCGCACAATTTCTCTCTTTGTTAAAACTCTTACTTATCGAATATACTTTAGCAGTAATTTGTATTTTTTTTTTTTCTTTTTTTTTCCATTTCACTTTTAGCATGATGCGTATTTAGTTGGTATATTTTTGTTTTTGTTGTTTTCTTTAAATAATTTTCCTGGAGTAACTTTTTATTTCCTTTTCTTTGACACTACGTGTTGAAAATGATCAGAAATATCCTTTGAAGAGTTTTTACAAGCTATGCTAAATTCTATGGCCGAGTTGAGAACGAAAAGTTTTACAAGAGTTTGCGTGGCAATAATAAATTATACAGACCATCCTCGGACACTTATCAAAGTTGGAACTTAAAACCTTGAACACAGATTCGACGTCATGCTCACTTCGTACAATCTAATTCAAGTTTGACAATTTGCGCATGCCCGGTTTGATAAAAAAAAATATGAATATTCAAGGTTTATTAAGGTTTAAACCAAGTATTCGAATGGCAGGTGTTCGGGGCTCGACTATATATTTTATTCGTTATGCAATGATAAACAACCGCATTTTACCCAGATTTTAATTTACGAATTATTTATCTTTTTGCATTTAATTTCAGACGATATATACGTATATTAATTTATAATAAAGACGATAAAATGATAATTATTAGGGATGTCAACGCATATATAAATTGATATATATAAGTTGAATTTACCAATAAATTTTTCTTATATTTAAAGTATACACGTACTTATTTATTTATTTATTTTCTTTTTAAACTAAAAAAAAAGATTATATATGTAATATAAAAGTCAAATATATTTGATTAATTATATATCATTCTGGGATAGCTATTACTCATTCGGACGGCGACATGCCTTAATGCAAAAATAAGACATTATTATAATCAAATATCAGATTTGTTTTGTTTTTTTTTTTCTTTCTTTCTTTCTTTCTTTCAGTCTCGACGTTCTCGTGAGTTTCAATTCAATTTTTCTGCTTTTCTACGGCAATTTAGCAGACGCTAAATTTTCTGTTTCATTTCAGCTAAAAATAAAATAATTTATTGGTATTTGCAAACTATGTACATAATGAAATATTGTAAGATAACATGGGGTTCATTATTTTAAAGATACATAATGAATTACCATTTACAAAATGAAAAAAATTTATGTATGATTATCAGCACTTTATGAAAGTAAACGTATTAAAATGTTGAGATTAAGTTAACATTGGGAATATTAAATTTAATTGAAAATGAAATGTTTTTTATGTAATTTACCTTCGATATATTTGGTATGGTTTTGAAATATTATAAAAACAAATAAAATGTGATTCATTACTTGATTAACTAATTGATTTTACGTTAAACAAAATTTCTTTCAATATTAAATGATGATTTATAGTTCAACATTTTTCATACATAAAATTCTGTTTACATTTTTTATAAATAAACAAGATTAGACACGCGTACACGCGAGATGATGTATTACCAGTAATGGCTAACTATTAAAATTACAACATAGTTAATGATAAAATTAATGACATTTCTCGGCCAATAGTAAAATCTACAAACAGTTAACAATGTAAAGCTCATGAATTTTTTCATTTACGGATTCATTTAATAAATTTCTTTCAGGGCAATTGAAAAGTTGTATCATATCAATTATTTTTATTCAATAAAAATGTCAAATTTACTTTTATCTTTCAAGTTCATTGTTTACAATGCACAATTCAATATTTTTTATAGTTATTTTTGACTGAATATTTAATCATAAGGATTTCATAAAATGATCTTTTGAGTTTAAGTTAATTTAGCGTACAAACGATTGTGGTGAAAGCATTTAAATGTAATTCGTAAAGTATGTCGTATGCAATGCACACAGACATATCTTACGAGTTAAATTTTAATACTGATTCACATTGTTCTTGGCGAAAATTCTAGATATTGCATATATATTCTAGAATATAATATATTCTTGAAGTTGTTTATATATTTCACAACAATAATGAGAGAAATATTTTGAAAGTTAATGGAAACAAACAGAATTTTCTTTTAAATTTATGAAATAAAAGTAGATGTCGTTTTGATTTTTTAATTCTGAAAAAATGTATTGTAAAAAATAACATTTGATTTTAAAAAATACTAAAAATAATCAACATAGATTATTATATACTTTTTGGTAAAAGGTGTGTGATAAAAAGATTATTAACACGGATCAACGAGGCGTTTAATTATGATATTGATGTCGATAATAATTATAATAATATAATACTAATAATATGATAAAATAATATAATGATAAAATAATAGTAATAGTAATAATAATGATAATAATAATAATAATAATAATAAAATAATAATACGAGCGAGCACAGAGCACGAAATGTCGCATTTTTAAAAATAGATTAACATTACAAGAGTCTATAATTCAGTAACTTCACGTAAAGAGGAAAGAAGCAAAAAGGATGAAGAGAAAAAGTCAACAAGAGAAGAATTGAAATTTTCAATTAATATCTAGTAATCTAGCAACAAAATATCTTTTCATTTGAACAAAATAAATGGAAAATTAAAATGTTGATAGAAGTACAATAAAGCATAACAATAACTACGCAAATTATATTCTCTTTGTTTCCTTTCATTTTGATAATGGATAAATTGACTTACTTTCTCTTTCATTCTTGCTCTCATAATAAACAACTACTTGTATAATGTCAAGCAGATTAAACACTTTTCATTTCAGTTGTACGACTAGCTGAGGCCTTTAGTAGACGTAAAAAGCGACATTATAAAAAGTCGCTTGATAGCATCATATTTATTTCTTCTAATTCTCGTGCATTCGTTCACTTCTTTTCTTTTCTTTTTCTTTTTTTTCTTTTTTTTTTCTTTTTTCTTTTTTCTTTTTTTTTTGTTCACTCTATCGCTCTCTACACTCGAATTTATCGTCATAGGTGTACAAATAGAAAAAGGCCTCTATACCCAGTTTCACACAGTTAACACTAGATACAAGTAATTCAATTATTCGTAATTTACTACCTTAAGCCACATTCATCATTACACAGCGGTACGTTTGACACTTGACTATACTCGAAAGAGCTGCTTCTGAATATCATTACGCATCATAACAATAATGACAATAATCATTTCATTCAATGAAATACGTAAAATATTTATAATCGCATGATTCAAATTTTTCTCGGCAAATTACATAAACCGATAAAAAAGTGCTACGAAAAGGAAGCAGTCGATGGCAGATAAATAATTTCAAAATGCTTTGAAATTACTTTGGAATTAGTCTAAGAAATGTTAAAATAAGTAATCACCTGCAGTTTTTTGTTACTAACGACTCATTCAATTGGAAAATAAACTAAAAGAAAACAAAAATTATTACGAAATAATCCGTCAGTTTTTGTCATAAACATACAATCGAAATGCGCAGCATTTTTCATCGTTTAAAATAATTGAAGAAAGGTTTAAAATAATCAGATAAAAATTCAGCATATCCAAGGGTGCAGACATACATCGACTTGAGATGCGCTCGCTTGGAGGCTTGCGTGCACACTCAATAGCCTACGCACAAGCAAACGGACAAGTTATTCTGACAGACAAACATGCATATACACAGGCATACGTACTAACAGACAGCAGACAGACAGACTGATAGACAGACAGACGGACAGACAGACAGACAACCAGACAAGGAGGCAGGCTGAGGAGACAAAGTTAGTCGGGCTGCGACTCGGTGCTGTACTGTTGGGGTTCCCCAGGTGGGGTGCCGTCGTTGGAGCTGCTGCCAAGTTGGGGCGTTGCCGTTGTCGCTGTTGTCGTGGGCTGCACTTGGGATGTCGCGCCGGCCGTTTGCGGGGCGTAGATTAGCCGATAGCCAGCGGGCAAAAAGAAACTGCCATGCGGCGCGTAGCTGAAGGCCTGCAGCGTTGGCTCGTGGTAATGAATGTAGCCAGTTGAGCCGGCCGAGCTTCCGGCCATAGCACTTGTGACTAGAGTACCCGACGAGCTTCCCTAAGCAGTCATAACAATGTCAGTCAGCAAACAATTGCAAGCGATCTCCTGATTCTTCGCTCTCTACCCTTTGCCAGCTTTCTTATATAAATACAATTTTCTCGATACAGTTTTTATCGCCGCAATAAGAGCATAGAAAAAAAAGAAAAAATGGTAATTTTTCGTCCCACTGAAATGCACCGCATTTTTATCGATAAAATTCTTTTCCAGCGCTCAACGCTTCCAAATGCTCAACCATTTTTACACGCTAAATGAAAACATCGATAAAAGTCAATAAAAAAGAGATAGCTCTGGTAGATCGAATAGACGGTAAAAATATTACGTTAGATATTTGAAAAGCCATTATTGGTTGAAAAGACGATTAATTTTCAACACTCCTATAACCACAGTGGCAATGTTCCCATACTCTTCTTTTTATTCTCTTTTCATCGAGATATTTCATTTTTCCTCGTTCTATTTGCGTTTGCAGTACAATTCACTTTTTAATTTGTTGTATTATTATCATGTGTAGAAAACGTATGAAATTTTTATTATACTATTTTATTCTAGCGCTCCTTTAAATCTGTTTTTCACGTTTCTGTATTGTAGTGAGCAGATATTTCTTACATTTTATCATACAATTTTACGTGGAAAATGAACATTATTAGTATTAACACATGAAAGAAGAGAAAAATCATCGATATTTTTAATTCATTAATTACATATTAAAGTTTATGAGAATTTTTATCGGCTGAAATATATGTATAATTTATTTAGATACAGTTCCTTTAGATTGGAAAATGATATTCTCAATTGCGACTGCCTGAAAATGAAAATTTTCTGCGCTCGATCAAAGTTTAATCTTAATTTTCTAATTCCTCAAAGATTAAAAAGCTTAATTAATTGACTCGGACAGCAACTTTCTTATAACATAAATGTATACCAAACACCAAATCTAACAAAAAAAAAAAAAAAAAAAAAAAAAAAAAAAAATATATATATATATATATATATATATATATATATATAGTGCTAAATATATTTTCTTGAAATTTTCAGTTACTTAATATATTTAATTAGCTATAAATTTCGTACTTTTTGCGCTTTATGAAGTGTACGTGTAACTGCGGAACACGTTGATTTAAACATTTTCCTCACAATTCCTCGACAATTTTTCAGTTGTGCAATGATTTTTTACGGTACGGTTATAAATAAAGAAATTGATAGTTTAATCACGCGTATATTAAAAGGCTTAAGAAAAGTGTCACGCATTGAAAATATGCATCGATAAGAAACAAAAGTAATGATATCAATAAAACGAATAGAAATACGTAAACTTTTTAATGTCGAATACGTAAGAGAAACAGTTCTTATAACATTTTACAAACATAAAAAGGTAAACGTACTTTAAACTAAACCGTTCGAGTCGATTATTTAATATAAAGCATGTGTGTTGACCTGTGTCGTGACATCCGGCAAAGTATTAGACCCAAACTGGTATTGCGACTGTCCGAGTATCTGAGACGTTGGACCGTTAGTCGACGTGACCACTCCGACGTCCGGCATCTCGCTTGTGGCCGACGTTTGAGCAGCAGTTGCGATGCTCTGGAGGTTTTCCGAAGGCACTATTGGCACTGGTATGACGTAAGCATGGGGGATAGCCGAACCAGCGCTCTGCGCCGGCTGCTTCAACTTCTGCGTAGCCAGCCGCAGCGTCTCCTCCGTATCCGGGGAATAGCTCAGCTTTCGTTGCATCGGCGTTTGCGCTGCCGGACTAAACATTATGTAGTCCTCCAATCCGGGTACTCGTGTTTGCCCTGTAAACGTAAATATTTGCAAATTTTATTTCACCTTTATATCATCGCTTCGCAGATTCGTGTTTGTATATTTACCTGTTATGGTGTGATAAAGCAGTGGATGATGCTGATGAAAAGCAGTAGCTTGTTGCTGTTGCTGAATCAGTAATTGTAATTGATGCTGTTGAAAGCGCTCAAGTTCCTCTCTATGCCTTCTCTGCAGAGTTTCTAATTCCATTGTTTGCCTGTGACACGTTTCTGAGTAAATAACTTATTTCCATGAATTATAATTAACAAGAATATTAGATTCACCTTTTTATAAGAAGTTGATATTCTTCGCTAGGAGTTAACGAGGGGAACCTTTCCTCCTTTTCATGTTGCTATCGAAGAGAAAAGTAAAAATAGAAACAATCGATTCGAAAAGAAAATATTCGATGAAGTTGTATAATAGTATTAGGAGTTGTATATAATATTAGATATATCTACCTCGGATGAGGGAGCGTTACACGAAAGAGAATTCTGTATTGGTGGAACAGATCCTTCCCGACTGTGTAACATTTGTATCGACGTTGTACCAACTGTAAAATGTTCACGGTTACTTATTGCTATAGTGCGTTTACAGCTGTAAATAATAATAACAATCATCGTCATATTACTTAAAAACGATCTTACTCGAATGTTCATCAACATGATGAGATCCTGCACACGTTTTGTTCTCTGTATTTTTTCCGTCGTCTGAATTTTTATTTTGTAAAGATGTTTCATTTGTAGGTGGACCAGCCACTTTTGAAACCATAAACCTCGAAATTTTTCTCACGGGTTGATTAAGCGTGATGCGCTATTATTGAAAAAATATTATTTTAATTTAAGCATTACCGACTGCTTCAAATACTTAAATTAATTGGAAGCTATTTTAATTCAATGATACTTCGATTAAATTAAAATTGAATTCTTGATGATCACCTCAGCAGCAGTAACAGAAGAAGAGTCTTGATTTTCATGCTGAACAAACGTTTCGGTATTAGAGAGTGGTGTAACAACGTTTGGTGCAACAGTAGCGACCGGCACACTATTCACTGGTAGAATAGTCGAGAGCAACGTTTGATGTTGTTGATAAGGTAAATTTTGTGCTGGCGCGGAATACACCATAGTCACTGGTGCAGACATTACTGAATTTTGAGACGAACACGTTACTATTATATTAGAAGATTTCTGATGAATTTTTGCAAGTTCGTGTTCTAGTTCTTGTAGTCGACAACCGGGCCTTTGCATACGAGATTTAGCATTTTCTTTGCTTGGACTAGCCATCTCTTGACTACACTGACCACTTACCAACAATGGAGTTGGACTATCAAGATCTAGATTCTGAAAATTTTCATACTTATTATTTGATTAATTTTACAATTACTATTACATATCTGTAACTATTGCTGAACATCATTTATTCGATATTTTGTATAACAATCTTACATTTTGTGAAAATATGTTATGAGATATGGATTGTTCCGTTATTACCCCGGTTGCAGAACTATCAAACCCGCCACTGTTTTCACTAATAAAAACAGAATGGCCAGAATGTATTGTAGACTGGGGAGAAAGAGAAGCCTAAAATTATAAAATTATAGCTAATTGGTAAATCATTCGACGAAATGCAGTTCTTATAATTTTACATAAATGATTATTACAAACCAGAGATTGAAAAGTAGTTGCTGGTATACCTGGCATAGTACCAAACTTTTGTTGTAACGTAAACATGTGCGAATCTTGCAAGCCCATCGTGTGCTGAGCATGTGGAGTCGCTGGATGACTAACTGGTGGTGTACTGACATTTAATGATTCTGATGGTTGACTAGTTAACTGCACCAATTTTTGTTGCAAATCAGCAATCGTTTGAGGACCCCCTGCACTGCTTTCCGTTGGCTTATCTAGGGAATTTTGTTGGCTAAGCTTACGATGCTGTTCTCTCGTCATCTGCTGTTGGTAATTAGTAGTTTCTATCGATTCAACAAGAGTATGCTCTGGAGTTATATCATGACTGGAATATTCATTTTCTGAAGAAACCACTTGACAGTCAGAACTGGTACGTCTAAAGATCATGTAGTACGTATTAACATTAAAACTGTACGAAAATATAACGGAAAATAATATAAAATATCAAGAGACTAATATATTAAAAACAAAATTAACGGAACTACATATTTTAGGTAATGAATCCTGATAATTAATAACATAAATTACCGGCTAATATTACATTCAGAATTAATATCGCTATCAGATTTTGTGGTAACATGTTTTTGCTCCGGCAGTTTCAGTTGCAAATTATGTTGTTCGGTTATAATTGAACTATCACCAGATTCTGAGATATTTGGTTGAGGCTGCATTTGAGCCTGAGGTTGAATTTGAATTGGCATCATATGTTGCAGAGTGGCTTGACTTTGTATAACATGAACGTGCTGTATAGGCTGAAGTTGAATAATATTTTGTCCTGGTAAAGTTCCATAAGATGGAACAACCCACTGCCCTTGTATTGTTGTATGAGACGGTAAATTATGCTGCTGATTATGAAGAATTTGCGATTGTATTTGTGAATCAATCGATTGCTGGACATTGGCTTGTGGAACTATTTGTATTAGTCCTTGTTGTAATATGGGAGTTTGAGTTGGAATGTTTGACGGAAAATTTGGTAGAGCTTGAATTGTCTAAATAATCGGAAAATAAAATTATACTTAACAAAATTAATAGTATTAGTAAATTGTATTAAGCAAATAAAGTGTAAAATATTCGAGAAAAAGAGAAAAAAAAATTAAACTTTAGTATTACGTATTTTACTAAAGATTCGGATATTTTTCTTTTTAATTGTTTTATTATAAAAAAAAATCTGAATAATAATTACAAGTTAAATCGAATAGCTTTCTTTAAATTAAAAGCAGCAATAATTAGCAAAAAATTTTTTTCAAGAAAGTACAAGTTTTTCATTACCTGTTGCACATTTTGTTGCACTTGATGCTGAATCTGTAGATTCTGTAAACATATTTCTGGTTGTATTGGCTGAAAGTACTGTTCGGAATGAAGAACCGGTTGAATTACTGTAGAATTTTGAACTGGCTCATGACCTTGAGCTATGGAATGGGCAGATTTAGATTTTGGATTTGATAAAATATTTGCTAAATTTTGAGCGAGATCTGGTAACGTTGATGACACTTCCTTTGTTTTAGTCTTTGGTGCCGAATCAACCGTCACGGTTGTTTGGGATGCAATTTGATTACTGGCAGATGGTAAAGTTCCCAATGATACTGTATGTAGGGCATTATGATGAACAACTTGCGTTTGTTGAGCAGCTTCGACAGTTCCACTACCACTTGCTATGTGAATACCATTGGAAATACCATCTTGTAACTGTTGACACGAATATAATTGTTGTTGAATATGTTGACCTGGTAAGTTTGATACTTTTCTTTCATCGATGTTAGCATTATTGGTTTCTGATTGCTGCGAATCAGTAGAAATATTCGAATTATTTGATATATTGGAAATCCGACGATTCCTCTCATCTGTACTCGCTTGTTGAAAATATTGGGTTGAATTTTGAATATTAATGTGTTGTTGTGGCTGTCGCATCTGTGAATAATTAATTGCATTTCTAACTTTAAAATTTAATTAAAAAACGTTCATAAAATTCAAATTGAATAATTATTAATTTTTATGCATCCTCATTTAAACATAAAAAACTTTCGTATGATTCGTTATATTTTTTGAGTAATGTAGAATTAAGAAATGTATTTGAAATGTGCAATTATGTGAAATAATGACATCATAGCGATGTAATAGTGGTAAAAGAAATGGAACCTGTTGAAGCTGAGATTGTGCTGAAATTTCTTGTTGCGTTTGAACCAAATGTTGCTGCATTATTCTTGGACTTTGTACTGCTACTGAAGCTGTTGAAACATTTTGTTGAACATCGATAACTGGAGCAGTGACGGCAGTACTTTGTTGATTTTGCAATACTGATTCTATTTCATTGGCAGCGCATTGTTTCATTTGGACGGGATATCCAGCAGAAGAAGTATGAGCTGATATTTGATGCACATGAGCTGCATCTATTATTGTTTGCCCAGGATTCTTAACATGTTGCGTTGCTTGCGATTGTTGCTTCTGAATCATTATTTTTTTAGTCTAATAAACAATTTATTGAAATTACATTACAATTATCTTACAAATAATTTATATATCTTAAAGCATAACAATATTAAGACACATGTGAAAACAACCAAACACCTATTTAAGTCAGTATAATGAGGAGCTAGATTTACAAAAATTTACATAAATTGGCTTTTGAAATTATAAAAAGAAACTCATTTTAAAAACATTTTGAAAACTAAGCACTTTTCAAATAACTTAACACGTTTATATATTTACTCAAAATAAGAAAATAATTTGCAATAATTTATACCCCAGTATCAATTTCTTCGGTAGATGTTTTGATACCATTTGCAGTTTCAAAATCATTAGAATTTGTTACAGTTTCAGTTGCTCCAACTATTTCTTGCTTTACTGAGGCAGCTAATTGTTCAACGACTTCATGCTGAATAGTAGTTTCTCCTTCAGAAACTATGGATTTTTGTTCAACTACAGGACTCACGAGAAAACGTGAAATTTTTCTCATTGGTGGTACCACTAATTCCTGAGGTTCAGAATTTTCCAAACTGGTTATTTCTTTCATCAAATTTTCATCTTGAGACTCTTGTTGAGTTTGAGTAATTTCTTCCCTTGCTGCATTTCCTACTTTCGTTAGTAATTATTAAAAACTTATAGAATCTCATTACAAATAAATAAGTATTTTTAAAGCATTTTTCAAATTTAACTACTTTTCTAATTTAGTATTAAATGAATTCATGTTAATTCCACTATAATACAATATTTTATTATTTATAACAAAATTTATACGATCAACTTTTTAATTATTTTATATAAATCGATAAATGAAACACAAACCTGAACAATATTAAGTGGCTTAACGAATGTTTTACCTGTAAATGAGACAATTTCATTCTGTGTCATAGTGTCAACTTCTTGAGCAGATTTAGGAGAAGATTCGTGTATAGAGCCTGTGGAAGTAGTACCATTAGACAACTCAGTTTTTAATTCTTGATTATGATAATCAGTTTCCAATACAGTTATAGCCGAAGCTGTAGAATTTATGCTCTCTTGGTTATCCAACAAATCAATAGGATTTGTAGGTGTTAAAGTATCGGTATTTTGCGTTGAAGTGGATGAACGTCTTGAAGCCTCAGCCGATTCTGTATTTGGAAGAAATTGAGTATCAATTGTTGCTGGAGCAATTTGTTGTTTTTCTAACAGGGCTGCATTCGTAATATGAGATATTATTTGGTCTATTGGTAACATTTTTGTTGGTGTTGAAGTGTTGGAGGTTTCATCTCTCTGAAAGAAACAAAATTTTATCCAATTAATTTTATCTTAAATTATGTAGAATATTTCCAGACTTCACGGCACTTTAACTCGATAAACAAATCTAAAAAGCAAATTAAACGTTTGTTGATTTATTGTATTTCTGTCTCTCGCACAAAATACACAATAATTACGTACATCAAGCAAACCTTGAAAGGTATAATTTCTTCAGATAAATAATTCACATGAACAAACTTATATCATTGAATATGTGTCATTAAAGTGCCATGGAATCTCAAATATAATAATTTTTATGTAACAAAAAATTCTTTTGAAGCCATTAAAAATCGTATAAGATGGGTTAATGGCACAGTTTTTATTCAATGCAAAACAAAAGCTTAAACCAAGTAAATACTAAAGAATAGTCTTCTTTATCCAATGATGGGGAATCTAATTTGTCGAAAACAAAATATTTGTAAATATGATACTAAAAATGTTATATTATAAAGAAAAATCATGCACATAAAACTTTCAAAATCAAATTCTGTTCGTCTCTAACTGCTTCAAAGTTACTGAAACAAATTAAATAGCTTAAAGCTAAGTGATCAAATAATCAGGACCTTCTGCTGCCTGAAAAAAATAAAATAAAAATCTCTCACAAGTAAGACATTGAATGCACGTAAATAAAAAGGCACAAATTTTCTTTTACTGACAACAATTTTGCGGAGGTAAGAAAACCAAATAGACTGTCGAATTGAAATAAGAAACACGAGATAAAAAAGTAAGAAAGTGGATAGAATTAGAGAACAAGTGAATAGAGAAAGAGAGGAAAGGAATGAACTCACCGAACGGTGCCTACGATGAACTTTGTATGAAGAACGGTGGCTGCTTTGACGAGTTAGCGAGCCATGTCTCACCTGCTGCGTCCAAAATCACACACGGCAAATGTACATACGATTTTTATTTCTTTTTATTTACCAAATTGTAGATTTTTTGCTTTTTAAATCCAAGAATGCCTTAGCAAAACTTTCGTAGTTCTTGGATTTTAATAAAGAATAATGCTTTGTTTGATAATCTTATATTATTAATAAGGGTCAACATTTTACCTTTGACATATCCAGGCTATGATCGCGTTCTCGAGGTCTACGACTTGTGACTGGACTACCACCAGCTGATTGATCAGGTGGTCCATGAGCAACTAACGGTAAATTTAAAGATGGATCAAGACGTAATTGTTTGACAATGTCTTCTATAAGTTCAACAAAAGTTTCACGTTGAGACTGGGGCAACAGATTTTCCGCTACCTTTAAAAAGAAATAAAACACGTTTGAAAGTTTAACCATCATTTCGAAATGACAAATAACTAGTCTTTAAATATGTATATTATAAATTTACCAAGTTATTTGCTATATCCGTCGGAACCATTTCATCTCGATCAAACTTAAATGTAACGGTCTTTTGTTTACTAGTATCGAGCTGACATTCTACAGATATTGCGTGCCCTTCTATATTACTAACTGAGAGAACAGTTAATTTGATGCCTGGCTTCTTTCGCTTTGTCCCTGTTCGTTTAATTTTACTTTTCTCTGTCGTTGTCGTCGATGCTGAATTATCAGGGATCTCAGATAAGTTACTACAAATTTCAAATTTAACTACATAGATTATAGATACAAAAAAATTATTAAAATATATGTATTTATAATTAATTTATTACCCATCTACTGTCACTGGTAAACTTCCAGATGATATTTGGTTTTCTTGTTGTGTATTTGAAACAACTTCCAATGGCATAGAACTTGGTAGTTCTACAGTTTCTTGTTTTACTAGAGTTCTTTCTACCATCACTGTTTCTGTAACTTGATGGAAATTTGGTTGCACAGGTGGTTGAAGCTGCTGCTGCTGTTGCTGTTGTAAATGTGGATGATGGGATTGGTGTTGGTTGGATGGTAGCTGAGGTTGTTGTAACACAGTCTGCTGTTTCTGTGGTTGTTGGGATGCACCTGGTTGTTGCTGTTGTTGCACAGGTGGTGGCTGCTGCTGAGGTATTGGTTGTTGAATAGTTTGTTGCTGTTGCTGCTGCTGCTGCTGTTGTGTCATGCACTGAGGTTGCTGTATAGGTTGTTGCTGTTGCACAGCCTGCTGCTGCTGCTGCTGAGCATTATTTGATCCTTGCGATACAACGTTTAAATTTTGAGATAACGAGGCAGCAGATGGTACAACATTGGTACCTTGTGAATACTGCAATTGCACCATAATGTTTGGTTGAGTTTGCGATTGATGCGTTCCACTTGTTATTAAAGCCGGTGCAGTTTGAATATTTGGAATTGAAGAGGTCTGTAAAATATTTTATTTAAATTTTAATTAGCGAATAAAATCTTTTTGTATTACAAAAACTTAAAATGTCGTATTAAACATATTAGAAAGTAAATTGATGCTTACCTTTCATCAACGAAAATATTTTAAAATAATTAAATAAAAAAATATTTGAAAAAATTCTTTTTATGAAATGTATATTTTTCTCACAATTTATGTATTTTAAAGATGGAATTAATTAATTGTACTATAATTTAATTATATACTAAATACATCAAGGATGAATTAAATAATACTCTTAGCAATAACAAAAAATTTGTATAATAGTTTAAAATAAAATTGACCAATAAGTCTAAATAGGTAGTTTCACCAAGGAAACATGCTTTAGCAAGTTAGGCTTCAATTTTTATATATAATTTTAACTGTTTTACTTAAACAGAATGTACGTTCTTTTAGTTAAACTTATGTATCCGATTTATTTTATTTTTAAAATCTCCACTTTTAAAGTTTTTAATAAAATTCTTAATATAATAAATATTAAAATAATATAATACGATAAGCATTCAATAATTTTTTTATTAAAACTATTTTACCTGTAGTGTTTGAACTGTAGGAGTAACTGTTGAAGCATTCTGCACATTAGCAACCTGTTGTGGTAAAGAAACTTGAACCTGGATTGGTTGAATATAACCAATAGATGTTGCCACTGTATTATTTCCAGATGGATTTGGATGGGTAGTATATACTTGCTGAGGTGTTTGATTTGGCAAAACATCAATGTGGCTGCTGGTAGAATTTGTCGAATACCCATGAAATATTGGTTGAGATACATTTTGTTGGAAAATTTGAGATGTTGGGTAAGCTGGCATTGTAGCAGTCCCTTGATGATAAAATGGCTGGCCTTGCATATTTTGAACCGTCGATGAACTAGCAACTGGAGTTTGATGCATTTGTTGTACATGCTGTACCTAAAAGCATTTCACAGATAAAATGATTCATATTAGGGTATTATGAGTTGAATATTACATTTTAAAATTTATAAAACTTCATATGCACCTTTCGCGTAATAATGTAATTTATTTTTACCTGTGTTTGCGTATATTGAATAGTTTGTTGCATTTGAGGAATTTGCATTTGTTGAGGAGGATGTGATAACTGTGGTGTTATTCCCATTTGATTAAGCTGTATATATTGCTGTTGCAATTGTTGTTGAGTTACTTGAGGAAAAGGTGGTTGAGTTGGTACTGTTTGCGGTGTTGAGCACTGCGAGGAATTTGCACTCATCGTTTGGGATACTTGAGTTATTTGCTGATACTGCTGTTGTTGTTGCTGCTGTTGATATTGAACTTGTTGCTGCTGCTGTTGCTGATTAAGTTGCTGAATTTGTTGAGCTTGTTGCGGCTGTATTACCGAAGTTTGCTGCTGTATTATGGGCTGCTGCTGCACAAGTTGAACAGGTTGTGGTTGTAAACTGTGTTGAATTTGTACTGTATTTTGCACTTGTTGAATACTAATTCCTGACTGAACTTGTTGTGTTTGTTGCTGTTGCTGAACTTGCATCTGTTGTATTAGTAATTGATTTTGCAGTATGCTTTCATTAACCGCAGTAGTTTCTGCATCCTGACGTTCCTTTTCTTCTTTCAATTTTCTTTCTTCTCTTTCTCTCTTTAATGCAGCGATTTGGGATTTAAGCATTTTTGCTACTGTTTTGGCATCTTCTTCTAGAATAAGACTTGACTTTGCCATTTCTGAAGCTACTTCTTCCGCATTATCGCCTTCTATATCAAAGTCAAATTGAATGGCCTCATTTTCTTTATGCTTATTACTTCTTTTCTTTGGATCAAGAACGCGGAGTCTGAATTCAACACGTGATAATTCAGCTTCTGCAACTGCAGTATCGCGTGAAACCATTTCTAATTTGAGTCCTATATCGTCTGCGAAAAATTCGTGATTTAAAAGATCCTTAACTAATGGCCTTTCTTCTTTTTTTAATCGTATACACATTTCTATAATTTCTCGTACTTCTGGATTTTCCACTTTATCATAACTTTGTGGTTTAACACCCTATTAATATTTATATGTTCAATGAATATTAAACAGCTTAAAAGTATATAATATAAGAAAAAACTAGACATAATACGCTTTGAGCATTTCTAATAAATGTATATAATGTAAAAATAAGAACCTTAAATAACGAAAAAAGCATTGCTCACCGATACGACTCTTTTGTAGATTTGTGCAGGACCTGTGCACTCAGAATATGGATATTCGCTTGTAGCCATCTCAAGCATGCACATACCAAAAGCATAAACATCTACAGATTCATCGTAATGCTCTTCATACATCTCAGGTGCCATGAACTCAGGAGTACCAATGACACTTTTTGCGAAACTACGATTTTTTAATGTTGCGAGGCCGAGATCGCCAATTTTTACACTACCTGTAGTCCCAGTAATAAAAATATTATCGCATTTTAGATCGCGATGAATGATTGGAGGCGATCTTGAATGAAGAAATGCGAGTCCTTTTAAAATTTGCCGACACCAAGATTTCAAAACCTTTGGATTTATTTTTTTAAATCTCCGTAAATACCTATACCATTTGATTTAAGACAATAATTTACGTTTTTAAATAACTAATTAAACATAGTATTGTAAATAGTAAATATAATTACGTTTTCAATGTGCCAGAAGTCATAAGTTCTGTTACTAAAACAATATATTTTCGTCTTGTAAGTGTCACTTCCCAATAGTCATAAAATCTAACTATATTTGGATGCTGTAAACCTTTTAACATTTCAGCTTCCTCTCTAAATCTCAGTCTTTCCATTTTGTTTAATTTTTTCTCCTAAAGAGACATTAATTTTTAATATTTGTATGTATTTATAATGTTTGACACAACGTAAATAATCGATACCTGTAATTCACACCACGCGACAGCTACGCCAGTCTGTGTATCTAGGCCTCTATAAACAGTTTTAAAACTACCACGACCTATTTCTTCTTCAAATTTCAAGAACCTTTGATCAGGAGAAATTCCTACAGCTTTTTCCTCGTCATCGTCGTCTTCAACTGTCTGAACCTTAACTTTCATTAATAAATTTCTCACTTCATCCATTTCCATAGTTTTTTGAACTAACTTCTCATCTGTTTTAAAATTCTCATCAAGAAGTGGACCTATAAATCCTTCCACTGTTTCCTCTTGTGCAGCATCTTTACAACTACCCTCTTCAGATTTAATTTCTTCTTTAATATCTTCCACTATTGCAATTTCAGGACCCATTGGTGGAACTTTACCCATTTTACTCAGAGATTCATGAAGCGCTTGAGTTGCAACAATATCACTAATGCTTGTTCCATTATCATCTTCATCATAAATAGTAACTTCCTCCTCCTCCTCCTCTTCTTCTTCTTCAATTTCATTTCTTTGACATTTCTCTCGATATTCTTTACCTTCTAAATCTATTGACTCTCCCGTAACATTGGATGTCGTGAATCTTGAATTTTTTACTTGCTCAATACTTACATTTTCAATACAGTCTTGTGGAATATCGTTATCTACGATATTTTCACTTTTAGTCGAGTCAATCATTTCTACCGATATATTTTTACACCTGGATTCTGCATTAGATGATTTTTTTGATGTTGAGGACATACTACTTTCATTTAAATTCCTACGAATTGAAACAAAATTATATTATATTTTATTTTACAATACAACAGATTTATCACATATAACTAGGTTTTTTACGCAATCTTTACATACTTTTGGTCATTTTTATTACTACAAGAAATTTCTAAAATTACATCTGATTCTTTTTTAGTATAAGTTTCAGCTGCATTATCTTGTTTAAAATTTGATTTTCTATTGGCACTACCCTTAGAATCAAAGTTCACTAGGGAATAAACGGAGGTTTTCCGTTTATTTTCGCGAATGTTCATAGTTTCATCCAGATTTGGCTTTTTCCTATGTGAGAGGGGAGCATCAAAACTCTGAACTATATCTTCACTTGAGATTTTCCCTTCTCGCGAATCCGATAATAACTTACGACTACCATCGTTATCCCCTTTTGACTCGAGATTAGATGAGTGCATAATTTTTTCGACAGTCTTTTCCTCTTTACTTACTTTTCTAGAGTTCTCTCTTCCCATTGGCGTTAAAGGCATAGAAGTACCTATTAAGAACATTAATATATTTCCATCTTAAATTGTTCAAGGTGATGCGATAATATGTATTCTTCTTTTACCTGATTCTCCTGAAAGATTTTCTGTAGCAGTGATTGCTTCTTCTGCATCACTAAAACTGTGATTGTTTTCATGATCAAAGGGTGACACTAAAGAAGACTTTTCAACAGGATCTGGGGAATTTTTTTGTCTCACAGATTGCGAGTTCAATGAAATTCCGTTTTTCGTTACTGTTGGCGGTGGCGATTGTGAACCATGCTCAGCTCGACTTGATCTTAGCTATTTAAAAAATGTAATAATATTTATAACTTTACTTATACATAAAATATACTTAATTTAGAATTCAAATATAATAGATTTAACTTATTATAAATTAAAATTATAATAAGTTTTTTGAAATTTAAATTTATGAAATTGCTAATTATGATTCATTCAAAAAATTAATAACTAGCAATAAATTACCTCGTAAATTGCTTAATATTATTTTAACGAACCTTCCGATCAACTGAATTACTTGAGCCACTGCCACCCGTAGTTTGAGAATTAATAGAGACTTTTCGTTGGCGGCGATGTCCGTGATTCTTTTGAGAAGTAACGACTCCACAAGCCGATGAACTTTCTTGTGGGGTTAAATGGTGTCCCAAGCCAATACTATTTTGACCACTATTTCCTGTATTTGTGGCCAACTTGGGGCACAATCCAGACAGACCAACACCACCTCCAGTACCTCCGGATGGACGCTGTCTACTAGTCTCATACCTGGAAACAGGAAGTCAATTTATAATTAGAATCTATGCCTCCATAACTGATTTTATTAATCATAATCTTTAGCCAACATGCCAACGCAAGTTTACAGTCAGGATCTTCACTGAAATTTCTGATCAAAACTCTTATTAATTGTAAAATAAAATTAAACTTGGTTTTGATCCAATTTGTTATATTAGCAGCCACTAGATGTGCAATCAATATGTACGTATTACCAATATAAACATAGAAAAATAAAATAATTATTCTATAGAAAAATAACAGAATTTGTGCGAACGACTTATTATTTAAATAATATATAATAATTTAAATTATTATTAACAACCAATGTCATCTACGAAAAATTCATAAATATTTACAAAATATTTCCACCTGAAATATTTTTATTAAGTAAATGAAGAATGCAAAATGTAAAAAGCGTGATTTTGATACGGACATCATTATACCTGTCCTGCCTACTATGGCCTGAAGGAAAAAGTCCGCGCACTGCGTTGCCTATAGCTGCTCTTTTCTTTGCCTCCTTTTCTCTATCTCTATGACCACTACTTCCTAAACTATGCCTTGATTGACTGTCTTGCCGATTGGATTTGTCCTGAAAATATATAGTATTAAATTATAGATAGTAATAGATAAATATTATTGAAGCTTTTTTTTCACAATAAAAAAAAACTCTATATATTATACCAAGTAACATTATGGAAATAGATTTTTTCATATTTTGTTGGATTTAAAAATTCAGTTAATAAATATTAAAATGAAAATCAGGATAGATTATAAAAATACAAATTGCTTAAGTAATTGAAATTAATTTAAATTTAATTTTTATTCACTTTTTTTTAACTTTCTGAATAATACATTACGTGAATTAAATATGTATTTAATATAAAAAAAAATGTTTCAAGGGACAGATATTGTTATAGATTTTCTTTGGCTTAATATAAATTCCTTTTACCTTAAATATGAACTACATCTTAGTATAAATAATAAATTAGAATGTACTGTACATTGATATGTTTTAGAACTATTAACATTTTTATTACCAATATCAAATAAAACCTCTAATGCTGCTTATAATACCAACATAAATCTAAAGTTCATAAAATTCTATATAAATAAACTTCTTTTTATTTAACTATTAAATTAATTTAATACTAATTAAAAAGTTCCATTCAAATATGATTAAAATTATATTTAAATATAACTTACTTTTATACCAATTAGTTTAATAAATCCTGAATTAGTATTAGTTGGAACTGGACTAAGATCACAACGAACTCTTCGGTGAGATCTCTCAACAACTACAACAGGTGCTTCTTCTTCTACATCCAAATGTTCTCCTCCACCAATTGAGAAAGGTCGAGAATGTGTAAGTAAAATATTTTCTGTATTGTGTTGCTGATTACTGCTCACCAACCTCAGTGATTTATTCTCATTGCAGCATCTCGGCATTGCACGAATGTGAGTCTAAGAAATATACAAATGTTTTTCAAATTTCCAATGGCTTATTAATTATATTAAAATCATGATTTAGTCCAATACTAAAAGCAATCACTATATATAACATGAATGTATAAATTATACAGTTAATTTATAATTGTTAGGTATGACATCACTTCAACTAGAACTGAGATAAATATGATTTACTTAAATTTTTTACATTAGAATAAATAATATATTTACCTTAATTCCACTTCAAAGCAGTGACTAGCACAATTCTCCAAAATTTCTAAATTTAAAATCTCAAATTTATGAGTAATTGGTACTTTATTTTAATTTGTTGAGTCTTGGAACTTTTTTTTACAATTTTCTTTTGGGCATAACATCACAAATGTTTACAATGATGTCTTATATAATTATTATTACTTCAAAAACTCTCAATATAAAATATTTTTTTGTACATCTATAAATAAAAAGAATTTTAAAAAATTTTTTCAAATATTAATTTGTTTCATTTGTTCAATCAAATAAGTAGATTGAAAAAGTGTTACCAATGATAATAAAATTATCTGTTTCAACACTGATTTAATAGATACCATTCAATTTTTACCATTATATTAATACATGCATTATATTCTCGATATCAAGTTTCATATTGTAAAGCTTTTAATCTCAGTAAACAATTTTCCAAAATTATCTTTGAACCATTTATAACACTGAAAAAAAATTTTATGTTTAAATTGTTGATACAATATATTTGAAAAATGTATTTATAAATAATTCAGAAGTTTAAAAATACTAGATTACAATTATTATAATTTAAAAAAGTATAGGTATGGATAGAGGTGAATTTTCGCACATAAATTTAATTTATAAAATTCATAACTATTTGTTGAAGAAACAGAAAACAAAATTAAATATTTCTTCATATAAAGGAAAATGAATTGCTTGTGTTTGTAATCAAATGACTAGAGGTATCATTTGAAAACTCATGTATAGATGATTCAAATGAAAGTATTATAAAAATAAATAAATAATTAAAACAACTACCATTACTTAAAAATATTATGAAACAAACAAATGCCTTGCTATTCAAAACAAGTACATTTTAGCTCCCTTATATTAATGATATATAAACTTCCATATAACAAATTTCTCATATAGGGAAAATATTAGATCAAACCTCTAAAGAATATAAAAAAAATATTTTTGAGCCAAAAGTCTTATAAAGGTCAAAATACTACTTTAAAGTATCGATCAGCTCGGCATAATCTTTTTTTATTTGATAGTCAGGGTCAATAATCTACAGCAAGTGACAGAAGGTTGATATTTCAAGCATGTGTGCTTGTTTATATCAGTTTTATGTATGAAAGTATGCACAAATAATCTACACTTTGAAAATATAAGTATAAAAAAGAAAAGCATACAAATGAAGAAAATTAAGAAAGGGTGAAAAGAAGGCAGAGAAGCAGAGAAGCAGAGAGGCAGAGAGAGAGAGAGAGAGAAGATGATGGAAAGAGGGAGAGGTATAGTTATTGCTACAAATATCCCAATAGACTTTGTGAATTACAACATACTCGTTTATAAAATCTCGTTTATTCTTCGTTTATAAAAAAATCCAAATAATGTAGTATTTATCCCAAAAATATCGTCATTAGTTCAGAAGGTACACATACGTTATACGCAACATAGTATGCATTTAGAATGAGTGTGTCTATCAGCAGAGAAAGAGAGTATGGTGGGGACTACAGAAGGGATGATGATTGTTAGGTTAATTCTTCTTAAATCCTTGTTAACTCGACGACACATTCATCAATAAGCCGAATATTGTCACTGCTTATAAGTGCAATGCATGTGCAATCGCAGAAGAATGATTGACTAATACAATACCGTTTATTTGTTCTCTCTCTCTCTCTCTCTCTTTCTTTCACTCTATCTGTAGCACTCCTTCCTCTTGTTCGTCACCGTTGTCGTCGTCGTCGTCGTCGTGGTCGTCGTCGTGGTCGTCGTCGTGGTTGTCGTGGTTGTCGTTGTTTTCGTCGTTTCAGATATCGTCATCCAAAAAACATAGAACCGCAGGTACCCGAGATGTCCAGATTCGAAGAAAATGAGTAATTTCCGAATTCCGATAGGGAGCACGACAAGTCGAAGACAATCTATTCACCGTTGGAGGTTGGACTTGTTCCTCTTTTTTTTATTGGAGCAATCTCGAGGAGACAAACGATAAAACGTAGCAGTTTCGACAACAGTACGAATTCAATACGCGAAATAATCGTACGTATCATCGATTGCCAACCGGTTACTTACATTTTCTGTTTTTCTTTTTTTTTAACAAGCAAGAAAATTGTCGTTCGACTACACCCAAGTATTCACCATTTTTCTACTGCGAAAAATACAAGGTACAAAGTGCGATCGACACGTAATCTTGTGGCATGCCTACTAACTGCAAGATAACATAGGAAACTACTTCGTTGCAAAAAACTTCACTTATAAAAGATTACATGCTTTTCTCAATTTCTAACATTAAATAATAATATTTACTTGTGTTTAATGAATAAAACATTTACAACAAAATTTACTTATTATTATTATTTTCAGAAAATCCTATACATTCAATTACCTAAGATAAAATTATAAGCTTTCTTTACCCACCAAATCTGAGCACCAATTTAGTCTTCTTTTAAATAAAATGATCGATTCATTGGATTATAATTTTATTTAGAAAGCTAATTGTTTATTACGCGAACATAATATATACATATTTATTCTTTGTTACTCTCTGCATTAAATAATTATCTAAAATAATATTAAATTAAGTAACAAATGTTACATTACATTGTATTAAATTATGGAGAGTTTTCATTCTGATTTTATTTTATATAGGAAGTAAGATTCAGTACATACAATTATAACAAATTTAAAGTACAATTCAGTACGCATGCATATACACATAAGCATGTTATAATTTAAATTTAAATTTAAATTTAAATTTGTTATCAAGATTATTATAGTTAAAATTTGTGCACGTGTATTATTATAATTTTCAACTTTAAACGAGGAGAAAAAGTATATATCCTCTGTAGTTGAAAAGTACCTATTTTTTTCATAAGTATACAAAATTAAACAAAATTTGTGTAAATTATTGAATTAATTTCATATACGTTTTTTCAATTGATTGGCTTAACTTATAATAAGTAATATCATGTTTATCTATTAGATGTTCTATCTTATTAGCATAGGTATGCGACATCTGAACACGATATTGAAGTGATCAACTTTTCATAAAAATATGTATTTATAAAACAAAATAATATTTCCATTAAACAGATCCTATTTGTATTTCAAAAACCATAATATTGAAATTTAATAAATAAATCCTTGATTTTTAAGTTTTTAAATTTATAAAATTCTAATTCTCCTAGCACAATCAGGCTCAACTTATTGACAAGATGTGTATTGCATTAGTGCGCATCTCATTGCACTACTTTGCATATATATATTAATATACATTCCAATGAAACTGTCGAAATATATTTCTTACATAATTAAAAGTATTACTTAGATATAGTAGTAAGTTATTCTGAACGACAATAAATATGTAACAAATGTACAAGCATATACTTATTCATATAGGAATATGTGGAAGTACGATAATAATATTGAAAACGTAATAACGCTATAATTAAATAATTTCTTATTTACATAATCTAGAATTAATAATATATATCATTATTAATTGTTTATCGTTATTATTATTATTATTATTATTATTATTATTATTATTATTATTATTATTATTATTATTATTATTATTATTATTATTATTATTATTATTATTATTATTATTATTATTATTATTATTATTATTATTATTATTATTATTATTATTATTATTATTATTATTATTAAAGTCATTAGGCAAATCGCGCAGCCCATAATTTTGTAATGTGTGCGAGTACTAGAATAAATTCGCGGAATTAATTTTGACTCGTATTATATGCTATAGTTACTTGAGGCTTTTTTGGTGTTAAAAAATTTATATCTATGTTATATCTGTTTGTCACAGTATTATAAGTTATAATAATGTAAGTACGTGTCAGGTGATTATTGTACTGTATCAAGCACAAAGTTCTTATATCTTGCAGGCTTGCAACCTTGGTGCAACCTGTAGTCAAGTTCAAGCGAAAGAAAGCCAAGTAAAATTATGCTTTAAGATAAATATGCTAAGTCAGTATGACCAATAGTTAATCTAAAATTGTCTTATCGCTATGGTCAAAAGTAATGTTACCTCATTTGTCATTATCAACGATATCTTTGGAAAATTGAGAATTTCGTGGGCGATAAGCCCTTACTATAAGTGCATTAGGTGATTACAAAGCAACGTCAAAATATTATTGAATATTTAAAAGACGATAAAATGCAAACAGCTGAAAAAAGTTGATGACAAAAATCATCGATAAGGACATCAAATTCTAAATCTAGATGTATCATGAGATATGTGCAAGTACATCTTAATATCTCATTTTTAATTTATTTTATTTTTCAGATTCTATTTTAATTTAAATTTTCTATTATCTTGCATTATTTCATTAAATAAGTACTTATGCAAGATAGTAAGCTGCAAAGTATTTAATATAATTATAAAATCTCTTAATAAGGATTAAAAATCTTCATATCTAGTATTGGAATATAAATGAAAAAGTAACTTTTCAAAATTTAATATGCAGTAAAACCATGGAAGACATTAATGACAACATCACAACTAATTATTCCATTTCAACTGCTCTGTCGCAAAGTAATATTACAAATCTTTCTCCTGAATTGACAACAGAACACTTTTACAATGAAATTGTCGAATCTTATACGCAAAGTCATTTAGAAAATATTAGTCGGCAATCTTGGAATTTAACAAGAGTGGGAGACTCCTTCTCAAAAGTAGCTACAACTGCTAGCGGTAGTTTATGCACTACAACTATATCTACAACAACCACGGAAGATTCTTTTGATGAATTCGGGCCACCTGAAGGCGTTGAGTACATTTTTGTACCACTTGGTGTAATGATATTTGTCATAGTACTTTCTGCAGTGGTAAGAAATTAACATATTTCTAAATTATTCTACTAGAACAGACCAAAAATATTGCTCTTAATAAGTTAATTATATATTATAATTTTAGTTTTATAATTAAATGCAAAAAATTTCATAAATTTATAGAAATTTATCCAAATATAAAATATTTACAAAAATCAAAACGACTAAAATTTCTAAATCTGAAAGTATTATTTCTTTGGTTTAGCTGATAAAAGTTTGAAATAGAAACAAATTTAAATATGACACGACAATAGAATTATTACTCTACATTTAAATAAATTATACTCAAGAGTTTATTATTAATTTAAAAAGATGGAATTATGATTATAAAAATATCAATTTTATTAGGTAATAATTATTTCAAGAAAACGCAAACTAGAGCGATTACGTCACAGACTTATGCCACTATATAATTTTGATCCTGGAGAAGAGGGTGAGAATGATTGGGAAACAGAATTACTCGATGAGGGTTTTAGCAGCCGGCAGAGACGAGTTAGTAATTCTATAACCACTTGAGCATAAGAAACATTCTGAATAACAAAGGCTTAATTATGCAGCAAGGATACCAGTCTATGGATAGTGAAGAAAGCGCTGAACTGTTTAGTACTGCACATTTACAATCTCTTGGATAGACTTTTGATGTTAAGCTCTTTATACAATATTTTTTAAACCCATTATAAAATCTATCGATATAGCAAATATGTATAAATAATAGTTTATCTTAGAATATTGCACATGCAGGTAATTTTTTATATGCAATTTGTCATCCCTCTATTGGAGTTAACATTTCAAATTTTTCAACAATTTGTTTTTACAGAAAGCATACTGGACAATCGTAATATGAAACAAAAGAATAATAGTAAATATTGCAAAAACTCCTTGCCTGCAGAATATACTTAGAACTTTCTATGCTATGCTTTTTGCAAAATAATGGTAATATAAATTTAGTTAGTTGCCTATGTGATTGTATATTTTTAAAATTTTACATATTTCAATAATAGTCAAATTTTGTCATAGTACATAAAACTTGCACATTTATAGTATTCCTCTATTGTGCATTTTTATAAACAATGTAAACAATTCAACTTATCATTAACTATTTCTCTTTTAAGAAAAATTAAATAATTCACAAGGATAAACAATGAGTTAAAAATTCAAATAAATAAAAAACTAGTCATTTTTTAATTCATAGTATGTATATTAAAAATAGATGTGTCAAAAGTACTTTGATATTATTTGATAATACTTAATGTTATATACAAATATACTGACTTTCATTTTAACAATGAAGTATAAAATTCAACAAGTGACTTAGAAATATCATCGATAATATAAAATATTTGTTAAGTATGTTTAAAATAGATTTAATACTTAACGAGTATAGGACTACAGTAAATAAAAAAATTCCTAGTCATTTTGCAGACATATTTAAAGATACAAATTTTTGTATAAAATTATTTGCTATATTACAAATCACACAATGTGAATTTCGAACGTGCAGTTCAAAATTTAATTAAAAGAAAAAAGGCAAAGAAAAAAAATTAACAAAATTAATAGCTTTATATAATCACTAATATTTATTAAAGTACAAATGATTCTGTATTTAAATTTAAAGCCAAATAGTTGAAAATCGAATAAGTGTACAATTTTTCATAGTTTTCAGCTTTAAAAATAAACAATTTAAACACAGAAATTTTTTTACAGTGTTGATAAATTTATGCATTGAAAATCTCGTAATGTACATGTGATCCTTTTAAAAAATTATTTCAGTCATAAAATAAGTATGGTGAAATAAATCTTAACATAAAAATAATTTTCATAATATTGTTTTACATACATATTATATTGTTAGTACAAATTTGTTTATAGCTTCTTGTAATAATTATTTACTAATTTGAATATTCAGTGATTATAATAAAAATAATACCTGTACAGTTATTATAGTTTAGTATTAAAAATATTTTAATAAATTTATTATAAAAGAATTCTTGTGTAGACTTGGCGAATTCTTTTAAATTTTTGTGACTGACCTTAGTTACTACTAAAATGGGTTTTAAATAATTGAGTAAAATTGCAATATTTATAAAATCTTAAATTACTAATAAATAATTGATAATATTGTAACCAAAAACATTAATGTATTTCAAGTGTGCATAAATTAAAAATAATATATACATATAGTTGATTGAATTAAAAATACATACAGATATAAACACCCCTTTACTTATTTGTATACAAATTGGATATTAATATTTAATTTCATTTGTATGTAATAAATTTTCAAACATTTTTCTTTTGACACGCTTTTAATTTTAATTATTAAAATTAAAAAATACATGTACTTATTATTGTAATATCTAATTTAAGATGTAATAAATTTCAGTGGTTCAAGGTTTAATGATGAGTAAAAAAAAGTTAGTCACAAGATGTATTCTGTGAATTTATTTACTTTAATACAAATTTGACACTCACTCAAATTATGTTTGCATAGAAATAGGACTTTTTTTTATTATTTACTTTTCTTATAGTAATAAAAAAAAAAAAGTTCTTTCTTGCATCCGCGGCATACACAAAGCATCATTCACTGTTGTAACTTTAATTCTTTAAACTTGGCTGGACTCAATTTGCACAAGAGTCAAGATAATGAGCTTACGAAGTAATGATACACCATATACAGTACAGACGGAGAAAGGAGAAAGTGCACAACAAAATACTGTACTTACACAAATAAAATCGAAAACATTTGATTGAGACTTGCCTTTGAGTCTGGTCAATTTTGTAAACGGTTACCCACAAATTTACTATATTTCCAGTGTTACATTATTGAATTAGAATCAAATTGTTTTATAGAAATACACGTGGCTGTATAGTTTATACTACACATTTGTATTCAGTCCTGATTTCTACAATTTTTTTCTTTTAATTTCGACGCGTTCCAACTCAATGGTAATTATTTTGTTAATTTGTTCATATTCTTGGTGGTCTTTCTCTTTCTAACGATTTTTTCTTTTCTGTACTTTAAAAATAGGGTCTGAACAAACTGTATAGTCATTGGGGGAGAGATTGGGGGGCGGGGGGAGGGAGGGAGCCTAATTACGATTTTTTCAGTCTAAGTATTATTATTAAAAAACTTAAAATTCAAAGGACTTGAGTGTGAGTTGTCGTCGACGTCGCCGAAAGAGAGAATATAGAGAAAGGGCTTGTGTTAAAAATCTTGCCGAGCAATAATCTCTCTTGTTCAATTTTCTTCTTCCTCCTCTTCTTCTTCCTGTTCATCTTCTTCTTCACCGGTACTTTCAGGTTTTTCTTCTACTTTCTTAGGTCGTCCACGGCCACGTCCTGATGATTTCGCCACACTAGGCTAAAACATTTTTTTGGTAACAAGTGGAAAGCCTGTGCTAAATACTAATAAAAATTGAATGTAATGCATTCGACGCATACCTTCTTCTTATGAGAACCCTTTGGCCTTCCACGCCCCCTTTTTGCTGGGACTTCTGGCGCATCGTCTTCATTGTCAGATTTTCCTCCTCTTGCAGTACTGTTTTTTTCTGCCGCAGATCTACCTCTCTTTTTGGGTTCTTTTACTGCATTTTTCTCCGTTTTGGCTTGTCGGCCTCTTTTCTTCTTTTGATCATCGACAACTACTGAATTGTCGTCAGACATGATTTATTTATAATTGAAATAGGTTCTACACAATGTGGTAGTACGTTAATCTGTAATACAAAAGATTGCAGTAAATAAATCGGAAAAAACCACTCAGAACTAGTAGAAATTATTAAATGATAATTTTTGAAGGCAGAAAATGTTCTCAGTAATTGGGTATCAAACAGTTTTGAGCATTAAATGAATTTTCCTTGCGACGCTCATTAAAATATTAACAACAGGTTACGCATGCAGCACCAGATATTTTTCATTCGTTTCTTCACAAGGAATAAAGATCAAAATTATATTTACAATTGGTTATCATAACGATTGTGCTTAAATAGGAACATGTTTAATCAAGGAAGTTGACGGATGCAAAATAATCTTGTAAAAAGTAGCCCGATAACCAAAAGCTAACATACATTTTTATATAGCTTGCTAATACACATTTCTTCAATATACCTTTATATTATTAACTTTATATTATTAACCTTAATATACTTTTATATTTACTTTATACATTTCTTTTTAATAGAGCAACATTCAGGGCTCGAAAATTGTCTTGAAAATTGAAAAGAAAAAAATTTCACTATTTTTATTTTCTACACTTAAAATTTGTTATTTTAAAGCATCGAATCGAAAGACAAAAAGTACTCGGAATTGTGCGATAATCGGGTAAGATGAAATCGGACAGTGGGGGTAGGATCTTTCATTGCTGCGGGCTAATCCATCAACCTATTCAGCACTCAATGGATGATACAACTTGGGTAAAGGAATTTGAACTTTTCTACAGGCGTATCAAGGTAAATGTTACAGCATTCAAAGCGAATTTGGTTAGGATTTCCTTGAAAAAAATTCAGTAATCCAGTATTCGCGCAAGCCGAAATGTGGCAGCCGGGGGGCGGCGGCGAGGGTAGATCACGAAATTACAAAATAATAAAAAAAAAAACGCAAAAACGTGAAATCTCGTAAAAGACGATTTTTATGGTCATGGAGGGCGAGCTCGGTTATTGAAGTTGCGCGCGCGCATTCTTTTTTTGGATGTACAACAAACAAACGGAGGCCAGGGTGAACGTCCATCGTTGCCAATGTCGTACGACTCGCGGCAAGAGAGAAAGGGGGTAAGGTAAACGCTTTGAAAAGCATGAATGAGACACGAGGAGGAATTTTGACAGGGCCGGTCGACTATTCGAAAACGAGCTAAATACAGGCATTAGCATTTTGACGCAGCGTCCGTACGCGTGCGTTGCTGCGTTGCTGCCGCCCTCAATCGAAATCCATCGACCTTTCCCGCCCTTTCGCAGCGCGAGCGCGCGCTTCCATAGGCCGCCTCTCCTGGCACCGGAGCCCGGCGAACGAACGCTTGCGGCCGCGGACCAACGTTGGGAAAAGCGGGCTCGCGAGGACCGTGGAGCCTCTAGGTAAAGGTATATGCACCCGCCATTTTCAAAATGCTCCGAGTAAATAAGCGTCTATTGCCAGTGACCGTCCGCCTTCGATCTCAGACCGCCACGCGTAAATATCCGGCGTACGGGAAATCCGCGAGGAAGAAAGGCGCGCTCGGGCGGCAAAACCGAGTTCGTTAACGGGCGATGGGATATTCGTTGGTTTTACGTGGACTAGCCAGCCGCGGCTGGCCGTGAAAAAAATGGAAGCAGACCGGAGTTCGCGCTTCCAGGCTCGTCTCGGCTTGGCGACGCCGCCATGACGGCGGACGGTCATGGGTGCCAAGTGCGTCGCGTCTCCGCTCGAGCGGCCACCTCGAGACGCCGAATTTTTTTCCTCTGCAAGTAAGCGACTGTGCGCGAGCGCGGGCCTTCGAAAAAGCGGCCCGAGGAACGAGGGCCTCCGCGCGAAAAAACTGGGCTCCGGAACAAGGGAAGCGCGCCTTGTCCTTTTGACTTTACGGCGGAGTTGCGAGCGCGGGTTTGCGCGCGCGCTCCAGAACAACAAGGGGAAGAGCGAGCGGGAGGCGGCGACGGCGGTGGCGGCGGTGGCGGCGGTGGCGGTGGCGGTGGCGGCGGCGGCGGCGGCAGCGCGCAAAATATCCCGGGGAAGCGTAAAATGCCGGGGATCGGGTGATCAGCGGTGGTGAAGGAAAATGCGAGGAGGTGTCTGAAGCTGTACCTTGCGGGCTCGGAGGTCGGGAGAAAGTGACGGAGCTCGCCTGGAGGAGGACGAGGCTGAAGAGCGTGCGGCTGATGACTGTCCAAGCGGCGGCGGCTGCTGGTGCGTCTGCGTACTTGGCTGTGCAACGACTGACGCGAGCGGCAAGCGACAACGGCGAGAGTGGCGAGACTATGCGAATCAGCGAGCGGCGGAGAGGCGAGCGTCTCTCGGACTCTTGGGGGCTTGGGGGCTTGGGGGCTCCTCTTTTGCCGTTTCTCTTGCTACGAGCAGCTTCGCGTACTCGCTTCCGCCCCCCACCCCGCGGACAGCACGCAGCCAGCAGCACTTTGCACGCTGCACCCCTTCTGCCTTCGCCACCTCTTCAACGCCGCCCCTTCTACGCTCGAACTAATTTAACATTCGCCCAGTCGACAATCCTATTAGCCTTCGAATTTTTATCACCGAGCGGCTGCTCGCCAGCACGGACGAACGAGCGACCCTCTGCCTCGCCGTTTTGTCATTAGCCCTTATGCATCCCGTGTATCCTTGGATGTTGCGTTGGCGAGCGGCGAGCGGCGACGGCGACGGCGACGGCGACGGCGGCGGTGGCTGCGGCGGCGGCGTTACGGCGTTATCGCAGTCGACCGTACGAATTCAAATGCAACAGGGACGTCGGCTCCCTCGTTCTTTTTCTGCCCACACGAGTGAGTGTCGGCGGGCGCGCCACCGGATTCCCGCCAAAAAATCCTCGTCTCGCGAGCCATCGCGCGAATTTCACGCAAGCTCAACCGTTGAGGCTCCATTTTTTTCCCACAAATTTATTGATTTTTTGAAAATCGCGTACCAGTAGTTTTTATAGGCGGCTTATTGGTGTAGCCACCGATCGATGCCTCGAGTACCAGCCAGGTTTACATTTGCTTGTGTGTCGCTCGTGTGTCGCTTCGTGTTCGTATGCGCGCTAGCGCACGTGGATGTGTATGTGTGTTTACGTTTTGGGGAGGAAGAGAGAGAGAGAGAGAGAGAGAGAGAGAGAGAGAGAGAGCGAGCGCGATGAGAGGAAGAAGGCGATGCTCCGCTTTTCGTATCGATTCTCATGATGCGTCGTCGACTCTCCATCTCTATCTACGTATCTCTCTCATTATGTCCCTCTTCCTTTATCAGACCCTACATGCTCAAGGCGAGCGACGCCTGTGTTGAACGGCATAATTTAGCACACCGTTGCCAAATTAATTGCAAAGTTGCAAAGTTTCATCCGTTCATCGCATTTTAAAGACCGAATCTCTTTTCTTTTTTCTTTTGCTCAATACCAATTTACGTATAATTGAAAATAATTTTTTGGTCTCCGTTATTTCTCTCGGAATTTTACTACCTCTTCTCTTCTTTCGCGTTCAACGAGTGCTTAATGCGGTTACCCCACAACCGAAATTATTAAATGCCACACCGCGATGCTTTTCGATTGATAGCAGATATCGACGCGTTAACGTTAAGAACATTTATTCGCGTTAACACATAATGTATAACCTTGCGAAACGAACGCGCGACATCATATTTGAAATTTCTCTCGTTCAATTTTTAGCGTCGCATTGAAGGCGGTGTTATCGCGCGTTCGAAACTTTCAAACGTTAAGGAGTGCGCGGGCATTATTAAAACAACAACATTCGGCAACATCGCAAATATCCCAAGCGTCTCTTTGCATACGTATAATGCAATGATTCTTATTTTTATTTCTGACAAATCCATCGGAAATTGTCGACAAAATTGAAAATTGAAATTTCTTTTTATCGATTTCATAATTTTCATTCTTACGGATTCTTAAAATATTATTTTTGAAATACTTTTAATTAAACGCGCGATTGATTTTTAATTTTATGTTCGGCGCGTCTTCCGGCCTCGCAATATTCTTCTGCAGTCAGCGGTAATTGACCGAACACTAATTCAAACAAATGTTAATAATTCGAATATTTAAATTAAAATATAAGTAACGCGGCAGTCCGTAAGAATGATAAAACATACGATTTAAATGTACGTTACGTTAGTTATTGGTCAAACAAATTATTATTTTGGCAAATTAAAAAAACCGATGCCAACGACGATGTATCGAAAGCGCGCGGGCTATATCCTATCGATTATATACACGTGATTAATACGGTCACGATTCGACCATTCGTCCGCATCACCGCATCGCTGCAGTTATGCCTGTGAAATATGATTGTGGGATGTCGAAATTTGATTTTGGTTAGTTAATTCTATTGATTCCAAAGTATATCCGCGTGTACGAGAAATGTCATTTCACTTACAGAAGCCAGACTAAACGATATCAAATTAACAATATAAAATACATTTCTGATTTCCGCATTTACATTAAATGATATGGAAATGCACGAAGATAAACAACTCTCTATACACGTGAATAATCTATTTTTCACATCTTTAATCGTAAGTAATCTTTAATCGAAAATTATTATAATTTAGAGGTTATTTGAACATGTGCATTTTTGTTTACCAGCGTTATTTCTGTCAGCTGTTTTAATAAACATATTAATGTTAATTAAATTTTAATAGTTAAATAAATATTTTCTATTTAATTAACGAATATTCTACCTCGTTCATTAATTTTGCGACTTGCTACTGTGAATCACTCGTAACAAACTTTCGTTTTTATCCGTCTTTTGTTCGAATTAAAATTATTTTTAAAAATGTTCTTAGTCAGGTGGTTTAGCAGGTGTATTTGTTGATATTGCACTTTTCCCAATCGATACGCTTAAGACTCGCTTACAGAGTGAACATGGATTTATTCACAGTGGAGGATTTACAAAATTATATAAGGGCTTGATGCCAATCATATTAGGATCTGCACCTACAGGTAATAATAAAATATGACAAATAAAAATATACGTGCTTATAATTAAAACGGAAGATTTTAAGATAAGTAACTAGCAAATTAATCATCCTTATGGTCGAGTAAAGTTCAAAATCTTAGCACCTCTAATTATTGTTTTTAATGTATAATGCTTTTTATTTTAATATGCAAGAGATAAATTTATTTTAGTTTAGATATACAGGTTTTTATTATTTATGTAATACTGAATATTATTAAATAACTACCGAGTAATTAATACTAAAAATTCCTTAAAATTATTATTTTAATTTTAACAAAGCTTCTAGAAATCTATCATTATTTAAGATTAAAATTTAAATTAAATTTTAAGATATTCTAATGTCATCTGTTTAATAATATCATTCACTTTAGTATTTATAACATTTTTTTAAATGCATTGATATATATACACATATCTGTGTTTGTATTCGCAGAAAATTACTTGCTCTAGAAAATTTAATTCTCTTTACAATTTTTCATAATTTAGTTGTGATTTAACTTTGTTATTTAGGAAGAAATTTAAACTACTAATATGATATAATTTTTGCAGCTGCTCTATTTTTTGTTACCTATGAAAGTATAAAAATGTGCTTAATACAAAGGGTTCCAATAGAATATTCTCCATTAGTACACATGGGGTCTGCTTCAGTTGCTGAGAGCGTACGTAATTTCTTTTTACATAAAGTATCATATTTGATACTCATGTTGCGCACTTAACAGATATCCTGTTTTATTCGTGTACCAGTCGAAGTACTTAAACAAAGGAGACAAGTCATTTTGCCAGATGAAGGAAGGTTTAATATTAAGTTACTTTATAGAGGATATTGGAGTACTGCTCTAAGAGATGTGCCCTTTAGTTTAATTCAGTTCTCGTTATGGGAATATTTTAAAAAAAATTGGGCTGAATATGCTCAAAGAAATGTTTTTCCTATTGAAGGAGCTATTTGTGGAGCTTTTGCTGGAAGTATTGCTGCAACAATTACAACCCCACTTGATGTTGTAAAAACAAGAATTATGTTATTTAATAGGAATTCTTATGATTCATCACAATTGTCGATTTTGAATATTTTATTATCGATACAGAGATCAAAAGGAGTTCAAGGGTAAGTTGTTCAATGCTTATATAAATTTTCCAGAGAAGTTCTTTTCTTTTATTTAAGGAAAATTAGTTTTGAGTTAAGGACTGCAATTGTTTGAATTTGAATTAATACTACCTTCGTATTAAGACAAACTGTTATATGCACATATGTACATTTAAATCTAAATAAAATGTAAAATTGTATACTTATTTACTTTATTACTAATAGTAAACATTATTAGTAATATTAATGGGTTGAAGATACAACTTTTATTCTGTGTTTAACGAGTAATTTATCTCAGATCTTGATGCTTTTAAAATCTTGAATTCAGAAAATTTTAACTTTATGAGTCAGAGTTGAATATTATCAAAATATTACCTACGTATATTATCAAAAATTATTTTAATGACTGCATGCTGTTATGTTTACAGTTTATTTGCTGGTCTGATACCAAGAATTGTATGGATATCTGTTGGTGGATTCATTTTTTTTGGAGTATATGATAAATCAAAGATACTTTTATCCAGTTAGAATATTGACTGCAGAGAAAAGTCGATTGAGTATGCACTAAATACTAAGAAACAAAAAATAATTCAATGTTTTACAATATTGACAATAATTTTTTAGTGTAAAAATTTTCTCAATAATTGATAATTTTATTAAAAAAAAAATGATGAAAGTTACGTTATACGTAAAACATTTTGTCTCGCATTGTGATTTAACATAAATATTTATGATTAGTACTTGTTATTATTCATTTTTAAATTTTAATCAATAGTAAAACTTCTAGACGAGCAAAGTAATTATACAAAATAGTTTATTTATTAATATATAAAAACATTTTACATAAAAAATATATTCTTTGTAAATAATTAATGTCTAAATTATTGCTAATGACCTTCCCTTTTATTCTTGCACAAATTTCTTTACACTTGTAAAACGTGCAAAAATTTTCTAACTCCGTTTTTATATTGATTTACATAAATACAATTTTGCAAACTGATAAATTTTTTCTCAAAGTTTTGATTTTAAACTGGCCATAAGTTTTTCCAATTTCATAGCTTTTTGAATATTTCCACTAATTTTTAATTTTCCCATCATAAAAGCAGTGGTTGGTTTTAATTTACCTAAATAAAATTACCACATTAATTTTTGAATTAATATGAATTGAGAATAGAGAAGGTAAAATATATTACCTGTAAACATTGCGAAGAAGTCTCCCGAATTCATTGTCAAGGTAGCATCTGGAGGTTGGTTTGGTGATTCTCCTTTACCAGTCGAGCCTTTATCGTTCTTAAGGTCCAAATACCAAGTACCAGCTTCATCTCCTAAAAATGAAATATTTTGATTCAAAATTTTTGAATTACGTTATATATTTAAAAAATTGCCTCGGTATCTTTATGACAATTATATTTTCAAACCTTTCAAGACAAATTGAAATATAGCACCAGTTTTGTTTACAAGTTCAAGACTTATGTTTTTATCGATAGCAGAAAATATTTGACCAATTTTTCCTGCGTATGCTTTTACAGGCTCTGATTTTACACTACTAACTATTCTCATATCTGTACTCTTTAAATCGATAAAAAAGTCTAACATCAAATTATCTATGTTTGCTATAAAATATATAATTTACAAGATTTATATGAAGTGTATACATGAATATTTATCATAATATAAGAGCATGAAAAGAAAATTAATACCCGGATCACATGCATACTGTGTAAAGTCGGATATGCCTTCGTTTTTTAAAATATCTTCATCAATGAAGAAATTACCAGTAACTGTTTTACTGTCTTTACACATCAGTGCATAAGCAGCATCTGCTACAATTTCAGGCTTACGACTAGTTTTGACAGATTCTATACCTGCTAACATCTCTATAGCAGCTGTATGAATTGCTATAATCACATTATCAATATTTAACTGAAAATTGAATAAATTAACCAAATAAAATCAGATTTAAACTTTATAAATATTTTACCAGTTTTGGGCCATATAGCATTGACAGCAATTCCTTTTTCTTTAAATTCTTCTGCCATACCAAGTACGCACATTGACATGCCATATTTTGACATTGTATATGCAACATGGTTTTTAAACCAAAATGGGTGCATATTGAGAGGGGGACTTAGATTAATTATGTGCGGATTTTTACTCTGCAGGAGATGAGGTAAACAAGCTTTGGATCTATAAATATATTAAATTTTAGTTTAATTTAATTAATAAAAATATATAATTAATGAGCTTAATGTGCAAGAAACTTACACAAGGAAAGTTCCTCTAGCATTAATATTATTCATTAAATCATATCTTTTCATTTCAGTACTTAAAGTTCCCGTTAAAGAAATTGCACTAGCATTATTTACTAAGATATCGATTCCTCCAAATTTGTCAATGGAACTATTAACAGCATTAAGTACTTGACTTTCATCTCTGACATCAACAATACATGGAAGAGCCTTTCCACCAGCTTTTTCAACTGCAAAAAAATGTTACAGATCTACACATAGGTATAATATAATTAAAATGCTCATACTAAATTTATACTAATAGTATCAATAAACATTGCTTTATTTCAATATTAATGCCAATACATTGTATTCAACATTTATAAATCAGCTAATAAAATATTTTACAATTCAACACTTGATAAAAATTACAATATGCAATTCATTAACAATTTTTCAAATTTAACTTAATCATTATTGGTTTCCATTTAATAAATTGTATTTGTATCATTGAAAATAAATGCAAAATTATAATTCAATTTTGTAAATTTGAGTTAAATTTTGTAAATAACCTTCATCAGCTGTTGAATATATGGTACCAGGAAGCTTTGGGTGCGGTTGGGCAGTTTTTGCAGCCAAAACTATATTTGCACCATCTTTTGCAGCTTTTAAAGCAATACTTTTCCCAATACCTCTCGATGCACCAGTAATAAAAATGGTACAACCTGCAAGCTTCCTAAAAGAAATGAACTGTGAATAATTAAAAAATAATGTTTAGTTTTTATCTATAAAAATTTGTTGAATATGTATACCCTGTATTAATCATCTTTAAAAGTAAATAAATTATTTTATCGTATTCATCAACGATATTTCTTGAACTGTTCTGGCTTAGTTAAATATCAAAACTTGCAATTCACTCTTAACTGATTATGCAGCTCTTTAAAGAGATCAAAGAGCGAGGTAGCTCAACACATGCACATTCCATGCACGTACACGAAACCCATTATTGCTCAAAATCACATACGCATAAACACAGCCAATATGCCTACAAATTAAATATATGCACATGTGCAGTATATTTTACATACTTAACGTGTCCATATGCTCGTATGTGCACAGTCATCCAAACACTGTTTATGCGTAGAACATGCGAAAATGCATCCAATGTATTTAATGTACAGTAACTTTTTTCCGCTGATTATTATAATCTTCAATAATTGATATGTGATAAACGAGTAGATAACAAAAATATTACCTTTTTCTTGCTTATGAAGGCGTTGTTACATTGTCTAGTTACGGCGCCATTTTCGAATGTTTAAATTAGAACCACGCGTATATTTAGCAATTCATTAGAATTTATACTTAAATCGAATGTAACACTTGGTCAAAGTTTACTTTCAAAATATGTGTTTTATTTACCCTCTCACACGTGCGCACATACACACGCTATTCACAAAAGCATGCACTTTCTACACTTATTTATCATATTTATGTATTTTTTATAATATATACATATAATATATACAGTACAAGGTAAATGAAGAAATTGTAGAACATTAAACATTATTTTACATTTATATTTTATATGTATTATTTTAATCGGAGTTCCATTCCATTTCAGTTGCTACTTGAAACAAATTATCAGCAATTTGACAAAATTTTTCCGATGATTCACAATGATGTAAAATATTAGAAGAAATTTGATTATCTCCGTAAAAAGCACCAGCTATTGCACCAGTCATACTTCCAATTGTATCTGCATCTCCACCCAGACTTATCTAGAAGATCAAAATTAATTTGAACATCAAAATAACAATCTACAAAAATTTCTATATTTGTTAACTTACAGCATACTGAATTGCCCTTCTAAAGGGATTATTTGTTTTAATTCCTTCAATTGGTTTTTGAGCTCTAAGAAAGCAAAATATTGCTGTTGGTACGGATCTTAAGCCACTAACGTCATTTCCTAACTCTTTAATAACTTTTTCAGACATTATTGGTTCTTTATCACATTGCTCCAAGAGTAAAGTTTTTACTAAATTTAATTGATTTTTATACGGCTGTGACTCAACAAGATCTAAACTATACAATAGAAAACTCAATTTACGCATATGTAACTTGTATAACATTTATTTACATTTAGTTTCTACTTACCCTTCTTCGTCGATCTCTATCAAATTCATTTTATGTACAAGTTTATCAACAAATTCTATAATATCAAACTCATCTTCAGGATGTATATGCATACTTTGCTGTACAGCAATAGACTAAAGTAATTTATTATTTATAAATATTACGTTTATGTACCTGACTTATAAAATGATTAAAAATAATTAAATTAAATATCACTACCTGTAAAATTGCTCCATCTACACCTATTTTATGCGTATGTGTAATTAGTGATTGCCTTTTAGACATGTCTATTAAGCGATTGTAATTATTGTAACAAAAAAGAGCAATTGGTGCAGTTCTCATGGCAGCTCCATTTCCAAAGGAGCCTTGGCCATTAAATTGTTCTTTTGCTGGTAGAAAAATATCTGTAAACTTAGTTCCTCTAAGTTTCTCAAAGACCTAAAAAAGTTTAAAAATTAAATTTAATGATTAAATTGGAATTCGAAGCTATCGTATAATAATTATCTTAACAATAACATAAAAACCATTATAAACATTTGACTGTGATATATACTTTTATAACCCCAGATCCGTATCCACGATGGGGCTCTTGATAATAGCTCTTAACAAACCTTTTAGCTAAATCAACTAAATCAAGATCTTTTCTTTCAATTAAAGATTCAGCTAATGATTTAGTCATTGCAGAATCGTCAGTGTATTGAATAAATGGAGCTAAACGAATTATCAAATATATCAATTAAATAATTTAATCAATATTATAAATAATATTAAATATCCGAAAAATACCTTTGAAAATTGACCCTTCGAGTTTATCAAAAGAATTTTGTAGTACAAGTTTTGATCCAGAAGTTAATTTTTCATTTTCATACGGACTACCTAAACAATCACCCGTTAAAACACCAAGCATCGAACCACGAAATTTTTTTGCAAATAAAGAAAGGTCAATTTTAGTCATGACTGTTTAACGTGTAACTTTATAATATAATACAAGTATATCGTATTTGCAAGAACTAAGTGATATTTGGCACGTGAATCAATAAAAGATTTTCAAAAAAATGCGGAAGAATGAAAGTTGGAAAAGAGAAATGGTATATAAATAAATATCCCAAACAATTTTCTATTTTAAAACTAATTAAGCAACATGAGTTCTGTTGTTTAACTCGTTTCTAATTAATGTTCTTATATCGTGCTATTAATGCTACAGTAATGAAAATGAAAAGAACTATACTAATTACTATGTGTAGGTTAATTTTGTATAGCGAGCTTACACCGACAATTTGTTAAAGTACACGACTGCAGCTTGAGTTTCAATCAATTTACATGTATTTCCTGAAAATGACCAGTTGTTTTGTTAATTCTTCGTTTAACAGTTAAAATTTTACGGCGTCACTTATTTGTATTTTAAATATAAATAATAAAATATGCTTCGAACACCGATAAAAAATAGTAAGAATGTGAATAAGCCATTTAAATCGCCGTTTAATTCCCAAATACATAATAAAGAAAAAAGTGTAAATAATAAATCTTTGAAGCAGGATTGTAATACAACCAAACAATCGACTCAAAATACGAGGTATACTTGCGTCTTTACATGAGAAAACTTTTTATTTAAATATTTTCATTTAAATACGTTGATTTTTTAATATTTTTATGTACTTTTATTTACTTTTAAATATTACTTTAATGTTTTAATTATATTTTTTATGTGCCACTGAGTATGTTATATATTTTTTAATTTATAACACACTATTAAAATTGTATTATTTTCTACATTAGGCATTTAAATAATGGCATAACAAATGATTTTTACATTTCTATAAATTGAAATGACTATCTATTATAACCCATTAAAACCACTTATAAACATATTCCTCTGTATGGTTCACTATTTTGACAGTTATACTTTTTTGTATTATCAGAAATTTTGTAATTTATAATTGACTTTAAAATTTCATACCACTTATTTTATAATGAAATGATATACCTGTTAATTTTTCTAGTCTCTCACCCATTAAGAATATATTGTTTTAAATTTAAGATCTTTAATTAATCCTTTACAATAATTTTACTTAATTTTAAATAAGTGTGGTATAATTATTAGAATGCCATAAAAATTTATTTAACATTTTAATCAATGTACTAAACTAAAACAAACACTTTACTCTTTATTTAAATTAGTCCATTACTTTTTATTGATATTTTTTATTTACTAAATCTTACTTAAAACTAATATTATGGGCAATAATAAATCTATTCTTATTAATATATTCATGTTTTTGTATAAAAGACATTTTAAATATTATATGTATAATATTATTTTAGGAATTTGGAAGCAAAACGAATACTGTTATTAGATGAAGATGAAAAAGAAAAAAAAAAACGAAAAATAACAAATGATGAAATTGAAAAAATTCAAGCGGTGATTCCTCAGAATGTAACAAAAACTGATTTACATGCTTTGAAAAGAAAAATTTTTGAAATACGCCAGGAATTAAATAGTTTAAAATCTAGAGAAAGTTGCGCAAAAAAGGTTTATTTCAATTTAAACATCATTCATTTTTAATTGATAAGAATTGTTTGTATTAATTAATGTTTACATTGCAGCATAATCCTACAGACTTGAGAATATCTATAAATAAATGGAAAGAAGTTTGCCAAACCACACTCCAAATCCTTTGTTCTGAACTTAAAGAAAGAAATGGACAAAATTCTAAGATTTCGGATATTTTAAATATGTTAGGGATACCAGAAGCTATAGTTCACTATTCAGAGAAGGATGATGCATTTATTTAAATATACAATTTTAATTATTTATACATATTATCGTTTTATAAAATTTGCAATATTTTTTGTTTAAATTATTAAATAATTATATATTGCTTAAATGCAGTTTTAAATAATATTTAACGTGTATAAAATAAAAGTTCACAAATGACATTCAATTTTCAAAAGTGTAAACACATTTATTTACAAAAATTAAATAACTAACAGTATTTCGTATTTTGCATAAAATGCAATATAATTAAATTATTTGCATAATTTAAAGTAATAATTATTATAAACTAAATTTTCGTTTCTTTCCTTTTTTCTTGCGAGCTAAGCCTTTTTCTTGAAAACTGCTATTTCCTTCATTAAAAACTGCTCGCTTTTCAATACTTTTCATAGAAAGTAAATTTTTACTACTTTTACTCGATTTTAAAGCATCTGACCATTGTGATTCATTGCCCTTTATTACATATTGTTGAAGGGATTCTTGCTTTAATTTTTCAAATTCTTTTTGTTGTTTTTTCCTTAATTCTTTGTCAGCGATTTCGAGTTCTTTATGCATTTGTACTCCATTCTCTAAACTTACTTGTACATTTTCAGTTGAATCTTTAATTTTTTTTAAAGAATTTCCAACATCATCTTTTATTATATTATTCAAATATTTTGAAGATTTAGATATTATACGGTTGAATAGACCAAGCACTTGAGAAGCTAGTAAAATATTAGCATCATTTGTAGATGATTTATTCAATTCTTCTACTATCTGATCAACATTTTTATGTTGGAGGCCTAAACTTAATAAAATGGCAGATTGAACTGGGGAAAAATGTACTTTTCCCATTAAATTTAAATAATATAGTCGAGCTAAAAGCGGAACCAAATCCATTATTAAATGATAGTCAGACATATTATTACTATATTTTTCTAATCTTCCTAAATCATAAGGTGTAAAATATGTGTCCAATATATATTTTTCCAGATTCTCACAAGGCAATTGTAAATTATTGTTTGTTAAAATAGCTAGTGCCAGAGATGGACTGTAGTTCCTAAAAATAAATTATAAAAAATTTAAGGTAAAACGAGATACTTAGAAAACAGGTAGTTCTGATTTAATAATATTTGATATTTTCAGGTTTACATTTTAATATATTTAAAAAATATATTTTAAAAGTATTCATATTTTAACAAATATTCACAGAAAACTGTACAACACAATTTATTTTTATCGACTCAGAATATTAAGATCTAAACGATGTCCTTGAAAATGTTAATTATTAAAATTCATACCTTTATTAATTTTGATTATTTCGTAATTATTTATTCTAGTGTGCTTAAAAATGGTCAATAGAAGTAATCAAATGACCTTATAAGTTTTTGCAATATATGTACAGTTTGTATGAATCCTAAACATATCAAATTAGAATTACATTTAAAATTTAAAAAGTTAAAACTATTTGACAATTTATATTTTAGTATAATTTTTTATATAATTTTAAAGCATCTATTTTAATATTTGTTTTGAAGTGAGATAAAATATAATTATGATAGAACAGTATCATTACCAATCTTTACTAATTTAACATATATTGTTCATAATAAAAATATAAAATTAAATTGAAGTTTTATTATTAAGTATCAGGAAACACTTCTCAAAGTCTTATACTTTCGTTTATTTTTTAAGCAATACGAGTATTGTAAGAAAAATAAAATGGTCAGTTTGTTCTGGAATAGATTCTAATCATCAAATTGTAAACTACCTGAAAGACGAGGAAAGTAATGTAATAAACCGCCGTCGAAAATCTTTCCAATAAGCCTTCAACCAATCATCGGAAGTTTTTTTTAAACTGGATAACATAATACAGGAATGCTCTCCTGTAATTTCATTAGAAGTTTGCCTCAAATATACAGGAATGAATTTGGCGCGTTTCCAAAATCTTAGTAGTGATTCAGTAACACCAAAAGATACACCAAGATAATCCAAATGCTCAGGACGGCGTTCTGATAACTTAAGTAAAAGAGGTGGTAAAGAAGTTTTTGGTGCAATTGTTTCTTGTAATAAATCAATTTCAGAATCTTGCACTTGTGAAGCTTGAGTAACTTTAGAATTATCCAGTTTTGTATCATCTGCATCCAAATTTGGGATACAGAATTCATAATACTGCCTAAGTAGATCTATGGCTCGGCTTCCATATCCCATTCCTTGGTAATCAGGATGCGTTGCGATACGAACTATTCGGACACCACTCAACGACGGAAAGTCTTCATCCTGAAATTGTTGAGCAACTGTCCATGGTATTAGATCACCAGCTGCTCTACGTCCTCTACCCAACCCATCAGAAATTGTAGCCTTATTAATTTGTCCTTCTAAACATACCTAAGATTATACATTACATAAATTTTGCATTAGTGTTGAATATTAAATTAATTATTATATTATCGTGTTTAAAAATTTTGAAAAAATACCTGCAAAACAACCAGAATTTCTGGCAATGATTTTTGATCAGGATGAATAGGCCCTAATAAACAAAATAAATGATGAGCAGGTGCATCAGACATCATTTGTAAATCATTTGGACTATTTTTATAATGAGATGAGACACAAAGTGTCATCATTCTTTGTAAAAAGACTTCGGAAGCTTTGTGATAAGAAAATAAGGTATCTCTATTTATGTAATAAAGTTGACAATCATCGGGCGTAGGGCAACCTGATAATATTGAATTAGTATCGATTGTTGTATCTAAGCATAATAAATCGCAAAGCCATTTTTCAACGCTGTCTCCAGTCCTATATCTAATTGGTTCATCTAATGTAAGCTCTTGCAATTCTCTTCCAATTACAGTTTTTACCGATAAATTTTTTTCTTGCCTACTAGCAGAATTTAACGGTACTGTTTGTGTCCTTAGTTGCTGTAAAAGTTTTAATGTTAAAGAACGTCCTGTTCCTTCGTATCCATTGATTGTTGATGCCATAAATATTAAATATGGGCCAAGCATAGATTTTACATAAGGTAGTGGTATAGCAGCAGCTTCATCGATAACCAACAATTCAGCCAAGCTTATCTTTTCTTTAGCATCGGCAGGATGAATATATTGAATTGTTTGTCTGTGATCTCTAAAGATATTAACACGAATAGTTGCTTTGTTAAATTCTGGATTCATAGATTGAAAAAATTCATAGTCTATGTGCTCCTGATAATTCAGAACTTCAAATCCTTTTGAAATGAATTCAAATACAGTCTTTAAATTTTCGGGACTAGGACTTGTAATATATATGTTAGAATATCCAAATGCAACAGCTCCAGCAATTGCTAATCCAAGTGCTGCTGATTTACCACGTCCCCTTGCAGCGGTTAAAGATACAGTAGATCTTAACGTTTTCTCAGAAATGGTTTCAATGAATTTAAGTAAAACCTTTGCTTGATCCATAGTTTTACAGCAATTCACAATAGCTCCAACTGGTTGAGTGTCTTGTAAACTTTTTTTTAAAAGTTCTAATTCCGACGAATCAACTGTACTTACTACCTTATTAGATTTAATATTTAAATTATGTGAAGAAATTGGAAGGACTTGCAATTGGTCATCTACAATTAAACAACGTCGACAAGAAGCTAGCGATAATAAAAACCTTTCGTTAAATCTACAAACGACGTCTTGATAAGCTTCTGTTCGAAATCTCTGATGAACATCCATGTTCATTGTATAGAGTTGTTTCAAAGAATTCATAGTTTGTAATAGAAATATTATAATTCCACCACCTTGAACAGTTTCCAAAGTTCGAGCCAATAAATTTGGAGTTAGTGCTTCAAAATCTTGCAATATGCACATGTCATATGTACTGCCCAAAATTTTATGAGTTTCACTGTAATAACAATATCGAATCTTCGTTGATAGAATAAACAGATCAAATGGATCATCGTCGTCGAAATTTAGCTTGCCAGATTTTGCTCTTTTCTGTAAAGATTTCATGCGTTTTTTTCTATGACTACTAAAACCAAGATCTTTTTTGTAACACCAAAGGACTGTCGGCTGTGCCTTCACTGCAGATTTCAACAAAATGTGATGCAACAGTACTATTTGATCTTTTGCTTTTTCACCAATAACAATAAACATTGTTCTGTGTCCACAAGCAACACCATCTTCGATCAAAAGTCTAATACGATTATCAATTTTTTTTCGTACCATTTTTGCGACAAATTACTTCTCAAAATATCTAAAATTTATTGTAAAAAAATATATTTCTTAATATTTAAGCGAAAGGTTATGTATCGTAATGTGTAAAAATTAACTATCACTAAATATCAATGGCATTTGAAAAAGACTTTAAATAAATTTACTCTTTTGAAGAAAATTATCTTATAAAAATTATAAATCAACTTGTTTTTCCTCAAACTTTAACAATAAATCTGTTTCGTGACACCAACCACGTGGACACTAGACGATGCAGAGGTAATTCCAATGTGCGTTTTATGCGTGGGGAATGCAGCACCCACTAAGTCACGTATGCATGTATACGCAGCATCTTGTCGTTCTCATCGGGGATCGCATGAACTCACAGGCTGCAACTACAGATTTATAATACTTTCGTAAATTTCATTCGAAACTACGCCACTAGAACCATTAGGTCTTAATTTTATCCGTGTTTGATGCTTTAGAAATCTTTAAAAAAAAAAGAAAAAAAGATTTTCATTGTCAAAAAGAAGAAGAAACAATAAAAATAGTAAGTGTTAATATTATACACCTTGAATTTATGATTAGTGGGAATATTGAATCGTGTTCTCAATATTTAAGTCGTTTTTTTAATTTGTCACTTCCATATACTTACTGCAGTAAAACATTTGACTAATTTACATTTATGAAAACTCAAAACAAACAAAAACAATCAAGCGGATTTTATGTATGAAAATTATTATACGAGACTTGTGAGTAACTGATTGTCCACTTATTGACTAACTTCGAAAAATTTATCCGAACTTTCATGTACGACTCGTCGTTCATTTACCTCAATACATTTAGGATACTGGGACATCTTATCAATTTTTTACGTAACCTCAGATTCGGTTAAGAGATTGATTGATTTTTTCTTTTTTTCTTTTTTTTTTTTCTTTTTTTTTTCTTTTCCTTCAAAATAATAGTTTTTCACATATTCTACAATATGTCCTACAATGTTAGAATAAAACAACCAAGTACTTTTAATGCAAATATTATTCGTAAATATATTAGACAACTTTTTCGATATTCCTTTTTTTAAGAGCGAGTGGACACTTTTGTACAGTTTTACACAATTTTATACAATTTTATACTCAAATAAATAGACGAAAATTACTTAAATAAAGAATTTGTTGGCTATCCTTTTTTAAATTCAACATGACTGAAAATGATCATTGCAAAGAAAGATCAGCTAAACGAATTTTACTAATAAATTCAATTAATTATATTTACACTTATTTAAGCTCTTCCTAAGATAATCGTAATTAGATAAATTATCTAACATTTGGTGCAGAATCATATTCTGCATAAAACGTAGTAAATGTATTGATGAAATGTAAATAAATGTATCATTTTCAAATGCTTTCTTACCAAATAATAAAACAAATACTTTGTTTTCTTACATTGGCAATGACACAATTAATATACGAAATTGTCTGATGCATTTAAACTTACCCCCACCCCTGCGCACTTTATTTACAAACACGCTTCAATTGGGGCTATTTGTGTATGCACGCAGATAACAATAAGAGCACCAGTAATTCTTAGAAAAATATTACGTTATATTTTTATTTTATATCGGATATAAATTAATTACACATAACATTTATAATTACTACTTTGAAAAATGTGTATAAGTAATTCTATTTTTTTGTATAATCTATTATTTATAAATAATTTCTAAACGTAATAATAAGTTACATAACATAGCATTTATGTTGTGTTTCACAACCAAAATTATCTTTTTGTAAGTATGGAGTTTATTATAGATCAAGTTTACAATCATAGGAGCAAAAATTTTGAAAATTGATATATAATAATTAGCGCTAACGTGATTATGAACATTGAAAAATGATAAATAAAAAATAAAGAAGAAATTAAGTTCAATATACAAAAACATCTCAATCGTGCGATCACCGCTTTATAAATATTATTCTGTAATATTAGAAAACACGTTTTCGTTTTCTTCTTATAGCCGTGATCAATAAGAAGTCAACTGCAAGAATATATACAATTTTATTTACAACAAACGACTGGGAAAAAGGACTGTTATTTATTTATCTGTCGACATCGTTTGCAATGGTGTCTTTGATCCAAGAAGCGTAGTATTGTATCTTGGTGTACACATCGGGAAATCCTGGACGAGCACAACCGGAACCAAACGATGTCACGCCAACCAATTGCCAGACACCGTCTGATCTTCGACACTGAAGTGGTCCACCCGAATCTCCCTGAAATCATAACAGTGCAAAGTTTAAGGTTTTTCAAATTACTCGAATAATTTTTATATTATATTTGCTGTAAATATAATATTCTCTGATCTTTCTCTTCCTCTCTAAACGCTACATTAAATCTCATTTGAAATTAACAAACGATTTTAATAATATTTATTTCAATTACTCGTACAAGATTAACATACCTTTTCGTGAAACTTAATTATATTAAAAATGGATTTATTGACTTTATAAACTAGATAATTTATAAAAATATTTGTAAAAATATTTCAATATTACAATTGAAAACAATTAAGTTACAACAAATTAAGATACATTTTAATGTATCCCAATCATTTCACTAGTGCATGAAATATAACGCGTACAAAGCAATAAGTGTGCGCGCGCAATCGTCATGTTTATCAATATTAAAGATTTTAATTTTTTGTGCTTTAGCATTATTTAAAATCGTGTTCTCGTACGTTAGTTAATTAAAGTCTACTTGGTTGAGATAGAGTAAAATATTTCAATTAATTTGATAGAACAACAAACGAAATAAAATTTCCGTAAATGAATGTTATAGCTTTTGTTAATGACGTGTTTGTCAAAAAATTTAATAAATTAGAGTAAAAGTTTCAAACTTTTTAAACGGAAACATTTTATTTCAACTACGGAAATATATAATGTAAAAAGAAACAGGAAAAGGATGATAATTCTTGGTAACGAAGAATACGAAGAATAGGTACGACATAGGTGATATTTAAAAATGAATTTAAATTAATAATAGAAAAACTGCTTGTTAATAAAAACAACCTTTCCCGCATTATTTAGGACACTTTAATTTTTCGAAAGGCAAAGATTTTCTTCGTCGGGTGGTGGTGGTGGTGGTGGTGGTGGTGGTGGTGGTTACTTTCTCAACTCCTTCCTATTTAATTGATTAAAATTTACAGCAATCGTTACCATTAGGACATCGATGTGAAAATCGAAATTCATTTGTCAACAGAGAGCAATAAACGCAAGCTTTCAAAGAAGTTTCTTTGACAAAATGGAAAAAATTGTATTAGTGAGCCTATAAACTTTGGATCTTATCTTTGCCATCGACCATCCGCATTTCGTACTCACAATTTACAAATAATTCAAAATATCAAGCATTTAAAAACTGCAGCAGTTAAAAAGCTCGTTAACTTAGTTACTTTATTGACAACGAAAGGAATTATAAAGTCCTACTTATATTTCTCTTAGATGTGCTTTCGCTTTGTGAAAATAGCGATGCGGACTCCTCCGCTCGGAAAGGACATACTCACAACGCAACTGCCGGAAGAGCCGTCGGTGTTGCCGGCGCAGAGGTGACCCTCGCGTATGGGCACGGATTTGCCGTAGGCCTTGAGGCACTGGGCGAGCTCGAGGAGAGGTACGTTAGCCTCGAGCAAGGCTGTGGAGAGAGCGGGCGAGGGTCCCGAGCGACCCCAGCCCGAGGTCACGCATTGCAGACCCGCGCGCGGCTGCTCTTCCTCCCCGGGCAGGCAGATCGTCCGCACCAGCTTCGACAGAGGTGCTGGCCTCGCCAGCTTCATCAGCGCTGCAACACCGATTTTAACGTCCGTAAGCTGAGGTGCAATAACGAGTCTCCCACGCAACAACGCGAATGCGAGATAAGAACTCGAATAGGTCGCAGATTGGCATAATTGCACTCTAACCGAAGGCTACGTCTTGTTTTTTAAATTTTGTGCAATCATCTCCGGTACAAGTGCCTAAAAGAGTAACTAGAAACAAATAATCGATTAATGGATGCTTTCGGGAACCAGGGCAAGACGCTTTTTAACGTCACTTTTATTAAAAAAACTAATACAACCCTTTTACGAGGAAAATTTTTTTTCAATTTTTATTCGATTAATTGGGTATCTCAATTACTCTCTACCTGCATTTGTTCGTTCTTAAAGCTTTATAATATCATTTGTAACGTTATTTAACGTTCCAGGGAAATTGGATTTCCCTATTGACAGTCGAGTTTGATAACTGGATGATGGAATTTTTCAGAAAATTCGTCCACTCTATTTTCCCGTTAATGAAAGAACAAAATAAATAAAAAGGCCCGCGTATCTATACTCGGACACGTTTAAAAGTAAAGAAAAAGTAATTTTTAATCAAATGTATAATAAAGCGCATGTAATTGCCTTGCTATATGTTGCGAAGCTCATATATAGGTTTTCGCTCTTTGTATTTCACTTCTCTTGTTAAAAGTGTGCTTTATGCTTCATATTAACTTCTCCCTGGTGAACATTCTTCTACATAAGTCTTTAATTGCAATTTTGATATTTTATCTTGATACGTAATAAATTTAGCTTTTCATTATTGGTTTTAGAGGTACGAATAAGAAAAAAAAGAGTTACTTCCTAAGCTAAATGAGATCACGTGCAAAAATATTCATTCGCTAGTTTTTAGAAATATATTAATATTTATTACATTTATTATGATTATTTTTAGTAGTAGCAGCAGCAGCAGCAGCAGCAGCAGCAGCAGCAGCAGCAGCAGCAGCAGTAGTAGTAGTTGCTGTTGCTGTAACGATGTCACGTTAGTTATTATTAGATTAACAATTAATTATCAAATATTTTTGATCGCATTCCACTTCTTTTGAGTCCAATTTGGTAGCATTATTTTTTTGTAATTATTTTGGTCTTTCTGAAGTTCTTTTACTTTAAGGTTTTTCTTCAAAAATTCTTCACGTAGTTTATTCGTCACCTATTCATTACAATGAAAGTATATTATATGCATTGTACATTTTCATTTACTTGTTTCAAATTCTTTCGTAATATTTGGTGTAATAGAGAGTTTTCTTCCTCTACCTCATGATTATGTAATTTTTTACATTTTTTCGTTTCGTGTAATGTAAACATAAATACGACGTTGGCTTACAAGCTAATACCCTTGGCACTATAATTTAAGTTAATTAGCTTACATTTCAAATATTTTTCCGGGTAAATATGAATGATATTTAATCAATCTCAAATAGAGCTTAATACTCGTATTTGAGTCTTAATTTAAATGGCTTGAAATTTGAAATATGCACGATCACATTACAACGCGGTAAGCAACAGAATTTCTCGGTATTCTCAATATATAAAATTTCAAATCTATTATATTTAAGGAAGCGTTTACTTAATTCTGCTAATAGTATAACGAGCAAATAAAAATCTTAGCGTCATTTCAGTATGAATATTTTCTTTTTTCTTCACAAATCGTTTTACAATTCATTACAAGAACCATTTACCAATAACAAGACTGTTTGTGTAAAAAATTGTGTAAAAAAAGGATTTTAGATTTTTAATTTTATTTCAACATTTATTTTACTTCTCTAGTTTGTGACTCGTAAATGAAAGAACAACGTAAATCATATTATATCGCTCGATTCATTTTCGAGTCTTTCTTCGAACAGTCGGTTAGATCCCTTAAAAAAATTGCTTACAGTGCACTCACACCAAAGTACTTCATACAATGAATACACCAATTAAAAAATATAATTTTTCGAGTCAAAGTTAACAGATTTCATAAATACGGTAATTCAATATTTAATAAAATACGGTATAACTTCAGTGCAACGAAACGCAAAACCTAATTTTCCAGAATACACCGATGACAGACGATTCGTTATCAACCTTCACCGAGGATTCATCTGCTACCAGGTGATGTTGTTACCACCGATGACCCGGCAAAACTGTGGGAGCAACTGCTTGTCGTGAGATCCTGCATTCGTCGTCTTCTTGATCTGGCTGGTACCATGCTATTACCATGTAACGTCCATTTCGCGACAAGAGGTAACGATTTTTATTACGTTTAATTTTATTTTAATCAAGACGATGAATGTATATTTGATGTTACTGCGTTACTTACTAAATATTAAAACATTAAGTGCAATCTTACAAGCCTTACATTAAAGTAATTTTAATTTAATGTTTACCATTTCGACGATACAAAATTTATAATATATTTTGAAAATTTAGTATCGCATATTAGGTAGAGAAAAAAATAGCAAAAGTACCGAAGCTTCGTTTTATTCGTGTTTTTATTTTATTTTTCATTGTGCAATTCAATTATGTACAAGGACGTGCAGCGATAATAACGGTTGATTCAAATACTTTTGAGTACATGTACAATATATACGATATATACGATATATACGATATATACGATATATACGATATATACGATATATACGATATATACGATATACGATATACGATATATACGATATACACGATATACACGATATATACGATATATACAATGTCTGTATACGCATATTTACATTTGCAGAAATACTCGCTATTAATAAGAAGTTATGTATTAGAATGAATAAGCCATATCGTTCGGAAAATATTCAAAAAATATATTTGTTCGAAATATTCTTGCACTGGATACAAATCTGATGCACTTAAAGCCATAAAAATTATGGTCTTAAGCGAATATTCATTTATCGAGGACCAATAGTTTCACATCCCTCGTTATAATCCCTTGTTCTTCTAATATGGGCAGAATAATAAATGCCTTTTCAAAATTATTATTTGTAATGCTTCGGCATAAGTAGTAAATATTTGAAAAAAGAAAGAAATATGTTTGAATTTTTGTGGATCAGCGTGTCATTAATATACCATGAGCTTTTTCTTAAAGAAAATTTGTTCTTAAATATAATGCGAATGAATACGCAATATAATCCCATAGTTAACTAACCGATGTTGCTACGCGGCTAATTAAAAATACATTATTTTCATAAATGCACACGCGAAAGTTTAAGCAACAGCTTCTGCTTTTCAATTAGTATTGAAACGACGTAGTTCTTATGATTATAAATATACAGTTTGTCAGTCGCTGTATTATATCCACTAAGTTTTTAATTTATGGGATGCCCTGCAAGGCTTACCCTTGGAATGATTTATAAAACAAATACTGTCTTCGGGTGTAAAACCTATCTATAGTAGAAAACCTATTTATTTATAGGGGCTTCGAAAATTGTAACTTTCAAGACGTTGCGCATCCATTGGCCGCTCGACAATAAAGTGAACCATTACCTGGCGCGATCATCTTAAGTCTGAATAATTGAATACCTTGATCTGCGCACTTTAAATACGACGACCCAAGAGGATAATTAATTGGCCTACTCACCGATATCGTGCACGTAATTCTCGAAACGCTCGTGGAGGATGACACGCTCGACCGGTAGACGGGCAGACCCGCGACCACCCGAGTCCAATTCCCATTCGCCCACGACAGCTGTCCACAAAGCTCCGATAGGCAGGTTGAAAAGATCGCTATAAACGTACGGATAACGCTATTACAATCAGCATCGATTTTCTCGACATTACAGCTTTTACCCTAAAGTACATCTGGGCCTCAATTTGTTTTCAGGGAAATTCAGGAAACTGTCGTGCCAATAATGGCTCATCAATGAGTAATAATTTTTCCCTCTAAGTCACCGAGAATTGAAAATTGACGTTCATACGGAACAATTTGAGTACATAATTCGGGTACAAGTCTAACAAGGCCAATCCTCCGCCGTTTCTACTAATCTCTCGATGTGCAATTTCTCAACGATAACAATTCCCGTTCATAATGTAGCACTTTAAGTCTAAAAGAAACCCACTCTATTCGTTGCTCGTATTACAATAGAGCAATAATCGTTAATCGTTAATCGTAATTAATCGTTACACGCTAATTAAGACGCCTTAATTTTGCAAAGTAAGTGCACCAATCCAAGCTTCCACATTCACCTAAGGTTGCTGAAATTCGTCGGTGAAGGATAAAAACAATGCAACTTTCAACGGCTACTAATTTTTATTCCAAAGCCGAACGTGACCCTCATAACTATAATTATTCGATAATGATGAATGCAATTTTTAGATTTCACGTATTTTTCGAGAAATAAGGACGGTTTATCGTTTCGGTTTTCTTTTTATTTACATATTACTTAGTATTTTCAATGTACCATCCCGAATGAAGACATTTTATGTCACGACGTCAACGTGATTTAGATATTCGTCCGACATCATTGACAATATTGGACAAAATTGGACAAAATTGGACAAATGCCGTTATGGAAGAAATAATAAATTACTTTGATCTCGTGCGTTGTCATTCGCTGTGATATTCGAAAAATAGTCGAGCGATGGCAATAGGACGATTTTATCCGCAGAATTAAATATATTCAATTCGTGGAAAATCGAAAATTGTTTGGCGCTGCAAATGTTTGAATAAAATAAAAATGTAACGACGAAACTGACTACATCGTTAGTTTTCAGTGGTTACTTTTCAACGAGCAAGTGAATTTATATCTCGCGTAGGGGTAAAAGCCATTTTAAGATGCTGAAATCACAATGGAGTCAATGGGATAAGAATGGAATATATATATATATATATATATATATATATATATATATATATATATATATTTATTTATTTATTTATTTATTTTTGCGGTTACTTGTGTATGCAATGTGCAGCGGTGAGGACCCAACTCTCGTTGATGAGTACACCGCCGCACCAGTGCCCGATGAATCCGAGCTTCGGGTGGAGCAACTGCAGCGATACCTGCCAAGGCCAGGAACCCCGTCTGCTTGGCTTGCCGTTGAAGATGCGCCCGGTTGTCGCAACCTGCTGCTGCTGCTGCTGCTGACGCGGCTGCCGCTGCCAGACTGCTGGACATCCACATTCTGCCGTTCAACAGCGCATATTTTCACCTCTCAGCCGTGACGCTACCATCGCTACCACACCTGTACTTTCCCTCTCATTTATCCGTCTTTTATCAGGTCTGCACGTAGATGAGGTTACGCATAGGGTAGAGAAGGAACTTTTTTCTCTCGATCTGCTCTTTAATGAGTTCAGAGCCAAGGATGTTGAATTTTTAATCGGACGTATTCGAGTGTAGAGTGAAATTGTACTCTCGTTGGGATGTATTGGATCGAGTTGTTTTGCATAGAGCGTTAGAGAGAAAGGAGAAAAAACTTTCATACTTCAGTTTTGTAAGTGACGTTTTTTATCAAGTTCTACTTTTTATTGAAATGACCTAGAATAAACATTTGAGTTATTCAGTGCTAGAGATTTTCTTGACCCATAAAATTGAAGAGTTAATTTCCACGACGACAAGAGTAACATTCTGACCTCCCTGCTTCGAAAGAAAAAAAAAAGAAAGGAAAAAAAAAAAAAAAAAAAAAAAAAAAAAAAAAAAAACTCGAACGCAGTGTATTTTCATTTTAAATAAAATCAGTGTATTCCTCTAGGAGCTTTTTAGAATATACGCGGAGATCGGCGTAGTTAAGAACGTAGGAAGGTATCCAAGTTACATTTCAGTCTTTCGACAACATTTTAAATGAAACATTAATACGAGCACAGTAGCTTTATCTCCCTTCTTTCGTACAGTGAAATAATTACAGGAAATTATAAGGTAAGAAGAAGAAGAAGAAGAAAATAAACGAATGGTTCTCGAAGTTAATTTTTATCCGCCTACTTCCTTGCAACTGAACGTTAAATATCATAAAAAATTGATAAAAGGAAATTTATCAATTTATCAGTTATCAAGTTAATTAATTCCTTAATTGCTCTGATATTATATAGAAACTCGCTGGAAACGAATCGTTTTAATATAAGTTGCCGTACTCTTTTATACAAAGAGTATTTACACTTGCGGAATAGATTCGAGTAAAAAAAACGTACGGTAAAATGGTTAAAATGAATTATTAATCGTTAAATTATGAATTATTCTCTTTTATAATCCGCGTGAACCAAATGTACATTAAGATGAAGATTAGAAGCGCCCGATAGTATATTATCGGAGATATACAGTGTAGAGAGTTGCCGGACGGCTCGACGGTCGCGGGTCCGCGGCGGGGCGGGGGAGGGAGGGCGGGAGGGAGGAGGGCGGTTAGAAGAGCAGAAAATGGTGTCACTATTTTACTCAGTCATTCGATTAGCAGCTACTCTGGAGTAAACGGTATGCGATATGACACATTTATATAAGGCATCTTAAAAGTAGTGGGCTTTTTATTTTTCTTTTATTTCATATGTTGTAAATAAATTTCTCTTTCGCTTAAAAGAGCTATTAATCAACAAAATGGTATTTTACTCATTGGCGGTGTCATTTTTAAGTTTCTAATAAATTTACCTTGAATTTACATCAGTTAACCGTTTGCATGCTCGTGCATGCGTACGATAGAAATTTATTTACTAATGTCATTTTCGAATCTGGAATACGTGGATGTGAATATTGTTGCGCGTATCTCGAATAATATACATATAATGCAATAATACAATTCTTGATTATTTGCGGTGCACGTTGATCTGTCATTTGTAATATAAGTACAAAAGTGCCCACAGTCTGTAAATACTTGGTTACCGTCATTTCTATATAAATAAATTGCGATTATTATTAGAGAAGGCTTTCGTTAAATTTAAAATTGTATTTAAGCTTGTGAAACCGCGCGCGCGCGCGTGTGTGTGTGTGTGTTGGGGCTGGGGGGGTTAAATTTATTATTCATCATTTTCTCTGTAAATTTTTTCCTGTATTTAGCTCAGATTTTCGCCGTTTCGTGTCTTTTTTGTTTCGTCGATTTCCCATTGACAACTTAATAAGAGTAAAACGAGTTATTCTCTTTTCGGTAACAATACGTCTATCAAGTTTTTAATTTTAATTTTATCGAGCAAAAATACTTATGGATTTTCATAGCGAGGTTGTCTGTTTATCTTAACATCTCCCTTCGTGCTTACACCACGGTATGGGCACATTTATTTTATACATCACAAATTAATAAGTAATACCTTTGCTGCTATTCCACGTTGCACAAGTAACTATTTCTCAATAATCATTACATTGAAAATCCTTCGTGGTTGAATTTTTTGATTATTATTAATACAGTTGCAACTTAGATCATACGTTAACCAAAAGTTTTACGAATGAATCGACAGCTTTTATTTAATAACATCGTTATGTTCATATTTTTATTAGAATTACTTGTAATCTCTTCCGGGCAACGATTACGACTGGTTCATTGCATTAATACAGATCAGTGAAAAGACATTTACCAAAGACAGAGACTTTATTACGAGTAATATATCGATTTTATAGTAATATTACAGCAGTATCACGTTCAATGGCAAATTACAATTTCAGAATCTTATTGGAAAGCAACATTAATATTAACATTTAATACGAAAAAAAGGATTAAATATAAAGACAGTCCTATCTAAATGTTAAAGATTGAAAATACTATTGCATTATCGTTATTAGTTCTCTTGGATACTGCTGAAAATATAAATAATTAAGATATCCGCCCGTCTGTCAATTTAACGTTGTTAATAAAGTAAGCTCGACATTAAAATAAAAAACAAATATCTACAATAAACGTAGAACTAAAAAGCTGCGTAGTATGCAAAGGTGTTATATAATAGAAGCACTTTATGTAAATGAAGTATTGGACACGCGATATCTTCACAGCTTTAAATAGATTTATAAATATTTAAATATTCGTAGTGATAAATAAAAATACGCGATGCGTCCGTTTTTTATACATTAGAATTTATTACAAAAAGTGTCATAATAGCGCTTAATTAAATGTTCTTTGCTAAGCAAAATTAATAATGATAATCATTTTTCAGATGAGGCTCGATAAGAGGATATTAAAAAGGTAGGTACTTTTAATTGACTGTAGTTGAGTGACATCAAGAATCGAACATGGAATATCTGCTTACGTTATTAATTTTATTAATTTTGCGACATATTTTGAAAATCTCAAAATATTGGCAATTAGGGAACGCCGAAGCGAAATCACGTACATTACGAAAGATGGTAGATAAAGAAGACGCTATCTACAATAGTAACGTCAAGTAAGTGCGGATAAATGATTATTTTGAAAATTTTCTAATAACAATACTTTCTTAATGGATCCGCTTGCACAAAAGTTTACAGTAAATTATAATTAACTCGGAAGATCGGATGCCGATTACGATAAATGTTTTCAACTCGACCTCAATTCAAAGTCTATATAAATGCTTAAAACTTTTTAAAGGCTGTTTGAATTTTGGGTTAAAAGCAGTTTTAACTGTCGCATTAATGAAATAATAAACTTCAAATCGTAACTCCAACATTTTCATTACCTGCCGTATTAAAATCAAGTAGCTAGGCTTAATAATGACTATGACTAGTCGACAAAGAAATGATAATACGTCTGGTTAAATCCGTTAAATAAAACGAAAAATGTCAATCTGTGATATTACGATGTCGCAACTTGATCAGCGCGTGTTTCTTTTTTTGAATTTTGAATTTTGAATTTTGAATTTTGAATTTTGAATTTTGAATTTTGAATTTTGAATTTTGAATTTTGAATTTTGCATCACGTTTACAGCACTAATTACCGTTAAATTTTTTAAAGCAATTTCTGTTCAAAAGCAAGATACATCGTGGGAGAAAAATTTGTTTCAAGAATTTTTTTCAATTCACACGAACAATAAATGCAGAACAAAGACTGTTAGTGTATGATACTTACTGGTATGATCGTCTTTCATAGCTTTCATCATTGAATGGCTCTTTTGGACGAGTGCGAGAAAAAAAATCGCAAGGAGTTTGACTCGTGTCGTTTTCATTTTGCCTAATCAATCTTCTTCCAGTTGATGCAATTATCAATGCTCGCGCTATAATTCCTCGCAACAAGGACCGACTATTTAACGCATTAGGCGCATTCTTATATAAAAAATGCAAATGGAGTAACGGGGTGTCCGTCAAGGAGCTTTTCGCCGGTAACGCAGTGCCAGCGCTTCACTGCTTCCGGCCGACCTTGACGCCTGCTCCACCACCTTCACCTGGTAAACGAGACGAGTCTAAGCGAGTTCGCGGAATCGAACCTCCATAATTGTCAAAGCGACTGCCAGGGGCTCATGAATGACCGCGACTTTAGTGTTGCGACGAACGTCCGCGAGTGCATCTCCGCCACGAAGGCCGAGCGAGACCGAGTAAAGTGCACGAGCCCGCGCACGGCTCCGGACGTACTCGGGCCTCCGTGGACGCGCGCTGCTGCCGTGGCCAAGGAAAGTGATCGGCGACCGGGAGAGTGAGCGAGAGACAGAGAGAGAGAGAGAGAGAGAGAGAGAGAGAGAGAGAGCGACGGGACTCACTTCGACCGCGACATGCAGTCGTTTCATTCACTTTCTAATTTTCATCGATTGCCGTCACCGTCGTCATCGCCGCTGCCGTTACTTTTCCGATCTTCCGATTTCCCGGCCTTTGTTCCTATTCCCATGTTTCCACCTTGTGGAAGTTTCGCTCTTACGCTGATTCTCGTTATTGCCGCACACTTGTGCCAACTCGTAGCTGCAATGGGATCCATCGGTTAATGAATCATTTCAACGATACTCGAAGATTTCCAAATCCTCGGAAAAGCGACCGAGCAATACAATAGTAGCCGAATATTCTTATACAATATCGCGGCCTGTAAAAGGCCTGTCAAAGCTTCGCTCGGCTGCCTCACCAATTTTTTCATTCAAATACACGTTTCTACGATATATTATGCAATAGCTTTAATGGAGAAAAGCATAAAGGCCGAAGAATGATTTCTTTCTCAAGACTTTTATTTTAATAGCAGCATTTTATAACGCGTTAATTTAATTCATTTTCTTCCGCTTGGATCGCGGAGTAATTTTTGACAGAATATAATATAATAAATGCCCACCTCGCCTCCACAAAGTGGATTTTAGATTTTAGATTTTAGATTTGGCCCAGATTGATTTTTTTACACAAAAACGAAAATTGTTCGCGACCGATCAGAAATGAGATGTCTTATGCGTAAACAGAGAAAGTTGACTGTAAATCCGACGGCTTATTAGAGAATTTCAACTTAATTTGACCGGAGGCTGATTGATTCGACGCCGACTAGAGTATCTTTATTAGGGTCAAAAGGGTATTGAGTGCTCATCGAGTGCTCCTCCTAAGAATGGACACGCTACGGTTCGTAGAAGGTGAGTTTCACGGTTTCGGTGGACAAGTCCTTCGAATGATATTTGACAAATTCCAGTCTAGTTAATGTAGATTTCAGTTACATCGAAACGCACGAAATGTTTTCAAAATAAAGTGCAGAAATAAAGACGATTTATTTTGAATACCGTCGAGAAAAGCCATTCAATTATACTTCCATTTGAGGCGCAGTTTAATTCAATTCCAATCGAAGGACTTTTAATCTAAAGCATCAATCGTAAGAGTTAATTTTTTACAGCTGATTTTGATGTCAACATTTTTTAAGTCCAATCTAGTTACGAAATATTGATATTCCCGTTAAGAGCGTTAAGAAGGTCTTGGCGTGTCTTTTAAGAGGCTCGCGTACGAAAGATGATTGATCTACGGACAAAATCATCTTCAAACTTCCAAATCTTTGAAACTTACATCTTTCAATGCGTTATCGTTTAAATTTTTTATTCAGAGAGCATAAACAAGTTGAGATGAGCATAAGTAGCAACATTTATGGGCATCGATGCCTGAGCACACCAAGACAATAGATCAAGACGAATATCAGGACAGACATCGTCAGATTCGCAAAAAGACTTTGTAAAAGAGAATATTTGGAACATTGCAAATTCCATGCAATAAAATGAGAATTAAACTTTGAGGTGAAACGTATAGCGATTCGTAACTGCTATTGAATAAGTGAGATAAAATTAGAAAAGTAAGCAAGACAAAATGGCATAGATATTGGAATATAGGCGGCATCGAGCAACGTTTAAATGCCAATGAATGGTTTAGAGTCCCTTTTAGAGTCCTCGGGCAGCCACGCTTTTATGGACAGTGAGCAATATCTCGAGAGAATTAAAGGATAAGTATCAATGAAAACCAATGAAAGTCTATGCTCTCATCGTATGAAAGAATTACAGCTCGAAGGTATTACAATAATACGCGTATTCGTGGTCGCCTATTTAAGTCGTCTATTTCAAATATGATTTTAGATTTCAATTTCTAGTTCAATTTCCCGCACTCGATTATTCGCAAGTGTTACATGCATTAATTCCTGCATTAAGCCTCACAAAACAGATAATTAAAATCCACAAAGTGGATGACAGATATTTGAGAATACCTATTTCCATTATAGGCCGTTATAAGTTACCAAAAAGCTAAATTAGCACTTGTAAATGGGATTTGCTTAGCTTAGGGAAAAAAGAAATTAATTACATCGTCAATTACAGGCTACAAATAATTTGGAATAGTGCTAGCGATAAAATTATTCAGCCAAACCACGTCGGTGACTCGTTCGCATTAGTTTTCGTCAGTACGAAGTCGATACGAATTAACGCAGAATGCGAAGGTAATCTCGTTTCTCATCTTCGTGCGGGCGGGCCCATTTTATAAAGCCCATGCAGAATTATGAAACGGTGCTTGATAATGTAACGTCGTTTTTGTCGGCTTATTTGACAGCTCCAAGTTGGGTGGCTCATGTTGCTCGTAAGCTCGGGGTAAGCTCAGCTGCACACAATCGTTGAAGGGACTTTAATCCTCCCAACAAAAGGGAGCACGTAACTTGTATCCACAATTGGCAATTGGCTCGCCAGCTGTCCGGGAAAAGCAGTCCGACGACAATTTGACCTGGAAAACTTTGCTCCTTCGGCAAGGAAGAGTGACAAGGACACGAGGACTGGGCAGAGAGGACACGAGCGAGGATGGACGAGCGTTCTCAAGAGGCCTCTCTTTTTTTGTCAATGGCAGCTCGTTAAAAGAAATAAGTGGAGTGAGATTTAGGTGGACGTCGATGCGGGGAAAAAAATGTGAATCGTAGGCGAGTGAGTGGTGGTGAGTGGTGACTTGTAATAGATAAATAACGGAGCGCTGCCTTTCTCTCCTCCGCGACCGCGAGCTCTATGATAAATCACCACACTCGATATTTATGTGTCTCCTCGTACGTGCTCGTGTGCGCGCGCGCATGCCTCCATGGGTTCGGCCTTTTACCATCTCAGCGGCCGTCCCGTCGCGCGTCTCTCGACTTTTACTTTTGTCCCGTGAAAATCGCCCGACCATTTCCGCAGGGAACTTTCTCGCGCCTACCGATGTATCACCGTATGGATAAGCCGACGGTACGTCCATAGCGGCGCTCCCTATATATCTTTGAAGGACTTGACGATATCCTCGGCTTCTTACAAAAGTCCCATTTTTTCTTGCAGCATTCGCGACTCTTCCTTTTTACCGCGATTTTCATTCTTTTTTCATTCGATCGTCCTGTGTACCCGAGCTTCGACGAATTTCGCTGCGAGCCAAACAACTCCTTATCCAGTATTTAGCTATCGTAACCAAATACTCCTGCGCCTGTACATTTCGCAATTATTTCGCAGTTGTAAAACAAGTGGCAAAGTTCCCGTGCGCTTCATTCGCAACCCTTGTACCCGTTCTTTGTACTTGTTCTTTACGACCCTCCAGGCAAATGCATGGTCAATACTTGGCTAGTGGAAGATTAATTCGTGCTCGCTAAAAATCATTCAAAGTCGTGCCACGATGATACCGAATGATAAAATAACTCGACTAGTTTTTCCAATAATAAATAAAGAGACGCCGAGTTAAATGCTCTGGATTAAAGTAATACGCGCGTATGAGACAGATTATGATCGATACATCGAATAAGATTAACGAGCCGACTTTACAGTTTCTCGTCTACGTATAATTTGAGTACTCGAATGCGCAGATTTATGCCGTAAGGTTTATGCCTGGTGCTTGTTTTATTGTTGTCGCCGGCCTATTCCCTTTCCATTAACATATTCTCTCCTTTTTCTTTCATTGCTTTTACTTCCAACGTTTTTGCTTAACCTACCACAATCTATCATTCAGCCTGAATACGTTATTTCGAGTGTCAAATTGTCTCATCCTTCTAATCCCTTGCAACCTTTACTCGATACACTTTCAGACGTATTATTTAAATTTAATTTTGGGCATCTAATTTACCGGCTATAATTACGATCGTCCGAGTTACTTACTACTCGCGCACATTCAACAGAATTTTCAGCAACCGAAGGTATTTAAAAATCAAAAGTGATCAAAAGTATCAAAGTTATCAAATATTATATTCTTAAATTTTTTCCTATATATTATATTTCATCAGTTGTCATTAAAAGACCCCTGAGTGCAAATGAACGATGTAATCTCAAAACCATAATAAAGTAATTTTATACCAATTACCACGTGCTTTATCGGAATAAAACGACTTACCAATCAATTGCATTTCATTTACCTAATAATTATTTATAGAATTTTGTCGAAATTCACCTTTTTCACGAGTTTGTATTTTTCAATGTTAAAATTCCTCCGCGAAAACTTAAGGCATTCTCGCGTTATGTACGATTTTTCTTTGGTAACTTATAATCCAACTGAAAAATAATATTTGAATTATTGCTTGAAACTAGATTTTTTTATGTTAACAAGTGCGCGAGTTCCAAGTGCGACAACTTTAATCATCACATCACACAGTCTTATCATTTTTAATAAATGCACTAAACAAATCTCCGATTTCATTTTTTGACTATTTTTCGAACGACTTCATTAAATTATTAAAATTTAATGAAAAATCGATGAAAATACATTAAAAAAAAAAAAAAAAAAAAGTTTAATTCACGAAGGAAAGTTTTTCTTTTATTTTTATTTCTTTACATAAATTATTGTTACGATGCTGAAGAGTTGTTTTAAGTTGATTTTTCTGTCTTTGTTTAAAAAAAAAAAAAAAAAAAAAAAACTCATTGATTAATGTCATTAGAAAATTAAGTATAGATTTTCTTTTATGTAAGATATGAATAATCTAACGGGTGACGACACCTTGACTACTTATTCTTCTATTAAACTTCGTTTATTAAGAAAGTAACAACTTAAAGTTATGTCTTTGTGATAAAAGATCTCACAAATAGTATATATTAATTAATTTGTCTATCAACAATTTTCATCAATTTTCACTTTATCTGTTTTTTTCTTAATGTGAATGTTTTATAACAATGCTTTAACAACCTATGGATTTAGCATGAGGTAGAATTACGGTTAAACTTACTTATATTAGATATATTGATTATAAATTATGAAAATACTATTTGTTGATATTAATTTATAACAGCGAGTGTCATAGATATGACTTTTACGAGGAAAGTGAGATTTGCTTAAGCGAACATAGTAATATATGTATTATAAAAGTGGTTTCCGTTAACGTGACCTATTTAAATCGTGCTAGCTTATTTAGTCTCTTAATCAAAACAAATTAATTAACAGATAAGTTAACCACTATTAGTAAATCAATAGGCATTAAAAAATGTGTCGGTCAAGATTCAGCTAACTGATTTATCGCAATACGTAAGTATAGCTCAAAATACAAAACGTTAAATATAAAGTTTCATAAAAAAAAAATGAAATTTTAATTATTCAAATAATTCACTCCCATTATATTTCATTAAATATTGTCTTTGTTAAATAGTTATATGAACAAAATTTTTCTTTTGACAGTCCTGTTCAAATGATTTACAATTAAAATACATGTACATATACACATATCTAACAATCGCGCGTTTTCATAATTACATGATCATTTGTGTATTAGCCTATTAACAGCTCTGTTATACGTATGTGGTTCAAAAATGTTGACGAACAGCGATGAGAAGAAAAAAGCCTATATCTACTGAATAATTTAATATTTGAATACAGGATGCGATCGATGTGTTTTAAAAAAAGACACTAAGAGCGAGCTTTCACCATTATGAAAATATCTTAACTAATTATCTCAAAAATGTTGTATCAAAATTACCGAAGAACCGCTAGTTTTTATTGGAAACCTTTAGTAGAGTTATTAGATCATCAGCAAGCATTACTAACCCAATAAGATACGAGTAAGCAACATTAAAAATATTACAAGTAACTAAGTTTTTATGATATAATTAAGTTGTATTGAGCTTTTAAGTAAGTAATTTCATGACTTACGCTAAATTTCAACAAGTACAAGTACATAAGAACAACATAATAAAACACCATTAAATATTTATCTATTCGAAAGATCTTGAATACTTTTCTCTCTTATAATTTTACGAGTATTTCTTATTTGTTTTTATTTAATAAAAACGGATTGAAAACGAAAGAATTCGCATGACGATATGTACATTTAGCAGCATTAAAGTAATTGTTTTTTTTAATTTAATTTAATTTAATTTAATTTAATTTAATTTATCTGACTGACTAAAAACAATATCGGAATATTAAGTTTGCACAATTTGTAATATTACAATATGGCACTTTCAAAGTTAATTTCTGTAAAAGTAATTTCTGTAATTTAGTTTAAAAATAAATTTTTTGAACTACTTTCGTGTAACGATATTTTTAAATTTCATTTATTAAAATTCGCTTGAAAACATGATCCGTCGACGATGCTCCGAAAATAATCAGAACTATATTTATTTGAAAAAAAAAATTTAAACGTGCATTATCGTTCAGATCCAATTCCAAAATTTACAATCAAGTTTAATCTTACTTAGGAGAATTAAAATAATTCGTAAACAATTAATGTAAGAGTTCCCCGAGGAAGTACCGGCAATTCGAATGAATCCTAATTAAATGGAGATACAATCCAACAACAAAACGGAGCTCGACCTCGTTACACTCGAGTTCTCGTAATATTGACGAATGACAGGTGAAAATGAAATTATTAACGGTCATGCAAGAGGACGCAACTTGCTTCATGATTAATTAGTGTTATCGATGTCGAAACTTTTCCTGCAACTGTTTTACGCGATTAGCTTTGACCTAATGAAACGTATTAATTCTTTTTTCAATAGCTATATACGCTTAAGATGGTGCCATTTTTTCTAATTAATTTTTATTTTGAAACCGCAGTTTTTATCGAAAAATATTCATCATGGCTTTTAATAAATTTTTATAAATTAGAGCGGCTTTCTACGATTATATCTAGATGTATGGAATTCCCGATGGAATTACCTAAAATTTGTATCACAAGTCATCGTATGGATATTAAAATTAATCAACATTAAGATAGACACATTTTTATTATCTAGAATTATCTGAAAGTACTAATGATTATAACAGATGCGTTTGGATGTATGATAAATATGTCAAATGGTTTAAACAATAATTTCAATATAAATAACTGTTGTACGTTTACCATTCGCATTAAAAAACGCAATGAACCGTTGTCGATGACAACCATTTTGCAAAGATGGACTAATCATGTAAAAAGATACTTACGTACGCGCTCGCCCACACGCTCTCTCTCTCTCTCTCTCTCTCTCTCTCTCTCTCTCTCTCTCTTTTACGATTAACATTACCGTTTCTTCATAAAAACCTGAAATGCCGAATCATATTGTATTTCGTAGGGTATTCCGAAGACTGCAAAGGTCGATATAACGAACGCATTCTTGTTCTCGTTCTCTTGCGAAAGGCAGAAAACTCAATTTGAAAAGCTGAATATCGGGGAACCTGCTCTATACCGGAATATCCGTCATCTGAACAGATAAGCGAATAATGATCGATATCGATGACCTTCGTATCGATCTTAAGCAACTCGCTAAAAGCGAGCCAAGTACTAGCGCTAGAAAAACGAGGTGAAATAAATCTCACTGGTCTCTCTAAAAATTAAAATCGGACCGCCGAGCTAAACGGAAAGAAACTAGCGAGTGGCTCAGCACAAAAAGCAGCAGAAATCGTGAAAGCGATCAGCGCTCCTGTGAAGAAACGGAGAGCGATTCCTTTTTCAAAGCGATTCCGCTTTAGCCGGCATGAAAATGGAAAGGAAATGCAAATGGCTAGCGTTCGAGGCGAAGTCAATTATCGAACGTGCGCCTGGGTGCGCTTTCGCAGTAGCCCTTGATACGTCTTTTTCTCAAATTATGAAATTTAAAGAGTAAGAATCACGGGGACACTTTCGCTGGACACGTGCGCGCGCGCGCGAAAGTCAAGCTCAAACGCGAAAAGTGGGCCTCGGACCTATCGCTTAGCACTTGTCGTATTAGCGAATCTATCGGTGCAGCTTCACTTTCTTTTAAGGCTCGTGGAAAGTGAAGAGCCGCGAAAAATGTTCGACAGTTGCTTTTTTATGCACACCTCTTTCGTAGAGCTCAGTGCATCAAACCGGCAGAGCTGTTGCGGAGAATAAGAGTACGCGACACCATTGTAATGCAGACGGGCCACAGATATGATTACTAGACTCGTTCGTTACTCGAGAAAACATGCAATTAATCAGTTTGAGTATTTCGCCGTACGTTTTCCTACTTCGAGAATTATTAACGAGAGTGTTGAAATAAATTATTCGCTAATGTAACTGTAATTTAATTTATTTAGACAATTCCGTTTGCCTTGCTATTCTCTACTTCTCGTGTGAAAGGATTTAAGACTTTAAGTTGAAACAATGTAAATTACGTGGAATATAGAAATGAAAATGCAAATTGGTCTTGTGATTTCGTTCGTTCTTTACGTTTCACATGACAAAGATTTTTATGATTCTGAGATCACTATTAGGAATTTAGAAATGTCCGATACGAATCAAACAAGTTCTTAAAATATGTAAATATTAACAATCACGCAGTTTCATTTGTAATAGTGATATAATTCATGCATACGCACTTTGTCATTTAATCCAAGATATTACGAATTAGGATTGCTGGAGTTTGTTTTAAAACATCGCCCCAGATCTCATAATTGGGCGAAAATATATTTCTATAATTGCTGAAATATATATACGCCAGGTGCGCGCGCGCGCGCGCACACACACACACACAATTATCGAATTATAATTTATAATTATAATTATGTTTCAGTTTTAAAAAATATGAAGATTAAGTGACAGAACCATTACTTGAAACAATTGAAAGATTTAAAGGTCTAATTTTTGCAACAGTCTATATTTCTAAAATCTTTAGATAATGAAATAAACTGGTAATTAGTTAATTGATCTCCACTACGAGTACAATTTTATTTAATATCTCAATTTTATTGAAAAGCGTTGTTCGCGAATAAACCAAACAAATGAATACACGTTCAAAACTAACAATGTTACACACAATTGTTAAAATTCTTTAAGTACGACCAAATACAAGCTACCGATAATTACATTTATCTCAAAAAAACGTGCTACAGCATTTGCACGATATAATAATTATAAAAAAGCACAACACTTAAACTTATAAGGAAAAAACAAACAGATAATAATAACAATTTTTTTCTGGTTCTTTAACGTAAAATCTGTATTGTAACAATTATTTATTGCTTTTCTCGGAGAAGGGAGAACTTCGTAAATTTTCTTTTAAATATTAAACGGTAATAAATTAAATATTAAATACCTATTAATATAATATAAATAAAAGAATTCTTGGATATGTGAACAAATATAAAAGTATAGATGTCGCTAATGTTAGCAATTTTATCGGCGGGAAAGTCTAGTTGTACGAGTAACGGAAAAGTATTAACATATTTTATATTTATAAAAATTATGTTGTCGCTATTCGAATAAAAGATAGCGAAACTCCTTAATTATACGAGTACAAGCTTTAAGCCGATGTAATACCACTGTATTAACTATGTCGAAACAGAAGACGACGAAACAGATGCCTCTAATAACTGGTTGGTTAAAAAAAGAGGTTAGAAATAAGACCGTGACCACGGCACAAGTTAGAATCTATTGCCCATGCTTACGTGAATTTTTCAGATGCTCTATTTCTTATAGATTATACTGAGACTGTTTGTATTTTTCATTTTGTCAAATATATTGTTTTATTATGTGTTTGATTATCTTCTAAGAGATGAGTCACAATCCTTTCTCGTACTTTTGAACAATTATAAAATAATTTTTTACTATATTTTGGCGTTGTATTTTAATAAAAGTTTGTAATTTAATATCATGAGAATAATGGCTTTATGAATATATTAGCGCAGTATTCTTACATAATACTTCGTGATAACGACTTGATTTGTCTACTTTTAAGAGAGATATGTTTCGATACTTGATTATAAATATGATAATAAGAATACATTGTTGCTTTTAATATTATTTATTTCATACAATCTTATCATTCTTTACGAGTATTTCTTGTTATGCACATTAATGATTTATTTCTAAAGAATCTACTAGAAGTAAACGACAAAAGTGGTAAAACTGACTCTAAGGGACAGATAAAAAAATCAATCAGGATATGCCTTGAGGAACTTGACAAGAATACTATAGAACAAGCTAAAATATTAGATCAACAAGTAAATACTAAAATTCTTAATAACAAGATAACCCTTAATTATCGTTAATTATAATTTATAATTTAACACCATTACTCATATTTTCTCATAAATAATAGAACATATTATTTTAAAAATATAGTTTCTATTGTTAACTATCAAGTAGTGCTTTGATATTTTGTTATAATCAAAAATTTAAAAAGCGTATTGTATTTTTTATAGAAATTGAATCAAGAAAAAAATATAGATGTTGTTGATCAGTCCAAGAATCTTAGAAGATCGTCCAGAAATCTTCAATGTCAGAAAAAGGTAATATTTTCAATTATTAAAAATACAGCATTTGTTTTAGATACGTAATATATTACATTTTATATGATGTATCAATGGAGAATAAATAATTTACATGGTCTATTTTAATTTTTTAATTGTATTCATTTATTTCTTCTTTCAAGCAACTACAAGAAAATCCAATTCTGAAAGAATCTAATATTGAAGATCTATCTCCTATTACATTTAAAGGATGTATAAATTACATTAGCGATTTTTATGAATGTGCTAATATTTGTGACATCTTATTGTACGATTATACTAAACATTTGTTTTAATTTCAATTTTGATATATATATTTTAACAACTGTTAATTATGTTTATATAATAGGATTGAGATTGATAGTAATAAAGATGCAATAATACCAGTGGGTTTTGATTTGGAGTGGCCATTCAGCTTTCAAACTGGAAGTGGTAAAACTGCTTTGGCTCAGATTTGTTTGAATGAAAAAACCTGTTATCTGTTACACTTGTACAATATTAATAAGTTACCTGCAAGCTTTACTGCACTCTTAAGTCATCCCAAAGTAAAACTTGTTGGTGTCAACGTAAAGAAGTAAATTAAAAATATAATATAGATATTATTAAATGTTTTAATATATTATTACATAATTATTGACAATTTGATCATTGTTGGATAAGTAGTTTATTTTTATAAATTTAAGGTTTTACTAAGAAAATTAATTTTTAGCGACGTTTGGAAATTAACGAGAGATTTTAAAGGATTTCCAGGGCAGAAAGTTGTTACTAATAATTGCTTGGACTGTGGTGTTTATGCAAATAGAATTCTCAATCAATCTGGTCGTTGGAGTTTAGAGCGCTTAACAGCATATGTGGTAATTAAATAATTTATTTCTATATTTATATATTTTGAATTTTCCATTGTTTTAGTTAAAAAGAAAAATTATCAAAGATCCATCTGTAAGAAGAAGCAAATGGCATATTCAACCTTTAAATGATGCACAAAAACTTTATGCTGCCACAGATGCTTATGTAAGTTTTATTTATTCATAAAAGCTAGATTTTTAAAATATCTCGAAATTTCTTATTATATTTATTAATATAGTATTGATTAATATTAATTATTGCAAGATGTGTTTGTGATAAAAAATTAGACTTTGATTGTTGTTTTATTTATTTATTTTTCAAAAAATTATCAATTTTCATCTATGATTAAATGAGATCAGGTTTAATGTTACCTATCTTATTTACCGAACCACATCATTTCGCATTTAGCAATCAAATAGCGATTAAATTAAATTAAATTAAATTAAATTAAATTGAATTAAATTTAGTGATTAAATTTGAAATATTAACAAAAATTTTCATCAAAGGTGTCATTGCTGATTCATCTTGAAATAGCACAGTATGAGAATATCCTAACACAGGCCGATAAAGGATCGGCAGTGTTGAAAATTGCATAAAAATCTCAAAATTAGAATATGTTTAAAAGCCATTATAAAGACTTAAAGAAAATGAAAAAGAAAAAGTAAAAGTAAAAGTAAAAGTAAAAATGACAGTGTATACGTCTGTATATATATCGCATTTAAATTAAAAGAGAAATTATAAGAAACGAAAAAAGGAAGAAATGACGACCAGAATGGTAAAAGTGGTGTGGGCAGGTCGTCTAAGCTATGGAGCTGGGCTTCTCTTACAAAAATGTCTGATAGAACGTCATCGTCAGAAGCAGCGGTATGACAATTCCAACAGCCTCGTGCTTTTGGAGCATAATCCAGTATACACTGTCGGCATCCGCAACAAGGATTATACCGATGCAGAAGAGTCTCGGCTTCGTGCTCTCAATGCCGAATTTTATCGCACGAATCGTGGTGGTCTTGTGACATTTCATGGACCAGGCCAGTTGGTTGCTTATCCAGTAATCGACCTTAAAGAATTTTGCACGAACCTTCGTTGCTACGTGTCGCAGATCGAACGAATGATCATCAGGCTATGCGCGGAATTCGGATTAAAGGGTCAAACTTGTTCAGATACTGGAGTATGGATAGAGGATAGGAAAATTTGCGCCATAGGTATCCATGCAAGTAGATACGTGACAAGCCACGGTTTTGCGCTTAATTGTAACAACGATCTTAGCTGGTTCGAGCACATCGTACCCTGTGGCATCGCAGACAAAGGAGTGACCAGTCTTAGCCAAGAGCTCATCGTTGACGTTAGCATACATGATGCAATTCCGGTCCTAAAGAGAGCCTTCGCAGATGAATTCCAGTGCAGTATGATTGAGATGACCAATGATGAAGTCTTAATGTTACTTGACGAATGCGGGAAAACCAATGGTGCTACTATTCCTACATCTGCTAATAGTTGAGATAGAACCTTTAAACAATATTTCAATATAGTGGAGAATTTTATTTGAAAACTAATTTGTACAAGGAAATTTGAATTTAGAATTCTACGCGCGAAGATGAAAAACCTCTTAAATATTCTTAAATGCATTGGTACATTCTAATATTCTGTAATAGTTATTTAATTTTTTTATGAATCAATATAACGGAAAAAACGATATGTAATCTATTTTATAAATAATTTGAATGGCACGATTTATATCAAAAATTTTCATTCACAACGCTTTTAACGTTAAAGTATGCGAATTTCAGTAATTTCAGTGTTTTGTTTGTGCTTGTGAAAGAAAAGCAGACATTTTTACTAACAATGAATGTACCATATTTTTTAAAAAATTAGGAAATATGTATTTGTTTAACTAAGTTTATTAGAAATATATTTTTGAATACCTTGATTTAATTCTCATATGTCCTTCTAAAATCATTCTTCTATTTACAAATTTTATTCGTCAAAGAATATATTTATATTAATTTAAATTTTTATAATACTATTGTAATACAATTTTTTTTTTTTTTTTTTTTTTTTTAAATAAAATTTGATATAACTAAGTTATGATCAAATATTTCTTTGTACTCCTTGAAATATTTCAATTTTGTTGCAATACAAAGCTCCTGAAAGAGCCTCGCTTTTTTCATCTGCAATTTGAAAACGAGATTTTTGTTAATATCGCCCATGTCATCTCCGTCAGTTCAGGCGGGCAGCAACTCAGGTACGCACTTTACGCGATTTAATACCCTCTGAGGCAGCGTTATTAAGAAAAATAAAGAATTCGCTTAATTTTTTTAGAAAAATGAATCAGAAAACATCAAATGAATTCACGATGTTTCCAATTAAATCGTATAAATCAATTTAAATACAATAATTAACGCTAGGAAGTGTACTAAAAATAATTAATTATATCACTAGACGCTTGGGCGATCTTTGCAAATATTTAATCGCAATTTCACTAACAAGTGTCAATTGTAACTCGGATCTTCTTCACACCTAATCGTGGTAAGCGCACATACTCGCGCATTTATCAAAATCACTAATGTCGACGAGTGATGATAAATGTACGGATCAAGCCTCCTTATAACGTTCTTTCTAATATTATTTATAATATATATATATGTATTTAAATCAAGTATATAATAACGCTACGTTAATTGGGCTGAAGTATTTGAAATTGCAGTTTTGAAAAAGCAGTATATCAATAGGACAGATAATTCATTTAATTTAATATTTCAAAAATTGATTGCAATATGATTCGACAATGAGTTTGGTTAAATATTTTAAGATCCTGCAGATGCGAATATTTACATGATTTTATTATTTTCCTACTGGATTACAGATTTGACGTTCAACAGTCATAATCACTTTGTTGACGTTAGAATAATTAGTCAATTTGGTGTTAAAATTGCTGCAGATGGTATAAAAAACAGATATACTCTGCAGTTATTACAGTAACTTATTACATTATTAAGTAAAGTTTTAAGTTTTTTGAAAGAAAAAGTATACCGAGTAAAGACCAATGCATACATAATTGTATAAATGTTCGTTCTTACATTCATGAAGCATTTTATTATCTAAAAGTTTTTGTTAGGAAACAAAATACAAAAAGTATATTGAAAATAACCCTACGAACCATACGATAAATCATTCAACATAGTATATTAAAGGATTTCATGAAATATTTTTTTTTGAAGATGTAAAATAAAGACGTGTAGGCGCATTTAAGCATATTCAATTGTATTGTAATACTAATTAAAAAAGGTTTTTTTATTCAAGATAACTCTATATCTGTAGTACTTGCTGTTTTAGTTGACGTAATAAGAAAAATGCAATGATACGCGGTTTGAATTGTTGGATAATTAAGACGGACAGAAAGTACGGAGAAGAGGCGAATTAACCCTGACTCTTGTGAATTTAAGCAGTGCCGCGTTGTAATATTTTTATAAAGCACTAGAATCAAAAAGAACATCGCTGCTAAAATCATCAATCGCCTTAATCATGGAGATTACTTTCACAAGAAAGAGGGTCATCGAAAGAAGTTTTATACGAAACACTGGTTTTGTTTTCAATTTATTTCGTTTTTATTTAAATGTTATTTAATTTGAAAGGTTTTTAATTTCATTGTAATTTTTTTTTTTACTTTTATTAATTTAATAAATATTTTTTCAACTTTTGTATCTCTTACTCTACTATTGAAAGGAATTAATCGCAGGAGGACATAGTTAATCAACAGGCAAGTTCCTGGGAAAATTTCGAATGGACAAATTTCTAGTCTAGTAACAGATTAGAAAAGAAAAGAAACCCTTAATACATTTATAACAAAGCTTGAAATACTTATTTAGAATTGAAGCATATATACCACAGTTATTATACCTATAATAACACAGTCCTGAAAGAACCACTTTAAAATAACTGACCTTCAATGACTACATAAATCAATTTATACGTAATTTAATTTCTTAGCATTAAGATATGCATCTTAATTTGTTTAAATTTATTACAATCATATTCTCACGTACAAGTTTTAATATTATTTATCATCTTTAGATCAAAGTTTAGAATTGAATTGAATATTGAAATTGATTTATCATAAAATTTGAAATTATATTTATCCATTACCAAATTTTCCAAATTATGAAAAATATAAAGGAGACCGAAATGAGTTTTATAACTATAACAAACTATGAAGAATATTTTCTTCATAGTTTATACAGCTGCTATAAAATGAATGGTTTATGTTTTTCACTATATCTTCCACATCGTGGAATTGCATTCGTTCTTATTTAAAAATCGCTTTCAAAATGAAGTTATAAATGATTTACGTATAAATACGAAGTGAGTAGATTAAATTGATATAATTTTGATCGCATGATATATAAGACAGATCTTACTTCATTCGTTAAAGGCATTTATTTCAGTTATTAATAGTCTATATTTTTAAAAAGTAACACATGATACTTTTTTATAACAAATCGCTAATGCATTTTAATTTTTAGAACTACGTATTATCGAGGTTGCTTTTCTTCAACGAATAATTAAACGAGATTTCTCTTTGCAATAAAAAGTGTACTCGGATATCAATTGGTTTTACCTGAAATTTCGTTATTTGAATTTATTACGTTAGCGACCCGCTCATAAAGCTTTAATGCACAATTACGTAGGTACCCCTAAGCGCGCGCGCGCGCGCGCGCACACACACACACACACACACACACACACACAGAGACACAGACACAAACGGCCATTTAAGATAAATCAACGTTTTAAAAAGATTTTATACATTTTACATTAATTTTTGGCGATGTAAAATATTTAAAAATATTAATAATTCTATTTACATAATAATATGATTTTCATTACATAAGCTTTAAATGAAAAATAAAGCTACTTTTTGCACTGTTAAATTAAAATTTCTTTTTAAAAATAATTATGTTTTTAACATTAAAAATAAGCATTATAAATTAAAGAATATCTTACAATAATTATCGATATGTACGATGCTACAAAACCTACAAATTTTATTATTATTCATTGATATTATTGAAAATCATAACAACTACAAAATAACTTTCGCTAAGCATTCATGATCTCTCTCTCTCTCTCTCTCTCTCTCTCTCTCTCTCTCTCTCTCTCTCTCAAACGCATAACTTACAAAACAATCGTAAATAATAAAATATATTCTAACAAAACACGAACTTTTTATAATGGTCAACATTAATTTATGGTACGTTTCTTTGCAACAAATCAAATACAATATTACAATACCAAAAAAGTATTTAAAATTAAAGTATTTAAACTTATATAGGTTCGTAATAGATAAGGACAAAGAACTGAGACGTTATTGCCAAGGGACTTTTTTTGAATAGTCTTTCTTCCGTTATCGTAACGATTTTGGTTTAGTCAAGTGTTTAGCGAAGCACTTGTTCTTCAGTTATTTCTTCAGTTATAAAATGAAATACATTTGTAACGGAATAACTACGCTTGTTATTCACGGCTGCTTTCAGTCACCTGTAGCAATGATCAAGTATTTTTCTTCGCGGAAGAAAGAATGAAAGGTGAGGAAAGCAAATGAATAAAGACAAGGTGCGCCTTTATCGAGCAAAGTGATCGAAGTGAAAGCTCATGCCGGAGCGACACGAGGGATGCGGCGATCCGTCTTCAGCTGGCCCGCCCAGCAGCCATCCTCACTCCGTTAAAACGTGAAGGTAGCCCTGACTGTAGAGCTCGGCGACGAGGACACCGCAAATTTCGACCGCGTTTTGTAGCGAATTAGCCGAGTCACGTATCATCCGCACTGACTGATCAACGTCAGCGCGCAACTCCGCGTACTGTTTGTTCGTCGCAAGAGCCTCTAAGACCTGCATCGCTCGGATCGCCTCGGTACTCGGCCGCGCTTCGGCCTCTTCCAGGTCGCCATTCAATCGGGGTGGCGCCACTCCTGGCGTGTGGGGCCTGAATCGTATTAGTTGCTGATGTTGCTGGTGTTGCTGGTGTTGCTGCTGCTGCTGCTGCTGTCCTTGATCAGACGTAGAGTCTGTCTGGCGTGATTCAGGCAGTTGCGCCAAACAGAACACACCTAACGCTCGACTCAGGAACTTGCATCTGTAACCGGAAAACGTACGCGTACTTTTTTTTCTCAATAACCTGTCGGCATTTGACGTAACAAGTGTAAATCCAGGTCATTTAATGAACAATTTCAAGAACATCAATTTTGGTATATTTTTAAATATAGATATGCAACACACACAGATTTTCGCTAACCTCGCAGAAAGTTGAGAGCCCTTTTTCAATCCGATAGCGCCCAAGATGCCCCAGCCCTGACCAGCGTCGTCAGCTACAGCTTGAAGGGCTTTAGCTAAGCCCCTGAGTGCACGGGCTGCTATTACCGTATTTTCGCTGTACTGGCACTGACGATAGATTAATTCGAGGGCCTTGGCCCATAGAAGTGGTAATTTCTCTTCAATTATGTCGCTAAGCAAAAGAATTATTACATTAGAAGCACCATTGAAATTAATATCTCGATCTCTTTTGTGATAATGTGATTTTCTTTCTTTTCCCGGTTACAGTTTATCTATCTTTGTAATAATAAATACTATCGAAACATTCAGATTACAATTGTAGTGAATTGCATTTATATGTGTTTCGTAGTAGTCGCTATACTTTTATTACTTTATTCGGCGACATTGTTGTCAATTATAACAATACAGTTAGTCTGGATAAAACATAATGCTTAGGCTTTATAATTGACTAATCGCAACTCTCTAATCGTTTCTCCCTCACTGTGTAAAGACAATTGAATTCTAATACAGTTCATTACTCTTGTTCTTTTCTTAGGTTCCTCCGTTCTTTTGTTCGGTCTATACTCAGCTTGCGTGATTTCATAACAATTAGTAAACAATCTTATAATTTTTGAACTAGAGCCTTATAATTTATACTACCTAAATGGTAGTTATCGTAACGTACGCGTTTATCAACAAGAATTCCGGGTTATCTCCAAGAGGCTCAACCGAAACCTAAACAAGATAAGATAATTTAGACGTAGGAGATTTGAGTATCTAGCATGCATTCCTGAAAAGGATGACTCTTGTACCTTGAAAAGTAATCGAATTTTATCATTTTAAGCCTATACGCAAATAAAGATTTTATAAAGAGTATTTTGTAATCATTTAACCTTGGACATACATTCTTTTCATAAGTTTTAATTAATTTTTCTAATCTCTTCTAATAATATTTTGGACATCTAACGCATGCACCTCTCACACAAATATTAAATACGAATTTTTCATTAAAATATCTACTACAATAATTAATCGAATGATCCCAAAACACTTGTGTTGACATTTACATGCTCCATATATGTAAAAGATTAGCTTACGTGGGCTTTATAGCTGTGATCCAATCGATGAGGTTCGTTAAAAGCATGCCCTCTTCCCTAATATCGCGACAAGATGGTAAACGTTTGAGGAAGATGGCGTATAGTGCGAGGATACGACCTTCGGTGACAAGTACACCCTCAATCGGTGGCTGACGCGGAACCATTGGTTGTATAATCGTTAAAACAGCAGCCCACGTTGGTCGTGTGTTCTCCATGACTAGATTTCGCAACAAAAATTTAAACTTTCAGCGCCATTTTTATTCAGAATAAAAATAGTTACTTACCACGTGTGCACGAGTGAAATTTTCGGAGAACATTTTATTAAAGTCGAGGCAAAATTTTAGTTTCTTTCATAAATATAATCGACGATCTAAAAATTATTGACAATATCCAATATCAATGGACAAATCAAAAATTGATTTGTATAATGATATACCTTAGAAAATTTATTAAATAAAACCGGCATAAAAAACATGAATTAATCAACAAAGCCTTGATATAATAATCTTTTAATACTTTTGTCTTGTTTTCTAATTATTATAAAGTTATCAAAAAATTTACCACTATCCTAGTCTTTCATCAAACGATATTCAATTTTTCCAGTTTAGCACAATTGTTTTATCAGTTCAGTATTAAATTATGGTTTTACATTAGCATACAATCCTATTCATGAATGAATTCAATAAGCACTCGCATTTTCTTCGCATACTAAAATAGAAACTCGATGGTAAAAGTACGACTCTTACGCCCGTTACAACTAGATTTAGCGAAAGCGATATCGTACACACGGACCATTATAAATATCGATACGTATGCTTACCGTTATGCTTGAAATAAGCCTCGAGAGCAGCTTCCATGATTTCGCCAAGGGTCGAGGGCGAGACAGCGGCAACACCAATGACCCGCAAGATACCAAGAAGTATTGAACTAGATGCAGAACGTTGGAGTAGCCAGTTGGCCCAGCTGGTACGTAGCTGTTCTACGAGGACGTTGCTTTGGTTCACCGAGTGCAGTAACTCCGTCACTAGCAAACCCGCTTCCATCACTTGCTGAGGCTCTGATACCGCTGTGAATTTTTATGCATTTATTATATTTGCGGATTTTAGTGTTTACCGATAAATAAAAAAAAAATGCATATTTGTCATCATTGCAATATTCTCGTTTTAAGTACAACTAATTATACCGACTGTTAACTATTAATACAATACTTATACATTATCATTTTTAAACGATATCTAAGACGTTAATCGTTCGATGTTTATCTTATTTATTGTACTTAATGAAGTTGAAAAACTATAATCTATTTATGTTGTCAATGTCATCATTAACATACTAATAGTGTTTATTGCTAAAAGAAATTTTTATGCGAGCTCTGTTTTAGAATCAGTAATCTTTTCCACAAAAATTCAAATGCACTAGTTTCATGCGTGTTATTGACTCTCGATATTATATACTCGTATGAAATTTACACTCACTGATGGTCATAACTGCTTCCATATCATCGAGCATTCGAGACAAAGCGCTTGTGAAAGCCTTGATATTCGTTGAAACAAGCGATTTATACCTTGTCGTACAATTCACCAAGAGCTTCACTGATGATCTTACGTACATTTGACGTTTCTTTAGCGTCGTTGGATGAAAATGCGTTACAGTTGAATCATATCCAGCCACCACTCTTAATAAACTAAAATCAATTTACATACTCATATGGTCAAGTTCATGCACATATATATATATATATATATATATATATTACTTTTCTCTGTTGAAGGTCACTTGAAAATTTGAATTTATACCTCTTTTCCTATTCATTTACAAATGAAAATTTATCCTCTAAATATATTTCATTTTTTATATTCAAAAATTCTTATTCGTTCAAAGTCAAAGTATCAGTACAGTAACTTGTAATTAGTTATTTGTAATTGAGATACGAAATAGCTTAAAATAAAATCTAAAATACCAGCAACCTTATTTAGTATTTAAGGTCGGTGCTAAAGTAAACGTTATAAACACGTTATAAAAGCATTTGATTTTTATCAATCAAATATTTAATAATAATAAGATAAGAAATTTAAAAATCCATTAATCCTAGTATAATACATTCTGGTGTTAGAGGGCAAAGCAATTACGAAATTTCGAATTATACTTATTAACAAATGTCGCAAAAGCTTGATAAATTAAAATTAACCATATTTTTCAAAATTAACGAAAACTTTTTCAGCTTAAAAATAGAAACGGATATACAAAATTGGACAACTCTTAAATAATAATGAGGAATATCGAGCACTTATTAAATATAAACTTCAACATTTACCAAAACGCAAAACTTATTAACGCAGAATATGCAATTAAGAGATAAAAAAAAAAGTTCTATACGCACATATGGACGGCCACGTCGAGAGGGTGATTATGTTCAGCACCGAGGCTCAGGACAACTTTCGGATCACAGCTCATAACATGCCAATTGATAACTTGGTCATAAGCAACGGCATCGAGTAAGTGCCAGGAAAATTTTTCAGCATCTTGTACAATTCTAATCGCACGTTCATTCTGTCTAACATTGGGCTCATTCGATAACTTTACCAGGAGGTTGAGGAAGCAGATGTGGATGCGCGCGGCTACAGATATTGGTTGATTATTCATCAGTTCAGTCATCCATTGAGACCAATTGACACTCATGAAAACACTACCAAGAAACAAGTGACTGTCCGGAAGATACTGATCTATCACCTGTCAAGATTCACGTATAAATGCGTTCACCAATGTTATAAGGTTGAATTAGAATCCTTATAGTACCATACATCTTTATCTTGAAACACAGAATCTTAATTAATTGTTAAAACGAAATTTCAGTTTAAGAGGATGAAATATAATAAGTTAGTATTAGGATTTTCATTTTCATATAGTCGTTATTGAGCATACTTCAATACTTTAGAAGATTCACTAGCCTATTTTCTCTTAATGAGTATTATTTTAGACGAATATATTTCATTATGTTTATATGTCGATGATTCATAGTGGAAAAGCTCATAGAGTTTTATGCAGAACTAATATATATTAAAAATTGAATTTTTTTCGCTCTATTTGCATCAAATTTTGTTATTCCGTTTATGAAATAATGTTGATTATTTTTGATAAATAATTTGAAGTAATGCCGATCATAAATTAATTACTTCTTATCGCGTATCCAATAATTTATTCATTTACTTGAACAACGTTAAATAGTAATTTATGAACACTGTACCTTGACCATAAATTCGACGTTGGTTACGCTGGGGTTAAACCTGTCCCAGGACAGGGACAAAAAGTTTCCGTGTACAACATTTAAAATATGTTCTTTGATAGCTGCGTGGGCGTAGTTTGTTACGTAAAATTGCCAAAGAAAACACAAGACCTTATTGGACGCAGGCATTGTATCAATGATGAAGCGGATACACTCGACGAACATCAATACCTAAGAACATCTTATCGTTAAATTTCATGGTATCATGGCATACTATTCTTAAAATGCAATACTTAATAGACAAATCATTTACTATCTAAATTCCAATTTATTTAACAAGAAAATTTTATCTTAAGGTTACAAATGATTTTGAAACACCTACATCAACTGAATATGTTATAATATTCGTAAATATTTATTAACATTAAATGTAATGATTACGATAAAAATAATTATTATCATTAGAACAACGTCAGCAGCAACAATAATAATAACGTATCAATTAATAACAAACTTAAAAATTAGGATGTCAAATATATATATATATATATATATATATAGCAAGATCTTAAAAATGCCACTACTTTAAATATGCTTTAAATAGAAATTTATATAATAATACTTTAGAAATTCGTTTATACATTAATTAATAATTATTTTCACGAACAAATAGGGATAATGTTTTTTCTAATTGAAAGTCCAGATTTCATTATGTATATGCAATACAATATATTTGGAAATAAAATATACCGTCAATGTGCAAAGTATATAAGAAAAATATTAAGTGCCATTAAATATATTAATCACGTAATTGTAGAAAAATATTTTAATCTATAATTAATAAGTTATAAATTTAAGAGCCAGCTGCTGAATAAATACTAATCTAAATCTGAATACAAATTTATAATTTTTAAACATTTCGTAAAGAATTATTTCGTAAAGAAAAAGATAACGATGGAAAAATGTCTAACCGTGCGATTAGCGTACGGACCATCGGTGATGATCCATGGTAAGAGAACCGATCGATCGTCCGTAAGTTGTTGGATCCAAGCTGCCGTGGGTTCGCGTAAGTTTCGTGTCCAGTAGGGTATTATCCACGGTGCAAACATATCACTCAAGACAGGCCAAATTTTTTCACACACTGAGAACAAAAATACATATTCTACATCACCTTAATAGAGTCTCGATAATAAAGTATAATTGTAATATTGAATTGATATAAGATAGTTTAGAGTTTTTAATGGTTCACGACCACTTAGATCTATCCAAGAACAGAATAATCCAATTTTCACGAAATGGCATTGCAAGTCGAAGGTCGATTAATTATTAATATACTAACGCAATTTACATCTATAAAGTTGCGGTTCGATTTTATTTACTTTAAGCAGATTTAATATCGCTTAAAGAAGTTTGTCTCTCAATTGTTAGTGCTTAAAGCATTTTAATAGCGCCTTAAGACAACTTTTCACAACGACAGCTCTCAATTGCAAATTAAAAACTCGTGTACCGGAAGATTTATCGGTAAGCGTCTTGAAATAGAATTTTCTTATATAAAAATGTGGAGGGCTCTAAGAATTTTGCAGTCTCGTAATTCTTCGTATTTAATTAAATAATTTTTAGTATTTCATTAAAATTTATTTTCCAATGAGAGGAGCGTAGGATGAACTACAGCCCAGAGGAAAATATTTTTAAGCCTTATACTCACACTGATCGGCTAAGGAACCTCTGTCGAATTGTAAGGTAAGAACAACGAGGGCATGTCCAATCATCCCCAGGAACATCGTGAGTGGTTCATTGTAGCTTCTATACTTTGGGTACAGACCGTAAAGGCCATATTGTAATCGTTCGTTCATAAAGTGTTTGCTCAATAGAATAGCTGTATCGTGGATCTAGCAATCAAAGTTGATAAAGTTAATGCAATTAGTCGAATAATGCGACAGATTTAATTCTCTAAAGCGAATATTATTATTCACGCAGATGCTGTTCTACTTAAGCTTGCAATAATTTTGGGCCACTATTGAATCGAGTATATTTCTGTCTAGCCAAAGATGTAGGAGGCATTTTGCCAATAATATTCCTACGCTTTGTGTGCTCTCATTGCTTCTTCTTTCGAGTCTTGACTTCTGCTCGATTATGCATAATATCAAGCAATAATCAGTTTGCCGCCTCTGCGTTGATCACCAAGTTACTTAATTTGTTATTTACATTTGATGTTTTATTTATTTTAGGCAAAAGGTATTACATAACAAGTTTACGTAACAGTACGAGGTACGAAAGAAGAAGTCGAATCAATGGGGGCACCAGTCGAATTGCAAATCAGGTTTGCAAATCGTGGCCTACGAGTGCTATCACATTATCAGCGCCATAACAGCGTCTCGATCGCAAAGCACAAGGTGCGGTCTATCGGCTGACCGAGAAGGAGATGTATCGTCACCTCTTGCCGGGAGAGAAGCCTCTGCTCGGTGGCGTAGCGTCGAATCTCCTCGCGGACCCTGCCGGCGTTCAAGAGTGAGGGCGTGTTTTTGGGTCTGCCGCTGAGGGCCCCTAGCAGGTCTCGCCAGACGTCAATGGCGAGGCTCTGGCTCTCGCTACCACGTAGCACAGCACTCAGCACCTCGCCGTAATGCTCCGGGAACTCGTGCAGAAGTACGAGCCGCAAATGATTGCGGAAAAGCTCGTGCAGCACAAGCCGCTCATCGCTCGGCTGCAGGCCGATGTTGCACAGCGCGTGCATCACAAGTTCGATGAAGGTTGAGCGCTCGCTGAGTCGTGGACGTCGGTAGTTCAGCCAGCTGCCCACGTCGAACTGCGAGAAGGACATTATCGTCGGTCTTTCACCCGTTCTCGCTCCTTAGTAGGGGCTTCGATATTCAAATGATCACGGGGGTCGCGGGTCATAAATTTCACGCTGCGGTATTCGATTTTAGTTTTATTCGCGATTTGTGCTCGGTACACTAGCGCTTAGATGAGCTTTCACTCGGCGCGCCGGCATTTGTAAAGTCTAATCATCGGCTTACGTAATTAAAAATATGTCTAACAGAGATCCATGCCGAAAAACGTTACTGGCGTATTTACTTTCCCGTTATCGTGAAGCTAGTATACCGTTATCATAGCTGCAATCCACTGTCGATAGCGATAAGGATTTTGAAGCAAAGGAAAGCCATTTGTTGTGCAAACTCTAAGACGAAATATGCTTCGTTCGATGCAGTTATTTCGTTTTCCGAATGATCATGTAGAAGTGATTTGGTTTACATTACCACAATACGAGCAATAATTATCTAATGTAGCCTCAACTTCTTTGCGTCTGTCGAGAACTGTCTGTTCGAGAATTCCAATGGTCAAGTTCTAGGTTAAGTTCTAGGTTCAAACACTCGTTCAAACAAATTAGTTCGTTTAATTTAATTTCATCCGAAAATTAGCGAAAAGCAGCATCGTGATATTAAAAATATGTGACTCTTAGACGTATTTGGATAATATTTAGACCGTTGTGCGGTAGAATTTTAGACCTCTTGAAGTATAAATGCGGTCATTCCGTGGAACGAGTGCAATAACCGTGACGCATTTTATTTGCACAATAGTGATTTTATACTTCAAGAAGTGATATAAGAATGACGTTTTGATGTTGGCAGACCTTTGTTAGTAGAACGAAACAAAGATCGATATTATTGCCAGTGGATAGATCGACGACGGTTTGGTACATTTGAAGGAAGGTTGATGCGCCTCCTGCGACTGGTGTGAAATGGGGACCAAGGAGGCCGCCGAGATTAGGTCGCTCCATTATTGTATTAAGTAGTCGCGGACCTTGACTCTCCTCGCCACTTACAAAGAGCTGTAAATGGCATCATTGACAATTACAGAGAAACGTTCTTAAGAATGTGCTTTTATAATAGTGTCCAGTGCTTTCATCGCGAATGAGCAATGCATAAATCTACTCGATCGACTTACAAATGCATTTACCCCGGGAAAAATATCGACAAATCAATTTAATAGAAAAGAAAAAACGATTTACTCCGCGTTTGACGTTTTTACGTATAATGAACTTTACGTTACGTTAAAATTTCTACGGATGCAACACAAAATGCGCATCGAGAAATTAATTTAGAATAATATCAGCATTATAACGCGATGAAATCTGAGACTGGATTTTAAAAATACAGACAACGGTATTAAAACGTCATCGGTGTTCTTAACGTTTATTAGATCATTTAGAGATATATGTTCAATCGTCCTTCATACCTGTCCTAATTTTTCCACGCATGTAGTAATAAGTTGCTTTGTAGGTGGACATAACGCGGCCTCCTCCGTATAAAACTGCACTAAATGGTAAAAAAGCCTAACGCCAGCCTCTTGGACCTTACACAGAACCGACGAATTCTCAGTGGTGCGATTGATATTCAACTCATACTCTAAAAGCCTACAATTTTTTCCAACAATACAAATTCAAGTATCACAGTTTTCATATACGATTCAAAGAATAGTTTTCTTGCAAGTACATCATCTTCGGAATTTTCTCTTTTCTTTTTTTCACGAGACTCCTATGCAAAAACTTAATTTACATTTATTTTAATCGAACTCGAGATTTTTTATATTTTCTATAATACCAAAAAGTAGCACTGGGTTTCCCAACGTTCAGTAATATACAGCATTATTGGAAAATTCATTTGCATGCATAAAAGAACAAGTTCCAGTCATTTTATATTTCGCAAATGATAGCGATTATATTCTCTAATGACTAAATTTTCAGAAAAAATCCGTACTTCATTTAAATTTATGCAAGTGAAATGAAATTTCGATGTCCTTATAAAAACATCATTATTTTTTCGCGATATCAAAGACTACGCGTGCTGCGCAATGAGAAAAAGTCATTAACATTTTTATATGTATACGTACGCTATAAGATGATCGGTAAAAACGCATCCTTGAGTGACTTTACTTGGTGGCGGTTGACTTGCCTTCACCAGCAGGTTTTCGTACTCCGCTCGATTCTGACTTATCATATGATCCACACCGTCGCTAACTCGAGCTTCTGAAACCTTATTCGAATAAAAGGATACTTTCGTGTTTTTGTTCACGATAGCCACAATGATTAAAGAAGAGTTAAATAGCAGGCAAATACAAATAAAAATCTTAATTCTAGATAAAAGGTTGGCTTTGTTACGTCTCAAAAAATATGCCGCTCAAACTTTCGTACGCTCCGCGTCTGCGACACGCGGACGTTTCAGCGAATGACATCGCGGACAATGGTTAAAAATAAGTTTAAAAGTGCGTAAAGAATTTCATTTAGAAGTGTATTTATGTAATTGTGGCTCGGTGTAACATCAACCTCGTTTCTCCTCAAGCTTCTGTAAAAATTTCAGAATCAGTGAACAGATTTGCGTTCCACAACGTGAAAATCCTTCGTAATTTCTACGCCTTGACTCGCTTTCACAACTAGCAACCGATGACACAGAGAAGTATAGTTGAACGCAAATAAGGCATTCGCAATTGCCTATACTTTATGTGCATGCATCCAAGGCATTTTGTAAGTTTCAATTTTCGATTTTTCATTGATCCATTGATCTACGACTCCCGTTCCCCGACCAGAGCTATTTCCCCTTCCCAACAAATAGCGTTTCATTCTCAACGCCTAATCATTAACATAACAGTTGCGAACGCCAAAACGAAGCTAAAAAATATCAAATACAAGCTTGGATTTTTATGTACAAAAGTTTTATCAAATACAAGTATCACATTTCTGATAATCTGGATAATCTGTAGGTTTCACGAATGAAAGGTAAAAAAAAAAAAAAAAAAAAAACTCTCCACTTTCACGCTTTATCGGCCTTCCACTTAGAAATTTTCTGTTCTTCGTTACGTTAAAAGTATTAACTTTGTGTTATCGCATTAATTCTTGACAGCTTTAATATAATTTAAGCGATGAAGATTGGCTTGTCACTTGGAAAAAATAAAAAAGAGGAGAGTAAAGAAGATTACTTACTTTAATTTTAATGACAGCAGCACCGGCGCAATGCACGATTGGCGGCGTACCCGATCGCGAACGTCTCTGTCCCGACGGCGCGGGATCACAAAGAGCGTGCAGCGTCACCTGGTTTTCTACCTCCTTGTACAAAGTTGGCACTAGCTCTAAAAAACTACAGTCTACCGCTGTATGTTCCGAAACCATTAAGTTGAACGTTTGCGCGTAGTCGAGGATGACCTGTTCGATGAGAATTAAACAGTTTCAAAAGGATACAAACATTTTGGATATTTTGAGATATCTTACATCGTTTACTCGAATAAATTTATAACAACGGATACCGAAGGAAAATTATAAAATTTGTTTTTAAAAACTTAAACGCGCCTCGTTTCACGAATATTACTCAATACAAAAACTTTTAGTAATTCAAATACTTTCTTTTGTTATATTACGAATAAAATGTAAAATTTATCAGAGAACTATTAACAGCATTTCATTTCGTCAAATTTCTGAACGTAATCGTAATTTTTAAAAACTCTTCAGATATCAAGTTCATTGCGAGAAAAATATTTATCCGTTAAAATTTGTCCGTTATCGTTCCAATGGCAATTTCATAACATTGCTTTAATTCTAGCGTATTTCAAACGGCTACGTTTTAATTGATATAATTTAGATCTGTTGTAAGAGTGGCTAGAATTGTACTTCAAGACACCTCGTGTACAAGCGGTTAATTCGTGAAAATCGTTGGTAAATATAAATTATTGGCTCGATTATTGTATTCGATCAAAAGTATCGAGTTACTCGCAAAAATCGCTCGCGGACAACCTTAAGATGTGGCTTGACTAGCTCGACAATGGCCTCGTTGTCGTAAAGGCACTCTCTGGGTATGTGGCTAATGAGTGGTGCATAGCGGTTGAGCGGCGGGGGCGGTGGCGGCGGCACAGGCTGTTCATAACTGTTCAATCGGCGAAAAATACGCTGCAACGGGTCGGATGGCTCCAGAGGCGTCGTAGGCGTCTGGTTCGATGACTTTCCCGTTGAGTCAGTTGCGTCCCGGTGGCAGCAGCTTTGCCATTCTTGCAGTGACCTTAATTGGCTACGCTGCAGTGACCAATAGTCGATGTATTCCAACCACGGATTCTATTACAAGGCATTCACATAGTCTTTAGTCTTTATCTCGGAATAGTGCTTGCTAAGCCTATTACGATCATTAATTTCGCTTGCAAAAATAATTTCAACGATTGTTGCAAGACTGGCCAAGGTGCATAAGATTCTAAGCCGTGAATGACATGTTACTCCTAAATACATAATACAAGATTGATTGCCTACTGTTATTATTCAAACCTGATCGTTCTGTAATATCATTATCAATTTTTGAGTCATGTATTGCGGAGGTAGAGCAGGTAGATAAAGTCCAGGCTCTTGGAGTCGAGGCTCTTCCAGCCACAAGCTCAAAGTCTTATAGTACCTATAAAAATTTTCACGTTATTACACGATTCGATGAGTGGGGAAAAAATCCAATGCATGCTCACGCACTTGGCAGTGTTAAAATAAAAAACACGTCTCTCGTCGGATATGGGTTTACCGTCGTGTAGATCGTTGTCTCCTTTTAGTTGAAAGTACTCCATTGTATCGAGCAATCGTTTCTTCAGTCTTTTTAGATAACTCAGATTTATCATGCCCTCGAAAAACTTATTACCGACGCTTCCTTTATCCACGGTACTAGAAAAGCACAATATTTACTTTTGTTAAATCGTACGAGTACAAAAACGTAATGTAAAAACAAGTGACGTGTATCCGTTGACCCGAGATACTTAGAATTCCATGGTAAAAATTACCGAGCTAATTAACGTGCAAAACTAATGAATGAATCAATGAACGCTAATTAATGGACAAAAACGTTTCAGTACATAGAAACTGCATGGTAAAGTAAATGTTACTTTATTGGTCGATGAAAATTGCGTAATTATAAAAATATCTGCAACAGCATTCCCAGAAATTGAAACTAATAATTGGGAATATTTGTCGAGTTTTAAAAGTGTCACAGATTATGGAGTAAGCAATGATTTTTTTAATCGAGTGGCATCGTAGTCTACCTCGAATGGCTTACCTAAATCCATTAATTCGGTTATTTAAAATTTGTACAACGTTACGTTTTTTCAAAGACAAAAAGAAGATTCGGACGGCTTTGTACGTATTTTGGATTTTCAAATACATTTGAGATCGGGAAATTCTCATTTTGATGATATTGAATGCAAAAAAACCTTGAATGTGTAAAGGTATGTAATCGTAAAGAATAAATACGGATAATAATAAGGGATCAGATACAACAAAAATCATAAAATAAAATATACGTTCTATTATATATATATATATATATATATATATATATATATATATGTATATGTATATATGTATATGTATATGTATATTTACACTAGAATAGTAGCTGGTCACTGTCGGATACATATCTACGGTAATACCAATGGTGCGATAATATTTTATCACTCTACTAATTAATTACCAAGTATAATATAAATTTATTATGTTACTTTATTAAACGCGAAGAAAATCGTGAGATAAATAGTATTTTGTAGTTCTTTCAGCAGCTTGCCTTCTAGAACATGCGTTCGAAAAATTTACCAAAAGTTTTTTATTTTTAATTGATAATACCTTTGCTTTAATCAAAAATATTTATTTCGTTCGGAATTGAAAGTCTAAAAGTAACGTTGAAAAACTTCGGATTAAAATCGATCAATAAACACCGTGTTTTATTATTTTTATTACGAATGAAGCTTTAACATTGAAAGGTTGATTTTATATAATCCTCATTGAGCAATAATTATTCATCATTCGCGTAACCAAACTTAACTGTGCTATTCGTCGGTATATTTTAAGAATGGCTTCTCTTTATATGACAATACGTTTTGATAATTTACGTACCCTGTTGTACTTGGAACTCGAGCTAACAAGAGAGTAAAGAAGTTCTGCCAAAGTAGTGGAAGAAGTGGATGATCCAATGGTGTGTCAATCGCTTGCTGGGACCAGCGATAAATAGCCAAACTATTCGTTCCGAATGACTGAATTTTTAAGTTCGCACACACTTTCTATAATACAAATAATTGAATATACTGCATATATAAATTACAAAGTTTGCAAATATAGCATGTTAAATATTTTAAACATATATTAGGCGTGTATTAAAGTTATACACTGTTCTTAAATGGACATTTAAATGCCTGTAAGCGAGCAAAATATTCAAAAAATTGGTACACGCTTCTCAACGATGAGATATTTATTAATTTAAATTTAACGAATGCTCGACATTAATGTAAATACTCGGAATTCCATTATATCTATATTTATAATTGAATCTTGTAATTTAATTTTTCATTTAACGTGATAGTAATGATAAAATAACGCAACAAATATGTTATAAACTTCAAATAAAAGCAAAAATTAAATTAGGACAATTAGATTTGTATAACTTGAGGTATTAACAAAATAATATTTATTCCTACATTAACATTAATATTAGTAAATGAATAATGTTCGGAGCTTTCTAGCCCGTCTCATTTTATTAATTATAATGGCAATTAGCATAAACGTGCTTTTATTTAGTGCTTTTATGTGATTTTATTGACAGAAAAAAAATATATTTAAATTACTAGAGTAATGATTTTATTCTGAATGTACAGTCGCAACGAACAGTTCTAACGTTCTATTACTTGTTAATTGTACTTCTAGTGTGGCTAATTATTCATCAATGCATAAGAAATTAAAACTGGCATTTTTCGAAGCAAGAATTTGAAATACTGCATTGAGTTACTTTAAGAGCAGCATCTAATGAGGTTTTAGATTGGATCGCAAGCTCATTCAGGAGTTCGCGCCACAGGCCGGTTTTTATCTCGCGCTCCTGCTGCTCGGTACGCAGTATTTGATAAGCGACCCAAATCGACTGGATTGAACCTCCAAGAAGGCTTGGGAACTGGGATGAGCCCGTGGCCCAGCTCAAAAAGGATCCAAAGCCCGATCCGGAGTTTCGCCCCGTCGTTATGTTCTGTGGAAAAAAACGACCAATTACACAATGCCATTAAGACTAATGCATCGGTTATTTTAAATTAATAAACTAATATTTTTCATTTACCACGTTAAAAAGCTTTTCAAAGTCAAGCGAACAAACCGTAATTAACAGCAGTAAGCACGAAGTCGCGAATCGGGGAAAAAATTCTAAATTCCTAAAGTGAAAAATATTATTGTTAATGCACGCGTATTATCAAGAAGTCAAACATCGCTTACGAAATTTTTCCGCGAATTATTTCAACAATATAAGATTCCGATAAAATTTTACACAATTTTACATATATTGTAACGAATCAACGAGTTCTCCCTTCTCCCTCGATGCAATGGAACTCGATCAAAAGTTTAATCACGGTAACTAGGTGGAGTTCGCCCAAGGCTCACTACACCAATGCAAAGCTCACGATCAAACTGAAAGACAGAACGCAGCATACAAAGAAAAGGATTTTTTCGCAATATAAAACAGATAATATGAAGTGAAAATTAATACATCAAATTGTACGGACGCGTCAGTATTCACAGCTCACGACGAACAATAAAAATATGCGAAAGATCGATTATGGCAAGCAGCGACTTCTAAAGTAAAATCTATGCCACATCTAGTTTGGATAAGGATAATGCCTAGGCACTAGAACTCGAGACAGTAATACACAATCTTCGCTATCTGTCAGTCACCGAGAAAGCTGAACGTTGATCTACATTATTACCTTCTCGTTTATTACCTCCTACGCTTCTCGTATTTCCATCTCTTTTTCATCTTTTTAAGGAAACGCTCTGCTCTTGTTAAACGGTTAACGAGCAACTGAACAAGTTCACCGTTACACACGGGAAATCAGTGATGTAGATACTCGTGTACTCAGGTATCTTATTTTTTTCAGCGCATTCGTCCTGTGCGCTATACGATCAAGCTATACGAGTAGGCGTGCGTCTTAATCATTGCCCATTACATTATAGGCAAAAGTGATACATTATCTTTCAAGTTTTTAAATCAATATATCGTTAGTTATGAGCCTCTTAAAAGGAAGCGGTAAATTAATAATGACAAAAGAGCGTAAGTATACGTTAGACGTGCATTAGTTAGTCGTACGGTAGCATACGTTAGTCGTGTTTATATTGTATAAAAAATTCAGACTTGTTAAATTTCCTTAAAAGCAAATTAAGCAACTTGAAATTATACATGATAATATGCAAAACTTTGCTATATCTAATCATATAACGCTAATCTTTTGTAAATAAATTATATGCAATGACTCTGACCTTAAACAAAATTTTTAATAGAGCATGACAATCAATAACAATATATAATTTAATTAAAAATATAACAAAGAAAAACAAAATAATAATAGGTACATCCAAATATAAAATCATAATTATCAAAAGACTACATTAACTCGAAATCAGCTTTTTTAACTTAAAATATATTTACCTCGCAATTTCCAATGAATGCAAGCTAATTTTTGAAATAATGACGTTGTAATATACATTTAAAGCCTTTTTTCCTCGACTAATTATAAATTGATTTAATTTATTCCGAAACCTTACCGAAAAGAGATTTTGAAAAATATTCTCAGTAACTGCCCTGGCTCCAAGATGAAAAAATGAAGCTCGTATCAAAGTATCAATTAAATACATTATATGTTGATCTCGGTTCCAATCCGGAATCAAAACAAGAATATTAAGCCATAAGTTAACCAAGGGATCAGGCGATTGTAGACAAAATCTGCAATAATAAGACGAAGATATAAATTAGTACGAATAACAACAAATGTAAGGTAAAACAAATATTTTATATTTAATTTTAATTCTCAGATCAAATGTCGAATGCATATTCAAATTTACTATTGTAAATAAGTTATTCATGATGTAATAAAATATTATTTGTCTTTGATCCTTTTATATTAATTAGTAAATTTTATTACGTATATATACTCACGTCGATTATTTGAAAATTTTGATAATAAATATACGTATACCTCAAAGTGATAGATTTCCAAAATTTAATTAAACATGTTTCAGAAGACAGAACTTAATAGAATAATAACTAGAAGTTCAAAATTAGAAAATATTATTTCTGACCTAATTTATAAGTTTATAATATACCATTAGTTCTCGAGTAGGCGAAAGAAACGTAAGTAAATATAAAGATTGAACTAACTATGGATTGTAAAAAAATAACTCTTATAATTATTTAATTTGCAACGCCTTAAAAAATTTGCTTATCAATGATTACTATACCAGGATAATTTTTGATATATACTTATTACCAATTTTTTAAACATTTACGAGTAAATATATTTTTCTTGATATATTTCATGTATCAACGCGTACCTTTTTAGAACAACATTCACATATTTACATATTTTTAAAATATGTTAAAATCAATTTTATTTAGAACGATTGTCGATTGCAACATAAAGCACATGCTATTGCTTAATATAATCGAGTACTTTGTACGTATAAGCAAATAAAAGAAATTATTTTCGAACCTTCTCGAGTTCTGTAACTGATACTCGATCATATTGCCAAAGACTTTCAATATGGGCCCTGGAAAATCAGGGGAAATCAGATTCTTTGCCATTTTCATGTATGTTCTATCCCCGTGTATCAATCCTATGACTAATCCCATAAATTTCTCGTTCTTCAATAATGATTCCGGGCAGTCTAGGAAGAGAGGCACTAAATCGCTTAGCGTTATCACCACTTGTTCGTACTTGTAATTACATAAGACGACCTGAAAAAAGTTGGAATTAATCTATTACATTTCAAATTGAGAATACAGGCTATGAACATTTGAATATTCGATCGTGATTATGAAATTAGTTTTCGTACTTTACTTCGATCTTTAGCAATAGTCATAGATACTACGTAGATAATACGTATCTTTGGGGACGTAAACATACAGTTTTAATAAAATGCATAATGTAATAAAATCGTGGTGTGTACATAAAAAATTACCGTATAACGAACTCGTAATCATACGAAGCCCAGGCAGGGGGAAGTACTGCTACAAATTACAATGGAAACGCACTCGCGATATCTTACTAAAAATGCAATTCCTTGTTAAATGGAATATTTTAAATTAAATAGGAACGGTAACTAGAATCTAATGTTGTACAAAAAGCCAAACCCATCGAGTGTTAAATATAATACTGTTATACTGATCTGTCGTATTATATTTTGTAAAGTAAGCCGTAAGAGAGTACATAATAATTAAAATACGCAGCAGAAATAACGAGGAAATTACCGTTGGATCTTCGATAGGAATAACTCTCGATCGATAACAATGGTCATAGCAGAACAAAAAATGTTACTTAGAGATGTAGTTAGTGCATTTTGCAATACGCTAACTGGAAAGGTAGCTTTTTTCACAAAGAAGAATGATTCTTGTTGTCGACTGATTTTGGACTGAGCGATGACCAACCTGTAACAACTCGAAACCCTTGGAGCAGATCAGTGGTACCGAATGTCCGTAGAGAGTCATTCTTGCGGCAACATAACAGGCGATCGGTTGCCTATTGCGCAGCCCCGAAGCAAGAATCTCAAGACTGTCGTCCGATTCGAGATCAGGCACACAGGTAAAGGCTTGTCGAGGACTGGAGATAGCGTACTGGCACGCGGCCTCCGACTGTTCAAGTTGATGCAGACGAAGACGTGATAAACTCTCCCAGGCCCACGTAGCGAAAGCTTGCTCATTGCTTTGTGGTCGCACCATTGACGAGACCTCGAATACAAATACGAAGGCATTTATTATGACATTGTAACGAATTCTGTAATGACGTTAGTCGCACGTAATTTTACACGATATAAAAATTGTTCTATAAATAGATGCTTGCATACGTTGCTCAAAGTATAGTCAGCAAGGGCGATTTCTCCCGTTGCATTGTTTGGATTCAGCGCAATTACTAAAACGACGACTGATAAAAATGACAAGAATGAATGATGTTAAAAAGATTAGATTCAGAGAAAAAATAAGACATAATACAAATGAGAACCGTAAGATACAATTTGAAGGCTTGTGTAAAGTACAGGTTTAAGATGATTTATATTCTTTTCAAATAATTTTATCGATTTTTTTCAATTTTTATGTAAAAACTTTCAAAGTTTTCTTTAGCGTACCGTTAAGAAAACTAACTGCGACAGATTAAAATATCGACGTCAGTAATAATTATAAAGGTATATCGTAGTATCGAAAATTTTAATTTTTATAAATCGACAATATACCTGTTTAACTCCTTCCGACAGTAATGAGGCAGTTTGGGCTGGAGTATTTTCAGGGACGTATTTTATTGTAAGCTCAACGATGAGCAATGCTACTCGTCGATGTAGCTCAAGAGGTAAATATAAATTCTCAAAACTGTAAATATGAAAGGTACAGTAAAAGAACTTGATAAATATACCTTTTTTACAATTATTATACAAACTGGCTTACTCGTCGAGTCCGCAATTTAAATGTGAAATTATTAATCGTGCTAAATGACTTTCGGTTGAAGAAAGAGGAAACTGATGTAACCAATTGGAAAGAATTCTAAAATCTTCGTCACTTGGCATCCAACGACTTATGTTTAATTCGGTAAAAAGATACAGGCTTAGCTAAAACATAATATTTTATTACCATGCGTGAAATTTTCAAAATTTGATACGCAATTTCTTTTTTAATTTTACACATTACTTACCTTCCCTACCGATACAAAATTATCTCTAAGTTTGGAGATGATATCCGAGAGAAGTGAAGGATATTTACTAGTAAGATTAGATAGAAGTGACCTTGCATCCTTCGAACAAGAATCTTGTGTCTTAGAGCTTAAAAATCCAATCTGAAAATTAATTTTTTTAGGTACTTTTTTTAATTAGCAAAAAAACATCCCGAGAGTGAAGGCAATTTAAATGAAATGCTTTGTTGTTTACTTAAAATTTTTAAGCACGATTTAATTTAATGTTGCAAAAGTATTAATAAAATGCAAATTATTAATAGGATTTAGACATGTGGCGATGTTACAGGAATACACGAAAGAAAAAATAACCTGAAAAAGATCAATCGTCGTTGCTCGAACAAATTCATAATCTTGATTAGATCTTGCCATAGCCATGTTGGCAAAAGTTGTCAGTAAGAAGTAAGATTCGTCTCCAGGCAAGTTGCTCAGCTTTTCTTCAAATTGTTTGCGTAGAGTTTGCGAGTTCAACTCGGTTTCCCATTCTAACGATAAAACTTATTTAATAAAACGAATGAGCTTTTAGGTGTAAATGTAATACTATGAAGTACGCGTCATAGGTATAAATTCTTATTCGTTATAATTCAATCAATTATACAATACAAGGATAAAAAGCCTCAAAACTGTTGTTGTGTCAGTGCGGAGGATAGTCGTAAATACTTCATCAACCGTATTGAAATATTGAAATATCGACTTAACGATGTCGATTAACATTTGGATCAGTTTGACGCGAGTAGCAAATTATTTTATGTCGGGTACATTTTTAAAATTACAAAGTACATAGCAGATATTTCAAAATTATTTATATTTATAATGACATTACCGATTGGGGAAATTTCATCTGGAAGGAAAGCTTGAAATATTTTACTTAAAATTTGTACGCAGATCAATCAGTGACTCACCCATAACAACGCATTTTCTATCGAACCAAGCGAGCACTGATTAACCTAAGATTGAAAAAGATCTGGTAGAAGCCGGTGCGCGAATTGTTCGCTTAACGCGTAATATTCACAAATGGCCTGCATAGAATTAGACCACTCGTACAAATACAATTGTCCGTAATTGACTGAAAACCATCGAACGGTATTTTCTTATAGCCCTTCCCATTTCTTTAATCTCTTTAATATCGATGGCTCGTATTTCTAACTTAAAAGGTGATGATTTTGCAAAAATTAATAATTTACCTTTAACGACATAGGGATTGAGTAAATCATTCGGCACCGAGTCTGTGTGCAGAATGTAAAATATCTGCCAGAGTGTGGAAAGCGAGACTATGCGATAAGGTATAGCCGCTAAATACTGCCAAGCTCCTAATCGCCGTGACGAGAAGATACATAAAGTCGCTCGAAGAAAAAAGCAGTCGTACTCTGTCTGCAGTCTAATGAGCATCGATGGATCCATCGTCTGGAATTAAGATTTATCGATGAACTTTAATAAGCTACCATAAAAAATGCAACAGTTCCGATTCGGTGAGATTAAACTTTAGGAAAAGTAGAGTCAATCGATATTACGATAAAAACTAAGAAAAATCTGTTGATAATAGTGCAAGTGCGACATAAAGAAATATTATTTAATATTCACAAGATAATCCTTCAAAACCATTACTGCGTTTGTCCTCGCACAAAAAGAAAGAGTGTAAGAAAAACTTTCTGCAAAAAAAAAAAAAAAAAAAAAAAGCTCCCGTAAGAAGAGAAAATTTCTATAAAAGAAATTACTTTATTTTCAGCAAAAACTATTGCAAGCATAGTAAAAACGAATATTATATATTTGTATTATCGATTGAATTTCATTATACTGTCTAGAAATTTCTTTAAATAAATGCAAGTGTGGCGCATGAAACGCACGGGCCGCTGAGGTTAAATCGGGTTACTTTGTTACTCATTAGGTACGCATTAAATTGTCCGCGCATTAACGAAATTTCAGTTAACGAAAATTCCTTACAACGAGCGAGCGTATATTAATTCGTGAATTCCATTTTTATTCGCAACATAATCCTTTCAATTAATCCGTTAAAATAATACAGTGCGCTTAACCGACAAAACTGAGTGACTTAATCTAATTTAACTTATAGCTGGATAACGATAAATATCGGGGGAGCTTAATCGGCCTTGATTTTAAGTAACCCGAAAACACGATATTAACAGGTGCTCGTTGCATCAACCTATCGCATAACTTGGCCCACGCTTAAATTTCGCGTGACCTTATTATTCAAAAGTTTTACCCACTTTTTAAATACGCTTTGCACGTTTATTATGATTCTGAAGGATTATTTGGTATTGAAATTCACAACTAAAATGAGATTTGAATCTTTTAGAATTGTCTTAGCAAACGTATTTTTTAAATACTCGTCCAAATCGGTAGTTATGACGCAAATCAAGTGTACCTGGTTTTTGTCAAAGGACTCCCAGAGATCACTGGCATACTGAACAACATCTCGAATGAGGGCGCTTAATCTCTTGGCCAGTTGTCGGTACCTCGGCGAGTCGTAGGTTTTCAGTCCTTTTTTGAGTAACCTAACAATGACCGTGGAGAAAGCGAATATGCGTAACATATGATGCTCTGTTATGGATGTGCGATCTTGCCTGTAATCTTCGTGGCTGTCGTGTTCAATGTATAATGCCTGCTCAAACAGCTTGTCCAAGGGTATTTGGTGTAGCAGGGAGATAAGGTCGCTCTCAAAGAGATTGGCTCCCATATTAGCGATGTCCTCGTCCTCTTCGCCCCCTTCATCCAACATCACCCAAACAGTGTCGCCTTGATTATTACCCGTGTCCTGAAGAGCTATTTGGACCTGCAATTTTTTCTCGATGTAGGCTAAATGTTTTTTAGCCTTTGTTCCCGCTGACTATACTTGTATTTAAAATTTAACGGAAACATTTTCTATCGAGATCGCAATTCCCACAAAACAGTATTAAACATTATTTTTATTTTTAAAACTTACGCGGTACGTTATTTCCTTTATATACATCCTAGGATGTATATAATTTTAGACAGCAATTGATAAATCCGACCAAAACTTTATAAAATAATATTAGCCGAATGTTATTCGGTTGACTTATAGAGACAAATTATTTTGTCCTTTCGTATATTTAAAATTTATTATTAATATACGGTTTCTCATGCTCTGAATGTTTGAGAATAACTCTGTCTGCTGTAAACTCCCGTTGGACTAAACTGTAAAAACTTTTGGGCCGCATGTGCATGCACACGAAACAATTGTAAATTCAAGTATAAATCTATTGGTCAGAGCTCGGAAAAATCTCGCGAATACGCAACTTTTAACATCGACTAGAACTATTTAGATATGTAAAGAAATTATCCGTCGTACAAGAATGCATAAGATTGCAAAATGTAAATCGGAAGAACAATTGCTAAAGACGAATTTTTAACTATAATTTTTATTTCTTCGTTAAAAAGAACCTCTTTCAAAAGGTATCACGATTAAGTAATATATTTTTATATTCATTAAATCGCTCGCTTAGCCTCCAAATTAACTGCAATACGTTCTAAAATAATGAGAATCTGCTTTAAATGCCTGGAACAAAGGACTTGCAGGTAAAATAAATTCACTTTTTAAAGGAATTACATTTTTAGTTACGTGAAAATCATCTACACAATGAGACATGAAAACCGTTTCATCCTACAAGTTCATAGAACTCTGGCTTACACATTTTCTTTTCGTATTTGCATGAATAATATAAAATAAGTTTCTCTAAATTAATTAAGGATTTTCTGCAATTTTCAATTTCAAGATTAAAGTTCTTTTTCTTTCTTTATGTTAATTACGTAATGCATAATTATCTTTCTTTAATATTAGTGCAAATAAAACTAAACCAAAAGCGGAGGCTTAAAGCTTACTTGTTCAAGGAACTTCTCCCTCTCCTTGACGGGCATTAAAATAATGGCCAATGTAGCAACAATATGATCCAAATGAGGATCATTGAGTGGAGAAGTGCTCAATGCTCTAGTGCTACTTCTCAAGGGTACCGGCACTTGAACGTAGCCTCGCGCCCAGTTAGCCACTCCGCCAGGACATCTCAGAATATGACTGAGTATAAATAGATGATCCTGCCACGTAGCCATTCTGAAATCATTATTTACGAGAATGTTTCAAATTTATAAATATTATTCCGATGAGATACGCTCTCTATTGAACTTATTAAACTTTTCAACAATTTTTTTATTTGTTGTTTTTCTAAATATGTTTCTAAATAAATGCTTACAGAATACGATCTTTTTTATCGGAAGATTTCTTATAAAAACAGGTTTTTTATCATTACCAACTTATTCTGGAAATTAACTGGAAATTAACTGGAAATCGAGAACTTGGAAAGTTTTAGCAAATTTTTCACGTTTAATAAATTAATGGTTAAAAACCATTGACGAACACGCGTAAATTTATTTTATGAAATTCAAAGTACTTTTTTTTTTTTTTTTTTTTTTTTTTTTTTTTGGGCTTTCTTTTTACTTTTGTTTTTATTATAATCTGATGCGAAGGAAGTAAAATTTGTTGACGACATCCTTTCTCGTGGAATGCTTAACGGCCGATTATAGATCGGAACTTCAAATTTCTCCGACTATTTTTGTTGAAACGAGTAAAATTTAGAATTTTCTTGTCTAGACACGAGCTATAAATACGCAAACAAAGAAGTCGCGCATACGTAGCTTGTACGCATTACATAATAAGCTTTACGTGCGCAAAGGGGCTATTTTAAATAGTCGGTCGAATAATACTCAAATTTCAAGAGAATTTAAATATCAAATCATGGATTTTAATTTAAATTACTCGAGAGGTACATAATTTGTCATCGTATCTAACATTCATCTAACGACAAATAAGGATAAGGAACAATTGTAAATGAAAAATGAATCACTTATACAGCTACCTTAGTAATACAGCGACAAGCTTCGATAGCCAGTCTCTCGAGTCTCCAACAAATTTGCCATCTTTTAAAATTCTTCTTTGAAAATTGAAAAGTATCGTGATAGACATTCTTAGCTCGACTAATTGTGGGATCGCGTGCGAAGTCGGCTGATAAGCTGCAAGACTTACGGGTGCGTTAGCAGTCAAATTTGCAAACTCTTTGCAGGACACGCAGACTCTCTAAAATTGATCACAAATAGTAGGTCACAAACATTTTAAGTTTCTAAAAGATAAATGACAAACAAATTATTCCTAGGATTACAATTTCGTTGAAATATATTTCGTGATTTACATCATTTTATTTTCAATTTGTTATTATACGTATGTTTCAACGACATATTGATTATATTAGATTCACGGAAATAATGCGATAAAAATCATGAAAATACATTTACGCGTAAGCGTAAATAAAAAGTAAATATGACGCATGGCTAAAAAATGGCTTACAGTACATCTAAAATAAAGTAAATTTAAAATATTGCGGGGAAATTTTCTTACATAATGACAGTTTTAATCTTTTTAACAATATTTATGAAAGTCAAGAGAATGTAATTTTTGAAGAACCGCTTTCAAGCGAACAAGACCACACTCGTATAAAAAATTCTTAGCCCTTCGAATAATATACAAGACTAATGTTACGTAATTAAACAAAGTTATTTAAAAGTTGGCCAATGAAGCTCATATGGGAATATATTAGATTCAAATTTTGAACCTCCTGGTGCATGCTAATTATCGCACATTTTAATTTTACATTGCTGAAAAAGCTGACAATTATTACAAGTATAAGAAATATAATACGTATTAAATAATTTCTTAATTTTTAATGGGGTAGCAACGCATTTCTTGTTTCTTTACTAAAATTTACTTAAATTAAATAATCCAGCGAGATGGCTTTGGCTAATTAAGTACCTCAATTTTAATTGACCTAGATATAATGGAACGTATATTTTAAAATTGCTCTGCATTAAATTTCACCGAGTACTTTAAAACGATATACTTTACTCAAACATGTAAAAATAGATACTTAAAAGTTCGTTGTAAATTGTATCTTTATAATATATGTTATATAACGGCTACAAATTACGAGTAGGTCCATTGAATAGATAATCATTAAGTTCAATATTTATTTTTAATATAATGGAAAACGTCTTTGTACGCCTTGATACTAAGTATCCAATTGTTCATTCTTTAAAATTAAAGTTTGTTGATTTTTTCAAATTATTTTCCTAATTAGTAATGTACTTTTTGTCGGCAAATTTTTGTCTCTAAAATATAACTGCTCTGTACATTTTTGCTTCGCTAAATCAAATTTATAATCGAATGTTAATAAAATTAAACATTACTTAATCTCAATGTTAAATGTTTTAGGGTGAAATACATTTGGAGAAAGTCTTACTTGAACGTAGTGATCAATCTGAAGGCGAAGAGTCTCAGCTTCGTAACAGTAAAGAGCTTGAACGTTGTGCAGAGACTCTTTTATTGCAGAGAGATTACGCGTCAGAGCGACAAGAGTTTGCTGGTTGAAGTGAGCAATTGAGTACTCATGCGTTGCAGTCACTGGATTCCCATCCTGGCACTCGCCTGTATCAAAAATATTTTTCTTATATTTACTGTACAGTATTATTTTCCACTGCATATTTACTCCATAAAAAACTTTCTTAAGGATTTTAAAAATTTAGTACAAGTTGCTACAAACCTAGATATTTTTCTTCTAGAGCTGGATTATTTAAAAAGTTCTTTTTATCATAAAAGTATTCTTAGCATGTGATAATTTATTTTTATTTTAAAAGTATTCAATACTTAAATTAAAATTACGTATGTGTAATATTTACAGACTTATCTTTTTAAATTGAATAATCTTGGTCATAGTGTCAATAAGATTTAAATTACTAAATTCACCTGTTTCTGTTATGGAGGTTTTGTCTAAGCACCATAACTGCTTCTGCGTTTCCTTACAAGCTTTCTTAAGACTTTCCAATTCATGTGAATTCAATATTAAATGATTTCGCACGCGAAGGTAGTTCATGAGAAGTTCATGAAGTTTATGTTGCTGTCTCACAGCGTGGCTTCGTAGTTGAAATTCTACAAATTCATTCACAAAAGCTTCGACTACATTTAATTCTTGATTACTGTACAGTGCAGCTAATTGAGCTTCGGTAAACGGCTTTACATTCTTATGATTAATGCTTATATTCTTCTGTGGAGAAAATTCGATTTGCTTAGATCTCTTTTCTGTTTCCATTTTTCCAATAATTTGAGATGCTATTGCCGCAGCTAAAAGATAAAAATACACAAATCAAATATACAAACTGCTTTCGACGTACTGCTTTGTTATATTGAATCAAGTGATCAAACAGGCATGCAATAAGATATTTTACTAAAAAACTCGAGCACGCACCTCTTAATGGAAATAAAAAAAGAAATAAAAAAAAAAATGAAATTTTATACAAAAATATTATAAAATTTTTAATTCATCTTAATGGTATTAACATTGCATTAATATTTCATTATGTAAACGTTAAATACAGATTATTGAATAAATCTTAATTATAATTAATACGATTATCTAACTAGGTATTGTTCGAGGAATTTCAACAAGAACTGGGGCACTTGGGGCAGATTTCATCAACTGCAAAATCGAAACATTTATTCGAGTATCTTCGATGTAATTTTCCAAATCTTCCTCGGGTGGAGCTGATGCTAATGAAGCAACTATGTCTGGTTCGTCGAGAGATATACATTTTTGTACCTGCAACTAATATTCTTCAATTATCTTCATAAAATAATCGTATAAAAAGATTTATCTATCTATTATTCAAAAAGTTTTATTTGTTGCTTTTATAAATATACTGTTAAATTAATTTCTATACATAATCAATATACAGAGAAACAATCTTTTCGAAGAAACTTATAGTAGTTAGTTACTAATTTTGTTAATAAAGGCAATGAAATATAATATCTTACTTTTACTGTACTAGATGTCTCATCCCCTTTTACATTTACAAGGCTTTCTGTACTTTCTTTTTCGTACATTTCTGTGTCAATAGCTGCTGAATGTAACTCACTTTCCATATTTTCAATGCCTTCACCTCTGGGATAATTGGTTGGTGACTCGCCTAGTAGGCATTCAAATTCTTCCAATGTTGGTGCATCTGGAATTTGACGTTCGGATGGAACAGATCTAACGCGATCCTTTTTCTTCTTCTAGGAATAAAAAAATTTTCTTCTGATAAATTATATAAATTATCTTTTACAATTTTGTATTATTTATTTATTCGATTATTTTATACATTATTATTATTATTATTATTATTATTATTATTATTATTATTATTATTACATCATAATTTTTAAATATCTCAAATAGTTCCAATGCAGTACTTATAGTAAAGTATAGTAATGAATGATAAATTTAAATACTCGAAATACGTTCAACTAATTTAAAGGAAACAATGTTCATAAAGCAATAAAAAATATAAATAAATAAATACTTATACGTATAAAGTATGTGACACTTTATTAATTACCCTTAAATCATTATCTTAATCGAATGTAAGTGACTATGAATAATATAAAAATAATATAAAAGTTGTTTGCTGGTAATCAAATGATTTTGTAAATAAGGAAAACATAGCCAAATGAAGAAGAAACAAAAATTCAATGTAAAATAATGCAAAAAATAAAAAACCAAACTAAGAAAAAATCGATAGGTAGAAATAAATTAAAGCAGAAAAACAAAGTACAAAGCCTGTAAAACCAAATTTAATTTTGTCAACCATGAACTTTGTACTATGAAATAATACATTAGTACGGTGACAGCATACATAAAAAAAAATGAAAGAAAATGTAATGACGCATAATAAAATTAAGCTGAATGTTTTGATTACTATAAAAAAACACGCGCACGCACACGCACACGCACACGCACACGCACACGCACAACGAGAATATGAAACATAACCCCACACCTGTCTTGATCTTTGCTTTTCCATTATGGTTTCTTGGTAACCAACGACTTCCTAAAAAAAAGTACAAAAATAACTGACATGGAATCTAGTTGAGAACAGTTACGAACATCTCGCGTACGTTGAAAAAATTACGACGTTTTCATTTTCTAAACGTATATACTGTAACGCGCGTGCGACAATACTGCGATTATTACATGACTATACGTTGTTCCTACTATAGAATTGCGTACAAAACACAGCTGACTTCGAGAAGACAATAATGAATAGATGCGATAGTGAAAATTGAAATACCGACTAAGCTCCACGACGACGACGACGTCAACAGACTTTCCCTATTCGTGTCTCCGATTTTATAAACGAAGAATATAAAATGACACATAAATCCAGTTGCAGCTCTTGCTTCATAGATTTAAAATAGACACAATGATTGAAATGCCAATCAGGTCGATACTCGAAACAGTTTTTAATTAATAAATTGCTGATAATAAACACACATTTTTTTTTATAGAACCGTTGTATTTTTAACGATTTAAGTATATAATTAATTCATACTTAATTAAATGCAAAATCAATCGGATTTAATTTTAAAAATGCTTGTTTTAATTTAAATGAGTATTACGTATACAATTCTCTTTTATACAATTATTAAACTACTTTAACGATATTTGAATAGAAAATGTTATGTAACTGTCATAAAAATTGGGAAAATTACGTTTCAATAAATGCATGTGCGTACGTATTCACGTACGTATGCACTTATGTATTAATGTTTTTTCCCCATCGATGATTAAATATTTGAATGATTAAATATAATGTTATTAAAAAGTAGTTAAATATTTGAAATTGAAATTGAAATTGAAGATTATAAAATTATGTCTACGTACTCCTACTAAGTCAAAACATAAGTTTTATATTTACGGTTTAGATATTTCAAAATATATAAATCTTTATTTATATATTTGATATATTCGTAAAATAAGTTTCCCTAATTCTAAGGTCCCAAAAACTCTATCGATAACAGCTATACTATACACAACTGAAATAACCGATACACATGAAAATAAATAGTATCTCTTTCTGTAAGTTACGTGTAAAATTAACTTAAATGGGAATTCAAAATCAGGGGCACTAAAATTTCCTTTTTAAATAATTCTGCTAATATATGTATGTTCGATTTTTGGTCACGCATATTACAATTCGAAGCGTTAGAAACAATATGAATTCAAAAATAAGGTTTAAAAATTCTAAAGTATTACAACATAAAGCATCCGCGTAAAAAGTCAACATTTCAATAAATGAATAAAGCTTTTGTATGAAATAATTGCTTGGTTTCGTTAGGTCTTGAAAAAAAGGCTAAGGATAACGGAAAACAATGAATCATCTAGTTTATTATAGTCGTTCCGAGGGCGAATAAAATTCGTTGAAATGAAAAAAAAAATATCAATCATCCCTTGTGGGGATCGAACCCACGACCTTTGGATTAGAAGTCCAACGCGCTATCCTCTGCGCCAAAGGGACACGACAGAAATTTTATTAAAAAAGCACTACTTAAGGCCAGCGAATAGAAATCAATTGTAACGAATAGAATTTCATTATAAATATTAATCACAGATTCATAAAGAGATTGTAATTGCAAGCTCATTTAAAATATAATAATCATTTACGCCATCTTCGAAAAGTAATAACGACGAAGGCAATTTTATAGATTTTAGAAATGATACTTTTTGCGTCACTGAAAGAGCGCTCGTACTTAACTTTAATTCATCTGCCTATTACAAATCCAAAACTAGCTATTTCAAAGCGGATTTGTCCAATGGCTATGAATTTTTACCAACTGAACTCTCGATTTAAGCTATTTTATCTACAATTTTTTATCGAACGTATTATTAAATAAATCCATTCATAGTTAAAGACATTAGTAAACTTTGCAGTACGCTGTATTTTTATTGAAATTCATCAGTAATTAAGTTTAAAACCTTTGTGATTTGGTTCGTAAAAATTTTTGCGAAACTGTCCGATTCGTATAAAATTATATTTCGTATAAGAATGCATAGGTGTCAGGGATGCAGTAATATTCTGAAATGAATAATTTGCGTACTTTAGATTTTAGACCATGTATTAAAATTTCGTAAGATATATTAAAATTTCATTGTACCGTAAAATGTAGTAAAAGCAGCAAACATTACGTATAGACTGTGCGAAGTTTTGATAATTTTTACTGCAAACGCCGTTGCAGTAAAAAGATTACAGGTAAAAAATTATGCCACACGGTTAAATATCGTTGATCCAGTCGTCAAAACATTCCATACAATGAGTAAAAGTGAAGAGTAAAATACGTTACCTGAAATTCGTGATATTCAATCCTCGATTCTTTGACTTATTTCATTCGTGACGTGTGTAACGCTAAGTCAAGTCAACCGTCTTTTCAACTACATTTTACACAGATTCTTACAATCAACTTATCTACATAATTTAAGGAAAAAATTACATATTTTGAAAAGCCTGCTCATTACGACGCTTTCAAAAGAGTTTTACTTGCTAATATATATTTACAATTTTTGTAGTTATTTGGAACGAATGTCAATATTGTTGATTAAAAGTAACCGAGACAACTAAAGTATTTATTAAGCACAATCAAATTAGAGAGATTTTTTGTGTCTTTAAAGAACGAAATTATTTGATACGAAAATTTTTCAATGATATCGTCGCTACGCGTAAAGTGGACATCGCCGTGGACGCCCCCATAAAATAATGAAATTTGCTATGGCCTTGGTCCGTGCACCTCGATGTCGATACGTCGGTAGAAGTCTACCGATTCCACCGGGTCCACCTCGCGGTGGCGATTTCTCCAAAGGAACAACACCCCAAGTCGCTCACCCAAGGGAAGATTCTTTTTCCGCCCCTCCACAGCACCGATGGTCGATTGAGAAACGTACGTAAGCGACACCGTGTTCTGCGCGCGAACGATATTCGCTGAATTTCGTTAAATTCACGCTGATGAATAAAGTCTATTTTGCTGTTGCATCGGTGGAATTATTTTTAGCAAACGTCCTTCATTTAAACACATAAATCACACACTTTCCCGTGTGATGATAACCAAGACCTTAAGTGCATATCAACGGCATAAGAATACAGTGCACAAAAGAAATACCATGTTCTCAGAATTTGTCTTTTATTTAATTTTTATCACATACAATTATTTATGTATATTTTTTTCTTCCGAATATGTGCGTGTATATGAATTTTTCAATTATTATCATTAATTACATTTATACTTTTATCTTTGCCCAATATCTATTAACTTCCTCGATAATCGAATCTTTTAAAATTACGATACCATTACTACCGTTATAACTTATTTTAGTTATATTATTAGAATATCTGCCGCTGAAATTACACTATAAGCTAAATGAAAACTTTTTTCATTTAATGGCAATGAATCTTGAAAGCAATTTAAAAACTGCATAAAGTCATAAAAAAGCAACTCGTCAGAGGGCAATATCTTTCAGTTACATTTATATTATTTTCCGACTTTTTATTTTTATTTTTCTTTGCCTGTGTTCTTTAGCTGTTCGGTAGTGCTCCTAAATTGTACACCATACATAATGCATGCAGATAAATTTGTTCAATACCTTCGAGTAAATTAAGTTACTTCACGATAGTACATAATAACGTATTTGCATAATAACGCCTTCTACGCGACAGATTCAATTATTGGTAGCATTTTAAAGACGAAATCTCTAAAAAGCTCTCTTATAATAGAAATTGAGTTTAACATTAATTTTTATCAATTAATTGAAGGCAATCGATTGTCACTTAAATGCGAATAAAATGTTGCTAAAAAGATAAGGAAGACCTTCGTTTGAGAAACAAAGAGTGTTTGCTTTAAATATATTATTCACTTGAGATCGTTAAGCAACAGTGATTTTAAATACGAATATTTTCTAAGTAGAGCATATCGTAGCTTATTAGACAGCGAAGAGATAGAGAGCGAGACTGATAAGTACAAATAATCTCAGACTAAACGCATTTAGGAATGCTTGCGAAGGATTAGACTTTCATAAATACAATTGATTATAAGTTACCGCTCAGTGGATCAAAAGGGGATGATCACTTGTAAACGAAATAAATTTTAAATATAATAGTAACGATTGAATTAAGTTAAGAACGCTTGGAAATATTAAGCATTCAATTAGGCATAGGGGAAAATGAGAATACAAATGATGTTATTTATAAAATAAACGAGAACAACAGACAAAACATTCATGGGTATTTGAAAATTGTATTTTTTAAATGATAAAATGTTATTATCGAATTTATCGATTATCTAATGTACGGTACAAGAGTAAGTTGCGATCGTCACTCAGCCAGTAAACAAGCGTCTACTTTATCGTGATATTTACGGCATAAAACATTTGGAAATTAAAATGCCTTTAAAAGTTTACGCAACAAGCGTATAAATAACAAGACGTGTTCAAATTCATAAGCGATAAGGTATTTACAAATGAATGGGTACACGTCGAATGGACTTGTGGTATAACGTATTATTATTAAAATTACGCTTACGCAGGGATTAACGATCGCGTACGTTAACAACAATTCATTACGTATAATATTTGCCATTGTTTCCACGTAGCCCACTTCAATGTGGATTAGAGCTTTCTGTACACTTCAATTGAGCCTAATGATAATTAGTGAAAAATGACATTACCATCGTAAATAAAATATTGTACCATAATTTTGAGCGAATCGTTGAGAGATTCCAATATGGCGATCTCTTGCATTTATTATAAATTCCGAATTGTTTTATAATTTGTAATTTTCGAGTGGAATTTTTCAAAGTATACGTCATGCGCCACTGGTATATTAACGTTAAAACTGTCAAATAATGGTAATTTTTACTTGGTTTTTCCGTTCAAAGCTACGGTGTACGTACGTGCGTTTCCTGTCAATTCTCATCGTGTCAATTATGCCGTCGATTCGACCTCGATGCAGTGCATAATTAAAAGCTCATTGATTTCTGAAAAGAATTTCTCTACTACCGATTGCCTATCGCAAAGAAGTACGGTTCAGCAAAATTCACTTAAGTCGCGTGACCCTTCAAGTTCAAGAGGATTCTACGTTTTTCCCATATAAATGGCGCGAGCATAAACAAAACATAGTCGATAAAAGTTAGTCGTTGCGAAATCCGGACACGAAATCACCACGGCAGAAGCTCAATTAACGCAATTGAAACGCGAAGTTCCGTAAATTACCGCTTCGTCGCTCTCAACAATGGCGTACGATTTTCCGTCCACCCCCAGCATCGCCCCTCGCGTTATCGCTCGTCTTTCAGGCGACACTTTTATCTCCCTTCATTTTCCGCGAGTTGCGAGAACTCTGGGTGAGAAAAGCCGAGCGCAATAACAATTCGTATAATAATCGTAAGCTGCGGGCGCGTGTGTATTAGTCGCCCTCTCGTTACTTCGGCTCGTTTTTACGCGTTCGCAAAGGGAATTAGTCGGGCGAACCGTAGCTGACGTTATTCAATGGTTGGGGGGATGTATTTTGGTAGCCGCGCGCATGTGGCGCAGTGGGGGAGAGGTACGCGATTGGCTGCATCCGAGGAAGCCGATTAAGGATTGCGACGCACATTGGCTGGAATATTCGCAAATAGGACCGATGCCCGAATGCGACATTCGCACGCGTGCGCCCATGTGTGGGTAAGTTCCGTGCATGGCGACAATGCGCCGTTGGTCGTTCGTTGCCCACGGTTGCGAGCATTCCTCCTAATTCGCACGCATCTTTCTGTTGCCCATGGCGCCGAGTAGTCTTCGCCAAGAAGTAATCGTCGTTAAGTCAATTTTACCTTAGAGGCCGGATGAGGCCGGATGAGGCCGGATGAGGCCGGATGAGGCCGGATGAGGCGCACTCAACAGAGGCTTATGTATAACAACGCTCTGCCCAGCGAATGTCGCGAGTGGCAATCGGTAAACTAATTTGCTATTTCACATGACAAGTTTCACGCGCGTTAATGTTACAGCCCTTTATTGTCGTTCGTACATTCCAAGAAAATAAGAGACACTCTTAAATGTCCACTTGTGTATTTCACTCTGTCTTTTAGGTACACGGATTTTCGAAGTTTTCGAAAGCCTCGATACGTTCATGTGCGTTGTAGCTTCGTATTCGCCGTTTCATGTTCTTCTCGAGCAAATTCTCCGAGTGAAAACTAAAGCCACACACGCCTTGAGATGATTTTTTTTTAATTTCTTTCTGCAGTCTCGTCTAGATTGCATTCTGGTTGTTCCGGCTAAATCCACGCATAAATTGAATAACAACCGTTCTTGTAAGAAAATCCTTGGGAAGGAAATACGTTTAATTACATTATTACGTTAAAAGTGTATATTTATAAGTTAACCGGCAGATTTATCATTGAAACTGAAAAATCCCGTACTAGTTTTTACGCGTTCATTCTTAAAAAAGAGCAAGCGCTGGTCAGTTTGGTGAATTTTCCTTTACCAACCGTGTCTCAAATCCTTACTACGCGTCATTGGTTGAAAGAATTTCATAGGAGCCTACTCCAATCCTGCGATAGTACCTTCAATCTTCGATAATGTCAAACTTGAGCATACCTTCGTAAGAATGTGACGTTACTAAGAATGACGTATAAGATAATAAAGATACGTACGGCGTGCGTTTCCTTTGTTGATTTTTGAAAGTTAATATTACTTTGTAAAGAAAAGTGTTCTTGTCAAATGAAAAATATGTCGTTGTAAAAATATCGAAAGCCTTAGGCAATTGTTACATATGTTAATAATTATCAATTCTTCTGAAGGGAATTCCCAACAAATCCGTAGGCCGCGACTCATTGACTTGCTTCTTATTATACGTAAATAAAAAGGAAAAAGAAGGATAAAGTGCTTGGCAATAAGAACCTGCGTTATCCTTGATTTTCACGGGCGTATGCGCAATACGCAATCTGCATCTGCTGAACTGCCTATTTACTTTCCTTCTTTTCCATTTCCACTTTACTTTCCAACTGGAATTATTCTCATCGCTTTCTTAATATCGAACGCACGTACTGCCAAGATGATTGATTCCTCTTTATTTGTAACTTTTTGCCCGTAGCGTACAATTAAAACTTTCTCATTACTCTTTCGAACACAATTCTTGCATACGGTCGTTTTTCAAGCTTTCAAAAGACTTTGTTTGTTAAGAATAATTATTTAGATCAAGTTTCTCCTTATCGCTTTAAGGGAGATAGAACGCATTCACAGGCTGAATTTCAGAATAATATTTATCAGAGTTTAGCTAAAATTTATTTGCTTGTTTTTTAAGACGAGCAAATAATCATTCAACTTTAAGGGACATTAGATCGATCGATTTCCAAGAAGCGAAAATCGTACTGCTTTTATTAAAATATTACTTTATCAATTACGAAGAAGATTTCGTTCTATTGATTTTATTGCGATAAATAAAAGAATTGATTGCTTACTGGAAGAGCGTCACGTCTCACGATTGACATTTCAATCGTTAATATACCACTGTAATCTGAGAATAAAATTAGGAATGTCAAAACTTATTTTAATTTTTATCTCTTCTTAAAGTAAAATAACAATAGGGATTTTACTTATTTTTAATGCAAAATTAACTGCAACGCTGTCGTTAAAGCCGATCAACCGTTAACGTGCAATTAATTTTGAACGAATGCTTCTTCGTTTAAAAGCGCTAATTTAAGTATTTCAACACTATGACTTTGGATAATTCATTGCTATATCGTAGTTTGCGTATATTATAAACTATTAATTTAGAATAATTATGTTGTGCATAAAATGTTTATGCAAACGTTGCGGCAATCTTGCACAACCAAAAGTGAACCGTTAACTAACTGTAAGCTACAAATTAAGTAATTAAAAATTGCAAAACAATCAGAAATATATTCGATCACCCTGACTTATAAAGGATAAAGGATTAAAATTACTTTTGAATAGCCAGTAATAGCAACACGAGGAGTGTTCCTCGTGCGACAGTGTTACAGAAAAATGTTTTACAGAAATTTGTCATTTATGCACTTCTCTAAGTTTTCTTTCCCGAAGTACTAGTGAAAGTCACTTCTCGCCTACGATCTATTCCTCGAAACCTCGAAAATCGACAATAGATTAGAATAATGTTGTCAGCGGGGCCTTGATCAAAAACACGAGCAACTGCATTAGCACCAGTTAGTGCATCGTTGAACGTATATCGAAAGGTAGAGCGCTGGCATAACTTCAGGGAAGCGAGAGCTACGTTCGCCGAGTAGTCGTTGACGGGGGCGGTCTGGGATTATTGGGTTGGCAAAAGGGGGAGGGAAGGGATGAGCAAACATTGGGGGTAGGGAAGAGGAACTGGTCATCATCGTCCTCCGCGCCTGTTGCTGGCTTCTTTACTTCTTCCCTGCACACCCCATGGGAATAAACGTACGGACAAACGCATTCGAGCCACCGACCGCGGCGCTTCGCTCATCATCTCATTTTTGGCTACTCGCAAGGATAATCGTTGTACCGAGGAAGGCTCCGAAGAAGATAGTGCGTACGGGCGCGCGCGCGCGACATTGTTTGTTTCGATGAAAATCATTATCCTCGATTCTTATATTTCAAGTGCAAGGTGCGGCGACAAGTTGTATAATGTCCACGAAGCACGTGTGTTTAATTAATTAGGGAAAATTTCACGACACCTGTACCTCGACCATTGGCAAAATAGTGACGATAAAAACGACAATGCCCTCCGTGACGTATGCTACGCTTTTAGATATTCAAATGCATTCGATGCATGCGGACGAATGAGAATCCGTTGTAATAAATAGAAAATTTTTCGCGAGAAGGAATTTTAGAGATCGGGAAGAATGAAGACGCGCGTCAGAAATATCTTTATTTACTTTACCGAATCGAACCGAACCGAAGCATAAAGAAAAGTTAAAGAGAAAACTGCTTCCGTGGAGATGTGCCTGGGTGTGCGTGGCTGTGCGCGCGCGCGCGCGTCCGTGTGTCTGCGTCTTTTTCAATAGGCTGAAAATAATTAAAAGAAAAATCTTCTTCGCGGGAATCTCTCGATTGGGTAATTTGTAATAATCGTTAGAAAAGTACCTCGTCGGGTGACAGCGACGGATAGTCGAATATTATCCGCTTCGTCGATAAATAGGAACGTAAAATAAGTAAAAAGGTAATTTGATAAACGTTTTGTAAGGTCGTGCAAATAATCCAGGGTGCTTTTTAAAAAGTACAGGCCAAGGCGATTGGTGAGAAATTTAGAGAACTCGATACGGTTGACATGTCAAAAATGTGCGTTACTTCGCTAACGAGGAACACTCGTCCGTCGTTGCCTCGAGAATTTTTCGCAAGGATCTACGAGACGCGCGACACTATTGAGCCATCGAAGACCGAATCTGCGCATTCTATTCGCGTGGACAACGAGAGCAACAACGACGAGGTGGAAGTAGTGGATGTATCTTGCGATAGCGGTGACGACGAGGTCGAGCAAGTCCGTTCGATGCCGTCGTCGAAACTCTGCGAGCAACAGCGTGACTACGACGGTAACCCGTCGTTCCTGCCACGATTATTCTTAAAACCGTCCGCAACGGACCGCGAGTGGAACCACTTGCAACTGGCGCATCTGCACGGCACCTTTGATCACGCAACTAGAGTCGAGCAGCACTTGCACGGGCTCGCTGCTTTTCGTAAGTTCCTCTTTCACTTACTCCAAATCCTTTATTATCAATGCAAACCTACCCCACACGCAGAGTTAGTTCCCTTTTGTCGGTCCGAGGCTTTCCTTATCGTTCTCCGAGGCCTTCGAATGAGAACCTGTATTGAGCTGCACTCTCAACTTAACTTGAAAAATGCAACGAGCCTAACGACGAATAATAAATGTCAAGTGATATCGGCGGAAGAGTCGGAGCTCACTGTACGATAATTATTTACGTGAAATGTCGTAGTTATTGTACATCTGATTGTGAAAGGTGTCCAATTACTTTCCAACTACTTACAGTCTGCCCTACACCGACAGCAAGTATAACTTTTATCTTCGATATTTACTTTCGTATAAATCTCGCTGTGATTAAAGCTCTTATTACAATTTAGTGCCCATTTAGCTTCGAAGACAAATCTTTTTCAATTGCAACTCTAAATATCTAATATTATTTCATTCTGCTTTTACTCGTGTTTAAACTGCAAAATCGTGTACAACATATTGAAATGAACAAGACCAAGCAACGTTTAATTATATTGTAAACGCAAGTTGTATTTCTCAATGGGAGCTTCTGTTACGAATACCATTTATAAAGCAACAACAATGTAAATGCAATCTGCGATAATAATTGTTACAAAAATTTGAACATTAGATCGTAAATTAGCGTGAGCTTGCACCAATGTAAATGTTTCATCAAAGTATCGTTGCATAAGTTATTTTGTTATACCGTTTATATACTTAATACGATTAACAGGTATGTGAAATTTTATTAAAAAAAAAAAAAAAAAAAAAAAAAAAAAAAAAAAAAAAACACAAAAACACAAAAAACACAAAAAAACACAAAAAAACACAAAAAAAACACAAAAAAAAACTTAATATACGTATTTTTTTTAATTATATTATTCGAATAATTTTTTAAAAGTATTCAAGAATTACCTTTGGCAATGAAATAATGGAAATGAATAATCTGTAAGTATTCGAATCCTTATTACGCATCGCATAATTTAAATAGTACGTTAATATTGTTTAAAATTTTGCTTTGAAAATGCTGAGAGAAATGGTAGTACTCGGATACTAGGAAAGTTTCTCAATATTCGTCGTCTTGAAACAAGAAACGAAATATTTTCTATCCTAAACGCGAACAATTTTGAATGATAAATTTTAAAAGTTCTTTTGTGGAACAGATGCTTCTTGGAATGAAATGAGATAAAAATTTCGGGAAGAAACCCGTTTAAAACCAAAAGCATGCAATTAGCAATAAAAGTTCAAGTTCACGTACTTATGGAATATACTTATTGAAATAATCGGTTTAAATTTCAACTGCATTTCAAGCTTTACAAAACGTTTAGCGAAAGAAATTTTTCCTTCGGTCTGAAATAGTTATTAATATCACAAAACACCGGGAGGCCGGTCATTCCGAAAATGCCTCATTATTAGAAATTGTGTCATTTTCAAGATGACCAAAATTTTAATGATTTTCATGATATTTGATTGCTTTATGATTAAAATATCTAAGGTTCAAAATTCACTTTTGAAATAATCAAGTGAGAAAAGGTTTATTTTCCGAGGAGTAGAGGCAGGTGCTTGTGTGTGTGTGTGCGCGCGCGCGCGCGCGCGTGAGAGAGAGAGAGAGAGAGAGAGAGAGAGCACGAGGCTTGGGGGAAAGTGGGAGGTTAAAGTGTACGTGATAATAGTAATACGTAGATGGGAAGATGGATTTATCTTCTCGCCTCACCACCTCGTGCACGCTATATTGTGATGAGATTACGGGAATGCAGTTGGTCGCATCTCAATATGTCGTTTATTTATCTGTACATATATGTATACCGAGGTTCGCATAACTCAGTGGATATTTTCCCCTGACACGCAGGACTACAATTTTCGCCTCCATGGTCCTCGATGATTTCATGCGGAAATCTTAGGGAAACATTCTAAAAGAGAATTTTCAATATAATTCTTTAGTGATGTAGTTGAACGAATCTTCGAAGGTTTAGTTACCAACATTTTTCTAAAATCCTTCTAAAGGTAATCAAGCGTAATGGTAAAAGTAAAAACAGAATATTTTGTGACGGAAAGAGTCCGTATGAATATAGCTGATGAAGGTAAAGGGGAGCTTTCGCTGACAGCTATAATTAATTAATCAGTACGTATCCGACTGCAACTGAATTTACGGACATTCAATTCGGTCTATAGTTATTCACTTTTATCCATCACTTAAACTTTGAAAAATTGTACTCCGAAATGAAATATTAGTATTGAAAGCATTGATACAACGTTAATTATATGAAAGCAGCAGTGTTAGTAAGTTCAATTTAATAAAGAGTATTATTATTTTCAATTTCCTTATTAATTTCTTGCAAAGCGTTCGTTTACATTTGTTACGCTTTCTCTTATTAATTCCGGTTAGGAAAAGGCTTACATTAAAGGCTTATTTGTCAGCATCTTATTAAAAATTTGATAGTAATAATACTAGAAAAATAATCGTTGCTTATGTGCACTGGTTACTGATAAAAATTAATCTTACGTCGAGTAGAAAATTTTCTACTTTCTAAAAACTGGGTGAAAATTATTTTTCAAATATAATTCAAAAAATTTCGAATAGTATTTAGGGAGTCAAGCTTCGCTAGGCTTTCACCTAATGGGTGCTATGAAAAATCCATTTAAATTATGCCTTTCTACGGGCTTAACGCGGCTTCTCATTTGCATCATTGCCAATAGATTTTTATTTCAGAAGAAAAGGTTTTTCAAGGTTCTTAGTCGTGGTCGAATAATTAAGTTAAGATAATGTTCGAAACGATATGGATTATTGAATCCTCGTTCCAATCGAACGATAAGCTATCGTACGATCCCAACAATTATTTCAACAGCAAGTGTGCATCTAGTCGTACGTACGATACGTAGTTGTCAAGGCATCTTTAGCGACGCTCAATTGGTCTTGAATACACTTTCATTGATTGTTCGACGATTTATATCACTCGTGGGGGCATACACAAAAGTCGTGCGATGCAAAGGGATTTTTTGATCCACTTCCCGCGTAATCGCGTCTAATCCTCTTTGCGAGTGAGCAGATATATATGCGTAAGGAACGTATCAGCTTACATAAGTGTGGCCGCGATACTTCAAAAGTATTGTGCAGAAGCGTTTGAAGCGCTTTTTTGTGTACCCACTTTGTCGGATAAACTCATGGGGTGCGTTTGAAGTTTCCATAACTATTTTTTCCTTTGTACGAGTCGTACGTAACATTTGACGGCTACACCTTATAAACAGATCAACGCTTGATATAAACATAGCATAAAAAATATAATGTAATACAAAGTAATACAAAGCAGTATAATAAAATAAAATACCTCCTAAGATATCGCGATTGTACACGTAAAAATTATGCAATTTTTTCGGTGCTTGAATTAATCGCACCAAAAAGTTGTACAATTTATCATCCACTTTTGAATTTGATATTTGTGGTATCTTTTTACTCGCTTGATCAAATAACTGATTAATCCACATAATGATTTCCTTACGCATTTTAATCGACAAGTCCGTATTTCCTTTCTTTTTTCTGTCTTTCTTTCTTTTCTTTTTCTTTTTTTCTGACTCAAGAAACTTTGAAACTTCCATTTGACAAATTAACGCGAACGCGAATCTGATCTTACAATCCACTTCAAATGCATTCACTCGATAATTCACTCGATTTTGGTATGCATAATTACGCATGATTATATTCTACGTACATTCTGAGTTCGGGCATGAAAAGTACATTTCGATAAAAGTAATTCACGAACAACCGTAGGACACTTAAGGGACACAGAGTGAAATGTCGGCGTAAGTCAACGTTTGAAAATAGCAATGATCTCGTATCGTGATGAAATAATAAAGCGAAGATAAATCATCGGTATGCTTATTAACCGAATAAGCACAGGGTGATAAATACGAAGAGATAGAAGAAAGAGGAAGCCAGATTGTCTAAGGTTTCGCGAGGTAAATCTCGGTAATATTAACAGGACAGTAGGTGCAAAGGGCACAACAGGACTACTCGGTAATTAGGATGTACAGCGTGAGTACGGCACAACGGAAGTGCGCGAGGCGGGTTTCTCCTGTGCTCACCCAATACGTTACGAAACCGGATACTACGAGGGTATCGCGAAGCCATCTGGCAAATTTTCGGCAGCCTTAAATTAGCTCCTCAGAGATTTTTTCACTTCCTCTTACTTTAAGGCTGCACGCGTACCTTTTTATTTATTGCTGTCAAATAAGATGCAGGCGTGGATTAAAAAATCCGCGCTGCTGCAGGAACGCGATATCTAATTACAATTTCGTACTTGCTTTTCCTTCGGACACAAGACATTACTAGCGATGTCTGCATTTTTACCGGTCATTTTACCGATCTAGGTAGCTTAACGGGTAGCTTACCTTTAAGATCGAGATTAAATTTGAAAATCGACAAAAAAACCGGACGAAATATCAAGTCGCAGTCAAGTCAGTCGAAGTTGAGAAATGTATAAAGTAAAAGAATTGGTTTTAATTTTCTTCCTGATATTTCGTAGTTTTATCGCGCTCGGTGGTATGAACGCGACAAAATGATCGTACCGCGCTAGAGATCAACGGTATCAATAATAATGAAGTGTCAATGCAGATTTGAAACGAAACACCTGATACGTCAAGCATTGTCATCTTGTGCTTCGAACGAAGATAAGCAATACTTCACTATCCACAGTCATATAGCTTGCATGTAGTATCGCTCGTGAGGGTTATTTCGATATTTTTGTAATTATTGCATTCAAACGATACGCTCCATTGTACAAAGTACTCAGTTTACGTTGGTGTCCCTCGAGCTCCCTCTCACACTCGCTTGATATATTGGTTAAGTTGCACACTATTAAAAATGATACTTTATTATTATGCTAATTCGGAAAAGAAATTAATTTACACATTAACATTACGTTTACATAAAGCATAAAGACAAGTTTGGTAAGCTTGTGTATCTGTAGTTATCCAGGTAATTATATAAAGATCAAAATTTTGTCTTATTATTCGTCCGTTAGCTAGATTCGTCGATTCGGGAAAAAAGTCATTAAATTTTCAGGCGTATTAGGATAATCAAGAACTTATACTTCGCATGTACAGAAAGCAGTACTTTGTAAGTTTTGCGGTAAATTATTGTTGTACAAAAAATTGCTTCCCCGATACAGCAAGTGTTCGTGCACTCATTAGCAATACGTTAGTCTTTGAAATATCAGATGTCGCTGATTACGCCAATATTTGTAATTAAACTTATTTGATGAAATACGGTGATTGCAATTATAATTATATATATATATATATATATATATATATATATATATATATATATATATATATAATTTAGGGGGGAAAAACGTTTTAAGCCACATTTACGAGGGCAACATCGAAACCCACATCCAGTGCTTACAATTTAATATAAAAGTCCTTATTTTTATCAATTGTCGTAGAATGTAGATTTATGAGATAGTTTTTGAAAAGTTAAATGAGAAGAAATGTACTGTTTCGTGATTGGTTAGTGGCCAGGCGTAAAAAGAAGGTCGGCCGTCCACGACGTCAGCGCACGACATTTAGTCTTGAACAAACCCTGAGGCTTGAGTCAGAGTACATCAGGGGCGAGTACATATCACGAAATCGCCGCTTTGAGCTTGCAGCAGCTTTAAGCCTCACGGAGACACAGATCAAAATTTGGTTCCAGAACCGCCGAGCCAAGGATAAGCGACTCGAAAAAGCTCGACAAGATCAGCGCATACGGTACAAACTGCATTATACGATTTATTTTTATTACTCTTTGATAATGCTACGAGTTTTCGATTGTGCCCGTGCGTGCGTGCGTGCGTGCGCGCGTGCGCGCGCGCGCGAATGCCTATTTGCCTGCCTGTTCGACCATTTGAAGCTTAAAATAAGTTAAGGTGACAATTCCAAAGCCTTTGCTTTAATTATGCCTGTGTAATTTAATTATACATTACAAAAATATTGTTAGAATTTGTTAAGTAAGCGAGTATAACCTTTTAAAGCATAATTATAAAATAAGTTTAAAGCTTATGAAGAAGATGTACGTGTAATCAGTTCTATTAAAAAGAAAAAAAAAAGAATTTATTGTTACATTTTGAATAAAATAAATTTATTAAAATCAAGATAAAATTTAGAGTTTTACAAGCGATATATAAATATTTTTTACCCCAAGTACGTTTGCACTTTTAATTTATTTATTCTAAAAAAGTAAAATAAAGTCTAAATGCCACTTACGAGATACGTTCTTTACCATTATTCAAATGTAATAAAAATCTATTTTAATTACAGAACGATTCAATTCTAAGATATTTAACGTAACCCTATTAAATGTTGTAACTTACGCACGCACGCACGCACGCACGCACGCACGCACGCACGCACGCACGCGCACAACGATTATTATTATTAATTGTTTGTTTAACCAAAGTATCGTTGAGTGGAAAGCATTTATCGTCATTTTGCGTATTACCGAAAAGGTAAGGTTTGTTTTTCTCGATAGGAATGTGGCTATAGCAGCAGGTTTGAGCATGTGCGTGCAATTGCCGGTTGGACTTTGCAACTTTTGCCAGGCACCAGTTTGTCTGTGCGCCTGCCTCCAGACGCCGATGCCGATGCCGATGCCGATGCCGCAGTCGACGCCGACAGCAGCGATAACAACGGCGACCGAACTTGAGAGTAAGCCAACCACCAAGATATCGACGCTCTGATTCTTCATTAGGCTCGATATACTTTGTGAGCCATCTTTCTTTTATTATGTACATTTGTGCAAATTACATAATGCACGTATCGAGAAGAAAAGGCTGATCTCGTTTCCGAGTTATTGCTCAAAGATATAATTTCCCTTGGACGTTTTTTTGGCACTTGTATTAACTTATCTTTTATTCATACAAACATCTAAGATTGCGATGTAAAGTGTTATCGTTTAACGAGATCGCGTATTATTACAAATGCACGTCTGTAATAAGTGGAATAGCTGCATTAAATTTATGCAAAGATGCAGAAACTTCCACTTACAACTTTTGTTAATAATAAGCTTTGGGCATTTAAACGGTGTTTATAAAATAAAATAAATATAAAAGACGTTCTTCCTGTATAGATGATTGTTTGTCGACATTTCATTTTGAGGCTCAACTGCGTTATAACCAACGTTTATCTCAATTAGACACAAAAAATAATGAATAGCAATCGGAGAAAGCAATAGGCAACGTTACTTTAAAATCACCAAAGAAATGCAACGTATTTTTTATCGTTCCATGCTTCATAGATCGACTTTTTTTTTTTTTTTTTTTTTTTTTTTTTTTTTCAGACACTTTGTAACGCTTACAAATATTTTACGCAAATATGTAAGAAATAAAAATAAAATGTTAATCTTTTTGATTTAATGTAATTCTGTTTCTCTTTAGTGCAACTCATGTGTACATACCTTTTTTTTTTAAAAAGTAAGTTCGGTGCTTATCAGTTTCGAGACAAACCACATTATAATTGAGGAACTAATTATTTTTTAAAGACCAATTCAGATATAACTTTCTCAACATTTTGAAAGTTTTAAGGTTGACATCAACCACTTTAGAAACTTTCGTTGTCGCCCGTGTAAGCAAGTTAAAGTCAAATTCTAAGAATGCCCATTAACTTAAAGAATGCATTGAAAATAGCTGACAGCGTGTACAGATATTTTAATTTATACCAAAGCCAATCTCACTGGTCCTCAATGGAGAAACATGCGATTGTTTACCATATCAAGTATAATTAAATATATTAATTTTTCCTTCTGGCCACATTTAAAGTCTCGTTAGTACATTTTCTTGACCATTAGGAAAAGATGTATTCGGATCCTCCGAATGGCCGCTAAATTATGATTTTGTAAAAAGAAGTTGCTTTGAATACGATACCGAGATAACAAAATACCGCGATTATTTCCCTTTAAAAAATATGAATATCCATAATTTTAACATTAACATTTTTAGCCGTATTTTGACTAATAGATTTAGATTTGGCCAATAACATGTGCTTCCTTAATCTTAACGTAATAATGGCAACTCCTTTTAATCTTTATTGTTCGTTTATTTTGCGAGTCTTAATTTTTGTGTTTTTCTACGTATCTGTATTTCACTGAATTGCAAAAATCGTAATATTTTACTTGATGATGACTTCAAGGACCACGTTTTACCAACTCTGGGTGGATTCCTAAATTCCAAAAAATCTTAGAATCAGGAGAAGCAATACGTTTATAGTTTTTATTACCGCTGTAATTAATCTATGACCTTATTCACACAGATGTGACTACATATTTATTTGACACCATTGCAGGATGACCAATACTATCGGTTGCTAAGTGCTGGTTTCTTCGTAATCGAATTGCAGGGGACATCACCACAAGAATAGAAGAAGTAACGGGCAAAAGAACAGTAGCCCCGAAGAATGAATAGAAACTTAGGCACATTTAAAACATTGGCTAACAATCTCACTACTGATTAAGCTTGACAATAAAGTAATTGTGATAAGAATGCTCGCTACTTAAAAATATTGTTGTTTTCATCCAAAATTGAGGACTAATCTACTACTACAGAGCTTGATGAGACGGTAATACTTTTTTATTAAACGATTTCGGTATACAAATAATAGATTTTTAAGATGCAAAGTTTTACTTTCGATAATTTTTTTGAACTTTGCAACACTGTTGCAAATTTGATCACTGCTCGTGACAACAGCGTGCAAACCTTTTATCTCGTTTGAAAAATGCTACTGCGAGTGTAAAGCGAACTCTGGGCCTTCTTTTTGGAACCTTTTGAAAATGTTGTTAAAAACATTCGTGCAATTACATGCAAAGATAATACGGATTAATAACCCATTACCCAACGTATATCGACATTATAATATTTGCATTATAAATTGCCAATGAAAAGTGTACGAGGCCAACACAGCTCTGCAATTCCCTCTAATTGTTTCTAATTGTCATAACAAAGTAATTATTTGATCCGAACTTTAAGCGGACATTAAAAAGCAATAAGCAATTATACTTTAAGGAATTTCAATGTTATTAAAAAAAATCGTTCGTTCCCTAATGCCCGGAAATATGCTTTGCGTTTAATTGAGAACTCCTTTAAAGTTAATTGCTAATGATTAATCACTGTTGTTATCTTCTAAAATTTGTCATTTTACAATTTTTCAATATTAATATTATCATACTTGCTACACTTAAAAAAAAGTCTTTGACATAAATGAATGAGTAAAAACATCACATTGTAATAACTCGTACGTTGCCGGATTGTGCCTATTATGCTTTACAAGCCACACAAATCCTATGGAATATTTTATTAAATATCAAAATATCTTAATTTATCATATTGATTTTATTTATTCGTTTATTTTACGCCCTTTTTACAACTTTTGAAGTTTCAAATTTAGCCTAGTATAAGAATAATTGTTTTTTTTTTATTTTTTTATTTTTTTTTATTTATTTATTTTTTTTTTTAATAATATATCATTAAGTCTAATTTTTATACCGTTTAATAATGTTTTTTTTTTTTGTTTTTTTTTTTTGTTTTTTCAAATAAATGTACTATAAATTATGTCATAAAATAGTCTGAGTATTCAACCGTGGTAAATAATAAAAATATTTTTAAACGAACCTGCTCAATACGATAGGTAACAATGCTTCTCTGGCTTGCCTAGGATCGCTACTCGTAAATGTTATTCAAGAATTTATTACTTAACAAAAGCTTCAGTCACGCATGGAGTACAATTTGGCTTTCCAAATTGTGTCCGGTACGTTTATTTTCAAGTATAAAATAGATCTGTTCAATTTCTTTGGAGACTAATGTGGGATAAGTTATGAATTAGAGATTATAATTTGCAGCGAATTTGAAGAAATTATAAAAATTCGCTAGTCAAGTTAAAATTTCGTGCATTCGGGTTTTTTATAAATAAAATTATCACCCCGCGTGCTTCGGATTTTAGTAATAGAGACAAACACGAACGAGATTATAAATTAATTGGCCTTATCATTGCGGTCCATTCAATATATTTAATGCGTAGAGCTTCAACAGAGTCTAAAATGCGCTAAAAACTTCAAAATTAATACCTACTATAACGTGGCAATTATCCCTTACTGGCGATGAAGGGCAGAGCCTACACCTTTTGCGCCGTGCTACAACGCCGCGTATGCCCTTACGAATGCATTCCTTTTTTTCATTGAATTTATTAGGCCCATGTTGTTAAAGCATCCGTGCGCTATCTTATCGTCAAATAATCCAAAAGCTTTTGATGCGCCCAGGGAGTCGAGAATATCCGAGGGAAAGTTGGTAGTCGTGAACGCTTGATCAACGGCCTTTTATTAATTACATGCATAAATTACGAGGTGAAGCAGCACCTGCACCTGCCCCCCATCCACTCTCACTACCATGTCGCTATAGTTTTATTTTGTTCCTTGATGTCTGATTGAAACTTTCTTCCCAAAATTTTATTTTAATATGAATATTAGAAGTTTTTCAATTAATTTATGTTATGATAAATTATTATAATTTCAATAAAAATTTATATAAACACTGAAGCACATTAAAATATTCAAAAATATAAATACATAATTTTCAGAGATTTTCAAAAAATTTGATAATTTACTTCCACTCGATGTTTCGGGAATTATGTGATTACTCTATGTCTACATGTCTATATGTTTTAATACGTACATGCCCATTGAAAGATATCATCATAGGCACATTCCCATTAGATGTTCCTACTTTTTACAGGATACTTCGCGTTTGTCGATTTCCAATTTAAAAATAAAATAATACTTTTTTCTCGGATTAAATATATATGGCCATAAAACATGTAATGAATTGTACATAATTCATTTTAATTATTAACACACTTTTATAATCACATGATTTTTAAATCCGATGTTTTAATTATGCAAATCTTTACCTTGTTTAACGTCACAGTTGATGTACATATTTGTGATTAATGCACGTATCTGATTGTGCCCTCTTAAGAATTGCTAGTAGTGACAAGAACTCTGGTAAACTCCGCTTTATTCGTCGAGTATTTGGATACGTACTCAAATAGTACGCTTTTTCCAATTGTAAAAAGATAATTCGTTTTCTTTATTGTATTGCAAACGATTTTTGTATGTTGAACTCGATATTAACTTGCTAAAATTGCGTTACCTTTTAACAATATACATATTAATTCATCATATGTACAGATATTATTTGCGTTGCAGAACTTTTGTTCGGCTTAAAAGAATGGACTATCTTAATATTACTGTACTAATTTATGTTTTATTTTTTACTTAATGCGCTGAAAACGGCAAATAGACGAAACAACAAAAAGAAAAAATATTGAGAGATTACGTGCGTATGTATTACTCCATTTAATTAAATTATGCACTGAATCAAACGCCGTTTTTATCATGATATTCACTATACGACGAACGACGACAGCTGTTTTTTTTCTTCTGGTCTTTTTTTTTTTTTTTTTTTTTTTTTTTTTTTTTTTTTTTTTTTTTAATTATTATATTCAAGGTTTTATTACACATGCGAGCATAGTGCAAAATTAAGAATATTTAAGATAAAATTTGAAATAATCATAATTTTGTTTTATGATATCACAACACATACCTTTGTATTTTAATCCAGCGAGCTTTTTCCAATAAGAAAAAGAATTCCAATTATATAAATTTAAATTATCATTTACAAAACTCAGCATTATTTATCCAAATAACATAAACAACGAGTACAGTTATTCATTAATTTAACGAAAATGAAGATATCGGCGCAGTATCTTGAACACTAACTCTTGAGAATTAATTTAACGCTAATAGTAATAGAGAGAAGTACACAATTAAGTTAAACATCAATTGCCGTTTTTCTTCGAGATATAATGCAATTCTAAGACTCAAAACTGATGCACTTTGGCTTATTAAAGTTTAATCTGTAGCCTCGGATGTTGCTTGAGCCGTATCCAAAATGATTTCGAAAGAGAACGGAGTGAAGCTATAACCCTGTCCAAGATAGAATTTACTCTGGAACTCAACCCTAAAAAATACAAGAATAAAACTTTTAACTATCAAAATATTATTAATACCGTTTGTATAATTAAATTCCTTTTCATTTACATTTTATTAAAATATTTTATTAGCGATCGTATTTCGCTTTTAGGTAAGTAATTTTTAATAAGTAATTTAATGAGTAAAAAATCAACGAGAACACTAATACTGCTATTTCAAATATAATAGAAGCCTCAATCCACAAGGTCTCATGCACCGAATTTTTTGGCACTAAATCGCGAAACGTGCTTCAACGCGTGCAAAAGTTATTTTAATTTTGAAATTTCAATTCTGCTACTTTATAATATTTTAAGCCTGATAACATTTTTTTTATTAATGAATATCTTGGACATTTAACTGTCGTAAGGTCGTTGATGTTTAAATAATTACCAATGAAGCCTAAGGGTGTGTAGGAAAGCCGATAATCCTTCCATGAGTACTAGAATTCCAACAGTTAAGACTGCCCAGAAGGCGAAAACACCCCAAAGAATAATGCCTCCTCCCCAACCTTCTTGAGTTAAGCCGTTCTTCATCACCATGTTCCATAATACTTCGGATAGTTCTAGAAATAATTGTTGTTATAGATTACTTGATGGTCTAACTAAAATTCTATTTGACATTCTAACAAAGGACTATGACAGTTAGTTAATAAACTGAATATGATACTCCTGGGGTTTATCCTGTATCAAAAAAATGTACATGTGTTCGAAACAAATTTAAAGTCACGCAAACGTAGGCATACCGAATCCAATTTTCCGCATATAAATGTATCAATATTGAGTAAAATTCCAAAGTGCGTGCAAAAAATATTGCCACACCAATGGCTCTAGCCGCTTATAAAAAGCGACGATTAACTGTTGCATCAAAGAATAATATAAACATTAATTTTAACATATTGGGAAGATAACTTTCTTAGTTTGATTTAAAACTGTAAAACACCCGTTTTTCAATTGTAGTAGATTGTATAATTTCTTGAAGCTCCTGTAAAACTATTTCAGCACTTTTAATCACGAGCCATGTTTCATGAGATATCCCCAATTCAAAAGTCATATTTAATCGTCTTGGAAAACGTTATGTTTTCTTGATTAACTTGCAATTAAACCCTTAGAAAGGCCCTTAATTCTAAGAAAATCAGTTTCTGAGAAGTTCGAAATTATAAATAAAAAATAAATTCTTTATCGTCCAATTGTTTACTGGTTTAATAAAAAAAATGTAAAGAAAAAATGTAAGAATGCTTTAAAAAATCGCTACACGTCTAAAATTTCTTTCTAAAATTATCAATTCTATGCCAATCCTCGTGCTAATCTGAGGAGTCCAAGTATCATTATTAAAGTTAATATTATTATTAAAATTAAAGAAGATAGTTTAAAAAGAAACTTACGCGCGTGCGCTAGAGATAATGCCCAAAGGCGCAGATAAGAAGCGGTATGCGATACACTGCCCAGTACATATTCAATGGTGTGTATCCCCTGGTGAATGAAAACTTCGGCCATATCTTCCTCTTCCTCTTTATGGACCGGTAGTTGGCCTCCCTGCGATTGCGCCATTCCTGAGCCATCAATGTCGCCATTCTCTGTACCGTGGTTATTCAACTGCAGAAGATGTTTGTTTTTCAATTATTTCACGCTAATGCAACGACACTGACAAAAACTAAGGCTCTACTTGCTTTTGCAACACTTATACATACATTCTTTTTGTCCAGCAAAGTAGGTTACATTGTCCAGAGAGAAATCGAGCAGTAAAGAATAAAAATTAAACATCTTAGAACACGAAAAGAAACAAGTATTGTGATTCATGGATACGGTATATTTTGTGTATTGTATCGCTACAGTACATTCATTGGGAATCGAATAAAAAGTGCAACATCTCTCACTAATTCTTAAATGCAACAGATTAAAAATAAAAATTCTTGAATAAACTAAAAGTAATTCCTATTCTTAAAACGGAAAAAATTATACTACTGTGCCAAGCTACAAGATTATGAGATTCTGGAAGTTTTGCGGATTTGTTTCTTGCGGATAAATATTGCAACACGTATTTATTTATATTGATCTAAAATACCCGCTGAACTCTTGATAATATTTAACGTTCACATACTCAGTTTTAAAAGTTTATAAAACTCCGTGTAAAAATTCAAGCATTATAATTAATCATCGCGTTAATAAAAATGAAACCGATGAAGAAGTAATGAGAAGTAATAAGAAGTAATTAGAATAGTTTAAATTAGAAGAATATTCGTTCGTAAGTGATACGATTCTTGGCTAGAATACAAGTAAAAGTATTTTTAATTACTATACCTTACACCTTTTTAATCAACATTTTTCATAATTCTTAGAATAATATGTGGCTAAATTTACATTTTTTTATCAGGAAAACTAAATTATTATCTTAATTAAGCATCTCCGTTATGATAGTTACAATAAGTTAACCAGGTGGATATGTATTGTATCATAGAAATTTTTAAATAATTACCCGGCAATTATTTAATTTATATGAATACCTTAATAGAATACACTTTACGCTCGATATTAATTCTTTGAAAATTTTTTTCATTCTTCCTCCAGCATTCTCAACGATACTGCTACGCCGTACCTGGAGATAATTGAGAAAGCCTGAACACGTGTAAGTCTTATTGCTTTTTTTTTTTTTTTTTTTTTTTTTTTTTTTTTTTTTTTTTTTTTTTTTTGTCCTAATCCTAGGGTCCAGAGAGCCCGAGAGCATATGCCGTATAGAGTAATAAAATAATTACTTCGAAAACGAAGAACACTTTCCATTGGGAAAGTTGACATTATTAAATCCTTATCGAGGAACGCAAAATGCCACGACGAGCGCTTATCTTAATTTTGTCATTGTTTGTCGCATTATCGTTTACATAAAAGAACTGTGCGAACAAGCATATAGATTTAAATAAATATTAAAACATAATCTTGTATCATATATTATTCCTTAAAAGAGAACTTAAAACAATGTAATATTGAGTAATATTTCATTATAATAATTTCAATTTTCTACGTAATAGAGGACTGACTTTTTTTAATTTAGATTAACTACAATATAAATAGAAATTTCGAGATGCTTGTTGCTCAAGTTCAGTTTGAATAATTTTTCATACTGTACAGAATAAAATCTGTTTCTTATTCCCAACGTTGAGATAACAAAAATAAGATCATTATGAAATGAACAATATTTTTTTTGTTTTGTTTTAAAAATTAAAAGTACGACGTGACATTAAAGAAAAAAGACAAAAGAAATTTCTGCTCTTTACAAAAAGCAGAAATGCTTAAAAACAGGATTAGATAAAACATTTATAGGAGTGAAATTAAGGAATAGATAGTTTTATACCTGCATATGTTTCTTCTTTCGTTCTTGCATCATCATGATGGGCTTGGCAAGGAGCATCCAAGGAATGCACAGTACACCAATAATAACGAGAAATTTTTCGAGTGAATATTGACCTCCATACATGTAAGGATCGCATGGAGGTAGTTTAGTCGGTGACTTGAACAACACCATGTTAATAAAGGTGATGAGCACCGATGGAGCACAAAAAGAACTAGTAGTTACATCTGAGAAGCGAAAAAAATATAAAAATTTTCTGACACATACACAGATCTTGATTTAATAATACTAATCATTAACCAAAACTAGCTTAAGACGTGTAATACACCATAAAAAAATCTAAAGAAAAAAAAACAATATAAAATAATTAATTTATCGAACAGGTAAAAAGTCTGATTTGACAATCAAATTACCAAAAAGTAAAAGATAATAATACTTGAACGAATTCTGAAGGATGTCCCCTAAAGGTGCAATAAAATATACTCACCTGGGTTATAAACAGGATGAGATGCTGCATATTTGACCCACTTGATAAACATAAGCAGTGTCATATAGAAGAAAAGGAAAACTAGAAAGATGATTTGTGGTATGAATTCACAAAGTATGTTAAGTCTGCGTTTAAAATACAGGTGGTTGAAGAGCCCAACTATGACTCCGAACAGCATGTGAATAACACCAAAGATAATGGAAATCTTCATTTTGTACGAATTTAGGAAAATGATCTTGTTTTCGGACAATTGCCAAACTGGATCCATGCCAAATGGATAGGGGTGCTGTATATAATCAGTAGTAGGATTCAGCTGTAGCACTCGATTATTAATTACATCAGAACTAGTATAATTGACGGTCCAATATGTACCAAAGACGTTCAGAGATTTGGAAAAAACATCATTGTAAATGAAACCTGCGAGCATATCGAAAAAATTGTTTATCAAAATATTTGCTCACTTGCGTATTCTTTATTTTTCCATAGTATTACAGTTTAATAATAATAATAATAATAATAATAATAATAATAATAATAATAATAATAATAATAATAATAATAATAATAATAATAATAATAATAATAATAATAATAATAATAATAAAATATTTAAATATGCACACGAACGCGCAATTTATGAAAGGAGGTGATAAATATTGTAAAAAGTTATATCATGTATTGAATATAATGCCGAAGTTATTTGCAAATTTTGCAATGATACATGTTACATTGATAGATATATGAACGCAAATAAATTTCCCACTATAAAAGTACCTTCTTTGAACCTAATGAATTATTCTATCTTTTAGAACATTTATTATTCACATATTTTTATAATGCTTTATAATACTTTAAGGCGCTAAAAATGAAAACATAACATCTAAAAGGAATGCATGTGAAAAATTTAAAAAGTTGTACAGAAATTTACGTATGTTCTTTTACAATTAAGGATGATACAGATAATTTAGCATCTGTTTTCGTAAAGAAAAAAAAGTATTTTCAAAAATATTGATAAATTTGATTAAGCAAGGAGTACTTGACTTTGGACTACTGATTAAATAATTAAAAGATTAAACGATTAAAATTACACAATACTGACGATATAATTAAGAAATAATGTTTCGGTAAAAAATGAGGAACAATAACATGTACTACAGAAAACTTATAATTTCTTCTTTTTTTTTAATATTTGCATTTTCTTAAGAGCTGGGATATCGTCGTTTTGAAAATAGAATAATACAAAAGAAAACTGTCTTTGGACTTGGACAATTTTCTCCGGATCAGCACGAGGGGAGCATTGTTTATATTTTCGGTGTATATATTACATTATATTATATGTAGGACAGATGCTTGTCATGCATCTGAATTATGTACCACATCGTGTAAGAGAAGTGCTAATAAACGGAAATTAGTCTAGTTATTTAGAAATGAATATTAAAGCTAGATACTTGTGAAACAAAAATTCTTATGATTGAATGGCATGAAAAAACTTTAGAAATGCGCGCATTAACGTTCAATACTTTTTATGAACTGCGTAATTAAAATTAGTTTTTATCGCGTAATTATATTAATTTGTCCCCTCTACCAAAGAGACTCCGAGTCTCGTATCGTTGCTTTTGAAAATTTCGCATGATCAATCAAGATAAAATATTAAATTTATTCTGCATTTTATTACATTGTAATTTGTCTCTGAAGGTTTTAATTAGTACAAAATAAATACTTATCATTTTCTTTAAATGTACTTCTTAAATCAAAGAAATACTTCGAGAGATACTGAAATAATGAATCTCTTGACAAATACGGTATTCATTTTGGTTGGATCAGAAATTAGCATGTTTTTACCTGTATACATGGAGAAGACACCCATCAAGAATATGATATACCGCCCGCCAAAAAATATGTTCCAAATTTCATTATCGGATTTCTGAGCGGCGAGAGGCTTCTCCTTTAAAACCATCCAACCAGCAAACAGGAACATAATGAGGCCGTGTCCTAGATCACCGAACATTACAGCGAAAAGAAAAGGAAAGGTAATGATGGTGTATGGGGCGGGGTTCATCTCGCGATAGGAAGCAACTCCGTAGGCATCTATTAACGCCTGGAAGCCCTTGGTGAACTTGTTAGTGCGATTATAAGTAGGAGGATCTTCGAAGGTTTCCATTCGATTCAAAATTGGCGGTACAGAGCTGCCACTGCGCTCCTGAAAAGACACTCAAATAGCTCAATACGCACTTATTATTTCATCCTATTTTAATGTAATTCTCTCATGGCGGCAAAGATCGCATCCGAATAATTTTAAAAATATTTCGCAAGCAAAATTAAGCAGGTGAACAGCTTTTTATAAGAAATTTATTCACTTCAAATAATCCATTAATACAATTGAAATTGTATTACAAAAACAAAAACTGAGAACATGTCATGTGCAAATGTTTAAAAAATTACTTAAAATAAAAGAAAATAATTTCAGTTTGCATCTATTATCAAACTTGAGACAGTAGATACTTCCAAGACTTAATTTCATTGAACGAAATGATAAAATTAGGCGTTTTTCATAAAAGTTCCACTATTTTTATAAATTGTGGAGTCATAGGACTATAACCTACTGACTTTGTTATAAATTAAAATTTCAAATAACATCAATAACAATAAAAGAGGCCTTTTGTCTTTTACAATTTCGCTGATTAAACGGCATGATTAATGTCAGATATTTTGTATGGAAAATTGAAACAAAAGTGTACAAAAGAAATCGCGAATTTACGAGAAAGATCTCTCTCTCTCTCTCTCTCTCTCTCTCTCTCTCTCTCACTCTCTCTAAAATTCTATCTCATAAAATTCTCAATAATTTTCGAAGCTTGATAACAAATTTTTTAATATTATCTTAATATAATCGAAGGAGGGATAAAATTAAAAGCTTACAAAACAAGTGTAACTTACGGTTCCTCGTCGAAGAGCTAATTGAATTGTCTCGATGTCTAAAACTGGAACCCAGCACTCAGCAATCAGACATTTTTGTGTTACATCCAAGTTAAAAAGATTTAAGGTATGATAAATGGCCTTGATCTTGCGCACCTTAATGAACCAGTTTTTAATATTTTTAGCTGCTGCTACGAGAACCCGATGTCTGTGATCCTGAGTCTGGCCGAGCACCTGAAAGGGACAATATTTACAAAGAATTATTACAAAATTGTCATAAAATTATTGCAAGGCATCATAACGTACCACGAAGTTCTTTGATGTAAATAAAAAATTTAGTAAACCAAATTTTGTAAACCAAATTTTGAAAAAAAAAAAATGCAAGTAAATTGAGATCCAAGTAAATCGGTTTTTTGTAAAGATTTTTCTCCCGAAGAAATCGATTTTTCATCTCTTCATTGTTAAAGCAGTTAAAAGGGTAAAAAGGTAGCTAAACTAATTTAGATTGTCATTGATTGATCCAAACTAACCTAAGTTGATCTAATTAATTTTACTTACGAACGTCACGAATCTGATTTAGTCGTGACAAATTTCCACGTTAAACTAACGCAATGACAGATAAGATCGATATTAAAATTACTCATATTTTTGAAGAGATATCGTGGAAATTTATAGCTTTCAAGTCATACACGTTGGCTTTGAAAACAACGCATTAACTGGGTACAAGAACAAATGGGTACTCGATGCACACATTGTAATCTGAAAAAAAGACATTTTGACGGGAAAATAGAACGAACGGAAAATCCTATCATTGATCTCAACGTATATTATGACTTAAAAGAATAACGCAACAAGTACTCGATTAATGCTGCGATTTATGCCGATTCGTACTGCGCGTGACCAAACGCGTGAGCTTCGAATACCTCGATGTTTTACGAGAAAATTGCGAGGCCAACTCCACGATCAACGATTATGAGAGGTTTCTTCATTGTCAAGGGACTCCTTGATATTTCAACGGATATTACAAGCATGAGCAAGCGGTCGTCTACGTTCATTAGTAGCCAGCAAGTTTTACCAGAAAGAGACTTGCTCTTTCTTGTAATACACAATAAATTAAAATATTAATCGAGAAAAAGGAAATTGACAGGCTAGATATTTCGAATCCGCGGTAAATTAATTAAATAACGCGCAAACTCGTTGCTATGAAATTTTACTTTATGCATGTTAAATTGCGCGAAACTTTCTCGACTTCGTAATAACTTCGACTATTTATCATAAATCCAACGAGCGTTCAATTTATTTGTTGAAAATATCATACGCGTTCCTTAACTTATAATCATTATGTCGACAATAGCCTATCTGTGCCTATTTGTATTTTAATGTAAGAGTATTTTAAAAACGATTTAAACGATCGAACGAAAGCGACGAAATTAGTAAAGAACGTGTCCACAAAACAATACCACCAACCTACACGAGCAAACTGCGTCGTTCGTTGGATTTCGATGGAAAACAGCGCTAAAAGAAGATGTTACACATCGACTTGTAAGTTTTATCATATACGGTCTCTTCCGTCACGGTAATGACTTGAAAAAACCCAACATCCTTCAAGGACACCAACGGCACTTTTGTCCTTTAATACTATGGCGCTACATAATACAGGACCTATCATCGCCCAATCTCCAAGAATGACCTAATGCGCACAGATTTTCCAGCAGTAGCAAAGTTATTACGTGGACAAATCAACGCGCTGAACCAGCTTGCGGAACTCTTGCGGACCAATGGTCACTAGCTGCAAGAATAGCGTACTTTTGTCGAGAAGCGGAACTTATGCTCGAAATTTATGCACGTTTTTAAAAGCCTCTATGTAAGTGCCATCGTTCGTGCATGGTTGATGTCACGCCGAAGTTCACGGTTGATTTACAATAAATAACTTTTGTCTCACCTTTTAGCCTAAAATTCCCAATATTAAACGACGAAAAATCTTAATTAAAAAAAAAAAAAAAAAAAAAAAAAAAAAAAAAAAAAAAAAAAAAAAACAGTCGAGCAATTAATAGCAGTTACTTCGAAGATATTTGAAAACTATACTTTTCCTAATTAAAAAAAATGCGTATTAGTCCGAATGAAATAGTAAATGTAGAGAAACATGGAGATAAGGAATCTGATAAGTTTATTCGTCGATCCAAAGAGTAAAAGAATGAAGGAAATCATACGGTATTCAAATCCTCGATGCGGGTTAATACTCCCATAGCCATTTCACGTCTCTGTGCAGGCGGCTCCGGGCAAGGGTAGAGGGTTGCACGGAATCCTTCGCAGATTTTCTTGACTCTCGTCTTAAGTTGGTCGCCTTGGTAGAAGATGATGAACACGGACTTAAATACTTGGTCACCCTGGATGTTAGAAGGAGCAAAGCTGGAATCAGTTGACGTATGAATAAAGAATTTTAAGGCGTAATCCGCGCATTACGAGTAAGTAACGGCGCGGCTTTCCGCTAAGATGTTTGCCATTTAAAGGGAAACCGCAAATGAAACCGAAGATATTGCACAGCGTTAACGGTTTATTTTATTTCTCCTTGTTAGAAACTCGCGTAAATGAGAAAGAAATAAATAAAGAGAGAGAGAGAGAGAGAGAGAGAGAGAGAGAGACAGATCTTCAAAATGGCAAAATACCGACGATGAAGGATCCGATTTGAATGAAAACTCGATCCAAGCAAGTCGACGTTTATTTTTGGATAAAGGCTCGGGTACTCTTTAGTTGTCCGGTGTAATTTAGTTCTTCGTATTTTCATGGCTGAAATTTCTACAGGCGCGCTATACATTCTACATTCTTCATTCGTATTTTACATAAAAGGCTTGATCGATCGAAACGAACAATTCTTTAAAAGCGTTGCGAATTGAAATAATACGTAGTTCGAGTTTCGTTTCTGGTCGAGCACGAACACGTCGATGATATAAACCGCGGAAGAGTTCGGTTCCGTTTGGTTGTGCGTTGAAAACCAAGTAAAATCACGAGTTTTGGTATATTTGCGACGAAGCTATTGCCCACAGCCTTCCAATAAACGCTTGCCAAACACGTTCAAAGGATCGTTCAAATCAAGTAATAACTTGCATGCGAGTGACCGCAGCCACTCGCACAATTGACGCGAACGATCAACGGCTCTGTACAATCGATACTCTATCTTACCTAATCGTCCTCTTACGCGTGCGTAAGAGTAAAGCACAAGTTGCAATTGCAAAGAAGAGGAAAATTGCGTGTAAACTTACTGTGGAGGGGTCCTCGAGAGGCGTCTCAATCTCAGCCTGCCTGAGAAAAACATTGCCACGACAAGCTCGCCATAGCATTCGCTCGAAAGCTGGTATTCTTTCGCGTAGTATGACTCCAGTGACGAAGCTGCGGGTACATTCGATAAACACTTATTAGTATCAACGGGCCATTGCGGGTGTTCGGAACCTCTTTTCCTTTGTTAATGCTTTATATCGCTAAGATTATTCGAGGAATTATTTGTCATGGGAATGAGGGGAACATCTACTGCTGGCTCAACAAAGATTAGGCTGCTTTTGGTAACGTGGGTTAAGAAGTCATTCGGTGCTTTCGGGGCTCGCACGCGAAGGCAACCGGTAAAAACATCGCTTTGATCTCTTTGCATACTTTAGCGCCGCCTATAGCATTCGGCCGTCCACAATTTATATTTATCTTTCTCTTTTTCATCGGGGACAATTGACAATGTGCATCTTAGATGATAAAGGGTGCAGTTACCTATTTCTCTTTGCTTTTGACAACAAGCTGTTCGCTCTCAGCGTAGCAACAGTAAGGACCACCGTACATTACGTATTAACTATTATTGGGTTTTTACACCTGAGTATGATTTTTTAACGAACAATTTTTACGAGAGAGAGAGAGGGGAAAAAAAAAAAAAAAAAAAAAAAAAAAACTGCTTTGCGACAGCGTGAATTAACATCTCGCGTTCGGATTTTTTTGGGTAAAGAATTTTTAGGTAACTTTGCCCCAGTTTTTCAATCTGTATCGATTAGCATTAAATTATCCGTTATTCAAACGTGTTTTCGTTAAAAAATGTAGCCCTTACGTATACCATTGAAATTTTCACAATGGAATAAAAACTGAAGAAAGTACAATAAGTCTGTCTAAGTTGGGTTTCACGATGACATTTTATATTTTGCTAGAGAATCACGAACGTACGGTATTAAATGTGAAAAAAATTAAGCTTCTTCATAAATATTTAAAGGGATTAAGAGACCCGATAAAAAAATTAAAGTTATTTCGAACTTTGATGGGCTGCCGAATGATGATTTCTGTAGCCATGGTCGTGTTTTACGTACCTTGGTAAAACATGTAACTTCAAATTAAGTAACAAAAACAAAAAGCTCTCTCTCTCTCTCTCTCTCTATATATATATATATATATATATATATATATATATATCTATCTATCTATCTATCTATGTATATGCACATGTGTATATGTATATACATATACGTATGTGCACATATTATACGTTAATAATTGTTCTTCAAGCGCTCAAGATGCAGTACGCATGATAAATAGTTTAAAAAACAAACAGATAACCGGAATATGAGTAATATCAACACTCAATAAGACAAGGATCTTTTATTCGATGTTTTTGATTCTTATTTAGGCAATTTCGGAAAAGTTTGAAATTGAAACATTGTTAACATTTTAATTATATTGATGGAATTATTCTTATTTCCCTTTAAAATACAATTTCTTTTAATTTTTATAATATAACTTGCGCGTTATATTATATTAATAATAACGAGATTTTCAGTCAATCATTTATTTATATCATTTAAAATAAGATAAAATTAAATTACCCATTATAATCATCTGATTATTTTTCTCTGATTTGCTCCACTACATTAACGAGCTCGTTTCTTGAGAACATAATATCAGACCATTTTTTGGAACATATGTCGAATCGTATTTTGTATTAAAGAGGGCGTACGTACATCAGAAATTGTAACAGAGGGAGAGAGAGAGACAGACACACACACACACACAGAGAGAGAGAGAGAGATGCTCATTGAAGGAGTAGGAAAGATGCGAGACAATACAGTAGGCAGCTTCAGTTTTTAGTAATAACAATATATGATAATATTCATACCGAACAGTAAAACAAGTGATATGATATTGTCAAGATTGTCCTTATTTTCGTGCAAGAATCAAAGACGCGTTAGTTTATTTCATTACGTTCTTTTTTTGCTCAAAAATCAATCTGTACAAACGTTTTATGCTGATGTTTTAAAAATATTCCTTGTTAATAAGTGGCTAAACAAAAATGCATTTTTATTGAAATTTAAAGAAATTATTAAACGTAACGATATAACCATAAAAATTTTTTGTTCAAACAGATTTTGTTCCAACATTCAAACGTGAAAATTAATTCTCCGTTATGAGTAAAAATACGAGGTCATTAAATTTCTTTGCGTGTCTTTATCAAACTGTAACAAAATTGCATCTTTGCATTTGATTATTTTCGTTGGATTAGGAGATGAAGCACAAAATAAATAAATTTTACCTTTTTCAACCCTCTAATACGGAGTAAGGTTAATCGTTTCTTTAAAAATACACATTAGCCTTCATATGTAGGGAAAAAATAAAAAAATAAAAAAAAAAAAAAAATAAAAAAAAAAACAATAAAGAATGATTAACCAAGGGGTATCGTACATCTGTTAAAAAACATATTCTAGAAATTCAAACAATTTTCTCTTTAATTTTACAATTAATTTTGTGAAAATTCAAACTAAACATCGATTTATATTGAACTACAAGTTTTACTGTTTGTAAACTCGTGCAAATTTGTACAACAAGTTACATCTAATATTAAAACCTAGACGACGGCTCATTGAAACATTTCGAAGAATTTTTATCCGAGAGAACGAAAATAATCGCGTAACTTTGATTTTTATTATTATTCGTAGTTTGTAATGACAATTGCATAAAAGACGGTTACTATTTTCAGACGACTGGTAAAATCTATGCCACTGCTTTTCAAGTAAAAGGGATTTTAGTTTAAAAATAATTGCGACCCGTAATAAAAGCGAGCCTCTGCAGCCAATACTAATTAATAAAATGCGTATCTTACATCTTACGTACGTTTATATTTATATTCGTGTAAAGTTAACGTAAGCAAACGTAACACCATTCTAATTATCATATTTTAAATACTGCTATGCATATATCACTTTTATATCTATCTTGATCTTACATTCGAATAATTAATCGTCATATTTTCGTTCGAAAATCAGAATCAACAATTGTCATTCCCCTGGAAATTGAAATCTATCCACTATAAAAATTGAATTACGTTCTAAGCTCTCTTTAACGATAAATATTTTAAATAACTTAATGTCTCCAAAATGTTTCAATCGGTGATCTCGTCTGAAAAGAATAAAAATATTCAGCACTTATCCACAGGAGTCTCGTTTATTTTTAATTGTATCATCCTCGAATTGTCCAAGCCACACGCGCATTGAGATTTGGACTGTCATTAAATTTTTTGTTTTCGTCGCAGTGCAAATTCATTTAATATAGTCCATCGAAGCCCTTTCGAATAAACTTCGAAAAGAGCGCCATAGGAGGGGCAGTGGTAGGATGGGGAAGGAGGATAGAATAAACCTTGATCCGTTGAAAGAAGAGATACCATAGAATTAATGGCTTGAGCATCGAGGACGTTATAAATTATGAGAATAAGGTAAAAATATCGATTAGTAGGAATAAGAGCAGCGCGATTGATTCCGGATAACGAAGCACCATAATAAGAGTGCACCGCTTTTTCATTTAATTACATTTTTCTGCGCTTCAAAAATACCAAATGTATTTTATAATTTTTTTCGTTACGAGTAAAATTCTTTATTAGTCCAATCGAGTATAAGATCTTCGTTACCCTATATTCCTTATAGTGAACAGTCGATTTGAAACTGTGGGACTTTGTAGACAATGTTGCAAGATTCCTTACCAATTCACTCTTTTCGCAAATTAATAAATGGAAGCATTATACGCACGCACGCGCGCACGCGCACGCGCACGCACAAAAATAATGCTTAATTTAAGAATAAAGAAAAAATCATGTATCCCAAAAGCATTTACACATTTACAAAATCCCAAACACGTAGGATTGTAAAGAAACCAATAGAAATCAAACATGTTTGTAAAAAAATATATAAAAAGAAGAAGCGAGTATTGTATTGTTTAGAAACTTCACTTTCTTCTATGCGCGGGTGCGTGATTTTTGTAAGAGCAATGATAAAATTAACTTCTATTAACACGAGACGTATGATTTTTACTTTCATCGAGGATTAGCGCGCTCAGAGAAACACCAAGGAAAACAAAAACATGACAATCGAATGATAAATGTACTTACAGGCGCGCTCGCACACAAAGCTGTACTCATTTTTCAACGAAATTTTTCCCATTATTCTTCATTCTCTGAACGCGAAATACTACATTATTAATGGAGGTACAGAAGCCCTTGCTCATCCACTGAATAACATTTGAAAAAGTCTATGTGTACGGGCACGAACGTACACCTACTCGCTCAGTCGTAGAGCGCCTTTCGCGAACAAATTTCGGTTCGTTGGTCATTTGTAGATTAAAGATTAAAAATTAAAAATTAGAAACTAGATGGGGGATGTTCAAGCTGTCCCCGAGTGCGTCAAAATACGCAACTCTTGGACTTGAGTAGAGACTGGTATAACGACTGGTTTGTCGATCAATGCAAGCTTTACAAGGAACAGGAGTACTGTTCCTGGCGATCAAAAGCAAAAATGAAAACGCGATCGACGTAAGGTTGAACGAGTTGCGCGAACATTCAGGGGATAAGCAAGGGAGGCCGCCGGTACTTCCCCGCTGCATCGGCGTTGCTAATCCGCGAGGACGCGTGAGTTCCTCAGCGGCTAAAGGTGTACGTACCCCAGTTGGACAGGACCGAGGGCAGTCTGGCGGGCGATATTATCGTCGCTAATCAATGCGCGTGTCATGGACTCGGTGGAGTTCAAGCCTGCGTGCTCTTGCTGACGATACAACAGACAAGACACAATTAACCGCATAGCACACTCTCGACACACCATCGCAATATACTTCAAATGCCAATCACTTGCCATTTACTTTTCTCTTTAATTCCGCTCTTCTCTCGTGCTTGGCACTTTACACTTACGCTTTAGCATTTATGCATCTCGTTGGAAGAGCAGTTGCATTTTTGACCAGTCAAAGCTGCATTCTTACCAACTACTTTCATTAAATTCGCTAAAACTGACGTTTTAAGCACTCGTTTGCGCTAATAATTAGTACTCTGTAAAAATGCGCGGGCAAACTCTTCTCTGGCGGTATCGTCGGATTTCGGGGGTAAGAAAACGAAAATCTGGCCAATCCTCCCTGCTAACGTTTATTCTACGATGATTATAGCAAGTGGAACATCTTATCGAGTTCACGCGCCCCCGTCTTCAAATGCGCAATATTTGCGCAGGCATCGACACTAGTTATGAAACAAAAAACCAACGGAGAGCAAAAAAAGAAAAACTTTTGGATTCGATCAAGGCCGATACTTTACTTCACTCCCGTGAATTGTCGTCACTTGACGCTGTACGCGCGTAATATACTTATGCAAAAGTAGCTCGAGGAATTCTATCGATCGATATTGAAAGGTCAGAGGCCCGATTGTCCATTCTTACTGTCGTAAAAATATTCTACTTTCGTTAGAATTTTATAAAGAGTAAATAACCTAGACTCCAGCAATTTTTTATACAAATATCAAAAGGGTAAATGCAACTTGAAGTTTTCAAATTACCGACCAAGTAAAGATTATCTATTACGTTTTCTGTTACACCCAATGATTCGATCCAATTTCGAGTTGCAACGTCAGTGCGTGGTCGATTAATTATAAATATACATCAATCGAACATTTTCAACGCGTTATACGTGTGTATGAAAAAATCAAGTGAATTATATATTTATAATTGACTTATCATTGTCAAAAAAGCAATTGCATCTAAATTTATAACCGATAACATATCGGATTATTATTAAGTAATCAAAAGAAGCCTTTGGAAAACAATCTTTGACTGGTCATAAATTTATTAAACCACATCCATTCTAAATACAAATTGCCAAACTGATTAATGCATGTTGTTGTTGTCGTCGTCGTTATCATCATCATCATCATCATCATCATCATCATCATCATCATCATCATCATCATCATCATTATCATCATTATCATTATTATCATTATTATCATTATTATCATTATTATTATTATTATTTTTTTTTTAATTCAATTGACTGACAACACTCAATTTATTGAGCTTTGGATTTAACCCCTACGAGCTACGTAAAATCATTCAAAATCAGTGCGTACATGTTAATTATTACGTACATTCTAGATGCACGAGCAAAAAACTTACCTAAAAAAAAAAAAAAAAAAAAAAAAAAAAAAAAGAAAAAAGAAAGAAAGAAAAAAAAAGAAAAAAAAAACAATGGATAGAAATGTTTATGTAAACGTTAGATATCTGAAAGGAAATGTAACAAATGTAGAGAATTTTGACTAAATATCAGCCCTCATCGGTGAATGGAGCCTCGTCGTGAATGAAATACCTGAAATAACTTATTCTACTTTGAGTAACTCTGTAAAAGTAAAAAATTTTATGTAATGTTTCTTGTCGCTTCGGTCTTCTATTTATCTATACATATATAAGTATTTTATTCATTAGGCGACACATCATTTTGTTTCATGTTCTTTCTCTCTCTCTTTTTTTTTCTCTCCATTTTCTTCTGCCTTTTGTTAAAAACAAAAACTCGATGTTGACGCAATTTAAATGCTCAATTAAACATTCACATGTACATAATTATAAAAACAAAGAAATAATAGTAGCGAAGCTCTGAAACACAGCTGTTAAAGACAAAAAGCACATAAGCAGAATAGTTATTTGCTCATTGACAAAATCTGTAACAACGCTTTGACTTTGGCTTCATTAATGTTGCTCAATTATGAAGTACGATTACAATGGCTCTATAAATTACAATATTTATACATGACTTTTTAATGAATTTACGCCAACATTACAAAAAATCAATGCGTTGAAGAAGACTGAATTTTTGCACTTCAAAAATATGCTAAAAACACAACTGAGATAACTAGTTTATTCAACATACAGAATCATCGACACCTGCAAATTACTTTTTAATGCTTCTTAATTCTTTCGAAGAGAAATTTCTTTGTGAATCGTCTAGGTGTCGATAATTTATCTGAAAAACAAGAATTTCATTTTCCGTACATACCCATGGCCACACCATCATCATTTGTTATTCACAGGGACAACTCTTCTAAGAACAAAAATTCTAGTAATTGTTTTAGCGAAAATAATCAAACGATATTCAGTTTCAGCTTTGCACAATTAATAATGAGCCTACAAAAGCTAGCACGTTCATTAAGTGAAAAATTTGCACACATTATCTTACTAAATATTTCATGATTTTAAAAATGAATTTTATTTTCATTGAACACGACTGCGACTTTCGAAGCACAAACGTGTAAAACTTCTACAATGAATTCTTCACCGCGCGATTTAAGCGATCAAGTGCACGAAATAACTTGTCACTTGTCATTCGTTTGCTGAATAAATCATAAATAAAAAGCTCATTTTCGTTTGGACAACTGAGTTGTATTCGATACAGTTTGAAAGGGTATAAACTGTACCAACTGTTATGCACCGCGTAAAAGTGTATAATATAAGTACTCTTTCCTTTAACTCCGTCACACACGCAAAAATGTCCTTTTAGAATACACAGCAGAAGTTGAAAATGCCGCGTGATGATTATTGTCGCCGCGATTTCTGGCGTGTTATTGGACGAGAAAAAGCAAAATAGATGCGTCTCTTTTTTCTAGGCAGTCATTTCAAATTTCTCTTCGTCTTGCCAAAACCGATACTTTTAAGCGCAATTTACCCGTTGACAAGTACGTTGATTTATTACGATCGTTAAAAAACGAATGTTTCGATCGGAAACTTTAATGAACGTGTAGACAATATGTATATTTAACGTCAACATTTAACATTATCAGCGGAATGGCATATTCGAATATTAATTTTTTTTTTTTTTCTTTTTTTCTTTTTTTCTTTTTTTCTTTTTTTCACAAAGTACACGTGACTTTTCGGACAATACTTAATTGGTGAACTTAAATGTTTATACGCGACTTTCGAAATTTCGGTGTTAATGCATTAAACTTCTTATGTTCGAAGAATTTTAATTCTACCAGCCCCGGGTCATGTTTGAGACACGCAGCTATACACTAAGGCAAACAATTAGCACAATTAAAGTGAATTTAACGCATCAAAAATTATATTTAGAAAAAGAAAAAGAAAAAGTAGAAAAGAAAGAGTAAATCAAAGAAATATCACAGTATGGTGCAAACGCTAATAACGGTTGATTACGGCTTGCCTGAGGGGATTCCGATAGTGCGATCCGAGGGTCTCTGTGATGGTGTACAGGTGCTGTAACCCACAGAATAGACACTTGGCTTATAGCGTGATCTGTTGACGTCATCAACACACTGACTCTTTTTACACATAAAGATTTTTATTTTTGGCATTTTTCAGAAAAGTATACAAAATATCGATGCGGCTTCTGCTCTAACTACGATGTGCATCCATTTAAAAACTATAAGTCTACAATATTCTCATCAAACATTTTGTCAAATTAATATCATTTTAACGATTGTTGCATTGGTAATATTAAAAAATATTCTGTTTATTTTCTTGAAATTAATGCACTTATATTTAAAAACTCGTGTTGGCGATTCCCCTTGAGATCCCCATTACAGCTCGGAATAGAATCCCATAAAAACTTGCTTTCAAATACTTATGAAAAAAGATAAAAAATAAGGACTGGCTAGGAATGGTAATAGAGTACACGATAGATCGTGAATGCGGTAGGCAATCGACGTATCAATGTATATCAAAGCGATTAAATGCACATTCCAAATTAAATTGAGTATACTTGTAATTTCGTTTCTATAGAAAGGAAACTTTAAACTAATTATTGCGACTCGTTGGAAAAACAATGTAACGCGAAGCAGCAACTTGAAGGATAATGTGGACTAATTTTCATATTAATAAATTGCATTTCTAATGCAAAATGAATTATTTTTAACAAGCTTCAAAAAACTGAAATTTTAAATAAACATTAATCTCGGTTTAATGCCCGTTCGGGATGTAAAATATGATTTTAATAATTTTATTATTAATACTGGAAAAAATCTTTGAAAACTACTACCAAGACTATAATAACTGCAACAGCAACAGCAACAGCAGCAGCAGCAGCAACAACAACGACGACGATAATATTTATAATAGTAAGACTTTACTTTTAAACTTTATGCGTCTGTATTTGATGAATACTGTAAATAATTATTTGAAAATAATTGACGTACTTGTACATTATCAGCTAAACAAGTGAATCTTAATTTTACACGAATCTAAGTGGTTTGTTTAAATTGGCACCAAATTCAACACCTCTGAAACAGTAAAAGTAGTTCCAAGAAAAAGGAACTACTCTACGTCTAAAAGTCACATTCTCTCAAGTCGATAACAAGATTATGAAAACTGTGCAGCATTTTTTTACTATATTGCAGCGTTAGCAAACCCATCGAAGAAGATGTAAATTTAAACAACATTTGTAATTTCAAACACATTTGCTCTCTACCTCCAATTACCTAAATTTAGGATATTCTTGATCTTCAACGAATTCAACGAATTCAACGAATTAGTCGGCCTCGACAAAAGAAACAAACTGTTAATAGGTTAATTACTACGTAATATACATTTAAGTTAGAGCGAATGAAATCCCAACAAATTCTTTAAGACTCTCGATTTGATTACCTTGTAACGTTTTTCATCGTGTACGATTCGTCCTAATGAGTAAGCATCGTATAACTAGTCAGATTTGTTTACACTGTGCATCGAACTAGTGCATTGGTAAATATAACCGCTGTTTAACGGTTATAAAGAATGTAAAACCTCGTAATTCTCAAATGTTATTATGTTTGGTTATTTTGGATTTGGTGCAGCTCAGATTGCAGACATTCTAATTTATATAAATTCTTTTAAGATCGGTGCCGTTTGTTTGTGCAGTAATAAGAATATCTATCGAAAATCATTTTTATCTTTTAATTTGCGCAATTTTATCTTCGACTCTTAAATCTTACAAGTTTGCAGTCGAGATTGAAATGTATTCTTAAGGAAATCTATTGGTACAACTTTGTATTGTGCAATAAACGGATAAAATTGAGAGGAATTATTCAATTGTACGATAAGAATTCTATGTAAATCTGTCAAGATGATATTCTCGAGGGAAGAGAATAAATCTTTTCTCAGTAAGACATTCTTTTGGAATAAAACCATTACTTTCTGTTACAAGAGAAACTTGCAACGACGTGAATTCTTCCACTTATAAAAAAGCAATGCATTTCTTTCCAAACGGGAATAATTATACTTTCAAAGGGATTTTTCTTTACACATCTAATTAAAAACTAGACCTTTCCGACATAAAAACGACCATGACTTTTAATAAGCTACGTACCTGCTATAAAAAATTATAAGTAATTATTTTCCCTTTTTTATCGAATTGTCGATTTCATTATAAATTTCATTCGTGCAATTCAACTGAATACTTTAAATTATTAAAGATAAAAATTAGCGGCAGTATTTTTAAATTTTTTAACTCTCGTACGTTCTGCTTTTATCCTTTGATTATTTTATCATCAAAGTAATGGAAGATCTAGATGAACTTTTATTTTGAGTACTTTATTTTCTTCTTATGAACTTGGAAGAGAACATTAAAATATCCATTTTAAACTTTATAAAGGTTACATATATAAAGGTATGTGTATGCAACGAAAATTTTCCAGCCAAATATCACCGTCAATTATTACAACAATTACAGCAATTACAACAATTACAGAGCACTGGTTATTTAATTTTTTTTTTTTTTTTTTTTTTTTTTTTTTTAAATTATTTAAAATAAAATTGTCAATTCCTAGCGTATATAACAGTAAAATATAGCAGTATGTTCTAACAAGTAAAATAAAAAATTCCATGTCCAGGTGCAATGAAATTATTGTAATTTATGGCAAAAGGAACTTGTAATTAGAATTTAATTCCGTAAAAAAAAAAAAAAAAAACTTTATTAAAATCAATTTCATCATTTTCTTAATAAGATAATTTTCTTTATCCCTAATTATGCTTACGTCAAGGCTAAAGATGTTTTCAGTGTTTGTTATCGATCGATCATGCATAAACGCTGGAGTAATAGTTTACAATGGCTTACAAGTATTTTAAAATATTTACAATGTGTCTAATCGAGCAATTATTTGCATCAATCGATGTAATATTATTCAACGAGATAACTTGAAATCAATATTTACATTCTAAAGTCTTTGACGATGAAAATTTTCCTAATCAATAACTGCGAAGATCCCGCTAATATTTACGAACGAAAATAACTATGAATTTCGACAATCCTACGATGAAAATCTGCGAGATATTGTTAACTAAACGTAATAATTCGAAGCCTCGCGAAATGATGTTTAGCATAATATATGCATATGTGTATGTACACACACATACACGCGCGCGCGCGCGCACACAAAATGAATTGTCCTCTTAATTCAGTGGCTAGTTATTGCACCTATTGCATAGGTCTCACACGATAAACGCATTTGTAATCGAGATCAATGAATAAACAGAACATTTTTCAGTGAAAAAGCAGCGTAAAAATATTGTTTTATAGCAGGTATTATAACATGTATAAGCAATTGGTACCATCGTCATCTATACAATATCTTCTAAGCCGAATAGCAGCGTGAAAAATTTTGTGCAGTAGCAGATAAGCGCGGTAAAATTTCATCCGTTATCAGTAAGGTCTCCAATCGTAGATACAGCAGAACAGTCCATGTTCAAATTTTGCAGCGCAGAACTCACGGAAGAACGTTTACAGGTGAAATCCGAAAGAAAGCAAAATACGCAAATACTTTAAACGTCGGCGAGCTGAACTGCTGGGTAACTGATGGTAAATGCTAGTAGATCGGTAACGAGGCGGGAACGAGGCGGGAACGAGGCGGGAACGAGGCGGGAACGAGGCGGGAACGAGGGGGGAACGAGGGAGGGGGGAGAACGATTGGGGGGGGGGAGAACGAGGCAAAAATGACTTGTTAGCCATGGACGGTGGTTAATTAATTACCCGAGCTTGAGAGCCTGGCCGCCAGCGCGGAGGCCCTCCTCGCCGAGTAGCGTCACCTGCTCTTCCTCGCGGCTTGGGTCCGCCATCTGCGACACGACACTTCCATGCTCAGCCTGCCAACAGACACACGTCACCTCTCCGGCTCTGCCCTGTCTCGTGTTCTCTCTTTCGAAACGTCCCGCGATTCTCAGGAGCTTTTATGGAGGATTTAGGATTCAAGGGACGTACTACGCTCGCAACCTCACTCATTCCTCACAACTAAATGCTATTTCACGCTGGCCTTAAATTACGTGTTCGCGCGATACATTTTTCTCCAAATGCATTCTCTATAACGTCGATGCAAAAACTTTCTGTGATCGAAACGGCTCTCTAAAATATCTAGCTAAGCTCTACCAGATTCCAATTTAAGCACAACTTTCATTTCCCTTACGATCAAATTTCACTTTTACTCACGTCAAGTCGACAGAGAAACGCGTGTGTGAGTATTTGTAAGTGCGATTATACTAAACTAAGCCCGAGCTATCGTATTTATAAAAGATTTTGCCTATCGTTAATTGCGACATAATGGCAAATAAAAATGCCGAGGTCGGTGCTTTTACTCGTCCAACTTTTGGCAGTATTCTTCAATTAAATGTTTAGTGAAAATAAAACCGGAATTTTCTTATAGTAAAATATTTTCCTTTATTCCCGCCAATTAATATGCTGCCCATCGCATTCTCTTTTATAATTTAAAAACATTCTTTAAAAACTTATAAATTATCGCGCGCACGCGCCCGCCCGCTTTGTCGTTGCTTGAGTTTGCTTATTCGATTCAAATAATATCACGATACGACATATACTATTATATCTTTTTCTGTACGGATTACCGAGTTAGAAGAATCCTAACGTGCAGTAATCTTAACTTTCATATTTTAGAAGCTAAAGGTCCAAAATTCACAAAGTCAAAAATAACTGAAATTACACGTAACTTATGTTATTTAATATAATTTGTAATTTGTATAATTTATATTTATAGACAATTTCGTAAAGGTGGAATTTTAACCTTTGGAAATTAGTAAGTTTCGTTTATGTTTGTGTTGGCTCACGCTCGTGCGCACATGCATCTGCGGATATTCGTATTCGCGTGCAGTTTATTTAACGTCAAACTCGACTTGATTCATTTCAAGCAACCCAAGTTCTTTGCTTTATTTCTTTGCGATTAAGTACGAAATACCCCTTTACATTATAACGCGGGGTATTATACTTTCCATTTTTTATTATTTAAAAATTTATTACTTGCGGTTGATCAACGGAGAAAAGCCTTTTTAACGGCATTCATTGATGTAAATATAAACTAAACAAGAAGTACCGTATAATTTAATATTTTACCTATCGTTTCTTTTAAACCAAATATGTAAAACCTAGAGCTCGCTTGGGTTTCATTTTGACGTATATTTATTTTGACATATAAATAAATAAATAATAGTAATATGCACGTATTACTATCGTACTGCAAGGTTACGAGTGAGCCATTGGGTGCGCGCGTGTGTACCTAATATTGCACCTAATAGCACCCAATCCTTAATGAACCGAGGTGCGGATATTCTTTTTTTTCGTCATATACGTAATATGGACTTTAATTATTTTGAAAGTTAATACCATCAAATGTTCGTACAAGTTAGAAGAAAATCATAATCAAAAACATTTTAACTTTCAAATTTCCACCAGTTGTAAGAAGAGCTTTTCTTTTTTTTTTTTTTTTTTTTTTTTTTTTCCCCCTTGTACTACCGATAAGCCTCGTTAAATTACACACCGTCAAAAACTACGTTCACTCGTAAGAGACAAAATTTGATTCGTGCTTTCGTCACCCGTTCAGCGAGTGAATAAAAATTAAACAAAAAATACATCAAAAACAAATTTATTCTAATTCTGATAATACCGTAGAATAAAAACTCTGGAGTGCACGCGCTTTAATGGTTACGTAAAACTATATTATCCAAGCTTTTATTAAAAAATTCTTTCATTCGCTTTCAAAATTATATTAGCTCGCAATAACTCAAATCCAGACATTTGAACGATAAATTACGCATGCTTTTGATAACCTGTTTTCATTTTTATATCATCTTATTCTGAATGCAAAATTTAAAAAACGTTTTTAACCACCGATAAGTGCAATTTTTTCATTTTGTACCGATGTAATCTTGGTTCAATGTTGTTACCAACTCTGTTCACCAATAATAAGATACGTGCGAATGTCTATTGTAGAAATATATTGCTTTATTATCTAGCATAGTCTAAACTTGTACGTGGTAGCTGAATTTTAACTAATTTTTACTTAACAAAGCATTAGGTAATTAAAACTTTTTAAGCCAAGTTTATTATGATACCACGATTATTCTGTTTTCGTTGTGTTCTTTTCGCTTGGCATACAAACCATTTCTGTAAAAAAAATTTCCTTTATTTTATTATGGAAAATCCAACGATTGCCTTTTAACCTTTATAAAGAGCAACTGCCACAGTTACGTAAATATTTAAGTGAAATCCTGCACCATGTACACGTATTAAAAGTGTTATTAAAAATGTCGATTGAGCCAGTTGAAAAATTAAAATGTTTTTTTCACAACATAGCGCTGTCTAAATTGCATCGTACGTAAATAATAATTACCATGGATACTTTTCCTTAAAACGAAGCACTCTATATCTAAAAATCTTAAAGATATAAGCATTCGCAAACTGATGGTTAACTCGTAATGTACATCGGACATTTTGCTATATTACATAATGTCTACCTTAATAATCAGCATTACGTAGTACATATATAGGTTTCGATTGGTAAACAGGAATTAACTAAAGTGTTGAATGAAGTGAAAGATCAAGTATTTTTGACATAGGGAAAAATTTGAAAACCAATGAAAAGAATATTTTACTACTGTTACAAACAAATACAATAATTAAAAAGTGACATTTAAAATATTAAAGATCAAGTTTTCATTGATGCAATACTTAACATATTATCAACACCTTTGTGTGACTTCTGAATCAATGAACATTACGTGTATTTTAAATGTCACTCTAAAACAAATTATTCGACATATATTAACAAAGTAGTAATAATTTTATTAAGGAAAGTCTTTTTAAAGCGGCACGCAAGTGTGATTGATTAGTGTTTCTAATAAGTAACTACAGAAATATTATTCACAATTTGTAAAGAATGCTATACTACTAAAACAATTAAAAATAATATATAATAAAGACTGCCATTATAGAATCAATAAATTAATGTGTGTGTGTGTGCGTGTGCGTGCGTGTGCGTGCGTGTGCGTGCGTGTGCGTGTGTGTGTGTGTGTGCGTGCACGTATAGCTAATGTTGAGCAACGATTATTTTAGTGAGCTGGTAAAACTAATCCTCGTGTTGATTGTTATTGAGCCCAACTCAATAACAGTATACTAAATTAATTAAAAATCACGTGCTATGATTTAAACTTTCGTCGATTGATCGATTATCGCTTGCAACATCCAAACAGTTCTCCAATGCCTAAGAAAATTCACATTCTATTTATAAAATAACAATTGCCTAACTATTGTGCGACAACGTAGAAAATCAAAACTGCACTATAATACATCAAGTACGCGTGCTTTTAAGCTAAGTACATTGCGTACCAACGTATATCTCTATAGGCTAATGGAAATAATGTGCACGAAAAAAATGCAGTGTACTAAGGAACTGAAGAACGAACGAACGAGAAAGATATCACTCGGAGAACGCATTTTTATTTTAATAACATTTTAATAATATTTTAATAATACCTTCGTTGTATTTTAATAGTATTACAGGTGAGCATCCATTACGTGAATTTTTTGTGTAAAATCAAGTGATTAATAAAGAGTTAATTAATAAAAAAATTGAATTTTGGCTTTGGATATTCGATGCATTTGAATTTTTTTAAATAAATAAAAAAATTTAGATAAACATAAAAATACTTAATTGATAAATTAATTCAAATACTGAGTAGAGCTCAATTTAAAAAAGAATCCCAAAATAAGAAAACTTTTTATCGTCAAATTTATTAAAATGTAGTACAATAAAAGCGGATAATAAACGATAATAAACGTGCATGACAAACTAGACTTTGGGAAAGTAATACGTATTTTGTTAATTTAGTGCTTTTTTTTTTATTTTTTGCTTTTTTTTTTTCAAATAAGCGGAAAAAAGAAAAAATGTTTATGTAATTCGACCAACAGTTTCAAGTTAAAAGTCACAAACATGCTTGATCTAAGTGTTCACAGCTACCTGGTATATTTTAATGTACAAAAAGATAAAAAGAGAATAGAAAAACAGAATTAATAAAGAAGTAATCAAGTCAAATGGAAATATATGATGATAGGTTAAATTGATAGTCCATGTCACAAAATCATTATCTCTGAAATGGATTAAACGAATCATTTATTAATTAATTCTAGAAAAGTTATAGATCGCGATTGGAGACAGGGCAGATCTGTGTGAAATGTGTCAGTCACAAATTTTCGTGACTTTATTAGTTGACAACACTAACTCGTTAGAAATAACAATAATCCTAAAATCACTGAACAATATCATTAGTGACATACAGAATAAAAAAAATAAACACAGAGTGCAAGATATCGCTATCTTTTTTTTTCAAGTTTAAGCATCTTTTTCCATCTGCATATCTATTATAATATTTTTTATTTTTCCAATAAACGCTCTTTTACTATCACGTCACTTTTTATTTTCCTCAAGTTTTGCATTATCCAGTTACCTATCGACATTAGAAAGGAAAAAGTGTTCGGATTACTGCTTTTACTGTCTTATGCCGAAACAAATGCAAACAGAAAGTTGCTTTAAACGTGAGATTTCTTTTTCTTTAAAAAAAATATTAACGCACTGTCTAGCAAAAAAATATTCTGAAAACTATTTTTTATTTGACGAATAAATTTAATCATTTTTACTTAATATTATTTTTAATATTGTAAAGCATCTTATTAGCTTTTATAATAAAAATATTGCAGCGATGACGTTAATTTCATTTTAGAAATTCTTTAAGCGAGTAAAATTTGTAAGGCTTCAAAATTTACATAATAAATTATTACTAATTCTATTAATTTATATATGAATTCTTCTACTAAAACCTGATTTAATCTTAAACGTTTATAGCAATCACAAAATACAGATGCTGCTTTCAACTGGTTCTCATTAACGATAAAAATAAGTCAACATTTTTATTCCTCTTTACTTTGAGTAAGTCAAGAAGTCATCTAAGAATTTCAATCAAACGACTTTTTCCTTGATAACATCAACGCTCATAATTTACCAGCTGTATCTCACAATAAAACGGCATCGATATCTTTGATTATTAAATATCCAATCAATCTCACTTATAAAATATCAAAAATTGTTTCAAAAAATCGAAAAAATTGAGAAATCAGAATTTCTGCATTAAAATCTGTATCATCTACAATAAGATAATAACCTTCATTTTATTCACCGTATCTTAGTATCATAATTAAAAGAAAATTAAACACTAGCATTCTGATTTCTATAAGTTTTTCATTTCAAACATTATACAGTCTATTCCCTAAAAAGTAGTGTTATTAATATTTAGGTTATTATTAAATATCAAATCAATCAAACTCATAGAGTTAAAGAAGTATTGAGAATAAAATTAATTCATTACCTCGTCAAAAAACACCTGCGTTTTACGAAGAATGTGCTTCAGCTCTGTGAGTTCCAAAAAATTTCTCTTTAAAGCCTCTGCATTTTGATTAACCTCGCGCAGCTCGTTTTCTAATTTTTCAAACGTTGCCTCAAGATCGATCATTTCTCTAGGTTGTGGAGCTTCAGGATTCTCACCATTATCCAGCATAGGAATACCATCTTTTTTTATTTCTTTTTCTAAATAACGTAATTTTCGCTCCATCTCATCACAGCGACGCACCTCATTAACAAACTTACGTTGAAATGCGTTTACATCAGGATTTAACTATAAATATTCAATGAAATATTAGAATAAAAAACGATTGTAGTATATGTAAACATATTAACATTTATATTAATTATAGATCAATAAGAATTCTGTTCTTAAATCATAATAAAAAAAAAAAAAAAAAAAAAAAATTAAAACATCTATATCATCTGTATATATTACATTACAGCTAGTGAGTAGAAAAAATAATAAGAAATAGAAAATTAAACCTTTTAAAACGAAAATTTTATTAGAATTCAAAAAACATTTATAAAAAAGTATGCTTTGCAAATTTTAAGTTTTCGTAAAGGTCATAAGAATTAATCATTAACTAAAATTAAAGTATTAGAAATAATGTTATAATACCAATAACATATGATAGAAAAATAAAATATCTTATTTTAAGGAACTGCGTGGCCGGTGTTAAAAATAATAATAATAAAAACAAAGAGCAATAAAAAAAATCACATATTAGAAATCCTTAACAGAGGATAAAATAACGATGAGCATTTCATGCCAGTACGCAAGGTCGTAATGAAAACTATGAATATTGAAATGTCCTTAATTGAAAAACGTACTTGGATACTTTAAACTTATTTGGAAAATCGTTAAACTTTTTGAACAATAAAAAAACCAGATGATAATTTATAACATTAACGTGTACCGAAACAAGAATGTGAAATCGTGAAAAATGATTCTAGTACTGATAGATTACACGAAATTAACTGATATACTTCAATAAATTATTTTCTATTTTTTGTGGAATTTCATCAGATGATTTTACTTACATCTCTAAATTGCACAAGACCCAGTTCCCCCAATTCTGAAACACAGGCATAAGCAGCCTCACTTTGAAGGAAGAGTTGACAAAGGGTCATTTCCTCACTCCTAAACAGTGAACCCATTTTTTTGCCTTGGTAAATTCTTAGAAATTACTCAGAATAAAAACAGCTAGTTATCGAGTTTGTTGGTTGATTTTCTTTGCTAGAAACTACTCATGTTTCATAGCTTTGGTGCTATTGGTGTTTTCTTCCTCGAAGAAATCACAGCGGTTCACAGTTTACCAGAATACGTTTTTCCTATCTTCCTCATACGAGGACGTATAGAAAAAGTCAGCGCGCTCGATAATAGGAGGCGTCAAAAAATTTTTCCCAGTGAAGTGCAGAAATCGATAGGCGGTCACGGCACAGTCACGAGGTGTTAATCGCTCATCGACTTCTTTGAAAAATTCCGAGGGTAAACCATTATTACCTTTTTCTAATATTGCGCTCTGTTAATAACGAGGTTTTCTATTTTATCAAAATATTTTTTACCTCATATTTATATTAAAAACAAGAAATTTTAATTGTCGTTAAAATAATTAATTTGGAAAAGAAATCCTAGTGATATACTATATTTTCTACGTAAACACAGTGTATTCAACCTATTATTTTAAAGAGATAGTAAATTTTTTAGGTTAGTTCAGCGAACGAGTGGAATAATTCAGAAATTTTAGTTCGCATGGCAATCTACATGTTACACCCACGACAAAGGATGTCATATGCTATGAAAAACGAAATCCTGCTTGAGACAGTATCCGCGGAAAATTAATTATTTTCGCGTAAGACGAAAACAAGTGAAAAAATGTTTTATAAAATTTTATGGCTCTTCACCACCTTCATAATTTACGGTAATTCTTTTTTAAGTCAAGCAAATGTGAAATTGTTCAAATAATTTTTATTAAATTTAAAGGTTTTTGTATTTACACGATAACAATATAGTTTTATAGTTATAGAATAAATATACTTTCTTCCCTTTTTATGTTATCAGAGAAAAAAAATAAAAGTATCGTCGTAGTAAGTTCATATATTTTTTAGCGCAAGCAAATGGCGAATTTGTATTGTTACATACACCAGATAGCGTAATTTTTAAAGGTAATAAGGAGATAGATCAAAGTCTTTTGAAGGAAGTGTTTTCTGCCTCACTTGGCTTCACTGTGAAGCAGGTACAAATCTATTCTTTATTTTTCATTTTATTTTAATGTTTCACTGCAATTTAATATATATACTGCAATAAGCTACATACTGTTTTATGCATTCTTAATATCATCCATTTTTATTCATAGAGAGCTACATGGAATGGAATATCAATTACAAATCCATTCAATGTACCTGAAGCAGTAGTTGCCATTGCTGTAGAAGGTATTGACTCTTTGGGAATGATTAAGGGCAAAAAATTTCCTTTAAATGTTGATGAAGCCGAAGAAACTACTTGGCAGGCTCTGAGTGGTCGGCTAGAAGAAAGGGATAATGATAATTCTCTTGTTAGAATTTATCTAGGTGATGGTCTTGATGCTGTAAGTATTAAAATATTTTTAATTTATGATTTAAAATACATATGTATTGCTGCTAAATAAAACTAATTTATCCTGTTTAAACATTTAATATTTTCTTAGTTGGGTCAGTCGGCTTTAGGTGAACTCAAACCATCTTCAATTAATGAGTCTTCTTTAAAAGCCCTAAGTTTGAAAAATGATGAAGATCGTAAATTTCTAGAAGAAGTGCAATTGCTTCGTGCTATAGCACAAAAAGTTCCATCGGCCATTAGTACAGATAATAAAGCAGATGTGTATTGGTTAGTTGTTTCTGGTTTGCGTCCTGTATTTGACATTCACGGAAAGAATTCTGTTGCTGCCAAGGAAGCTCTAACATTATTAAGCGAAGCACTTCATGATGTTAGCAAAGCTTTTATGGATGTGTACAAAAATCAGGTTTGTTTTATACAACAATTTAATGAGAAAAATATTTTAATATAAAAATTTTAAGATATTGCACGCAAATGCACACACCGTACACTCGCGCACATTTGCATGTAAATTTGTGAAAATTTGATCTTTTAATCTTCTAAAATATTAAAATGCACGGTTAATAAAATCGAAATATTTTATTTTATTTTTAAAAGAAAATTGATGTTTTTTACTTTTATATAATAATCAAATACTTTTTAGGTCTTAATTGCAGCTTTTACTAATGATGCTAGTCAAGTACGCCATACTCGTTCAATTAATTTAAGACAACAAAGGGATATAATGAATGATAAAGCAAATGAAACGGTTAGTATTTATATTAGCATATTAGAATTTCCCATAATTCACAAAATAAAAGTATTGTTGATACGACATAACTTTTGTAACGAACATATTTCTCTATATCTCTAATTTGTAATTTAAATTATACTTAGACTGTAATCAAGGTTATACTTTATATGGAAAAAAATATTTCGTTTAGAAATTTCAGCTCTGGAAGGATTTAGTGATTCAGTTAGCAAGTTGGATCCATCGTTCCCTTCAACTTATTTTATTCTTTACGTCTGAAAACATTTCTAAACTTATTCTTTACTAACAATTGATAATTAAGTGACTTGTTACTTTTATACAAAAGTGATTAATAAATAAATTTACTAACAAAATCTTTCCACTCAAATTTGTTAAATATTAGTTATAAACATGTTTAATTCCATTAGGATGAGTATCAATTAATATAAATTTTACATTAAAAACTTTAATTTGATAGGAAACAACTATGAATAAAATAGAAACTAGCTCGAGCTCTCCAAAGAATGTGCATGAGGAAATACTTACGGAAAAAACACTCAAGGTATTAAGTTGCAGTAGTTGTTTGAAACCTTGATGTTTATTTTCAATTGATTGAATATATATTGATGAAATAACAATTTTAATTATCCAATTTTATTTGTAAATTTTATGAAGTTTTGAATGCCTAAATATTTAATTACAAATTCTTCAAAAGTATTTAAGGAGTAACATATTTTTTTAACTGAATATTAAAACTTATGAAAAAAATGGTAATTTTAATTACGTGATTTTAATGTAAAATATACTGCTTTTTAGTTTATGCATGATTGTAATTAGTTGGAGATATATTTTTTTCAAAATAGTAAATTACAAAAGTATAAGTAAATAATTGATATTTTTTTTATTTGACTTGCATTTTTATTTTTATTACAATATACTTAAATAAGTGAGCATAATTACATTTACACAAATTTCTACAGCTCATAAAATGATTTAACGTATATGATTTTGCACAAAGAGAAAAAATGATAAAATGTGTAAAAAATTTTATGACAAATCCATAGATAAGAATAATAATAAAATATATAGTACATCAAATAAGGTTAACTCGACTACTGATAAACCTAATCTCAAAAAACATTTTGATGATTTCAGACATTATTATATCAAGTATTTGCGGTTAAACTCTAAAAATGATGCGTTTAATTTTAAAATAGCTTTGAATTTCCCTTATAGTGTTTTTTATTACTTAGATTTTTGACATAAAAATGTAAGAAAAGAGTACTTCTTTTAGTATAATTTTAAAACAATGATTCGTTCAATTGTTTTGTTAAATTTTGTTTTTGAGTTTTTATATTCATTGAAAGTAGTACATATTTCTTTAGTAAAAATATACATCCCAAAAATTATTTCAATAATAGTTCGACGTAGTATATGCTTAATTTTAATCTTCTCATTTTATAGCTAAACGAATTGAACTTGGCCCAAGGTTATTCTGAAGATTATCCAGTTATTTTTAACATAATACTCTGGTTTGGTGTTGCATTTTTCTTCTCTCTTCTTGCTATTTGTAGTGAGTATTTGAATAAAAAAAGTGAGTGTTTATAAAAATTAAAAATTTATTAAAAATCAAACTTTAAATTTTTAGTTACCATTGCTGAAATGGACCCAGGCCGTGATTCTATTATTTACAGAATGACATCAAATAGAATGAAGAAAGACAATTAAATGCTGAAAAATAAATTGGACTAGCATAAAAAAATCATGATTGAATGTATTTATTTTACAAAATTTAAAAATAAATTTTCTTTCATTATAAAATTAAGAAATATTCAAAGTAACTTAGATATACAAATCTGAGTTCAAAATATAAGCATTGTACTAATAAGAATAACTTAATAAAATAAATTTTGAGAATAACTTAATGTAAATATATCTATATGAAAATAGCTTATATAAATAAAACACAATATGTATAAATTATGTAGTAAAGTTATAGTTATACACAGAGCTAAAAATATGTATATTTTTAATGTGCTTTCATCGGCTACTACATTTTCAAACGTTTAGTCAATTGAATTTTTTCTCTGATATTCTATAAGCATATTTAAATGAAAAGTTAAAATGAAAAGTCTGTAATTATTGCATAATAAAAAATAATTTACCTTTGTTTAGCTGTATTATAATACAGAATGAAGGCAGTACTTTTCAACTCTGAATACCAAAAATCTATAATGCAAACATGTCAGTTCAAAACGTTTAACTTATAAATCTTTTGTATATCTCCTTGTTACATAATTAATAAATAATTATACGTAAGTTCTCTAAATTTTTCGGCGTTATTTAGTCACTTATTCAAAATTAAATAATAATGGATAATTTGTAAATGATATATTTATATAAAGAACATAAATTAAATACAGTTAACAGTTATCTCAGTCAGAGCAGAGAAATAAATAAATATTATAATTTCATACATTTATTAAATTGTTTATTCGTAATACTATTACATTAACTACTGATCCTATTTTATGCATTTTGAAAGTTGAAATTTCATACTTTGGAAACAATTAATTATGATTAACTTATTAACGTGGCATACAAATTAAAACATTAATGTTAATTATAAAATAATTATTTTTATACATCTATTTTTAAATATTAATAAACTATAATCTTTAAGAACTATTAATTTGATTATTTTGGCATTAAGAAATTATTTTAAATGTAGATCGAAATGCATCACTTTTATTTTAACGTTCATAATCTAAGCAAATTAATTCTAAATATAATTACTTATTTTTAAAATATTTATAGAGATTAAAATTAATTAAAAATGATTTTGAAAAGAGTTCTTCAAATAAATAAATAATTTAATATACATTTTGGTCGATTTTACTTTTGTATTTAAAAATTATTTAATATTATTAATAAATTAATAAATAATTAGATAAAATTATATTTCATTTAATTAGAAAATTGATTATTACATTTATAACTTACTATACATTATTAACTACATTATAAGCTTTTTAAATACCAATTCTATTTTTAGTTTAATATATGAATTTGAATTACAAGTAATATCTGAACAATTTGAAATAACATTATATATTCTGTATAATGAAATTGATTTTTTTTTTATTTTTTTTTCAAACATTTTTAAGTGATCATTGAAATTTCATTAAAATGTTGAGTATAACTAATAACGTACATTTTAAAAATCAGCACTATTTGTAATCATACATTATTCCCATTTGTTAGGTCATCTGACAACGCTAATACATTTATAGAAAGAAAAATAGAAATTACTTTGTATACATTTAAATTAAATATTACTTTTGGCACTAAATAAAATAATTTTGTAAATTCTAGTCTTATTATAAATAACTAACCCACTACCTGAAGAATCAATAATTGCTCGCAAATAATTTTAATGTCATATTATATAATAAATAACCTGTATCTTATATATATCTTAATATACATAAATATTAATGACTTAAAAAATGAATTATATGGAATTTAAATCTGTTTGAATTAATATATATTTTTAATCTATTTAAACGATTTATATGATATAAAAATTCCATTATATCTTAAAATGATTTTAATAAATTTCATAAAAAACTAAAATATTTAAAAAATGAATTAAAAAATTTAATTGCATACAATATTATTTAGAAAACATTCAAGGAAATATAAAAGTGTGATATATTTAACCATTTTAATGAACAGCATTTTCTCAATGGCTTTTTTCCCTAAAAGGGCAGAGTCACATTCTAATTACTGATTGGTCAGCATGTGTATTTGGTTTTTCTTTCATTTGTCAGTTTTTCTTTGCGAGACAGAGAGAGAGAGAGAGAGAGAGAGAGAGAGAGAGCTCACATATTATACTCGAATGCATGCACAGTGCGTATAAATTGTACATTCCTGTATTTGGTATTATGGGATTTTATTAATGAATCGCGAGGGCGTATTTATATTCATTGTAAAACGTAAAACGTTAGAACAAGCTTGAAGAAAACAATTTCGCAAAACAATTTAATAAGAGAAGGACGAAGAAGATTCAATGTTTTAAATCCAATATCCAGGTAAGTCATAGCTATTGAATTTTTTGACAACAAATGTATATCCAGAAGTTTTGTCTGCCTTTTTTGTAACCTTTACTGCTGTAGTGGACAATTGGAAGAAATTTCGGAAAAAGAAAGAGACAAGGCAAGTTAAAGATATTATCAATTGCTCAATTTTCGACATTTGTCATTGGAGTGTGATTATCTTGGTACATACTCATTACTCTTGTACAACAGTATTTTTGGATATTAATCATTCTACTCGCGTCGCACAGTATGCCGGGGTAAGCATACACTGGGATTTTCAGCTTTTCGTGCTAACTCACATACATATGTGCATTTATATAAACACGACTTGAGCAACTATCCTGAATCACATTTATTATCAATTGATGCTTCAACTAATGCCTGAGGCAAATATTGCTTAGAGCGTCGTTTAACGCTTATTAATAAAGCAAAAGTGCCAAATAGTATTGGAATTATTTGTGCGACAATGCAGTTGTCTCGTTGCATTACTTTCCTCAGTTCCTCGATCTAGAATTGACATTAATTAACTACTATATCAGACAACTTAAAGAATATTCGTATCTTTTATCATTACCTTAATTTGTTATCTTGATACTTTAGATGGTTTATCAGAAAAATTCAATTTCACTTTTATGCTCATTCCTTTAAATTACATTTTAATTATATTTATTATCTGTCACTAATTATTTAAACAAAAATTTTAGTTGTTAATTAAGAACTACTTCTTTTCCTATGTTTTACAACTTCCAACTACTTCTGTGCATTAATAATTTGTATAATTCCAAGAATGTACCCACAGCTCATGTGGTTTATTGTTATATAAATATGCTTAAATTATTTGATTCCTGCTACACAAATATTCGTTTACAAGAAATTGGCGTGGAATGTCACTAAAAAATCTCTCATTTCTTTTAGAAATTTTCATAATTGTCATTATAATAAAACTAAGACTTAAAACACTTCTAACAAATCTGGGTTGAATCAATTTCTTTTATTTTTATTTATTTCAGACTTTACGATGAATACACAGTAATAATAATTTGATGAATTTTCATATTGAGTTGTAAAACAATTTTAATATTTTAATTCTTTGAATTTATTATTAACGATTAATTACTATTTTCTCATTTAAGGATAATAAAAAATATAAGTTTCAATATGTCACTGGACCATATGTACTGCTCAAGGTGTCGAGAAGGCTTTGAACCTAATGAAAAAATTGTTAATTCTAATGGGGAATTATGGCATCCCCAGTGTTTTGTGTAAGTGACATATCTTTTGTGTGTATCTATTCTCTAGAAATTTATATTAATTTAAATTCTACGATTAATTTTATTATACAGATGTGCTCAGTGTTTTAGACCATTTCCAGAAGGAACCTTTTATGAATTCGAAGGACGCAAGTACTGTGAACATGATTTCCATGTTCTTTTTGCTCCTTGCTGTGGAAAATGCGGTAAACTAAATATTTATCATTATTTGTACTTAAAAAAAATAATAAAGATAGTTATAATTAATACATTTAATCAAATAAAACAGGAGAGTTTGTCATTGGTCGAGTTATAAAAGCTATGAATGCTAATTGGCATCCGGGATGTTTCCGCTGTGAAGAATGTAATGGAGAACTAGCTGATGCAGGATTTATCAAGTGCCAGGGTAGAGCACTATGTCATGATTGTAATGCTAGAATCAAAGCTGGAGCACTTGGAAAACACATTTGCTATCAGTGCCAGTATGTATTAAACATCTGTTATTAATTTGTCGTAAAAAATTTTTATGTTTAATTATTTTAAGGACATAATAAATTAAAACTAAATATAAGTTATATTGTATATTACTATATGTATGTGCAAATGTTACCTATGTTGACATTAAGAGTGTATATCTAGTATTAATATGCACAGAGGTAGTTGGAAGTTGTAAAATATAGGAAAAAATGTAGTTCTTAATTAACAACTATAATTTTTGTTTAAATGAATAGTGACAACTAATCATTAAAATTAGAGTTATGATATAAATATTAAGTGTATACATGTGCAATGATTTTTTGTTTATATTAATAGATTTATTATCGTTTGCATTATTATTAAAAGAAAATTAGTAAACTAATACAGGGATAGAATACATACATACATACATACATACATACATATATATATATATATATAAAATAGTGTTTTTATTAACAAGTAGTTGTTATTAGAATTATAGTAATAAATATAATAAATACCTTGATAGTTTAATTTGCTATCAACTAAAATCGGGTACTTCCATGAAAGCTACCAATCTTTTCACGAATACGTTTAACTCTGAATCTTTGCTAATTTTTGTCCAATAAAATACTGATTTCCAGTGCAATCTCTTTCAATCCAGCTTCAGCTCTTCTCATTAATGAGGTTTATCTAGAATGAAAACTTCTCACGTCTTCTTCGCGTTTTTTTGCAACAATAAATTATTATACCAATATTTTGATAATGCAATTTGCCTAATATAAATTGTTTCTTTAATATTTTTATTAAATCTTCTAAATTTCAATTGTACAGCCTTATGTAGCTTCTCAAGCCTTAGCTTTTAATGTTGTTATTACTACTTTTAATAAAAATGGTTCTGTTGAATATACTTATCTGTCATATTTATTAATTTTAATATTTTTTCAACGTCTTATCTTTTGTAATATTCTAAAAATGCTGCTTCTCTATCGTTACAATTAAAAATTCGGCAATTTTCAATGAATAAATTTTCTAATTTTCTAATTGCAATATCTCGCAATTATATTTTATATTAAATTTATTCTAATAATGTCAAAATTATATCCTAAAATATTTAACAAGTAATTTCAAAATTTTACAAACGTTTTATCATTTAAAAAAATGATACAAAAACTTAATAATTAGTTGATTATAATCTCTGCGTTAATTATTTTAAATTATTTTAAATCTTTTAATTTAAAATCTTTATGATAAATATTACAATACTTCCGAAAAGAAGTTTTTAAAACATTATTTTAATAAAAGCAATTCTTGCAGATTGTTAATTTCTCTTAATTTCAACTTATTTTTCTTGCTGCAGTTATTTATATTATCAGTATAGAACCTGAAATATTTTTATTTCATTCGCAACTGACACTACTTGCAGGGATTTTAGATTCAAAGTCCCGTGAAAACAATTTATTTTACTTATTTGTTCTACTGTTAAAAATTTTTTTATTAAATAATTTTTAGCGGTGTCATTGACGAAAAGCCATTGAGATTCCGAGGGGAAGTCTATCATTCGTATCATTTTAACTGTACAGCTTGTGGAGTAGAGCTTAACTCAGATGCAAGGGAAGTTCGCTCAAGAGCTGGATACGCAGCAAATGAAATGGTATTATAAATTACAGGTTTATTTTAAATATTAAGTTTGTAAATTAAATTTCAAATTGTAAATCACTTACATGTGACGTAAGCCGAATAAATATTGAATATCATCTTTTTAAGTGCTCGATGTAACACAATAGTAATTATCATTTTATTTTTATTACAGAACGAATTATATTGCCTCCGTTGTCACGATAAAATGGGCATCCCAATTTGCGGAGCTTGTCGACGGCCCATCGAGGAAAGGGTTGTTACTGCTTTAGGCAAGCATTGGCATGTGGAACACTTTGTTTGCGCGAAATGCGAAAAGCCATTTCTGGGGCATCGACATTATGAGAAAAAAGGCCTCGCGTATTGCGAAACGCATTATCACCAACTGTTCGGTAATCTCTGTTTCGTCTGTAATCAAGTTATTGCCGGAGACGGTAAGAATTTTTTTGCTAATTTTATAAATTATTCTTTATTCGGTATCTTATCAACGTGGGTGATATAAAAACATACTGTAATCATTATTCAAATATTTAATATTTCCTTGATATTAAGTACTTCATTTTGAATATAATATTGTCATTTAAATATAAAAAAAGAAGTGTAACGAATTAAAAAATGTTTAAAATTTTAACTAATACAAACTATTAAAGGGTTACATTTGGCTTATTGAAAAAAAATATGTTTGGACACTCATTGAGGGTAACACAATCATATAGGCGATAATATAAGGATTTTAATTGACTATAAGATAGTTTAATTTAAATAACCGAATACAATAATAAGCAATAACAAGTAAATTGGTAGACGATTATATTTCGGAAATATCTATTTTTATTTTTCTGGCGAGTTATCGAAATTCTGGTTATCATAATCTAATTTGATATCTAAATTTAATAAAAGAATGATATTACCGGTAGTTATGAAAAATGAAGTATATGAGCTTTTAAACAATACGAAGTATAAAAATTTAATAGTAAGGTATTAATTTTATGAAATTCTAAATTCTCGTACAAAAGGCGGATCCATGGTACGCCTTTCATATCTTGAACTATGATAAAAATAGTCCTATTAAAAATATTAAATTTACGCGCAATTGTATTGTACAAATTTTTTCATTTATGAAACTGTTTGCTTTAACCTTTTGTGATTAATTTAGTCAGGATATTTTAATATAACTTTAATTTTTAAGTAAGATTTAATATTATATTTCAATCTTCATCATTGTTCAACTTGGTGACTTATTTTGTTTTTCGATTCTCTCATTAAAGCTTTAAGTATTCTTTTTAATATGCATTAGTTTTACCAGGGTTCTTATTTTTAAGATTAAATATCGAAGAAAACAATGTAATAAATTAAATTTTATATTATTTCATATGCTTAGTTTTAAAATTCATTATTAATAATCTGAAAAATTCTAGTATTTACTGCATTGAATAAAGCTTGGTGCGTGCATCACTTTGCGTGTGCTTTCTGTGATCAGAAGATGAATCAGAAGACAAAATTTTTCGAGTTCGATCTTCGACCAGCTTGCAAGAAATGCTATGATAAATTTCCAGCTGAATTAAAAAAACGCTTACGGCGTATGCATGACTTAACTCCGAAAAGGATACCTAGTTAAGCGGAAGAAATTAAAGGCGTTTTGTAGGAACGATGTTTGAAAGTCTAGATATCAGTATTTGTTAATTTAAAAAATCTAAAAGAAACTAATTCTGGCGAAATCAACTTATTTTGTTACTTTTTTTTTTTTTTTTTTTTTTTTTTTTTTTTTTTGTAATATAAATTAAAATGATATTATATACAAGTTCTCCACTTTTATCCCCTGGTTGAATAATTAATTATAAGATTTTTTATTTTATGCAGAATTTCTTTCAATATGAGATTTATGCATATTCTATGTTTCGAAATATTTATAATAGATTTTTCTACAGACTAATAAATATTGATGTCTAATCGTTCGATTTAAGTCGTCGCTTCAGTGCTTAGAAGTCTATAACCAAAGTGCAATTAAATATACAATATTGATAATATAATAATCAAATGACATTTTTCATAAAAGAACTTATTTAAAGATATCCTAAATACTTCTGATGAATCTCGTAATAAAATATTTATATTAATATTTTAAAAAAGGATATTTTTTAATTTAAAATTAATTATAACGTAAGGTAAATTAATGAATTTTTATGTATGTACTGTTATTTACATAATAAAATAATTTGTTAAAATTGATGCTGTTTAGTCTTTTTCTTATAAGCTATCTGTATAAAAGTAAAAATATTCCAGCTAAATTTTTATAATGTATTGAAAAACCTTTTTAATGCAAAACATAAAAAAGTGCCTTGAAACAATTTTATAGATATTCATTATACTTATTAATTTATAGAGTTCACATTTTACGAGTTACGGCAATGTACATTTAAACACAAACACGTTATAATGAGTGTGAAAAACATTTTTTATTTCAATCAAACTTCGTTTATTTTCTTTCAAAGTTGTAACTCCTTATTTAGTTTATGATTTTATGTAAAGTACTTATTTTAGATTTAATTTTATAATTCTGTATGAACAGCATTCCTTTTTATATTTGAGTTACATAGGCTAGAACGTAATTTAAATATATAAGAGTGTTAAATTCATATCAATTAGAAAAGTTCAATTATAAACAAATTAACCAGATTCAATCAAATACTTTTTACAGTATTTAAAAATAAAAAAGATTCTTATTTTTTTAAAGTTTAAAGCCAATACGTATTTTTCTGTATCTGTACATAGGCACATCTTCTATTCCGTAAAATACAATTGTCATATTCTTACTTTATGAATCTTTTTTGCACCGATAGAAAATGTTTCTAACTTTAGAAAGCACTGTTGTTTATTGCAAATTTCAATGAATCATTGAACAAATTTTAAATGTTTTCACGACGTAAGATTATGTTCAGATTTCAAAAAATATTAAATATTCTCATCAAATTCAATTAGTAGTAATTTTATACAGTACTGTTTTCGTTATAATTTTTTTGGCCAATTAAAAGTAAACGCGTTGTGAATTTCATTTTTTATGCATTCAAAAGTAGGTTTAACATATTTCGATGTACATAAATAGATTTTTATTGTAAACTAATGATTATTTTACGTACATTTGATAATGATGAAAAATACGATGAAAAATCATTGACATTGTTATACCAAATTCAATACACGTTAGCATTTTCATGATAATTGCCTGTAAATTCAGCGATTACAACGGAAGACTTTTAAGTATGATAATTACTATCGTTACTTATTACTATCGTTTTTTTTTTTACTATTAGATACATAACTTACTTAGAGAGCTTATTATTTGAATAAGAAGAATACATAAGATCTTGTTGAATAAAAAATAAATTATGTAAAACAGTGCTGTTTGTTAAATACTTTTTTTATTTAAGAAAGGAAGGGAGACAAAGCACAACATTTGAAATTACAGAGCATTCAGAATTTATTTTTGCTCCGATAGTGTTCGTCCATTCTTCTCCGGAAATCCTCTAGCCGCCAAGGAAGCAATCGTCGAAAGCGTTTATGGCCTTGTCTGTGGCCACGTCTGGCTTCGTCATCCGTCGGCTATCATTTCTCATCTTTGCCTTCTTGATTCTTGCAAGGCAGGATTTACGAGGACTGCCATAAATCCTAATTCTTTCGAATAAACTCGCCTGAGCGGTGAAAGCGATTCTAAGGATTTGTAGTATTATAGAACATCTGAAAACTGCTCACTAAACATCTTTACTAATCTTTGATAGTATAAAAAACTATTTGTACTTTTTGCAAATATGAAAAATATTAAAAATGATATTCAATCTCATAAAATAAATTTTAAAAAAATGAATAATTACATATTGTGCTTTCTTGAAGAAAAGTAGCATAAAACGCGAGCAGTAATATTTATAAATGATTTTTACAAGAAAAAATTTCTCATGTATAAAAAGTACGAAAAAGTAGCTCATGTACAGAAAGCTGTCATTCGTAATCTATAGATTTCTTCAAATTGCATATAAGAAAGTAAAAAGGATTGATGATTAAACGAAAAAAAGAAGTATATTGTTTTTTTTTTTTTTTTTATGTTTTTTTTTATGTTTTCACGAGTGGAGGGGAGGAGGGAGTTGACACACTAGGACCTCTTCAACTGAGCGGATGTAAGGTCTGGCGTTCGAGATCAGCTGGCACGTGAACGACTGCACACCTTCGTGCATACTTAAGTCGAAGATACCACACGTACGCACTGTGCACCGCGTTTCACCATGGATGAAATACCAAACTTAAAATCTCCAATAAAACATTAAAATATAATATTCAAATTTGTTAATTTATATTCTGTAACAAGGTTGTTCTATTCCATATTCAACTCCAATTAACCAATTCCTACATTTTACACAATAAATTTTTAATAAGTTCAGAAATTTTTTAAAATTTATTTATTAAGAAATTTATTTTAGAAGTAACAAAAATTATTTTTTTTCTTACGTAGTTTTTTCTCTCAATATGTTAATCACCACATAATCAGATTCTTGTATGTTTCAAAATATATGTTTGCTTTGTATGTCACACTTGTTTAACTTCACCACTACAATGTGGACAGTATGCTATATATCCAGTAGCTGCTGATAATTCTGGTGTTAGAAATATGCGTCCACTCAAGGCCACTGCAGCACCCATTACCGCCCTACAAGCTACGTCCTGTCTCCCTGGTATTAGTAGATTCGGGCTCATCAGCAACTACAAATCAAAGGTACAATTTGTTATTTTCAGTGGCATAATAAAAAAAAAAACAATTATTTTTTAAATACATTATCTTATTATTATTCAATGAGTTATTGTAATCGAATTTATGAACGCATTATAATATTCGCGTTTGTAACTTACTTTATGAAAAATGCTTATTAGTGTAGCCAAAATATTTGTCAAATTCACATAAATAAAATTAATTACTTCTTATGAGAGAGATAAAGAAATTATATTGTTATTAACGAATGCTACATACGATATCGTTTACATTTTCAGTAATCATAAGATTAAATTATATAATAAATTCTATTTTTGTAGTTGTACTTGAATATTGTAATCTAAATCATCTATTTTTTTATATGTAGAAGTTAGGAATATATAACCGGATTTTTATTTATTTATTGGAAAGAAAATAAAGTAATAAATAAATTTATTAGTCTCGTTTCTTGTTCTTATTAATAAATAAAAATAAATTCGATAATGAATTACTTGTTCCGCATTTTTCTCTGCCAAAGTCTTCATTTGGAGACCAGTTATATCAATCTCCTTGCGAAGGTTGATTTTGTCCATCCCACTAAGTAATTGTACTTTCAACAACTCGGTTAACTGACAGCAACCTTCAGAAAGGTCAATTATATTTGTACTTGGAAGTTCGTGTCGTCTAGCTGCTCCTACAGGATCAAAATTTTCTCGAAGAATACTTAAAGTTCTGAAAGCATATTTTAAATTATAATTTTCACATTCTGAAAAATAGTAAACGTATAAAAGCACCTTACTTTAGAAAAATTGAAAAACATTTATTTGTGCTTATAATTTTTATTATTTTTCCTAATAATAGGAGAAACCTTAATTAATTAAACTGTTTTTAATAATCTGTAAAAATATTTAAAAATATATAAATGCTTCAGAAGATTATTATTATTATGTTTATATATTACCTATACGTTCTCAAAGAAGTCTCTCTAACTTTACTGCGTTCTTCTAAAAGCCTTTTTATTGTCTCTTGAAGATTTGTAGCTCGCTGACACAATGCTGCTTTCCACTTAGCTAGCTCCTCTACCATCAAACTGAAATATTAAAATTCTTTGAAATTCACTTAATGTTCTTTTTAAAGCTTTGAACAATTTAATCTGTCTAAATAGAAATAAATCTTGAATAATAAGGTTTTGTTTGTGAGCTGATTCTTTTCTTACCTGCTAGCTAAAAATTTACTTCTCCAAACCTCACACTGTCCCGCTAACCACTCTGTTTGTTCCTGGTGTGTACTAAGATGTTGTGCTGAGTTCAAAAGAGCTCTAGCTAATTGTAACTTGTCTTCTGTAAGTAAATGGACTCTTGTTTGTAAATCTTCACCTACTGCTGCAACTAGTAAATTTTTTAATTCGCCATTTACCTGGAAAAATAATACTCACTATAGTCACTTTACATTCTAAATATATATTTCATTAATAAAAACAGAAAAATATTTAGATACCTGAGCCTGAAATTTCAACTGATTCTCTAACTGACTATTTTCTTCTTTCAATTTTTGAATTTCTGTTTCATATTTCTTCTTTAAAATATCTACTTCACTTTCAACTATAACAAAGTTATTATCATTTTTACATTCCTTCTTTACCTCCTCAGTTTTTAAATGAGATAACTGTGCTACCATAACATTAATATCTAAATTATTTTTTGATGCATTTTTTCTTTTCTTTTCCAAGGGTATGATTGGATTAACCGCTGCTTTATAAGGTTCATAAGGGATAAATTTAGGCTCTTTTGATTTCAAAGAATGAAGAATTTGCCTTTCTTTTTTCATTTGAGTTATAGTTTTTGGTACTAAATTTACTATTTGCCCTATTGGAGTAACTGGAGGTGTAGATTTCTGTTGTTTTAAATTTGTTGGATGATAAATCAATGCCTCTCCCAATCTCGTTTTTATTGGTTTTTCAACATGATTTGATATTTCTTCTGAATTAATATTTTCCATTCCATCGCCTTGAGTTCTTCTTTGGTAGCCCATTGTATGAACATCTAAATTAAACAAACTATTAATTTTTTTGTGTTAACGGTTAATTTTTCTAAGTACAAATAACAAAACATCTTGCAAACGTAAAGTAAAAAATTGCTTTTCCCAATATGCATTTTAAATATAAAGTATCCATTTCATGACTTTAATAATTAAATAGTTACAGATATTAAATAGATTTTATAGCTTATAAACGTATACAAAACGTTGAAAAGAAAAACTACGTAAAACTAAAGTAAACGAAGATATTCTGTAACCTACCCTTGATTACAATACCTTGATTAGTTAATGAAATGTTTTGCATGCTGCTTTTTCTAGAGCACGAGAAAGTTGCGATTTCCTCGTTCATTTTTTACAGATTTGTAACTTTAATAATGAAATTCAAGTGTGTAAAGAGAATTAAACAAAAAGAAAATATAAAAAACTTCTGAAAAATTGAGTCGTCGAACTTTTCTTCTGGTCTGAATACATAATTGATAATTTCGTGGTTAAATTTGATCTTTCGAACTGAGATTATATCTTTTATTTTATTTGCAACAAAGACAAACGCATTAAAAAATTGAATTTTAATTTTGGCATAATAAATCACGCGAATAAAAAATTTCAATACAAAGTATTTATTTTTAAGGAATAACTGTGTACAATAGAAGGAAGTATCATGAATATTTAAAGAACCCAGGAAACTCCTAGTATCTGGTGTAGCGATGCAATATGGACCAATTTTTTGGGACATGCGCAGTAGACATCTCAACTTATTTAATCTCGCAAACGCGCGAGATGTGAATATCAAGTTGGATACATGGTTACAGTGACAATGCATACCTCCATATACGATCTTCAATTAAGTAGCAACAAAATAACAACATGAGCGGTCTCAAAACAACCGCTTTTCAAAGATTACTGAGCTCATCGTACAATTAAATAGATCAACACCTGTTAAAGAAAAATAAACACAAAATTATTTAAAAATTATTAAAAATACTTTCACTGCACTAGAATAAAAAACTTTTATTAGAATAATAATTTTTTTAATAGATCCTTAAGACAACTTGAATAAAATATATTTAATGTACTATGATTTAACAAATTTCAATAATTAATACATAGACTTTAAAAAATACTAATACGAAATTTTAAAACAAAAGTATATTTTAAACGTACTTTTACTCGTAAATAAATGAAGACTATAAATTTAATAGATAAAAGAAGTTTTTAGAAAGTAAAAAGTACTACTTAAATATGACAAGTAGAAATTGTGTGTTTTTTTTTTTTTTTAATTTAAAAAAGTATTTTACAATGAATTCTTTTCAATTTATCAACGTAGGTTTAAAAAAGATAATACAAATGACTTCATTAATTACTAAACAAACACTATCCCTTTTACTTGCGCATACCAATATGGAGGCGTAATCACTGCTGGGGAAGATCTTAGTTTCTTTGTCGCATATAGATATCGTACCTAGTTCATTTTTACGCAGCACTTATCAATCCCTCATTAATATAAAATGTAGCTGTTTTAAAGCTATTGTGAAAACATCCTGCAACACTGCTACATAATTTCGTCTGCGCGCAATCTTTTGATTGTTGTTAATGCAAATATGAATCATAAGACATTTTATAAATATGAAGTTCGAATCTGGCACACTACACGATTGAATGACCAATAAGTTCCTCCCATCAACAGCAGTGGGGACGCGTCCCGCGCTAGGGAGATAGAGATTTTACCTTGGAGTGCAATATGTAGAGCGCGAGAGTTTGAACAAGTTTTAGGCGGCTTGCAAAGAAATCAGAATAAAGATTCGGATGAAAGTAAATCGTACGTGTTCTTTTTTACCTAGTTCTCTGTGAAAGAGAAATGGAGTTGGTGAGAAGTTGCTTCTTGGCGACTATTCGTTGGCGACTAACGAATACATGAGCGGCGCGATCCCATTATAGATATCAATTAAATGCAAAAGATGTTTTATATTAAATGTTTTAAAAAAATCTGTAAATATTTGCAAAGCATATATTTAAATTTTATTATTTTTCTGTTTTCAATAAATATATTTGAAGTTAATGTATATATTGTTGCTGCGTATTAATAGTTATAATATAAATTAAAAGTAAGAAAATGAACTTTTATTCCTTTATTACTATTTTACAATAATTTTACATCTTTTTACAATAAAATTTTTGTTTTTTGTCAAATATTTCGTTTTATCACTTAATAAATATATTTGTGAAATTGACATTTAAATTATATCACGGATACGTATTTTAAAATTTTATCTAAATATATATGAGAATAAAAGCACGGAGTATTTTTTTACATAATCATTATAAGTTATTACTTCATTAAGAAATAATTGTATTTCTTATAGAGTAAATTTTTTTATTTGAAATCGAATATCTTTTTTTAGCGCGCAAGCAACATAAACCTCTTACTTCAAACTACAGCCAGTACGATCCTCGTGAAAAATGAATGATCATTATGTTCATTATTTAGGGCTATAACCAATATTCTTTGTACTTTAACAATTATTCAAGTATAAAGTTAATTGTTATTAAGAATAATTTAAAAAAAAGATTTTTTGCGCTTTAATTGCATTTTACGTGCATAAACGGAATACTTTCTAACATTGTTATTCACCTGTTTGCTTTATACTAACAGCAGTTTCTCCATCATTCGAAAAGAATATAAGACTGGAGTTATCTTTATCCTTCAAATTAGTTATAACTCGGTTATTCAGCGTGCAGTTCATTTATGCGCATGTGTGCACATGTGTGTCGTGTGTCGTGTGTCGTGTGTGCCGTGTGTCGTGTGTGTGTATATATATATATATATATATATTCATTGAGCGCACTACATCCGAATAGGACGCAAATATTTATTATTTATGCCTATAGAGATAACTCGATTATATTAAGTTTCATGTCAAAAAGACAACGATAAAATATAAGATAAAAGAAAAGAGCCCCTGTGGGACTGCAAACATTTCATACGATTTCCGATGTAGCAGAAAAGTTAGAGAAAAAATAGGGGATAACGAAAGGAAAAGAAAGGGGGGAAAATCAGGCGCGCATAATCTATTTGTCGAAAGACTCGATAGTAGTGCCAAGTGTGTGTATAAAGTAAAGGAAAATAAAATACAAGAGGAAAAAGTTTTAGCTCTTACTACGGTAACGTGTTGGATACCAGTTGTGTCACAGTCACACACAACAGCTGTGGCAATTTGCTGTTGACTATTACGGGATACGAATATGTCGATGTCAACGGAGGAAAAGATTCGCCACTATCAGAGAAGCATCGACAGATCCATCCTTGACCAGTCAAGAGTAAGTCAATTCACGTATCATCTACTCTTACTTTTGTCTGAAAAAATAAATGTTTATGACCAGTGGTTAATCCTATTCAGTTTTATCATCCTAAATATTTCTTTGTGGGAATAATTGCATAAGTCAAGAAAATTGAAACACTTTCATTTCAGGTTACCTATAAACCTTTCATGTACATAGAATTAACAAAAGTACATTTGAGAATTTTAGTTTTTTTATTTTCAAGGGTTATATATTTTGTTGGCAAAAAAACAATTTTTAATAACATAGAAAAAACTTTTTTGAACAAATGACAGATTTTAAACTTGTTATTAATAAAAAATGAAGTTTGCATATAAAAATGTTAAAAGTTGAAATGTTAATGCATTTAATACTTAGTTAATCGATTTTACTCCTTAAATACAAATGTTAAAAAAAAATTTCGTTTACCACATTTCAAATGGATTCTATCGTAATTCTTTATTTGTTTTGCTTTATATTCATTGTCGTAGAATGAGTTACGGTCCTAATTAAAACGAAAAAGTTTCAACCTCTTTATATCTTCTCTTTTCTTATTAATACTGCAACTTTAAACAGAAAATTATACATGTGTGCATAACCTGCAATACAGGCTGCATAATCATGTTTTGTTTATAAAATTTTTTTATCATTAGTATTTGCAAATTAAGTTTTTTACCTTGACTCCAATAGTTTCGATGAAAGATATCCGTTTAAGAACTTTAAAAATTCAATTTATATTACAAAAAGTTAATTATATGATTATTCTCAATTTTTCAGTGTTGTATTTTATAATATTAATTCAATATATTTATATATATTAACTTATCATGAGATTAAATATATTTTCAAGAAGAGTAGATTGATTGCTTTGAATATTAAAACATTTCAATTATAAAAACTATGTTTAAGTTTACATTCATTGTGTTTAATAAAAATAAACAAAAATATTAAACTTAATCTTTTTTATAAGTTAATCATTAATAATTTATTGTTTTATTGCATTATTATACTACTAGAATTTCATGAAATACGTGTGAAAATAAACTTAGTTTTAATCAGTTTATTATTTTATAAACTACAAATCTAAACATCTGTTGAATAACAATTTTAATAAAATTAAGAAAGTAAACTAAATGATATTTTAATATGTAAATAATTTTATTTATATTTCATTTCTCACTTTTTATTAACTAGTTTTCAGCCAAAAGTATTTGAAAATATGAATTTTCAAATAAGTTTTAAACTTTATTTAAATATTTCATTACTCATTATGTTTTCTTGTAATACATACTTTCTTGTTATCGGTAACCTCCAAATTGTATAATGCAAATGTTAAACGTATTATTTTTATTAATTATTACAAATATTAAAAAATTATAACTTTCATTTCTTACATTAATGAATCTATGATCACAACTTGATAAGTAAACTTGAAATCGACATTTGTTTTTCATTTATTTCAGCTATTGCATTGTATTGAAATTCTATCAAAATTACCAGTGACAGTACAGCATCTACAGGTAACTGGAATCGGTCGCACAGTGAATGCTCTCCGCAAAATTGAAAATGGCGTCGGAGAAGCAGCCAAGCGTTTGGTAGCTAAATGGAAAATCATGGTGGCCAACACTGATACCAGTGAGGAGGAAGATGAAGCCTGTGTACCAGACGTTCCAGAGAGCTATGAATCACCCGAGTGTGATTCAGAACCAGAAAGTACAGTAAAACCGAGTAGAAATAGCAGCATTGTTCAGCCTGAGGTAAAGAGTTGATCAAAAGCATTATACTTACTAAAAATTATTAAAGTACTACAGTTACATAATTTTTATCTATTTTTAATTAAAGCGTATTAATATTATGTATTATATGCTATCAGGCTTTAAGAAGACCAGTACTTTCTCCTTCAATTGTTCTTGATGAGGATATTTTGTCAAATACACCTCCTTGTACATCAAATAATCATATGGCCTCAGACGACGAAGAAAAATTATCAAGGTATTACACAGTATTACTTCTTTTATTTTGTTTTGTATTATTTTCATTTATAATAGATTAAAAGTGTATCATGTATAAATAAATTCCTGTTACTGATTATACATTATTAATTCAATTTTATTCAATTCTCTGTGTTTAACACTTAAGTTAGTGTAAAAATATTTGATTTTTATATATTTGTTTTTAAAAAAAGCCTTAAGATTTAATTTAATTAAAGCCTTAACTTGATTTCGTAAAAAATACTTAATAATTAACAATTCAATAATTTTATAAATCAAACCTCTTAAAAAAGGAAAAAAATGTACATCAAATTTTGAATTATCTATTAAATGGAGTTAATAATAATAGCAAATATGTTACAGTAAAGTCAAAATTTTAGAAATGATACCGATTAATTATTTATTCCTATTTGCATATATTTCATACTTCATATTTAGATTTTGTAATATTTTAATAAAAAACGTAAAATAAAATATAGCAGATAAATATACAACAGTAAAACTTTCTTAATTTAAAACAATTTGTCTCTTAAAAAAACAAATAAGTATTTTATAAATTAAAGATAAAATTTTTATTAAATTTAGTAGAAATTATAGTGAAATAATATTTATAAAATTAATTAATGCAAGTAACATATCATTACGTATTCTTGTATATTTATAAATTTTTAATTAAATCAATAATGTTACATTTTAATTATAATTTATGTACAACAAGTATAATATATCACAATTCTTCAATTACAGTAGTAATAACTTAAAGGATAAACACAAAAGCAATTTATCAGACCATAATTCAAAACTGACCAACTCTAAGCAATTGTTGAACAAGGATAAGAGCTCCAAAAAAGACTTAAAATCTTCTGTGAAAGACAAGCATAAGCATGAATCTTCGAAGGACTTTAAAAATAATTTAAAAGATTCAGAAATTACTGTGGACAAGAAAAAAAACAAACACAAAAGTAAAATTGAGTTGTCATCCTCATCATCGAGTAAAAATAAGAAACATTCGAACAATAGGAAGCGAAAGTGTGACTCAAGCTCTAGTGATGCAGAAAATCATATAAAAAAGAAAAAGAAATCAGAAAGTGAAGAAGAGGATGAAGATAACGAAGTTGGTAATTTTGTGATATATGATGAGGGTTCTGAGGAGGAAAAAAATTACAGAAGACTCTCATCAGACAGTCAGTCAAGAGATAAGGAGTCTAGTCTGAAAGGCACAAGCCACAGTGATAAACTCAAATTAAAAGAAAAACATCGCGATAGTTCCAGCCACAGGTATTTTTTCACATTTTTTTCAAAAATATAAATTAAAGCAGAAGTAATACTGAAGATGTAATATTGAATTTTTAAGTTAGTATATTTCATATTCAAAGAAATTTCATTTCTATTTTTATTTTTGCTAAATTAAATATAATGTCTTAAATTATCTTTAACATAAATATAATGAAATATTATAATAACTGCACGATTCAAGTCCAATAAAAAATTGGCATTAGATTTAATTATAGATATAATTACAAAATATTGAGTTTGAGTAATGTAACTAAATGTTAACTTATACATTGCTTTATATTACTAAATTATCAGATTATGTTATTTTTAATTAAATACATATGTAAAATAATGTAAAGCCTTGGAAGTGTTTAATATTATAATAAATTATCATTATTCTTAGGTATTTGATATAAAAGTTAATTCATAACTTTTGTCGTAAATTGATTGTTTATTGACAAGAATCTAAAATAAATTCTATAATTGAAAGAAATTTCCACCATTTCATTAAAGATGTCTTCTGTTCCAAGACTACCAACTAGTCTCGTGATTAAAATGACTTAATGGCTTTACTTTAATACATATAAGGATCATAGTAATAGATATATAAAAGTAGATTGCACTTTGGGCAATTGTATACTGTTATGCTTTCTCTTACACCTTAAAAAGATGGAAAAGGCGACTAAAAATAATTATAACACAGAAAAAATGTAGTAAAAACAGATAATTATTTCATTATAATTAATTTAATTATATATGAATTATAATTCATTATAATTAACATTATTATGAAATTATAATTATAATTAATATAATTTTGTTTAAACATACCAAATCACATATATAAGAGAGGAACAAATCCTCTATTATTATTGTACTCTGTTTTGTTAGAGTGCATTTTTCTTATAAAATATACAATCTGTTTGACAACATATGAAAATAAGTATTATTAAGCACTATTCTCAACTACTTGAAATATTTGAAATTGTGATTTTGCGACTTAAATAAGTAATATTGTAATATAAAAATGATAAATTTATCAAATAAATTATTTTACAAAAAACTTTCAAGTCCAAGACTTCGTTAATAGCTTATATTATATATATAAATGCATTATTTTGCAGAAAAGTTATGAAATGAAACATACTTTCTAAATTTCGAAATGTTTATGCAGTAGAAAATTTCCTATTATATAACTTGATATACTTAATAAGTTTTAATCAAAGCAGGCATTGTTACTAAAACTAGATGTTTAACTTATTTCTATACAAAATTTATCCAATATTAGAAATATTCTCAGGCTTAAATTAAAGATTATGATTAAATTTCAATATTATTCGTTTTATTACAATTTTATTCAAACAATTTAAGTATTCTTCTCTAAACTATTTTAAGCTGATTCCAAGTAGAAGAACAATATAGCGGATTTAATAGTCCAATTTGTGCAGTAATATTAAATAAAGTAAATTAAATAAAATTAAATAAAATATTAAATAAATATTAAATAAAATTTCTTGAGAGAAAACTTTCTATAAATATGTAAGAAAATATAATTATTAACAACAAGTATGCTAAAATAATTCACATATTGATGTTTACAATAGATTCTATAAAGCTATATTGAAACAGAAAAAAAAAGACTTATAAAATACGAATACTATTTATTCATATCTAAATTTGCCATGCTACAAACAGTTCTAACTCAAAGCTGTAGATTCGTATTTTTAAGGATAATTAGTATGGTATAATTTAGACCGGTTATAATCAGTCATTAATTCTATACGTTAATTAAGTGCATAGCTTTGTTAATGGTTATTAACAATTCACCGCTTTAAACGCCTGTTCAAAACCAAACGAAAAAGATAAATAACTACAAAATATCACATCAAAAAGCTCTTCAATTACTTTTATTTTTATATTAAAAATCAAGATAATTTATATTTCAAGAAATGAACAGGGCATAATGATTTTAATTAAAGACATTTAAAAAATCATTTAATAATAATAAATGTTTTATTTAATTTACTTTAGATAAAAGTTATTAAACTACTAAAAAATTATCATCATTGACTTCCTTTAATTTCAGCAAAACCAAAAAACAAGAATCCAGTGACAGATTGAAAAGAGACGAGAAATGTTCAAGTTCTAAATTGAATGATTATGGGAAGGAAAAAAAATATACGATCGATGAACATCGTTATAAAGAATCATCCAAGTCAAAAATTTGTAACAGTTCCTCTAGTAATAAGGATCATTGTAAATTAAATGTTAAAGATAAGGATAGACAAAGTAATAATAAGAGAAAGGAATTAAACAGCAAGAGTCAGAAAGGAGAAAGACAAAAGAATACTAACAAAGAAATTAAAGATGATAGAGAAAAGCGTAAAGAAAGTAAGGAATTAATGGAACATAAGGAATGTAAAGAGCACAAATCACCCAAGGAATACAAAGATAAGAAGAAAGTAAAAAACAATAGTGATGGAGGAATAGATTGTTATTCAGGTAAAATTTATCATTGTCTCAAGTTTATGTTTCTATGATTTTTTAAAAATAATCTTTGAAAACTCATTATTCACTAAACCATTCATTACTTATTTAATGTAAATATAAATTTAATAACACAATTACAAATACAAATACATTTTCATTCTTGCTTATAATCCATTTAAAATACTACTTGGTAGTATTTTTTAAATTAGTTAAAAAATTTCAAATTATTGTAGTTTTTAATGAAATAATGTACAGAATGAAAACAAAATTCATACAATTAATAGAATAAATTTAATCGTTTTTTTTTTAATGTTAAATGCAAATTAGTCACAATTTACTTATACAATACCTGTAAATCCAATATTTTTGTATTTTACAAAAAACAGTTATTTCAAGCATAAAAAATATAATAATATAATAATACAAAAATAATAATCTGTTATTTAATATCAAATCAATTTTTTTTTTTTTTTTTTTAAATTTAGTCATCATGTTTAAACTTTTAAAGGGGTATGTAACTATGTAACTAAAAATATTTTGTTATTTTATTTTTAGGTACAAGTTTTGCAGATGCTCTTGGCATGTGTACAATGCCACCACCATCAAAAAAAAAAAAGAAAATGCTTCTGTAAACCTAGCAAAGCCAAGCAAACCAGATCAAATATGTGCAAATTTAAGTCCAATTACGGCTTCCAGTAGTAGATGTTCATTATCAAAAGTGAAAAATGACATTCCTGATAGTCCAGAAGTAAGATATCATAATTATTTATTTATTTTTTATTAGCCTAAAGATGTAAAATAAACCTGCAAAGATTCTTTCTAAAACCATCTATATGTTTTAAAATTAAGACTTAAACATGTTAATCAACATTATACTTGCGCATGTATGTTTATCTTTGTGTATGTTCAAAATTCAACTGATGAATCGATTTAAATGTGGCACATTGATTTTTTTTCCTTCTACGATGAGATCAAATATAATTTTTTAAAGTTTATCAATCCGAGTTTTATATAACTCTTTTGATCACTTTGATCACTCGATTGACGTTTCGAATCTTGTTGAAAAACATAAGTAAGTTTAAATATTTTGCTCAAAAATATGAAGTAGCAATTGCTCTGTCGTTATACAAAGAAAAACAACTATAATTACTTATTATTGATATTTATAAAAAACTTTTTTATATGTTGACCAATAATGAATATTTGCTTAACTGTGATTAATTACATACTTTAGAGAATCTGAACATCTACAATTATAGGTAATGAATTGACAATCAGTAGAAGTTAACATTTAGTGTACAATGTATTAAACAATAAAAATTTTTGTCTATTTAGTATATTGTTGTAGTAGAGATTTAAAAAATATGTATTTTTATATTTATTTTTGAGTAGGTTATTTATTTTATATTTTGAAAAGTATTTTATAAATTATATTCGAATTTTTTTGACGCATGTAATTTTTAATGTTTATTTTAATTAATCACAGAAAAACTATCAAAAGTTATTCAACAAAAATTGGAAATATCTAATTTTTTTATATAAAGAACATTTAATGAAAATATATTAATTATACTTCTCTAATAATATTTATGTTGTGTTCTGATCTTATTGTTAAGATTATTTAATTCGAATTTTAAGTCTTATTTTTAAAAACATAAACTTTTTTATTTTTAAACTTGATAGAGTTTTCATTTATTTATAAATCTACTTAATTGAAAAATTGCATTGAAAGATTTAATAAATTAAATCTGGAGAAACAAATTAAATAGAATAACAAGCGTAAATTTTACACAAAGTATTTGACAGCTGGTAACTGCCAAACAGCGTCGAAGGCAACACGCGTCATAACATTCTAATTCGAAAGCACACGCCAGTGTGATACTTATAAGAAATTATTAGAGAACTTGAATTCACTTACAGATCTCTTAACATTTTTCAGCACAAAACCAATTATTAACTAATAAATTGTTAAAGTTTCTATAAACTACTTTATACAGTGTTGTAGTATTAAAAATAATTGAAAAGTTAAAAAAATGGTGTAAAAAGTACGTTATTATCTATTACGTATTATTGGATAAAAAAATTGAATATAAAAATATAAACAAATTGTACAAAACATATGGGTTACTCATCATTTCTTTAACTTTTTTGTAATAATCAAGTATAGTATTAATCAAATTTGTAAATTATTATTATTGTTGCGTTGTTGTTGTTGTTGTTGTTGTTGTTGTTGTTGTTGTTGTTGTTGTTGTTGTTGTTTAATGTCATAATTTTTATTTAATGTTAGAACTACAAAAATTCGCGACTATCTAATAAAACTTCCTAATGGTGCTCGCGATCGTGCGCGCGTGTATGTGTTAAGCAAATTTGATTTTTTTCTGTCTTTGTCTAACCTACCTACAGATCTTTTACTTTCAATTTTTTCTAGCAAAAATTTATGTGCTACTCTTTTATTTTATTACAATTTTAAGCATTTTATTTTTAAATACTATAAATAAATTTTTCACATTTTTATGAGACCTTATGCATATAAAATTCTTGAAAATAATATTTTATACATTTTTATAAATATATTATAAAAATTTTATTTTTCCAACAACAAAACAGTAATTAAAGTTTTAATAATAATTTACAGAGTAAATAATACATTTTCAGAATGTAGTATTTTTTTAACTTTTTACCGTAATTTCTTAAAACATGAAATTTAAAACATGCATTTTTAATTTATTATTCATTCATTGAGATCTTTATACAATATTTTAAATGTTAATAATTACTAATTACAAACTTTAAATATTTAAAGAAATACCAAAATCAATTACAAGTATTTAAGATTATTTAAAAAAAATTAATGTGCTTATTGAATAGAGAATTAAAAAATGTTTAGGGATATGAATAAAAAATTAACTTTACCTTACGATCAAACTAAAAGCTGTTATACTAGAAATTTCTAAATATGATTAAAACGCTACTAGTCGTACATTAAATTAAGTTACTGTTAATAAAAGAAAATTAAGAGTACAATATTTATAAAAAAAATATCTTAAGAGTTTATGTAAAATATAAATATCGCCATTTATTAATTGTAGTATATTATATTATAATATTGTATAGTACCGAATATAACTTTTACTTGTAAAAGATGGTTAAGATATTAATTTTTTTTAATTGCAGTCTTTGCCACTTTTATCATCTAATATTAAGTTAGAACCACTTAGTAGAATTGACGAGGAAGTTGATTTAGCATCGACTTTACCAGAACCTAGCCCACATTATAAACCACTGCCACATTTAAATCATGCTCAACGCAGACAGGATGAAGATAATATGCTGTCTCAAGTAATTTACGCTAAAAATCAAAGGTGATATTTAAAGATAAAAAGAAATTTTTTCTTAAATCGATAAAAAGTAACTTTTTTTAATAATAAAATTCATAAATCTAATATTAACGTTATTAAAGAGATCTTTCTGTATATAACCATTGTTAAGTTTGATTTTTTCAAAATTAGTTTTTGGTAAAATTTTATAAATCTCCTTGTCACTGTATATACAACAATTTAACCATATGTGGATAATGATTTGCAAGATGTATGACATGCATGAACAGCACTAAATATAGATTACATGATATACACAAAAATAAAACAATAAAAGAAGTTAAATTAGCTGAAAATAAAGTAACTTGCTAAGTCTATTCATACCCAGAGTACATAAAATTTAATTTAATTTTTGATAATTTATTTTAGTTACTCTCATTAACTAGAGAGGACAGTGGTAAATAGTTATTCCTGAGAAAATTGGTCTTAATTAGATATTATAAATTGAAAAGCTATTTACCTACAATTTTTGCTTTTCTGTATAATATATTTTTCAACCAAACGAAAAAAGTATAAGCTATTTATAATTAAATTATTATTTTTCTAGAAAAATTATATTAAATGTATTAATCAACGAATATGTAAATATAATTAAAATTATCTCATAAAATAAATAAAAATTATTTGTACACTAATTTGCAGATAAAGTAGCAATAAAGTGAATTGCATTATCATTTCAAGTATATACTGTCACTTTTACTTTATTTTTAAAAGTCTTCTCTACATGAAACAATTCGATGGAGTAAAATTATAAATATTATAAATTTTTTTAATTATTTTGATTTTTAATGAAAATCACATGTTTATTTTTACTATTTTAACAAGAATACCGGTTACGCATAATTATGTGTAGATATTATCTTAAAAAAAAAATCTTATAAAAACTACTATATATTTTTTATTATTTGTTCTTACTAAATCTTATGATTTTTCAGGACAAAAGTGTACTCGGGAAATAAGTCTGGTTACACGAATGTGCCAAGTCTTTATGAAATGTGTATTAGAGTACTCATTGAAAACATTGATGGTAAGGAAAAAGTTTTCATTTTTTATTTTACAAATCAATCACGACTGTTTGGATAAAGTATTTTAAAAAATTAATTATTTACGCTAACTTTTATTAAGCTCTTGAGTTCACTGGTGGCGTACCTTATTATATAATAAAACCTGTACTTGAACGTGCTACACCTGATCAACTATTCATACTGGAACATCATAATCCATATTTAATTGAAGACTCAGATCCGCTTTGGAAATTTCACTGTAACAAGGACTTTAGAACTAAGCAGAGAGAAGAAATGGAATCGTGGCGTGAAATGTACATGGTAAATAAAAGAGCTACATTTTATTTTTGTAGATATTTTTAATTTATAAAATTTATTAAATAATCTATTGACTAAAACTTCTTAATTATTCTTAAAAACGTACATGCTGCAATAATTATTATGTAAAATAATTCATTTAAATATGAAGTACTATTATTCTAGATTAACCATTATGACTTAATCAGTAAATTTTTAGAGCAGATGCTCCAATCAAGATACAGATAAATTTTAAATAAACTAATCGCAATAATTAAATTCAAATATCCAGAAAGTAAAAAGTAAAAAATTAATTTACCAAAATAATCGATCAAATTTAAGATATTAAAAAAAATTATCATTTTCTAGCGATGTCTAGATGAGCGGGAAGCAAAACTGAAGGCCTTAACAGCCAACATAAAACAGTCGATAGATAAGTCAACGCCTGTAAGATCGACGAAGCTCGCGTATGTGGACAATGTAGTAAAACCGCCGCGAAATGTGTTACGCAAGCAAGCTAAGTATGGCACAGCCAACTGTACAAGTAAGGCCTCAGATCTTAAAAAAAAACTGATAATATCAGCTGCCAAGAGCAGTGGAAGTAATGGAAGTAGCACCAATAATTTGGAAGAAAGGATTTCCGTACCTCAGCCTTCTATTACAAGAATCAGAACTTCCTGTAAGTTCTTTAAGTCCTTATTTTCATTTTCTTTTAGTGAATAAGCTTAACCACATTATTAATATACGATCATTAATTAATTAAAAACATTTATAGCATTTTGTAAAATCATAAAATTTTTTTAACTTTTATGTAAAGAAAATGTTCTATTGCGTTTAAAAATTTGTCTAAAAATTTCATTTGTCAATTTACTTTTTAAAAAGAATTTAGTATTTCATTTGTGAATGACCATTTACTGGATAAAAGAATCTAAATAAATTAAGAAAGATTCGCATCTATACCGAACGTGCGCACATTTTTTATGATCGACCAAAATTTATGAATCAATTCCTTTATTTTTTAATATTTTTAATTATATGAGTTCTTTAAAAAACATCTTTTATAACTTTTTGTAATATTTAACTTTAGCATCATCTACATTGAAGAAAGCGAAGGCACCACTGATGGCAAAGGCCCTCCAGGCGATAAAAGGCCGTTACAAGCGATAGTACCGGAAACCGCATGCATCTCCGAAAATTAGTTGACAGAATATATTTCGGTCTGTCGAATAACCGCGTATTTATACTTGTACGTTTTATTACGTTCTGTAATAATTTATTGCTAAGAAAACAGCATTAAAAATGTCGAAAATGAGGTCTGTTATCGATTTTGTTTCGACAATCACGCAATTGGTAGTACAAAAAGTAAAAAGCAAAATAGAAATAGAAAAAAGTTATCAGAATATTTCTATGTAATACGTGCTTAAAATTTTGTACTATATGTTGTGAAGGTTTAAATTGTAAAACTGTGTACCTTTACTATACGCAATTGAAAGTTTCTATGCACATCTTTTGAAAACAGAAAAAGGAGTGAGGGCGAATGAATGAGATATTGAAATAGAGCGGTGAGAGAGAGGCTGGAGAGAGAGAGAGAGATAGAGAGAGAAAGAGAGCAAAAGACAGAAACGTAAATTTTTTAAATAAAGAATGTTGTAATTTACAACAAGGAATATTGCTTATGTATTTACTATTTTTTCTGAACACTTAATAAGTAAATCATGTAGATATTACTTATTAAAATTTGTTTTATAAAAAAATGACATGTAATTATGGATTATATTTGTAAAAATATGCCTCTAATTTGTCTGTATTATGTAAGTTCACAAATATTAATTTATGTCTTTAAACAAGAAAAAATTTCTGGCTAGAAATTATAGTAAACGTTATAAAAAGACTATTTAATTCATGAAGTTTTTTGGTACTTTATATAGCATAATTTAAAAATATGAATTTATAAGAATACATTCTCTTATTCATTTAACATTAATATGTTAAAACTATTTGTCATTTAAGCAATTTATTTCTAAATTTTTTGTAACAAATATTTTTAAAAGTTATAGTATTAGATTTTTATGAAATATAAATTCAAAAGAAAACTAATCTTTTTAATTTTACAAAATATTTTAATTAACACTAATTAAACAACTTAACATACTGTGATAATTTGACTTGGATTTCGTCGAAATATACATTGTATTGAAAATATTATAGAATCAATAATTACCAATAATAAATTAATTACTGTTTTAAAAATGCTAGAAAAATATTTTAAATAAAGAATGTAAAGAAAATTTTCGATACTTCATTGATCACATTTTATTTATATGTCTAATACAAGCTACAATTTCATTTATATTTATAATTGCGCAAAAATCATATTCCATGAAAATAATTCAAAGTAAGCAAACTAAATAATATTCTCGATTGAATGCACAGAGACATTACTTCCACAATATTTTTATAACAAAACAAAACTGCACTTGAAATCACTATTTGTTATTAATTATTATATTTATAAGAAGTCGTTTTGTTTAAGATTTAAAATCTTTTAGAACATACTTGTAACATTATTCTTCATATTAAGTGTTCAAATTTTTCTTACAATTTTAAATATCATAAATTTTTTATATTCCGTATAATACAAGCAACTCAAGATGTTAGCTTTTAAATTATATTAATTCTCATATAAAATCGTAAATGTTAAAGTAGTGTTTGTAAAATTGAATTTCAAAAGCTATATACTTTAAACACTGGGTACTCTATTATTTTACATCAAAACCAGAAGTTAATCGGGGAAGATTAAGTATACTAACATAAAATAAGTCAAACCTAGTTTTTTACAAAATCAATTCACTGGACTACATTCCTAAAAATGGAAGCTGCTAAAGTGTAATTCTTCAAATTTCTTAATATTTTGTTTATATATAAATAACCTTTTTTCGAGAATACAAATAAATATATACTCGTAATATTATGATAATTTTTAAATTAACAAGAATTAAAAATACAGTTAAATGATTCTATTCTAAAGTGATCTATTTGATACAGAATTACATAATACAATATATGTAAGATCTTATAAAATATTTTATTTGTAAAAAGACATTACCTAAGTCGATAAAAAATTGATTAGTTTTAAGAAAAATCTCTTAAATTAAATATAACTCCATTAAAATTAAATGGTAGTAAAGTCGATTTTTTAATAATTAAAATACCGTTATTTTATGTATTTTAAATTTTAGTATTAAGAATATTATAGTGTTTTTAAATTGAATTTAAATATACTTTTTTTGGCCTGTATTTTTATAAAGAAAAAAACTTTTTGTAATCGTACGCATCGGTTGAAAATAAATATTTCGAAATTAAAAGTTTAAAATTTTAATAAAATAGCTAGACTTTAGCTTTCATTTTTAATTTATAAAAATTATAATATGGATGCTAATAAATGAATAGATAAAAGTATTTGTTATTTATCTTACTTTTGTGATTTTAAAAATTCAAACAGCTTAGTATTAATGTTAATAACTCTTTCTGAAAAACACAAAACTAATAAATTTATATAATTGAATAGTCTAATTAGTATATGTACTAAATTTATCCCAAAACTTTTTTAAATCTTTGTTTTTGTTTTCAACGTGTCTTTTCATTTATAAATTATGTAATTTTATAAGTGGGCATTTTTGACACAAAAATTAAGTAGTTGTTCCAGAAATACATTTATATTCATTCAAAATTCTATCGCATTTTTAACCGAAGTAATATTTTCTGTTATTTAATTTTTTTATTTGAAGTTTCAGTATATGTCGATGATGAATCTTAAAATGTAATAGCTTTACGATTCATTTTCACAAGTAATTTAATAATGAAATGAGAGAATTATTTAAAAAATACTATCTAATAGAAACAATTTAAATGTTGAAATTTTTTCATTTAAAATATAATAAAATAAATAAATGTAATACAAAAATTGATTTGTTTTGAATAGAAGACATCAAAATTTATTTTTGTAAGTTTAAGTATTTAAAAAATAGTTTTTTTTCTTGTCGTTTGATATCTTGCAAGCCTAATGAGTTTTAATGAATTCTTGTGAAAGCCTATTAACTAAATAGTTTTCTAGAATTGTAAACTCTATTAATTTAAAAGAGATCAAATAAATCATTACTTGTAAAGAGGTATATGGAAAATTGTATTTGAGGCAAAATTTCAGATGGCTGAAAAATAAAATATTAATTTTTTAATTGTTTTTATAATAATTTATCAATTTATTACTAAAAATTTGTTTAAAATATCAAACGATTGCATTATACATACAAATGAAATTGAAAAACTTGGATACTCACAAAGACATTGTTTTTGTTGTACATATTAACTTATACTATACAAAGAAACTTTCTTAAATCCTTCCTCACTACAGTTGATTTTTCTTTTTCCTCTGCGAAAACACTATAAAGTACATAATTTTTTTTTTAAGGATAGTTTATGATGAGAATACTAATCGTGTTTTGTCACAGCCACAATGGTACCAAAGTTTCAATAAAATACGGAACCTCCACTGAGCTATTGCTTAAAGAAAGGTAAACATGGCTTCTTAGTAAATTTCTTCATATTTGGTTTGAAGAGCTACTGCTGATACTGTTTATGTAAGAAGAAGTTAAGTAGTGCCGATACAAACGAATGAATTGTTCTTGCTGTACCAGCGCAATGACAGTATACTTGAGCAATTAGTCGTATACATTTGAGGATTAACGATCGACGTAGGATTCGATAAGCCTCTGAAATCAATATTATCTTTCTAAGAATTTGTTTTTTAAGTCTTAATACTATAATTTTTAATGGAAAACATTACAAAATACAATGAATTAAAAAATTACAAATTCATGAAAATGTTAAACATTTAAATATTTAATTAGAATTAATTTCAATTACAAAATTTATTCTGTAACAAATATTATACATAGAATTAACTAAAATCCTTACAATGCTAATGTTTTATACTTTTATTACCAAAAAATTATTAAATTTTACTTCAAAAAATGTTTTTTGGAATCTTTTCTCGTTAGCTTAAAAATATTTTCGTTTCTATTAACAATGATTAATTAATTGTAATTGAATAAAAATGATTGAAATTAACACTCTTCTTAGTAACTTGTAATTTACTGCAAACTTAAAATTTGAATATTAAAATTACTTTTATTTGTGCCTATTATTTATATTTAAACCAAACGTGTTGTCATAAACCTGATTTAGTTAAGATAAGTCATTACCTTCCTTTTAAATACAATAGTATACAAATATAAAATATATATATATATATATTAAGTGATATATATTCTTCAAATTTCTTAATATTTCCTTTTAGCATAAATAACCTAATATTTTTCTCCAGAAGCAATACAAATAAATATATAATCCTAATATTATGATAATTTTTAAATTAACAAGAATTAGAAATACAGTTAAACGATTCTATTCTAAAGTGATCTATTTTATACAGAATTATATAATACAATACATAAAAGACCTTATAAAATATTTTATTTGTTAAAAGACATTACCTAAGTCGATAAAAAATTGAATAGTTTTAAGAAAAAATGCTTGAATTAAAAATGTAGAAATAACGGGCTTCTTTTATATCACCTCCCCCCCCCCAACTATGCAATTTGAAAAATAGGTAAGAACCACTCACGTATTTCCAGTTTTAATGTATTCTTGAGTTGACCATAAATGTACTACACCATCTAAACTGGAACTGGCTATAAACTCGCCGTCGGAACTCCAGTCCAAATTCATTACCGAATCTTGGTGACCCTTTAATTCCGTAAGCATTGCGTTCGTTGTTAAATCCCAAATTGATATACTTTTATCATCGCCTTAAAAAAAATTTCTTGTTTTATTTAATGAATCTGTTTAATGTGCAGTATATTGTTAACAACATTTTAAAACAAATCTGAATCAAACGAAACTATTTTTATTGATAAAAATAGAGATAAAATATACTAAAATGTATCTTCATAAAGTAATTATTAAGAAACGTATATTTATAAGTAGCTTTATTAAAAAAAAAAATTAAAATCCTCTAACTTTGTGTGGTATAATAATATACGACAGAGAACAGTAAATTTAGATTCTGTATGAATAAAAATAGTTTTTAAAGCCTTTTACGTCGGCTCGGTATAGATGCATTTTTTTCTTTATGCGAATAAGCCAAAATTTACCAGCAGAAGCCAAGTACTTCCCGTCAGGGCTGAAGGCAAGACTAAAAATGGTCGACTGAGCACCTACGTAAACCCTTTTCAAATTACCGTCATCCTTGTCCCAAAGTCGAACGGTTTTATCAGAAGAACCAGTTGCTAGGTATCGAGTGTTCGGGTGAAACCTCACGCACTGAAATTTTAAATATGAAATTCCGTTTCTTTATCGATACCATCAAAATAAATTGATCAAACCAGTACTGTCTTACGTTCACATCCATGAAATGACCAGCGTATATCCTAAGTGGAAAAGTCCTATCTAACGACCATAGTTTGGCTGTCCTATCATGAGAACCAGTAGCTATATACAAATTAAATACACTGGTATCCATGCTCCATATAGGATAGTTATGACCACTTCAGCAAAAATTAAATAAAATCTTATTAATTAACATGGCAAAATTCTTATTTTATATTATAATCATCATTGAAAATACAATTTTTTATTTGGGTAAAATAATGTACAATATCTGAATTTATGAAATTTTAAGAAAATTAAATATTAGCATGGTATAATTTCTACCATATTTCTACCATATATAAAAATATTAAATTACAGTATGAAATATTATAAAAAAATTTTATCTCTCATTATTGTAAGAATAATATGACTACTACAAATTAACGATAACAAACAAACTTTTTTATTACTGCATTAGTATAATATTTTACTGCTACAGTAAATATTTCATATATATTTTATTATTTTATTTTATATATTTTACTATATACTGTATTGTATTAGTATAATAAGCCCTGGCTCTGTTATGTATTGCTGGCATTTAACTTTGACCATTGTATGAAATTATAATAAGAAAGTCATACTTCTTCATTGCTAAAATTAAGTTTATATTAGTTTATAAATATAAAATTCTATTACTTCATTTAAACTCAGAATATATAGTAAATTTATAAGGTTTAGAGATAAAATAAAACTGATAATACAACAATGATTATTCATAAAGTCATATAAGTACATACAGTTCTAAAGTTGAATAATTTCAATTATTTAAGATTAAAGAGAAATAGAGTTTTTGTATTGATTAAATTAAGAATTTATAGTTTACACATACTGCATATTAAGAATGACTTTATACTTTAAAACTGTTAGTAACTGTTAATTTGAATGTATATAAATATGCAAGATATTAAGTATATAAATACAAACGAGCTTTTAAAAACAATTTATATCTATATATATATTGATATATATTCCAAAATTAATTTAAATTCAGCGAAGAATTTCTTAATATACAGTGCTAATATATTCTATAATAACAATTGCAAAAGAACTCTAATATAATACATTCTTGTGAATATGAACAAATAACGGTTATAACAGAATCTTTATTATATTTACATGGATATATATGATTTATGTATAATTTAATAACTAGTAGCAATATTTTTCAAATCACCTATAAACAGCTGCACAGCTAAAGTCATTAAGTCTCCAAGCTCTCATGTCTTTGTCACTTGACACTGAGAGAAGAACTTCAGGTTCAGTAATAAATCTCATATCATGAATAACATCTGAGTGACCTCTGAGTACAACTGCACCAGCTTCATCTCTGAAATTTTATTACATGTAAAGTTAAAACTAATTTTAATTTTAATTATTATAAGTATATTAACACTACAACAATTTTATCTACTTTTATACTTGAAATATATTTAATTAGCTTTACACATTTTTAAATAGCAATTTCTTTATTATAACTCATTTATTAAAATAAATAAAATATTTTTCTAATTCTATACATTAAATTAATATTTTCTCTTAATGTGTGGTGTACAGAGTACTGATCTTTTCAAGGACAAGATATTTAGATAAAAATTAAAGATAAAAATAATAGTATTACAATAACTGCTTTTCGAAATAAGTATTCACTTATCAAAAATAAATAAGTGTAGAAAACAGAATAAGAACTTGTTTTAAAATATTAAGTATTATACTTGTAAACTGTATATAAGGCCTTTTTTTACAGATTTTAATAGACCTAATTTTTCTAGAGTTTACAAATATAGTAAATTTATATACATCATAAATTTCTAAATGAATAAAATAAATAAATTAAAAACTACTATTATTAGAATTATTATTGATGTTTATCATACAAATTAAGTACCTGTTCCCTATCGCAGGTTTACATTTTCTGAATTTACAGTTTTTATAATATTATTATTTGATAAATTTTTTATTGAGTGATTTCAGCATGAGAAAGTTTTTAGGACATAAAGTTTCAATGTCTAGACGAACACAATAAAACTATTAAATTTGATGTAATATTATTTTTGCAATACATCTTAACTTCACATGATTATGCAAATCATAATGTTGTAAGATAATTAACTTAATTTGAAAGAAAAAGACATTTAATAACCTACATTTCTTCCTCATCTAAGGCTTCAACTGTGGATGAAGGATTACAAGCGAGTTTGATACTTGGATTTCTAAACCTTGGCCTGGTAAGCACTGTTTCACCGATTCCCCAAAGTCTTATTTCTGACGTGCTAAATCCTGCAGCTAATTTGTCCATATTTGGTGTAATAATGCCACAGCTTGCACTTAAAAATGATGCAATAAAATCATTTATTAAAAATCGAGAAAAAAAAACAATTATTTTGAAACTTTGCTTATTTTTCTTAAGTAATATCACAAGTATATTATTATTGTCTTTTAATTGTATTTTTTGTTAGGAATGATATAAGTTGATTCTAAATACCATTCTAAAATAATATTCCCATGTGTTTATGATAATTAAATAAAACACATATTATGTCTTTTCCGATTACAAAGAATTTAATGATTGTGCAAATATAGAATTATTCAATTGATGATGTTAATAATAGCGTGATATTTAATATTATTAAATTTACATTGAAAATATTTGAATATCTCGATCTAGTTGAAAATGGTTTAAACATTTTAAAGTTTTTTATAAAAGTGCGTTTGTAATTAATACACTATTATTGTAAAAAAATTATTAATATACTATTATTGTGTATTATAATTTGTAACAAAACATAACAAAATTATTTTAAAAATGTAAATTAAAAAAATTTAATATGTTTACTTTTCAACGGCGTTATTAACTGCAAATATCCGAAGTGGTTGGTGTGAACTGTTTCGCATCAATCTAATAGCTTCCTGTAGCTCGCGCATCTCACGATCCACGCCAGTGCCACATGGTTGTTCAACATGACCGTTTATCGTGACATCGCTTCTTTTCTCGCTTTCCTCTTCATTTTCATCCACTGCAGAGTACAGGTCTGATAAATTCTTTATCACTGTTACATGAGTATTAATTACCTGGAAATGAGGATTAATCTTTACAAATTTTAAAAGCATATAATTAATAATAATTTATTCACAAAGTGATTTTAAGAGAAATATATGTGACTTTAATTTTAATTTGTTATGATGACTTTGTAGAATAAATACTGATTCATAAAACTCAAATTTATCAAATTATAAACAAATTTTATTTTATGTGAAATAAAATTATAAATAACCTTATATTGTTTCATAATTCAATATATTATTTCATATTTAATATCATACATAGTAATATTTGCCAACTAACATTAACTACAGCAATATAATAGTAATTTTATTACAAGTATATACACAAATAATAAGAAAAATAATAATTTTTAAACAAAGTACGTCCATTAAAGAAATTTGTTTATATAATACCTAAAATAATTTTCATTTAGAGATATTTATAAGAACAGAATGTCAAAAGAATTAATTCTATTATGTAGTTTAGTCTTTTGTTTTCGTGCAACTTAGATAGAAAAATTAAATTAATTAAATCTATCCCTACTGCAAAAGTAATAAGCAGTGTTTAATGTTGTAATTTATTTTTATTTACAACAAATATAGAAATCTTAAAGATTTTATGTATTTCAAGTTTTATAAAATCGAGAAATTAATTTTAATATATTCATATGGATTTATGTATTATTTTACAGTTTAGAATTGTTGTACATTTTAGATTTTAAGAACTAGTACTCATGTAAAATATAATTTATACCATTAAAGATAAAAATACCAATGTTTAATCATAATGAACAACTGAATTAAAATTAGAGAGGTATTGAATCTTACTTGCATCAAAATTACATGACCATGCTTAGTCAAGAATTTCTGTAAGATGATATGGGCTTCATCGGACAAGTCAACTTTATATTTTCGAGTTCTAAAAGCATTAACGAAAGGTCGCAGTTCGATATCCTGTATAGAAAATACGCTTGATAATTCCTCTAGAAAGTCCCTTTCTGTGTCTGAATTAAAATCTGCTTGGTGACTTTTCATAAACTGCACAGCTGCTTGGCGATTACCAGCATGAAGTATTTCCAAATATAGGTGGCAAAAAACTGGATACAAAATACCCCGTAATTCTATTTTAAGTTTATCACTTGAAAGCCCATTTATACAGTGTTTTAGCCTGAACAATTGACAAGATTTTGTTTTAATAATTTTGCAAGATTGAAATATAAAATAATTGAAGAAAGATAACTGACTTTTGATATGCTTGATCAGCAGCTGCTATATCATTTGAAATTGCACTAAAAACTATAGAATTATCTCTAGATGTACCACATTCGGCTGTAACACTAAACGTCATCTCCTCGCTACTGCGACAGCAGGTCTTTTCAGGTTTCTTAAATATGTCTATATCCTAAAGAAAATTAATTTACTATTAAGATAAAACTATAACCAATTGTCTTTCTAATATTGTTTTTCTTGATTAATTAAAATTAATTAAATAAAACTATAACCAATTGTCTTTCTAATATTGTTTTTCTTGATTAATTAAAATTAATTAAATAAAACTATAACCAATTGTCTTTCTAATATTGTTTTTCTTGATTAATTAAAATTAATTAAATAAAACTATAACCAATTGTCTTTCTAATATTGTTTTTCTTGATTAATTAAAATTAATTAAATAAAACTATAACCAATTGTCTTTCTAATATTGTTTTTCTTGATTAATTAAAAACGTAAAAATTCTTAACATCAATTATTAACGAGAAATAAATTATTCTTATAGCCATTTATAAAGATAAATATGTATAAAAAATATTAGATTTAATAGTTTTAATAAAAAAAAAACAGTATTTAATATTTTTAACCAATACAAATTTTATGAAAATTATTCAGTATTAGTTGTATATATGAAAATATATAGTTTAAGAAATATGCAAGTACTCTTAAATTAATTAAAATTCAATTGCTTAAAAATTTAAGTTAAATATTATTATTTTAAGTCTGGCAATGCAATACTTATTCCTTATACTTTAATAAAATATACTTGATTCCTAATGAATTACACAAAATTTACGGTTTGTTTAAAAAAATTATATACATGTGTATAGTTTATTAAAGAATCTAATTCTCAAATGTAAAAATTATTAATAATATTGAATTTTCTATAGTTTTTATGGTAATATATCCACAATGACATTAAATTTTGGTGTGCAAATTTTATCATATTAACACGGTACACTTCCTATTCATATTTCTTACCAATAACTGAGTTTAAAAATTCCAGTAAGCGTAATCTTAGACTCTAGGGATTATTTTTATAAATTCAAAATTTTACACATATGAAAATTTAAATAATATTTTAAGATGATATTCTCTGATTAAAAAAATTATAAAAATAATTTTCAATACTCTTTGATAAAAAATATTCAACTCTTTTTAAAACAAACTAATTAATTCAGATTTTATAAGTGTTCTTGATAAAATTATATCGCGATTGAAACAGTAGCTTCTTAGGAAGAAAGCTCAAAAGTCAAACCACAAAAATCGTAAAAAAATTCAAAAAATATAGTGTTAGATGCATCCGATAGTTTAACAATCGTTGAACGTTAAGTAAAATAAGAAAGCATTATCGAGCTGCTGTAGACTTATGATCAAGCGTAAACAACGCCGAAGGTTATGATGTATGGAACATCCGCCATGCGGTGCATCGATAGGAGTAATGACGTATCAAAAGGTATAACCTGGTAGCGACGACGCTTTAAATAGGATTCAACGGTTGCGTTAATGACGTCGAGCTTTGTGCGTTTCATCTTCATTTGGTCAGAAGGTCTCGGAGCGCTCGTGGCCGTATCTTTTTGACAAGGCACTACCAAACACATTGGACGCCATCAGGAAAAGAAACACTCGATATAAACACTCACACTGTCTGAACAAACATTACTATTGTTATTTTGTTAAAGATTGTTCCTGGACTTCAACTGACTATATTTTAGGCATAAGACATTAATGAATGGAGTAGATACTTCGACTTGAAAACTTGTAGTTTAGACAGTGTAGACGATTGCATTAGTGATAGTTTCTTCATCGGAAATAAAATATAAAAAATAAAAGCTGAGAATCAATTCAAAAATAATCTTTACTTACACCTTAGAAAATTTCTTTATAGAACAAATAATCAAATCAAACTTTACATACCATTGGCTATTCAACACTGGATTAGAGATAATTTCGATATAGCGAAGCTATGCGCATGTGCAAAGTATAAAGAGTTGAAGAGAACTAATTACTTACTAGAAAAGTAGTAAAAGAAAACATACTTTTCCTGCAAAAATTGTTTTTACTTTCATAAAAAATTAAATGAATTTTATTCTTCTATATACAATTTAGATATAATATATAACAATACTTAAACATAATTTATTGTTAGTTTTAAAAATGCTTTGGAAACAAACATAAATGCATAAAACGTGGGTAAATCATCTTTCTAACGAAAATAATCATTTTCATATAAGAAATAAGACATATATAAAATACAAAGATACGTAGTTTGCAAAAAATATAATAATTTATGAAATGTTAATACACCATTTCATATAAAGAAAATAATGTTATTAGTCCCAATGAATAAATAACTCATGCATAAAACACAACGTAAAAATATAAGACGGATAGGAACCACGTGTTGGAAGATTCGTTCCAGTAGCACCTCTGACACGAACTCTACCGGTGAAACTGTGTAATTAATTAGCATGTGTACCAATATGTAAGCAAGCCGGTATACGGCCCTGCACACGCGGTTCAAACAACCTATCTTTGTTAATGCTGAAAGGTCCGAATCACATGATAATGTATTTTATCAACTTTATATTGTGACATCTCAATAATAATTTACGCTTGTTGATTTGACGAACAAATCTCTTCTACTTAGTTCTTTTATTTAAGTAGGCCGAAGGTTGGTTCGCCTTATTATTTGTGAATTCCTTTAGTTTCGTTTTATCGATTGGTTAGTAAAGTAAAAGATTTTTACTTAGCTTTGATATCCGATTGGGCGTTGCGGGTTTGTACACGGTTTTCTCGTTCTGGCGTCTGCTGCACCACTTCAAGTTTGGCTGGTAGGGTCCTAAAGAGTCCCTTAATGATCCTTGATTTCGATGATCCTATTTCGTATAAAACTTAGCTTTTACTTGTATTTAAAAGGATTTAGATTTTATAGATTATTGATTGAATTTGAGAATTGAATTTTAATATAAGTATATTTTTATTTAAAGCGGGGTTATTAAGATACAAATACTTTATAAATCAAACGATGTTAAATGAACATAGAAAGTACCATTCTCGCGAATTTCACGAGGCGCAATTACAATGACTTGACCGACTAAATTCCGACTCTCACTAAACTCTGATTACTGATTATATATTTATATGATGATTTTCTTCTTCTGCTGTCCGTTTATATAGTTTTCTTCTGATCGCCGTCTTAATTTTCATTAATTCAAAGGTCATTATCATATTTTCTCTTGATATCTGGTTGACATCATATTCCATTCTCCAGGTTGTTGACATGAGTTTTTCTTGTTGGTACGGAGTTTCACGTGTGTTTTTAAAATTCTAAAATGATACGCATTGAGAGTATCGTATGTCTGCTTCGGGTTATAAAATTATTCTGAGTATATTTTTATTTTATTTCAAATCTTATTCTAATGTTACATGTTTTTGTAAAATGTGTTCGTAAAATAAGTTGATACAAGTTTTGGAGGTTAAAGTCTTTTGCGTCTTACAGTATTGGCTTTATATAACTTAGAGGTCGAAGTCATTTACACGTATTGCTTATGATATTTAATTATTTGAATTTAGATTATTTTTGTGTAGTTTTTATTACATTTTATGGTGTTCGATTTCTTTTAAAAATTCTCGCTTTAAATTATAAAAATATTATTCATACGAAAATGTGTTGACGAAATTCTTTGGAGGTTTACAATGATTATTTTTAAAAAGGTTTGACACCTGACGGTTTTACAATGATGATATGATATGAGAATTTGGTAATTCTACGTATTAATATTATGCTTCTTATTGAAATTGATCAAAGGTTTCTTTTTATTATTCGTAAGTGTCAACCTGCTTCCTTTACATGAAATTTACAATTGTGTTTTCTTTGCGTAAGATTTATGATCATTTTAAATAATAAAAAAAAGGTTATAAACCAATTCTCGATCTACGAAGAACTATTTTTATGTGCGATTGGGACATTATTTACGCGATGGTGACTGAAAGCGATTTCTGTTTTTTATTATTTTGTCACATATATCTTATATCATGAATTTTGTAGTAAGAGAGTTTTGTACTCGCTAGTTTAAGTTTCATTTCAAAATGAAAAATTTTCGGGGTCGTCACAACATACTGTAACGTCCCCATAAATTTCAAACTTCAAAACAAAAACATGATTTAGTGAATTATAAAACTTTCTTACTACGTCATCGTACAATATGATATATTTAATATAATAATTATAGAATAGAGAAATCGCCTCCAGTCATCATTATGTAATAAAAAATAAGAAATAATGACGTAGATCAGGAACTGTATTATAAGTATTTGCCTAAATATTTAAAAAAGAAAAGATGGTAATTTCTCACATCAAGAAAGAAGGTTTAAACGTGCAGGTAATAAAAAGTTACTTTCAACTAATTTCAACAAGTTTAATGGCAATAATTATCACAACGTCACTGATATGTGTCAGACCTTCAATCTAAAAATAACTATTATAACTCTTTCGTCAATATGTTTTATAGCGTATATTCTATAATAACCGATGTGAATCTTAACGTCAACACACTCTTATAAGAATGTAATATTAGCCTTGTAGATCATTTTACAATAGAAAGCGAGAATACGATTCTTAACCTATAAATCATCTTAATGTTAATGCACCTTAATAAGAATATAATATTAGCATTGTATAAAATCATTTTTACGATCACAAGCAACAATTCTTTAAGTAATCAAACACCGTAAGACATAATATTAGTATTGAAGATGCGATACATATAAACCATTTTTAACCTTCAATTTGTATCAACACATTTTACGAGCGCATATTCTACGAAATAATGTAACTTAAAAATAACAATTAAATACAAAACGAAATCTTCGAATAATGTCAACTTTTTTACTATTCAAAACGAACATATGATATTTTCGACTCATGTAACCGTAATTAACGACTGTAAAGCAAACGAACATATGATATTTTCGACTCATGTAACCATAATTAACGACTGTAAACCAAACGAACATATGGTATTTTCAACTTATGTAATCGTAATTAATGATCGTAAACCAAATGAACATACAATATGTGGCATAATACTGATAAAAAAGGTCCTTCACCGATCGGTTCGATTGACCTTTTTTTTAACTTGTTAACCTCGCGTTTAATTCGCCCTGAGAAGGGCGGTTTATCACTACATTCTTTATTTTTTTTTATTAATGGTGTTTTTATTGTTTCTACTACTTGTCCTTAAAAGAACCGTTTGTATTAAGGAAAGACTCGACGTCTCAGGATGCAAAAAAAGAAAATGAAATGCTTCATTTTCTTTATAGCTAGTCAACCACGTCCTGCTCCTTCGCCGCTACCCACATGACTGTCCCTTGCATCTTCGCGGTGCCTCTTTACATCCCCGACGCTCGAGTATCACCACCCCATTCACTGCGCGGCGCTTCCTCCCACTCTTCCTCGACTCCATGCCGTGTCAATGCACGGGAAAGCGATTTCCCGCCAATTTACCCAGAGCGACACCGCTCGGTCAACGCGGAGACGTTCGCAACTACACCGGCCCAAAGCAACGCCCCACTAATCGCAAAAAGGAAGATTCCCGCCGAAGCCACGCCATGCCAATTACAGAAAGAAAAACGCCTCCCGCTGCAGCGATGCCACTTCAATCACCATGGCGGTATCCTAACATGAAACCCCGGACCCTCTTTCCTCGGTACGCTTCGCTTCGGTTTTTACTTGCATTGGGTGACTCACCATCAGTCTCCCTCTCCGGTCCGGACCCGCACGGCTCATCAATGCGAGTCGTGTCGAATATAACAACGCGCGTAAATACAATTCTTAGAAAGTGAATTATAAAACTCTGTATTTGATAAGACAGTTTGACCTTTGCTTCCTGCAAGAACAGCTAACAGTTTCTATGGCATATCTCTCTGACTTACATAAAATAAATGAACTCTAAATATTTGTATCAATTGAAATGTTTTTGTTTGCCTATATAATTTCATCTTATCCGCCTCTTCAATTTTTAACGATGATATTTAAGTTAATGATTATACTTCATGCACAACCTATATATTTGACAATGGCCATTTGAGAAGTAAGGAGGTTGTAGTTCATACCAAAACTTCGTAGTTATAAACTCAGATTAGTATTTATGCATTTTTAATGCTATTAGAAGTGATGCAATACGTGTTTAGATAAAAAAACATTGCCATTTCTTTAATTCACTTCCAGTGAAAATGCCTCTGCATAAATAAATGCCGTTGGATAAATTCTAGTTAAATCTTCGGCATTGATCTTATGATTCAAAGAGAAGAAAAAACTAAATCCAAAGCTTTTATCCTGAGAATCAGAGTAATCAACTCGACGAAGATAAACGTGGCATCTGCGATGACTCGACACAAATAGTGTTTGGCTCTCTGGACGAGATGAATGCTCAAGAAAATCTCTGCAGCAATAATATCCATAATCTTCTCAATATTGTCCTTGTATACTGTTTTCCTTACATACGTTTTTTAGATTGATAGAGGCACTATGAAAGATGGTCCAATTAACTTGGAAGCAAATCAATTTGTGATATACCCTTTAATACATTATTTCTTAATCCTATAATTGTTTTAACTATTATGGATTTTACATATGAGATCTCAATTAAATGAAATAGTCTCATAGCTGTGATACTCTCATCGTGATAACAAGATTATACAAAAGTCTCGCTGTCGGACTGTGTATATCTCTTTACTCCTCTTCCAATTTCACTTTCGTATGTGATAATATCGCGAAGTACAGTTTGCGTCGTCGTTTTTTCCCATCAAAATTTTTTCTTGTCACTCTCGCGCAATTCATTGCCGTTAAATGCAGTAATTGAAACCATATCTCTTTTGAAAAAGTAAAAAATTTCGAGAGACAACTTAAGCCGAACTACCCAATAGCAGCGCAACATTTTTCAATAAGATATGGTCGGCCTTCCCAGAGAAGCCAATTTATCAATTTTTTTTCTCTGAGCCCACTTCTTTGTAGTACATGTAGCTTCCTATGATCCAGACTTTTTTCTATATATTAATTTGATATGTTTTCTTTGTCAAGTGTAGGTCAATCACAAACGAAAAAGATTGTGAATCACATTCTGCAGCAAGTTTCGTATTCTCCTAGTAACCGGATGTCATTTTTACACAGTTTTTTTCTTGGACTATTTTTAAAATGGAGATTCATCCAATATTCTGACACTCTTTTCATCCTTGATACATGAGCACTCGATGTTTTGTTAAGATGAGTAAGCACATCACATTTCAAGGCTCGAGGTACCTAACTTCAACACCGATTTTACATATACTGTGTAAATGCCGCGTTTGAACGCTCATCGATACATATTTTTATATAAGATTTATGAACGCCGTTGTGTTTACGTTCCATAACCACTTCATCTCACCTCTAGTGGTGTATTATATAACGAATGTCACGGCTAGAAATACCTAACTCTGTCATTTAATGTCTCACAGTGTGTTCTACATCACATATCATGGGTAAAAGTTCGTAACTTTATGACAGCCTGCAGGACGCCCGTTTGTGCATGCATACGAGTTTGTGTAAGTATGTGAACATTACATATACCGAATGTAAGCATGTGGGTGAATGCGTGAACATACCTACATAGAAAGAGAGTACTTCTTTGTGCGGATCTTCGTTCAACTCGCTCGCACTCTGTATACCTCAGGTCGATACATAAACGAGACGTACGGCCCATACTAAAGTTCTCCCCACGTGAATATTCAAGCAGACTGCGCAAATACACGTAAATTCCATCCCGTGTCGGGCAACACTTACTCTTAACTAGTGATCGCTTCACTCGTGACTGATTTTGGAAAACGACCAGCTCTCCCATACTTTTGAGAACAGTTTTCGCTGGGCAAATTTCTTTCCCATTGTTACATGTCGGAATCTAGGCTTTACATGGTAAACCGGATGCTTTGTATTATGTTTTTTATAGTGTACAATTAAGGTTAAGTTTTTTTATCGAGCATTGACCTAGGATTGAGTGCGTGTATCGTGTAATTTAGATTAAGCTTGCAACATGTATGCCACGCTATGTGATTTCTTTAAAACCGTTTATTTACAATAAATCTTTGTTTAATTATTTAAAGGAATTAAACAACACGGGAGTATTAAACATCTCGAAGGATTTAGTTTCTGAATAAATAAGCCCTGAACCGAAAGTATAAATACTAACTTAAGATTAAATTATAAAACCTTTTAATTTTATTATATAAATCCCTATCAATTCTCTTCCTGCAGTGATCCCTATCCGACTAAAGCCATCGGGGTTGAAACAGCGAGAAGACGAGCACCACCACAACTATGAAGAAAACAAGAGAACATTTTCCTTCTTCTTGTTATAATCAATTTCTCGACATCTTCTCGACATCTCATACAGTTCTTATATCATTGCATGATGATAACCTGCCGATGCTATGCAGATACCCAAATCGCTTAACTTACAATACTATATGAAGCTACAAGCTTCAAGCCACTTCTTGCGTGAATCCCATAGCGTTCTCGTTCATCTCGTGGTTTGGTAAGAGGTCACATAAACAAAGTAACATTCGCCTCAGGGGCTTGACCATGGCTGAGATTTAGCCTTGATTTCACGCCTTCTAATTTGTCACGTGTACAAATATTTTGCGAAACGGTTTTGTACGGATTGGATTCAATCGTCCCCGCGAACTATGCGCTCATTAATAGATGGAAAGAAGCAGAATAGAAAAGCGAAGTAGAAGAGAAACAGATGTAACTTAAACTGAGACACAGATTTTCTACGGCATTGCTTTTAGTCGGCTTCCAGTGCATAGATGAGAACAATGCCACCCGTGATTGAAGCATTGTGCCTTCTCGGTTCTTTAATCGGACCATTTTTTTTTATTCTCAAAGCAACACTTTAGCAAGAAACTCAACCACCCTTCTCAGGACGACCCCTCCTTTCATATCAACAATTACTTACTGAAAGTTACATCAGTCCTTGTATTTTCGTATTAAATTGTAAAAAATGTTAAAGGAACTCTTGGTGGCAACTTCTCCTATATTTCAATTAATTTCGAATTAGTAACATCCAATAAGAATAATAAACTTCATAGCATCACTATTTGTACTTTAAAAAAATTCAACTACCTCGAAAAAAACGGAAGGCTGAGAGAAACTTTCTCAAAATTATTGCTTTGCGCATGTAACGAAATTCCATTTTGACGTATATATTTTCATATTAATTTCTTTCTACGTCATCAATGCTAACATTCTTAATATTAAATGATTGCTTTGTTGGTACGTCAAGTAATAACACCACACAGACTTTAAACCGAAATCCAAACTATTATTTATGACTGAATAAGCAGGAAAATAGTTTTGATATCTCATAAGATATGGCCGATTTTATATTAAATGTATGTATCAATTCTATTTGTAGAATATTAGATTATTATTCAAATAAATGTCAAAAATAATCTTATTCTTCTATACAGAAGAATACGAACACTTTATTAAAAAAAAACAGATATTATTTTTTTATTAAAAACTCATATTATCAAAAAAATCAATAATATCAATTATTGATGATTATTAAAATTGTATAATATTTATGACGATTCACAAATTTTATTTTTGTAACACGCAATATAGCGAAATATTATTAAATCGTTTGGTACCTGAATTATTGTAATATTTATCAAGAGATGTATCAAACATGTTTCTAAATATTTTATTGGTTAATATAATAATTTAATATGTTTTTAAACAATACTGTATTTAAATACTAGTTATACTGTATAAATAGGCTATCAATATATTAATAGCTTAAGTATGGAAGTTAACAAAAGCTAATCATTGCAGCATTTTTATTGCGCAGAATCGACAATTATGTTTGTGAAATTGTTAATAATTTAATAATTTGTATAATTCAAAGTAAGATTTCAAACGATTTGAAGCTTTATAATTTATTATATTTTATATGTGTGAAAAATATATTTACTTTATGATCGCTCTCTTTATTTAATATTTTACATATTTTAATATTTGTTTGTGGATAATATTTGAAAATTAGTTATCACGTTTTAGAATTTTGTAAATTTCGTACACTTAAAGGGAAGGTAGGAATTTAAGTTTATATCAAAATAGCACTTCTTAGTTTCCCTTCTACCTACAGTTTGCTCTTTCCTCGACATCATTTTTATTTCGTTGCTTCGTAATCTCATGCAATCATAAAGTTCGTGTTTCTCTTTTTCGGATTCTTTGCCATTTACTTCAAAAAAAGATAGAAAAAAGAAAGCTCTTCGTTATTTTCGTTTTTTCTCCGGATCTGTGAGTCTAATTTATATCTTTTCTTTGTATTATTAGCGCGCGCGTGACACTGCCAGAGAAAGAAAGAAATAAAAAATAATTGACACTTTCTATACTACGTACGCACCTTAAAACAAGAAAATCGAGGTGATTTGGTAATTTAGTCTATTTTTCTTGTAAGTTTTCATAATTTTGTCGTTTTATTTTAAATAACGATTCGTGAATAATGATTTAAATAAGTACAAAAATGGCTCTAGGTTCGTAGCGTGTATTATATTCAATTTTTTAATTTACTTGACAAGAACATGTTAATATATTGTCGGTCTATTATTAATAATTTATTTTTGTTCTATATTCATTTGTATTTATATTTACTTATGTACTGTATAACGAAATGATAATCATATTTTTCAAACGTGTGTTATTTTTCTCCTTCCTGGTGACAGTTTTCATATATATATTTTACCAAAAATTCTAAATTAACCTGTTGTTAATTTTTTCATATTTCAGTTGATTTAATAACAATTCCTTTTAAACATAATTTTTTTTCAGAAATTAAATCTTAGTTTGTTAAGTTTTTTTTTTAATTAAAATTATTAATCAAATGACTACTTTTTGGTTTTTTTATTTTTTTTTTTAAGTTTCTTTTTATATCAAAATATTATTTAAATTGACGAGTATACATGAAACTTAAATCATTTAAATAGCTGTCACATTCCATAGTTAAGAAATCAGTCATTTAACTGAATATTTACTTAATACTTAATCATTCATTTTTATGCAATTACACATTTTAAGTTGATTCAATTATTTTATATTCTTATTTTTTGTTGATTAATGTATATTGTTTCGTCAGTTTTTTATTGTTAATATTTAATGTTTTTTATAAGAAAATCTTAAACTATATATATATATATATATTATTACCTTTTTTTATGTAAAAAAAAATAAAATTACTAAATAACCTATTTTTTAATGTTTGAAATATATTAGTTCACACATTCAACTTTTATTTCATAATTCTTATCACGTTTATCTTGCTATTTAGAGTTTTTTATCTCCTATGCTATTAAAATTCCTTAACTCAAGCAATTTTCCCACTATGTAATATTACATTTTTAATTAACTTTTATTAAATCGTATACATTAAATTTTATGTTATAATTTCTTTCAATATTATTTTCTCTTTTAAATATAATTTTATTTTCAGTTCGATGGGTTGATCTAAAATTTAATATATTTAATAAATTTAAAATAATTCCTATAGAAATAATAATTAATTTGAACAAAAAATTTAAAATTTTTTAAAATAATACCAAATTTACTTTTTATTTGATCACTTATTTTGTAAGAATTATATCAATTCTTATTTTATTTTATTTTGTTTTTTATAAATCATAGTAAATTAATTATTTAATATATAAAACTTTATGTACTCGAGTATTTATAAAACACTTGTTCTAATTTTAAATTAGTAATTAACTTTTTAAAGACTTTATAATATAATATTTTAGAAATAGAATAAAATAAATTGTCTTATTATTTATATTATTGCATAATGAATATTAAGTATTTTATGCTTTATATAATGCGTACTTACTTTAATTTCTTATTTGAATTTATATGCAGTCCCAACTGATTATGATTATATAACTTTTTGTTAACTTAATGTTTATCCTTATATTATAAAAAGAGCAATTAACAAATATAAAATCTTTTTTTATGAATTTTATGAATGAATTTGTATATTGGTATTACTTATAAAAATTACCAAATCTATAGCATAACATATACTATAAATATTTAGTTAGTTCCAAATATAATAAATCCTTAAGATCCGTATTAAAACTAAAGTCTGCTTAATTTTACATAATTTTTTGTTTGTTATAGTACATCCTCAAAAGAAATATCTAGTGTATTACAGTATTCAAGATGTTTTACATAAGAGGACTCACCCGAACCACCATAACATTAAAACTAAATCAGGAAATAGCATCAACAACAAGTTTGATGCGCTTACAGAACAATCGAAGCTATGCCGATCACCAGATTCCTGATAAACTCAAGGATGTCCCAACTGCAGCTAATCCAAAGTTTTTTGACATGGTGGAATACTTTTTCCATCGGGCATGCCAAATTGTTGAGGACAAGTTAGTTGAGGATGTAGGAAAAAGATCAAGGTTAAGCATTGAGGAACGCAAGAAAAAAGTTAAAGGTATTCTTATGCTTATGGAACCTTGCGATCATATACTTGAGACGACTTTTCCTCTAAGACGTGACTCAGGAGACTATGAGATGATCACTGGTTACAGGGCTCAGCACTCAACTCACCGAACACCATGTAAAGGAGGTAAAGAAATAATTCTTTTTACTTCTAATTAAAGATGTGTTATTAAAACATTCTGTACTTATCAAAATACTTGTTCTTGAATCAATATTAATTTCGTAAAATAGAAGTTGTTACGAATCCTTAAAATAGAAATTATTATGAATATTAATTTTTAAAAATTCATAAAAAGCATGACTCATGATTTCTTACCTATATGAATAATATGTATAATTACCTATATAATAATAAATAATATTCAGTTTTTCTTGATTTGATCTTATGCAAATCTTACATTTGACTAATAGTGTAATAATATTACTTACAACTAGACAATACTTTATGTAGTTATTTATAATAAATAGAAATTTTTTCAAATATTAAAAAATTAAACATTTTAAAATAAAATTGCAAAATACCGATTCTGTAAATTGAGTAGTAGTCTAAAATTTTCAGATTATAAAGTAGCGATAATTTATAACATGTTAAACAAGTGAAATTTTAATTAATTTTAGATTCTAACAAAATATTTTTATTTGTTTTAAACTATTGTAATATATTTGTTAGTTTTAAACAATTTGCGTTTTTGGAAACATTTATGGCATCATTAGGTAAAATTAAGGTCTGTAAGACTTCTTAAAAAAATTTATCTTATTGGTTCAAAAAGTTTATAGATCCTTTTACATTTTAAATATCATCTTACGATAATATTATTATATTATCTTTTATGATGAAGGATTTTTGAAATTTATATAGTAATACGAGAAGTTTAAGAAATAACTTCATGTTAAAAATAACCTCTCTTAACATTTATATTATTTCATTTTCATCGCTTGCACGCTTTCTATTAATAATCTTTAATTATTTTATAAATTCTGATCAGATGTTATGAATAACAATTTTGCGAGCGCGCGCGTGTGTGTGGGTGGGTTGGTGTGTAGTATTATTGTACATTTATTAATTTAAGATACTTATGTGTGTTTTGGATACATCCCATTTGTAATACCTAATTTTTCTCTGCGATTATCTCAATGCATACAGCATGAAGTATGAAAATCGATATAACATTTGTAACAAGTGCGTTTATTATTTTTGTTCTTTTACAAATTAATCAAGTAAATATACATTAAAAAATATCTTAAAAAATATCAGTATTTAAAAACCAACTAAATGTTATTGAAATATATTCCACTAATTATATAAAAATTTCTAACTATCTTCTAATTTAAGTCATCTGATTTTTAAATCTTAAATAGTATTTCATTGCACCAGAAAAATGTCCCACAAAATAGTTCCTTGAATGCAATATAATAACTTCGTAATTCATTAATATTTTTCGATTGTTAATTTAAATAGTTTAAATAAATTTATCGAACAGTAACAAATTCTATTTCATCAATAAGCATTCAACAACTCTGTAATATTCATTTATATATAATTATTAAATTTTCAAAACGGCAATTTGGTTGTCGCTAAATTCTCCGAGACTTATTTGTTCTCGTCTTACACGTTTGAGAAATTATATATCACACAAAGCTCGTAATACGATACAAAACAGACAGGCTTAATAAAAAAATTCTAAGTCAATCAGCTTCATTCTTGGTACTTTTAATTTATAAGATGATAAAGAACCAGCTGCACTCAATAAAGCGAATTCCTACAGCTAGAAATTTGTAAGGTAAGCTCTTTAGAATCAGTGGTTTATGCGGACTTGTGTGTGTGTACATATATATATATATATATATATATATACGTATGGGTGGAGGGAGATTGTGAAATTCCGTGCCAAGCCTTGACTCTACTCAGTGTTAATTCGCTCTACTTAAAAACATGTACATCTGTACATAAGCATAATGGATTGTGCACATATATTATACACTTTTTATCGTTGAAAATCTCTATCCGTTTGCAGAAAAACAAGCTCTTCTACATTTTCAGAGAGCAAGTCTATTTAAAAGAGTTTGTTCAAATAACAATTTTGTTATTAGATCATTTAGACGGACATTTTTTACAAACTGAATAACCCGCGCTGAATCTAATTGACTCAATTTTTATTTTCAATTTAATTATTATTTATTGTTTTGTTTTAAGCGTTTTAAGCGTTTTAAGCGATAATGGAAATAATGTTAAAAGAGAGAATGGAGTTTAATAAAGCACATTTTAATCTTCCAAAGTTGACAGTAAAATATTAATTTATGCTTAACGACAGAACATTCTTCCGTTCGCTCTTGCCTGTTGTGCGTACCTCATTCGAGTGATATCCTGCTTCTGTTTATTCGTATTTATGAACATTCGAATGACTTCTTACTCTTGCAGTATCTTAAATGATTAATGATGGGTCTCGTATAATCATGTAATTTATTCAAATCTTGTTTTAATTTCGAGTGCAAGTAACCAAGAAAAATATCGATTGACAACTTCAATTAGCAAGGAGTTCTTAACTAAAGGACTACACTTTGCATTATTTCAAATAATGATATGATATATCGGGTTTATTACAGATTTTCTTATAAAAAAAAAAAACTCAATTTTTTCTTTTTTATGAAATAACATTTGTTATCTTATATGAATCGAGATTGAAGTAAGTTTTATTAGTACAATCTTTGCATACTTGATAAATGACAATGAAGTTCAAAAAAGAGCAAAGAATTAAAGAACTACTGAATTTTGAAGAAGAAACGTTAAAACGTATTAAAAAGTTGACTTTTTTAATTCATTGGTTAATTTGTTTTCAACGGGAACAAACTTAAACGAGATTTTTAAAAGATTTTAAAAGGGGTCGAGAATTCTTTTCAATTTTTATTCGATATATTTTCAAAATTAACAAATGATCGTAAATTTATTATAAAACAATTTTTTCATTTTCTATTACATATAGTTAGCGGATAAAAATTATTCCAAAGAAAGACTTGGGGAAAAAAGACACGTGGTTTGGCCGGCAATTGCATACGGGATCTTTTATATTAACGGTGGATCCTTTAACTCTCCCTGGGAACATCTTCATATTGTAATCGTAGCACCGAATCCCATTCTATGAGATGCGTCACGTACGCGATAATATACAAAAGTCAGTAATTACTTTAATTGTACGGAAATGAGCGGCTTTACAGCTGAGGATACAGGATCGTATTTATAGGCGATACGATTTTTTTACATATTACAAGCCTTGATAGTACAGTACCAAATTATGTTTGTTGTTAAATATTGCACAATTCGCTCTGGATTGTAAATAGGTGAGCTTATATCAATATAAAACTCTTTTGTGTGCGTGCGTGCGTGCGTGCGTGCGTGCGTGTGTGTGTCGATTTATCCTCTATTAAATCGTTTTTTAAAAATATTATGTATTCGTAAGTGATTATTTTAAAAAACATACAACATTGATAATATTTTATTTTACTTTTCCGAATACATTGTGGTACCTTAAATTTCTTGTATCGGTGTTTGTCGTAATCCTATACTTGAGCAATGCGCATTCCGTTGCAGCGATGCATAAGATTTTGCACTTTTTGTTCGCAATTTTTCTAACATAGGCACTACAATTCGTATTTTTTAATGTAGCAGGTGATTTTCATATATTTTTGGTTGTTTCTGGATGATAAAGCGCATTTAAAGTACTTCAAACAATTTGTTTGAAGTTTCGTCTAATTAGCGCTGCATACTATTCTTTCATTAGAAGATGCGATGCTGAACCTATGCTATTAATTGTTTCAATCGCATCCGCGCACTAACAACCTCTTCAACGAGAGTAACTTATTTTTATCTCATTATAACTGCCATTTTCTTCGTGATTTCCAAGAGCTGGAAGAATCATTCGCTTTATGTTCGACAATATCTTCTTTCCTTAGCCAAGCTTCGCATACTTTACGTAACTACATTTGACAATGATATCAACGTATTTATTCGAAATAAGACAATTGGTGAACTATACCGAATGGTGAAGAATGATCGTTCTCAAGCCAGGAGTCGTCTAGTATCATTATTGAATCCTCGCTTTAAATTCATCAGTGCATAGAAATTAGTAATTACGTTTCACCGATGCTGATCATTCGGGCAAGAATTTAGGAATTTCTTGATGGGGGGGGGACACCTCGCGTACTTTGGTACCTAAGCCACGTTGTCCGAATTTTAAAAATTCTGTATCACCGTCGTACATTTTACACTTTATTATTGTTCGTAAACTTAAAATACTCAACTGCATAATACAGTAATTCACTGGAGGTTCAACATCTACGTCGGAGTGATTGTCTTGTTTCTCCTATAGTTTTGTAGCTAAAGAGCTCATAAAAAATTGATTCTCTTCGTTGGTGAAGCCAATGCTCTTAAATTTTTATTTTCGAGCAGCACAACGTCGACGCCTTGCACTACCTTCATGCTTTCGATCCATTTCGTTGCCTCAAACAAGTACGAAAGCGTGTAGAACTTACTAATCATAAATGGGCATAAAATGATGCAATCTTCGCAACTGTTGAACAAACATTTAATGACAATTAGTTTGGAAACAATATTTAATACGAATTATAATAAATACGTATAACGAGCATAGTATCTGTATACAATACAGATGAATTGTCTACGTAAGTTTAAATAGAATAATTTACTTTCGAGATTGAGAATTAAATGTCATCGATATTATACATTGATACGAGCGCCATCAAATTGATACTCGTACGCTCATTGCTACTTACGAATTGACCGTGAACGACAGAGAACGCTTTTACGATATGATCGCATGCATATTTTTACTCCCGAACGAGAAAAAGTAACTCCGTGAACATGGACAAATACAAAATCGTATTTTACCCGCTAAATTATTCACGTATATGGTGAGTATCAACTATCGTCGCGCAGATATGAAATTCATCGAATTACTATCGCCCCCCACTCTTGTCGGTACGATCGTAGATACAACACCAATCAAACAAGAATATGTTGGTATGCAGAAAAGATAATTCAACATGTAAATCTTAAAATATTGCTAGATTGTCGTACATTTTTTACCGTTATAGGGCCTCATTTTAAGGGCAAAATAAAAGAAATAGAACGCGATGAGTACCGGCTATCAAGCGAATATAATTTGCTCGAATATATAAATCAGCGGAAGAATTTATCAGTGTATAACTAAGAAGCCAGCCGCACGCGAAACTAAATTTCACGTACATAAAAATTTAAAAACGCAGAATAGATAAAAATAAAATTTGGTATTTGCAATTTTTTATTCAATTTGATCGATAACAACGTACATCGCTACACATTCATTAGATACTAGCCAAGAAAATAATAAAGAGACAAGAATAAAAAAACGTAGATAATTGGTAGAGTTAGAATTTAATAAAAAACAAAATGATAAGCTAATCACTGATAGGCCAATATTATATTATACTGCTACTGTCGATGAATTGTTAACTCATAAATGATAATAAATAGACAACAAATGTAAACGTGAGAAAATACATAAAAAATTATTTAGATTCCAAGTGCTCGGTTAAGTTTACATAAAACTGACATTATTTACATGCGTTGTTACGCAGATATAAGTATAGATTTTTTAAACAATAGCAAAAATTAATTTAGAATTTTAAAAAATACTTGGAATTTTAGGAGCAAAATAAGAGGAAAACTTAGAATATACACTGCTCGTCCAAAAACATAATGAGAATAGGCTTGCAAAAATAGAAAAAGCTGTAATATTATGACAAATATCATTTATTCAAATGATTTTACATCCCATCGTACAAAGAAACTTGTATATCGAGAATCTTCTCTGATAATATCCCTTACAATATTTATTACGTCACAATTTTTGGTTATCCGACGATTGGTGTAGAACAAAGTTTTAATGTACTTTCCGAAGGCTTATTTTCTTCAATTAAAATAGCATTAATTATTTCCTCGGGTATCGAATTCCATTTCCACGAATGTTATCCGAGATTTTTTAAGTTTATAAAAAATTGCGCTTTCTAATTTTTTCTTCGGCAATCGCTTCAATTAATCCGTATCTTGTAAGTCTTGCTTAAATCGTTGATTATAACTTGAAAATTCGGGTTTTTGATAGGTCATCCTCCGTGTAAGCATTAAAAATGTTAAATACATAAATATTATAAACATTTCCGAAGTACTTATATTGTTTTTACCACGCGTACAATGTTCATTCCTTGTTAATTATTCATTTTCCGACCGGTGCACGTAAACCACCACTGTTACTTCAAGTATCGTAGCGAATAAAGTGTTATAAAATTTTTAAAAAGTTTTTAAGTGACATTCACATTTAATAAATTACTTCTCTAATGGTAATTTCTTAAATATGGAACCAGTCTAGTAAGGTGATATTTAGCGCAGATTTTTTTTTTTTTTTTTTTTTTTTTTTTTTTTTTTTTTTTTTTTTTTGTGGGTGTGTGCGTGCGTGCGTGCGTGACCACAAGGTGAAGGAAAGCTAGTACAAGAATTTCACCCAATATTACAAGGGTAATCACGTTGAATAGACTAACTTATATCGGTGATGATGTTGTATAGGAAATAAAAAGGCATGAGTTTTTAATAACTGAACTAGAAACTTAAAAAATGAGAAGATAATAAAAAGAAATTTAACATGAATTTTAAAAGCATGCTTTTTTTTTTTTTTTTTTTTTTTTTTTTTTTTTTTTTTTTTTTTTTAATCTAAAATGAGATAATATTTCACGAAGCAACTGCAACAATAATACTAATAATCTATCGAAGAAGTTTACTTCAAGTCTTAACGAACTAAATTCATAAAACAAAAGAACATACAAAGATAAAATACCGAAGATGTAGTTCAACTTCTTAAATACTTCTTGGATGCCAAACGATTTACTTTTCCTTATAATAAATTCAATAATTGCCTAAAGCCGCTTTCGACAAATAATCTTAGGTACGTCACTCACACGCGCCCGCACGCACGCACACGCACACAAATGATTGTATAAAACAATGTATGCAATTCAAATAAAAAGCAATACGTTTAGTTTTTGTTTTTGCATCAGACAGTGTAGATGTACGAGCACGCGTTATTATGATTGAAAAGCCAAATAGTTGTTTTCGTGAATAAAATTTTTTTTAGGTGAAGCAAGAAAACGCGTCGCTTAATTTCGACGACTTCGATGTTACAGGTATCCGATTTTCGCTGGATGTATGTCGAGATGAAGTTAAGGCTCTGTCTGCTCTCATGACGTTTAAGTGCGCTTGCGTCGATGTTCCATTTGGAGGTGCCAAAGCTGGAATTAAGATCAACCCTAAAGAATACTCGGACAACGAGCTTGAGAAGATCACTCGCAGATTCACTCTCGAGCTTGCCAAAAAGGGATTTATTGGTAAGTTGGTGCTTTATATATTTGGAATAAAAATTTAATGTAGTAGATACGTTTGGAAAGTTCTTAAGCGATAATAAATTTTTGTTTCTCAGATAGGAACCTTTAGAGTGATTTTGTGTAAGTACGTTTCATATTTGAATATAAAAATTACGATTGAATAGTTATTAATTTATTAATTCTGATGGTATAATGGCGTCTGATTTGTTCAAAAGAAAAGAAAAAATTGTAGGTGACGATTATAAGAGTAATATTATTAAACATATTGTATCACCAATGTGTTGCACGCGTGTAAAAATACGCAAATAATTAACATTTTTTGAAAAAATACTTTGTAATTTATGTCACTGTTTTTGGCAATGCACAACGGCAATATCTGCTACTTTATAAAAATAATATATTGAAAATCAGAGTCATTTGACACGCGAATAATCGAATCAATTTATTCACGTATATAGTAAATAGATAATGAGTGAACTCTGAGCCCGTTGAGTCTTTTGAGTCTTTACAAATATCAAAGTTCTTGTAAGCTTCGTGTACATCAACGAACTACTGCATGAAACAACAAAATGAGGTGACCTCCCTCGCTTTCGCCCTTATAAACAATCCCCGAAGGAGGACGAAGGATTAATTAAAAGATATTATTTCCCAAAAGTTTTATTATTGGTTATACATTGTTGCATAAGATATACATTAATCGTTGCGTAAACAAAATTACGTTTATAAATGCAACGAAAAGATTGTTGACCATGATGACTAGTATGACGATGACCGATAACCGACGTCGTCTTGTTAATTTTTATCGCAATCTCGTAACGAAATTTCGAATTTTTCACGCGCAGTTCCCCGTTAAATTTACTACTATCAATATTCAAGCAAAGCTACCATCTTGCTTCACAAACTATCGATTGTTATGGAATGATCTTACGCAAAATGGCATGCACTTATATATTTCACCGGGTGAAAATGCAAACAAAATTTTTTCAATTCCACGTAGTTGTGAAGCCTCTTAACCCTTGTAATAACCCTTGACTCTCGGAATAATTGTCGCGGTAATTTTTTACAAAACGTTACGACGCGATAGTTCTGCAATTAGAGAGAAATAATTTTCCTAGAAAAGAAAAAAAAAAAAAAAAAAACGCTCGACGATTACCTTTCATCGCACTGTAATACTACAATTGTGCCGCTCAAGAGTACTTTTTATCGATACGTCGATTCACGTAACGATAATATCGTTGAAAGTATTCGGATTATGTTCCAACGGTAGAATACTTTCGAAAATACAAAGATTGGAAAATAGAGATTTGTAAACTTGAAATTGAAAAGGATGATCGCTTAAAGTAGACTTTGCGTTGGTTAAAAGATTATATTTGGATATGGATTATTTCAGGACCAGGTGTTGACGTACCCGCTCCTGACATGGGCACAGGAGAACGCGAGATGTCGTGGATTGCCGATACGTACGCCAAAACGATCGGTCACCTCGATATCAATGCTCACGCTTGCGTAACCGGTAAACCAATCAACCAAGGCGGTATACACGGACGCGTTTCGGCGACGGGACGCGGGGTTTTTCACGGCCTGGAGAACTTTATCAACGAGGCCAATTATATGAGCATGATCGGTCTGTAAATTTTGATTTTGCTATTTTCCGCAGAATGCGCTAGGTTCCTCAACCTTATAGATTCGAATATGTACAACACTGCACTGAATGTATTGTATTCATCGTCGGGTTTTTTTTTTTTTTTTTTTTTTTTTTTTTTTTTTTTTCTTTTTTTCTTTTCTTTTCTTTTTTTTCCCCAATTAAAATCAGAAATTGCAAGTAGACGATCCGAGTGCATTTATATTACCTTGCTCTTATTTTCATAAATGCATTAAAATTTGTATTAAATTTTCTCGCGACATTCTCAAATTTCAACATTTTGCAACGGCATTTATGGGAATTGCATTCATTATTCGTGGCGACGTTTTAATCGTTATCGACGTTCAAAATTCGCAAACACTACATCGTCAGCCAAAATATTATGTCCAACAATGCAGTTAGAGTACGCCCCTCTATACGTTTGGTGATTTTTCGATGTTAAATAATTGAAAATTGACTCAATTCATTATTTGCCACTTTTCTTATTCTAATTTCTTCGCAGTAATTGGTCAAAATTTGTACGCGTTTATCAGCTCCTCCGATTAAAAACTACCGCAAATATATGGTAAACATTTGAAAAGAAAAAGCGCATTCCCAAGTATAATACGAAAAGTCACTTAATTGTACCTTAAACGCTCACTTTTTATGAAAATTTAAAGGCACAACGCCAGGTTGGGGTGGCAAAACCTTTATCCTACAGGGCTTTGGTAATGTTGGCCTCCACACTATGCGTTATTTACATCGTGCCGGGGCCACCTGTATCGGCGTCATTGAACATGACGGCTCTATCATAAATCCCGATGGCATTAATCCCAAGGTACTTATTACGCATAAATTAACAGTATAAATATAACACCAGTGATCTTTTTTAGAATAAATCATTTTTTAAATTTTCTTGCGTATTTATTTTATGGAAACGTGCCTGGTAGAGTTTTGTTTTGTCATTCGTATCATTGTAGCACTGAGATACATCTTTAAAGATACTTTTTTTTTTACCTTATATTTGTCGATAAATTTTCAATAAATCCATATAAATCCGTTGCACAAAAGCGAACGGAAGAAAAACTAACGTGAATCAAATAACGTGGAATAAATACATAACGAAATGTATAATCTGTATATTTCTTTTTTTTTTTTTTTTTTTTCCTCTCTCTCTCTCTCTCTCTCTCTCTCTCTCTCTCTAAGTCTGTAATTTAAGTTTTGTTTTTCAACGAACCGAAGAGCAAAAGAATAAACAATATTTATTAGTTTGCGGAAATAATTTGATGGAATGATTTAATAAACGTTGTCATCATTTGCAAACTATCGTGCAAATATAATGCGAAAGGCTTACGAACATTGATCATCTTCGTGATAAAGAATTTTAGCATTCCCCGTATCTTCTTTAAGGACGGTATACGACGTATAATTGACCATGTATTGGTAAATAATTATTAAAAATGTTCCACTTACATAAAGATTATTAACACCGCGTTATCATTAAGCAATTGATCGTTTTAATTTAAATGTAAATGCAGAAGAATTTTGTTTATTAAAAGAGCGAGTAATTTGTAAAGTCGATATTTTTCCAACTATTCGTAATACAATTGATTAAGACTAATCATTGCAATCTTTACGTACTCTACCGAATTCCAACAATTCTTTATGCCGCTAAGTAATCGCGTGATTGTCCAAGGCTGTAAAATTAAAAAGAGGAATAAAACGAATTTCTGAAAAGAAGGCACTTAAAAGAAGTAGTACACGACGAACGACACGACAAACTTTATATTCAAAATTCACGTTCGTTCGTTCGTTCGTTCGTTCGTTCGTTCGTTCGTTCGTTCGTTCGTTCGTTCATTCGTTCGTTCGTTCGCGCAAAACTAAATTATTTAGAGATAAATTAATATAATTAGTCCTCGTCCAGTAAATGGCGAGCCCAGTAGTCTATTGAAAAGAATCATCCAACATTATAAAGCAGACCTGCCGATTTGTCGTTGAGGTTTTATTGTACTATAAAGTAATCCTATTGTGTTTGGGTTAATCTTTGTCCACCTTTCAATATTAGCTTCGTAGCGGATATTAGTTTCCGAGTTTGCGTAGTCAGCCTTGCTAAGTTACGATTATAATTTTATTCATTTTTCTACAATTTTTTTGTACAGTCCTGGTTGTCCCAATAACACAACAATGAGTAAAGTTTGTCGCGACTACTTTTATATGCGTGGATTTGTTTCTTGTGCAGATACTGCAGATTTATTAACTTCGTGGGTTTTAGTCCGCAAAATCAAGCGTGGGTCGTACTGTGGTAGAGCCGTAACGAAATTTCGTAGAGCTACAAAAAAATAAGAGTAGAATGTCGCTTGCTCGGGTATTTTTGACTCGCACTCATTCCCCCTTCTTATTCGACAGAATAGCTGTATTATCATAAAGACAGTAGCCGTGGTATATTTTGAGATCTCGCGCACCAATTACTCTCCGCAATGAAAACAATGTTTAGGAAGTTTTTTAAGTTTATTTTCTATTATTATTTTTGTATTTTGTCGATAACTCGGTAGACACTGTTTCTTGTCTAATATCGCAAAGTCAATCGATTTTCTTTACAGAACCCCAGTGTTCGAGCATCGTCATTAATTCGTTTGATATAGAAAATTCGTTCCGGGAATGTTCCGGGAATGTTCCAGGAATGTTCCAGGAATGTTCCAGTAATCATTAAATTTAAATTACCAATAAATGGAAAAGTATTGCTTAGGGTTCGATACTTATTGCTAACTATATTTGCTGATAATGCAGTACTGTGGTGAGAATCAGATAATGCGAATATTTATAGTTTTATAAGCAATTTTCATAATAAAATTATTATACATCCTTAATTAGTGTAACTTACAGAAAAGAAATTCGAAACCGATTTCGTACATTTTACTCAAAGTAAACGGCCTATTAGTTTGTTTACAGAGTCATTTCTTTGTAGATTTTTCAAAATTAAACTTGAAATAATTATAACCATCGCGGCATTAAATTTTTTCACGTATTACACCGATGCTTAATGTTATAACTACACGTGTGATACTTTCGAACAATAATATCCTTGACGTTCATTGTCTTTTTTCGTGTCCTGCTTGTTATTTTTATGCCTTTTTTATGGTTTTTTTTTTTAATTTTTTTTAATTTTTTTTTAATTTTTTTTTTTTTTTAATTTTTTTTAATTTTTTTTTAATTTTTTTTTATTTTTTATTATTTTTTTATTTATTTATTTTTTATTTATTATTATTTTTTTTTAATATTACTCTATTTACTGCCTTTTTAAACAATTTCTGGTATTACAATGGTATATCCTCGATCTATTTGTCTAAGCTTTATGGACTAAAAAAGTTTCATTGCTGACAAATTCATCGGTTCGTTATATATTAAACTAACTATTCATTTATTTATTATATTATTTCTGTATAAGCAAAGTGTACGTTTTGGTATTTGTGTAGTTACATATTTAGTAAATAACAATTGAATCAAAATCTTATTCCGAGTTATCAAATGAAAATTTCTGAATATATTTCCCCCGCTTATGAAACGCACAATGCATTCTAAATCAATTTTACATTATCTTGTATACTGTTAAAGTTATCGTGAAAAAAATTACAATTTCAGTTTAGGTGTCAGAAAATATCCTGATTTGTTCTTGGTACGCCTTTAAAAAGGGATGCACTGGCACCTAGAATTTAAAACAAAATTGGTGTTTAAATTTTGGCTCTTTCTTAAAATATAACATCTCCCATCGAGCTTTAAAGTCGACGATTTAAATAGATTTGATTCTTTGTAAGTTTTATATTTGAAATTCGACGACAAAGATTTCTTAAACGCCATACAACTGATCAATTTGAAATTATACACCCTCTTTGTCATATCCAACACCGAACCTTTACCAAGGGACTTATTTCTTTTTTATTAATATTTTTACTTCTACTGCAGAATAAATTGGAAGTTTTACCGATGGTGATGAAATTTTTAGTCCACAGATGCTCCAAATTTCTCTTTCTAAATGTCTTTACTCTTCGATGTAAGGCTGCAACATTTAAAAATTTTTTCTCTTTATAATTTAAAAAATATTAAGAATCAACGTAACATCTTCCAAGTTGAATGTATTACTTGGAAGTTTTACCGAATAAATTTTAAATAAAAATGTAATGCAATGCGCCAAATGCCAAGTAAATGAACGTAATACTACACCTTATTTAACAAAGTTCCAGAAATCGTTTATTTTTCTTTTTTTACCTTATGAAAATAGCCATTGATCGGAACAAGTCATTATTACGCATCGTGTTGAAGCCATTGCCATTTTAAGATATTCCGTTAAAACTTATTTTACGAATGGCTAGTCAATCCGAAATACGCATCGTTCGATATATTCTTATTTGAATTCTTTCACTTATTATATTGCTGCTTAGTTAATACACGTGATTTAACAAGTAATACACGTTGAATTGTTTACGACTTGTATGTTCTTTTTCGAGCAATAATTCGAATAATCGTTTCACGAAAGATAAATAAATAATAAATAAATAAATAAATAAATACAATATGAATATTTCTATTTCTTTTAGCAACTTGAAGAGTATCGGCTTGATAACGGCAGTATCGTTGGCTTCCCTCACGCACAACCGTACGAAGGCAAGAATCTTATGTACGAACCTTGTGACATATTTATTCCGGCTGCAGTTGAGAAAGTCATTACAAATGAAAACGCCGGTCTAATTCAGGTTGGTTTCTTAATTGCATTTTTATCATTTCCAGCAATCGGTAAAGTATAACTTCGATAAAATTGGATACTTTCGACATTCTTATAGTACGAAAAGAACACTAAACAAATGCGTGTTTATTTGACGATGGTACCAATAAGCAAAAGCTGTATTAAAAATTAAAAGCAATATTTTAAATTGGTACATTGGTACGATGAAAATCAAATATATATTAATTATATCGTGTTACTGTGTATAATAACATAAATTGGATCCAGCAGTATACCAGTAATCGGAACAATATATCAAAATAAAAATTTTACTTCAAGTTTACAAAGTGCTTTAAACGAATTCGAGTCATATATTACATTTGGAAAGTACGTTCTTTTTCAAATTTGATGCTCCACGATTGATTTAACTATGGAATTTTTTTTTTTTTTTTTTTTTTTTTTTTTTTTTTTTTTTTTTTTTTTCTTTTACTTTATAAGTATCTTTAATAATTACAATTTTCACACAAGCTTCCCCATACTGAAATACATTTAATGACGCCCTAGTACACTTACGTAAAGCAGATAAGAAAATACTTATTTATCGTAGCTACATTACTCTCTCACGAAAGATTAATAAAGCAAGACGATAGCACGTTTAATCGTTTGTTTCTGTACTTTTTCTACTACGTGAGTGGTAAATCCTTCACTAATCATACTGATCTGTCAACGAACCACGAGACGTTATTAAAAAAAATCATTTACAATTCTCTTTATGAAAATAATTTTATTTTGTTATAACGTTTAATACTTTGATGTGACCCGTATACCCTTACCCACCAATATTTACACGGGAACACGGCAATATTGTCCCTACCTTTTTCCGCAATTAATTGGTCCTCCTTTTTTGATTCCTGTAACCTGGCTTACACGTTCTCCGCTAGTCTAACTTTGATGCTCCCTTTTAATCTAAAGTCTATTGTGCTTTAAAGAAATTTTGTCACGAAAACCGACAGCTATGACTTAGAAGAATCATATTTGTTTTTTGCGAAATTAATTTTTCATAAACATTTCGAGGATTTTTATTTAAAAAATAAATGAAATGTAAACAGACGCGTAGCTATTCGGAGAGACGAATTGCCTAAATCTTCAGAAATATACTCCTGTGTGGTTGCACTATCTCTTAGACGCTTACTCGTCGTATGCCTTGCGAACTTGATTTAAGCCGAAATCAATTTCAGAATCGCTAAAACATATCGGAAATACGTATTGTTTCCTTGTAATATAAATAGTTTGAATTAAATTTTTTTACGATATACTAGTTACTAGTTCAAGGAAAAGAACTAGAATGAAAATTAAATTTGATTACTCTACTGAAATATTTTAAAAATCACTCTAGCTGTTTAATTATTCATGCAGTTTGTTAATACAGTTGAAAATTTATTTAATGTAAATGTCGTCTGTGCGGAGACAAACGAAATTGAAACACAAATTTCTCTTTACATTTTTTCGTTCTGTATTCTTTAGCGATGTACTTTTGAACTTTGAGAGCTGGTAAAATTAAAAAAGTAAAACTCGTCTGTTACCTAATTTTAGGCTAAGATTATCGCTGAGGCTGCTAATGGCCCAACAACACCCGCAGCCGACCAAATTCTTATCGACAGAAATATTCTCGTGATTCCGGATTTGTACATTAATGCGGGTGGTGTCACCGTTTCATTCTTCGAGTGGCTCAAGGATCTTAATCACGTTTCCTACGGTCGTCTGACCTTCAAATATGAAAGAGAATCAAACTATCACCTTCTTGGTAAATAAATTTATGGATTTTTTCAGATTCTCATTTCTAAGATAAATATTTTATACTTTTAACAAGCAATAATAGTATATAATTTTGTTTTATATAATTAATCCTCAATTAATAATAACACGTAATGGTCTTAGCTTCACCCGTTTTTTTTCGGCCTCGGTGCTGAGCGTGTAAAATTACGGCGACTTTGACTTTTCGCTTTTATTCATCCCGGCCTAGATAGCTCAAGGTCAGACCGGATTTCGACTCGAGAGAAGAGCGAAAGTTCTCGTAAACTCGAGAACAAAGAGACGGTGTGTAGAATTTAAAACAAAAAAAAAAAACAAAAAAACAAAACAAAACAAAACAAAAAACGAAACGAAACCAATTTATTCGTATAAATTTAACACTAAGAGTAATGCGGGCTATACGTACTAAAAGTTAATTCATTAGTTATTCGATTATTTTAAGATTCTTACGGGTGCTTACCTACGAAACCGTGCAAGCTTTAACATGCATTTGGCAATATTTAACATGCAATAGCTCGTATTGATTTACAAAAGGAAATGTACGGATTTAATTAAAAAGTTCAGTGGTTTTCATTTCCATGGGCGCGAGGAAGTGGAGCCGAAGGGGGGCATACCCGAGGCTCCGAGCGCGGTGAAAAAACGCGAGCAGTCAAAGCGGCTGTTGTATCGGCGGGAAAAGATGAGAATTGCGAGCCGAATGGCTACACCCAAATTCCTCTGTCTTCCGAAAGGGCGGCTAGTTCTACCCATTTAGTAAGGCGATTTGTCGACGGGGCCGAGCGGTAAGGATCGCCGCAGGATAACCGTTTCGATTTCAGTCTTTTTGCCCTTTTTATATCATCCGGAAGGGCTTCTCCGTTTATACTTTCACTCGAGGGCCCGATGGAGGGGCAACTTCGCCTAAGAACTTTTAACATAGGCAACAAGAACGTTGGTTGCGAACGCGCTGCTGCTCACCGAGTCAAGCCGCAAAACCTTAGCCTTGTACTCCTCTCGCTCGCTCGCTCGCTGCTCGCTGCTCGCTTTCGCGAACACTGTCGTCTTTCGGCGGCCGACGGGCAACCTTCGCTACACTGCAGCGCTCCGGGATACTTTGCCCACATCCGGAGCCGCGAGGAACCGTAGCTCATAGGACGGCGTCTTTTCTCTACTTACCGCTCCGCAAGCCCCGACGGTGCTCCCCTCGCATATACAATATAATAAAAATAGAGTTTTAATATCAGCCCAATAAGGTTGATCATTTTAATAATTTGATCAAGTGTTTTATTAGATTATTTATAATTAGACAACTTTTAATTCAGCACTTCATTTTAAAATGCCACTAATTATGAAGAGAATGATCATGGATAGAGCACGAATGCTAACAATTTCAATGAAATAATTACTTAGAAAATATTGACTTATTGATTTTTTTTTTATTGCAGAATCTGTGCAAGAATCCCTAGAACGTAGATTTGGACGTGTTGGTGGACGCATTCCAGTTACACCCTCAGAATCTTTCCAAAAACGTATTTCTGGTGCTTCTGAAAAAGACATTGTACATTCTGGCTTAGACTATACTATGGAACGGTCTGCTAGAGTAAGTAAAACTAAATGTTTTAAGAATTTACGAATTACTGTTATATCTTTTACAATAAAATTAAGGTACTTTTATTATATTAATTTTTTCCACCGATCAATCATTAACTTTATTTCTACAATAATTATTACATAAAACAAGTTGCATTTAAAAATAATAAATCATAAATGCAAATACTCTCGAATGGATTAATTATTAAGTATTTTTTAGTGATTATTCTATTACATTTTAAATTCTATTTTTATTTTTACATGATTACGTATTCAATTAAGGCGAATTGCTAAAAATATTTCCAATGACTTTATTATGGTAAAAATAATTGCTTACATTATAATTATTTATGTATAAGCTAATTTTGCTGCTTTTTAATTTGTAAGCAACAGTTAACAATTCATAGAACTCGTGAATTTTCATTGCAGGCCATCATGAAAACAGCAATGAAGTTCAACCTTGGTCTGGATTTAAGGACAGCGGCATATGCAAACTCAATCGAGAAGATTTTTACGACTTATTCTGAAGCTGGTCTTGCCTTTTGAGCTTTTTAAACTAGTCATTAATGGATACATACATATTTTACATTCATACTTAAAAAAGAAAGTAATTACACAGCAAATTTATCTGAAACAAAAAACAAATCAGTAAATAAGAGAGAGAGAGAGAGAGAGAGAGAGAGAGAGAGAGAGAGAGAGAGCTAGATAGATAGAGAGAGAGAGAGAGAGAGAGAGCATGTGAAGCCATCACGCGAGCGCAATAAAACAGTATTTGTTTTAGGTAATGCAATTTACAAAAAATATAAGAAAAATAAATGCCGCATTAAGTATTGAAAGATGTGCAACGTAGCTGGAGTTAATTTTACTACGTTTTGTGATAATTTCAAAAAAAATCTCTAAATATTAAGTATTTTATTAAACACATTTAAACATTGTACGTTACATTTTAAATGTCCTCATCAATTATGGTCAAATCAATTTATTTTTTAATCGAATGATTTTTCGTGATATATATTATATATAGACTGCAAAAGAAATTTTAAAAAGGCTCTAGCGTACTTCAATGTCTTCTCCGTAATTGTGCGAATTTTAATTTTAATAAATTATAATCTACCACTTCGAATTAAACGTTTCAATAGAAAAAACATAAATAAAGGAAGGACAAAGGTAAAGAATAATGTATTCTTTAAAGACGTGAGACAGCATGAACTTGTATATCGTAATTTGTATATCGTAATATGTTTTTTAATATTTATAGACAATTGTTGAATATGCTCTCAAAGTTGAAGTGCAGCTTGCACAACAACCATACCATAGTCACAGCTTTCCATTTCATATCTGAAAAAGGAATGTTTTTGACGAAAATCAGTTAAGTGTATAAATGTACTTGTGTTAATGTTTCCGAAATGTACGTTGACTGTCGAATGATAATGAATATGAAATGAAATTGGTTACAACTTTTGCAATTGTATTAAATAAACGCTACACACGTTACAATGTTTTTCGAATTTTCTTTTATAATACTCATGAAATTCATTTTTAATAGAAATCGTATTTGAATTTTTTTATTAATAATTATAATATATATTTACAAATTATCGAATAAAATCTGTGCATTTCAACCGACTATGAAATTCAAAAGATTTAAAATAATTATGTACCAATAAATTCTAGCCATTATTTCTAAGAATATTAATCAATTCAGTACTAGAATTTAAGCTATAATACAAATTGTTAATACATTTTTCAATTGTGTTTATTAATCTAGAACTTGAATTTTTTCAAAAAATATACATTTTTTTATAATGTTCGCACCTTAACCAGTAGGAGTTGCTCGTGTCAGTACTTGCCAAGTATATAGTTGATTTCGCGATACCACTGTACGGTGAAAAATGATTAAGAGAAAATGCATAATTTCATTGTTTTCAAAATCCGACGGACCTCCGCCGAAGTGTTTCAGTTTGATTATTCTTAACAATTCGAAGAAATGTAGGCATAATTTTACATCCTTGAAAAGGTCTCGTTGTTTACTTCGCGAATATGCGTTTAATTTCGTTTTACCGTTGTACGGTGGAAAATTATCACGAGGAAATGTGATACTTCGATATTTTCATAATCCAACGGACCACTGCACACGGTGTTTCACGTTTGCTATTTTCGACGATTCGAATCGATATACAGATAATTTTACATTATTGCAGAGTTCTCCTTAGTACACTTTTCGATTTTATGCTTATGTTCTCGATAACTGGAAAATCTTAGTTGAAAATGAATAAACCTCCATTTTCCCAGTTGCGTAAATAATATTATGAAATTTTATTTTATATCTATAATACTAAACGAAATTATTATTTTAAACCATAAAAAAATTCGATCATACTACTAACATTTCTAATCCACACTGGGCACGCAATTAAGATCGCATGTAAAATAATTGCCTTTATCGTAATACAATTATTCGACGTATAAAAACATCGCGAACGTGATGATTCGTATACTTAAAGTATGCATGAGTTTATTTCTCAAGTATAAGCATAAGGAAAAATAGAATAAGGACACGTTATGATGTAGAACATTCTGTTCGACTGAATGTTGGGCTATATTAATTAACAAAACCGAATATTCAAACATTCTAGAAATTACGCGCTAGTTTCACGGTTAGAGAGAAACAAGATTTGTACAGAACAACACAATAAATTGGTGTCTCTTAATGGATACAACAACAAAAATGGATAAAACCTTGTCAAGCGTGAGCAATGCGTAATTTCGTATGTCCAACGGCAGGTAATATCAGCCGATGAGTTATCGACAGATCCTAACAAGTCGCACTAGAAGCATCGACGATAGGTAACCTCAGTCGATACGTTATCGACTGATGTTAATTATCCACGACCGATAAGTTATCGACTGATGGTAATTAACATCGACCGATAATTTCTAGACTGATGGTAACTAATTGAGCTTCAGTCTCGTTGTAAACTTTAGGCTTTTATGCTTATTTTCTTGATAACTGGAAAATCTTAGTTGCGGATGAGAGAACATCCATTACTGCGCGAATTGTCTCATTTGCATAAATAATAATATTATCAAAAAAAAAATTTACTTCCTTGAGCTTTTTAAGGACTCTTCGAAAATATAAAACACGAGTTTCGCACAAAAAGTCATCGAAATTGGGAATTTTTGTTATTTCAAACCTTAAAAACATTTCGATCTTTCGACTCGTTTATCTCATTCACACTGATCTTGTGTTTTAGATCCTATGTAACATTATTACCGATATTGTAACTGATTCATTTGACATATAAAATAATTGCCTACATGATGATTCGCATACCTCAAATTAATCGTCAAAATATTGGGATATTACGTTTTATTTACTTTTCTACTATTATTTTTATTTATACTTATTTTCGATACGTAATTTTTCTAATTTTCTTTTACATTGTGTAATTTTTTATTTTTTCTCGTATTTTTCATATACATCCATATTTTATATTTTTCTTTTTCATATTCATTCTTAACTTTTTAGTAAACTCCAGTAAAGTAACTCGACAATTAGTCCGAATGTCCGGCATTTGTGTCGATTAACTTGATTCATTTGTTAAAGAAATTTTAATATTTGCAGTTTCTTCAAAGTATCATGTTTGGCAATTTCGAGAAATGCAGGTCTTTATTATTTTCATACGAATAGATCGTAATGGAGGAGAAAAAATACGTTACTTCAAACAATTTCGATGTCGACTTACGTCTCCGTTCGCTAATGAATGTACATTATCATAGATAATACTATTAGATCTTGGTAGGTAACGATGTTTCGATAGCTCACTTAAAAAATCTATACTTTCAAATAGACCACCATCGTTGAATGATTAGTAAAAAATAACAAAATGCCTTTTTTTTCTTGGATTTTTCAGTCAGAGCCAAGATGGAAACGTACGCAGCAATCTTCGATTTTTTAACCAATTCATTATAAAGTGCAAGATAATTATAAACGAGGGGTAGGTCTCATCCCGTGCATTGCGAATATAAAGCTTATTACATTTAACCAATGAACGGTAGAATATTATTAACAGAAAATGCGAAATATCTTTGTTTTCGAAGGCCGACGGACCTCTGCAGGCGGCGGTTTATATTAATTATATTCGACAATTTGAAGAAGAAATAGGCATATATATGTGTTATTCAAGAGATCTCATTGCACACTTTACAAATATACAATTTCTTTCATTTTACCATTAAACAGTAAAAGAGAATTAATAGTTAGTGCGTAATATTTTTTTCTTCAAAATTCAGCTTACGCGTGCATCGAGTTACTTTTGTTGATTATTTTTCGTCAATTTCAGAGAAACTGTGAATAAATTCATATCATTGAAATGATCTTGATGGAGGCTTTAAAAATTTATATTTTTTTTAGTTTAACCATTGAACGGTAAAGAATAATCAATGGAAAATGCGTAATTTCATTCTTTTCTAAATTCTACATAATCGGAAAATATATGTAGATATATGCATTAAAAAAGAGTTTATGCGTAGCTGCTGTATTTCAACATTAATTATGTTGGACAATTTGTACTAATAATAATATATATGTCCATCATTTAAAAGAGCCGAATGCATATTGCCTTTAATTTGAATCTTTTCATCTTAGATCTAATAATTCGTTTAATAAAAGTGAATATTTAATTTTCCAAAGTTTAAACGTTCATATCTCGGTAAGTATTCGTTCGAGAGAGACGAGACTTGTACAGAAATTTATAATGAATTATTGTCCTTTTATGGATACAATAAAAGATTCATAAAATTTTATCAAATTTGAACGATGCGTAGTTTTGTACGTTTAACGTAGGAAAGATATTATTATTGAGAATAGATATATATACATGTATGTATATGATATAATGTAAAATTGCGTCTTAAAAAGAATCATAATTTTACAATTCTTCGACTTAAGGAAAACGTACATATGAAATCGATAACTTAATTTGTTTATGAATTCGTGGCGGTGACATTCCTGTTCTTGTTTACTTTGAATACCGAGAAATAAAGTAATACAACGCTTCTATTGTTTCTCCCTGTACGCACGTACGTGCTTGTTATCCAGGATTAAAATTAAATTTTATTATTTATTACTGTCTGATTTTTGTATTAAAACTATATTACTTTTTATTAAGCGTAGTGGAAATAAGGATCAAATTAATTCGAATTCTCGTTTTTCCGTATACGATCTGATAAACAAATATGAGAAATGACTATGGAATAAATTGCACGCAATAAATGAATAAACATTTTAACAATCTGTCTCTTTTTTAAGAAACCAAATCGTTACAATTTCGCTGATACGAGAAGAACAAAAAACTGGTTTTATATATTGAAAGAAACAAATAATTAAACTTATAAAAAGGTCTTGGTACATACTTTGCCAATATGTAGTTTATTTCATTTTAGAATTGAAATCTAGAAATCAATTCATAGAAATTGTGTTATTTTTTCGTTTTTATAATTACACTTCTGCGTGTCGTATTTAGTATTTTTCGTTGTTATTTTCGACAATATTTTCATTGCAAAGACCTCATTTCATACTTGGGAAATATACAGTTTTCTTCATTTTATCATTGAACTGTAAGAAAAAATTATTAGAAAATACGTAAACTTTTTAATTCCGAAATCCGACGGACCTTTACACGAAGTGCCTCACGTTGATTATATTTAACAATTTGAATTAATTTTGTCATAATTATATATCATTCGCAAGGTCACGTTGCGCACTTTGCAAATATATAGTTTATTTAGTTTTACTGCTGTACGGTGACAAGTAATTACGAGAAACTGCATAATTTCATTGTTTTCTAATTCCGACGGACTTTGAAAAAGCTACTAGAGGATATACGTAGGTGTTGAACGTTCATTTTTTCGGATCATTTTTAACAATTATTACATCTTTATACATCATTCAAACGATTCGAATATGTAAAACGAGTATACATGATTATTTTTATACTTGATTCAATATATCGTTTAATAAAAGAGAATATTCAAATATTTAAAAATTTAAAAACCCAATCGCGATAAGTATTCTAGCGAGAGAAACGAATCTTGTGCAGAAATTCATAACGAATTATCGTTTCTTTATGGATACCATGAAAAATATATAAAATTTTATCAAGCGTGAAAGATACGTAGTTTAGTGCGTATAACATTGGAAAGATATTATTATTGGTATTACATATGTATATTACAAAATGTAAAATTACGTCTTAAAAAGAATCTTAATTTTACACTTTTAGCGAGAGAAACGAATCTTGTGCAGAAATTCATAATGAATTATCGTTTCTTTATGGATACAATGAAAATATGTAAAATTTTATTAAACGTGGAAGATACGTAGTTTAGTGCGTATAACATTAGAAAGATATTATTATTGATATTATATATTGATATATTATTATTTTTAAAGTTATATATATACGTATATAACAAAATGTAAAATTACGTCTTAAATAGAATCTTAATTTTACACTTTATTCAGCCTTACGAAATCTAAAATTAAATCGATACATATTTTGTAAACAAATTGATGTCGATGACAGTTCGCCGCCGACATATTGAATACCAAGAAATATGCTATTCGATAGCTCAGAAAGTTTCGCCCTTCAAATATCTTCTTTTACACGTACTTCTTATTATAGGATTAAATTTTTATCATTGGGTCTTATAATTTTTTGATTTTTTATAACGAAACTATTTAGTTTGAATAGAAATAGAGAAATAACTATATAATGAATTATTCAAATCATCTCTTGGTTCAACAACAAATATAAGAAATAAAACAAATGGACTCCATAAAAATTTAAAATTATAAATTTAAATAAAACGTCTCTTATTTTAGAAATAAAACTCGCTAGTACGAGATGTAATCTAG